>CM061226.1:5436229-6145343 GCA_030844895.1 Ambrosia x helenae | reverse complement strand
TTTTCGCGCGTTTTAACCCTCCAAATCAGATCCGAAACTGCAACAACACCCAATATCAAACCTAAATCATTTACCAACCCATTCCAAGCAAAAACCCCCAACATATCACTGATCTAACATGTTCTAAGCAATTATTTCCTAAAATGGCAAAGTACTAGGTTTCACCAACCAACCTTATCTTTCCTTAAATGGAAACAATCAGATTTCAATCTCTACAAACTTGTAAATCATCAAACCTCTGATCTAACATCTTCCTAGTATGAATTCTAACAACATTGCATCAACAATCATACCATAATCATCCTAAATCTTCAAGAACATTCAAATGGGTCAAAATACACATTTTCTTCAAAATACAACAATAATAGCTCAAACTCTAAGATAACCTTCCTATAATCTCTACATAGCAGAAGTACAATCATATCTTGGAAATAATCATGTTATAATCACCAAGAAGACCAACATATGCATGTAAACTTCACATATAACAAGCATTAAGGTGTAGACTTGGTTTAGAACTCTTTTGAAAGGTTTTTAAAGACACAACTTAGTAAAAACAAGGTCTGGACCTTTGGGGAACCCAAAATAACAACTTTACAAAGGTTAGGGATGAAGAACACACCTTGGGTTTTGTTAAAGAAAGGTGTGTAGGCTTGAGATGGTGATTTTTGTAGCAAAATGAGTTCCAGAGGTGTTTCAAGGTGTGTGGGTGGCTTGGGAGCAGCTAGGGTTGTTCTAGAGGTGTTTGGGGAGTTAAGGGTTCTATTTATAGGTGTTTTGACCCGGACTCTGCTATATAGGCGATTAGCAATACATGTCACGCGATTGGGGCCTAATCGCATGAAACATCAGGCGATTAGGTCCCAATCGCCTGATATATATCCTACTCGCCCCATATATAGGCGATTAGGGGTTCCTAATCGCCCTGTGATGCTGGAACGAGTTTTTGGCGCGTTAAACACTATTTTAACATATATAAACACATATTCACATACCGATAAGTCACATAATGATTTCAAACATATAATGCATGATAACTAACACGTTTGCATCCGTTCACCAATTCCCGGGACTCGAGACTCGTGTGTGCATTAAACCCGGTGATTCCACGAATCACCAATCCTTGTACCCATGGTTATGGACCGACTCCCGATGACCCCGCGGATCATCGTAACGACTCCCGATGATTCCCCGAATCATCATACCGACTCGACTGACTCCGTTAAGTACGTAATATGCATGACTTGCTAAGGTAGACTTACTAGTTTAGTCAACGTTACTAACCTGAGTTTGCCGGGTGTCACATAATATGATTCTTTGGCGATTATCATTTTGTCGGTTGTTATACTCGAGGCTATTTGTGTAACTCCGCTATTTTGCGTTGCACTTTTATCATCTTGCTTTTTAGTGTAAAATGTATAACCATTAATATCACACCCTTGGTAAGATATTACTCTAAAATCTGGCCCCTTCCCTAATTTCTCCACTGTTTTATTAACGTCTGGTTCACCATAGGTTTCCTCTACCTTTTTCTTCAACCAATCAGAAAACTCCTCATTATGTTTTTTAGTATACCAATTATCAGACTTGCGCAAGTGTGTTGACCGTAATATATTCTTGTGTTCATTAACATACGGAGCAATACATGTCATGTGTTGTAGAACAGTAAAGTGAGCAATTTGTACCTCATGAGACTTTGGGGTGATTAATTCCTTACCAACTCCTCCCTCGCCTTGAAGTCGACCTGCATGACGAGATTTAGGAACACCAATACTTTTAGCGCCTTCCAAATACCCTGTAAATAAAAGTAGTATTACAATCTCGTTTATAATTAACAAACTCAATTATATTATAAATGTTGTGATATCAATACCTGCGCAAAACTCGGCCACTTCTTCAGAAGTATACCCTTGAACAATACTACCTTCTGGTTTATTATGGTTTCTCACATAACCTTTTAACACACCCATATATCTTTCAAAGGGGTACATGTATCATAGGAATACAGGACCACAAGACTTTATCTCTTTTACGATATGAGATACTAGATGAACCATTATATCAAAAAAGGACGGTGGAAAATACATCTCTAGTTCACAAAGGGTAATATATATATCCTTTTCCCAACTATCCAAGACTTCAGGATCAATAATCTTTGAGTGAATCATGTTAAAAAACAAACAAAGTTTGGTGATTGTATGTCGGACTTCCTTAGGTAACAATCCGCGAATTGCAATAGGAATCATATGTGTCATCAAAACATGACAATCATGAGACTTCATACCGACCAATTTACAATCTTTCATCAACACAAGCCTTTTAATGCTTGCAGAATAACTAGATGGAACTTTAATATCGTGTAAACATTGACAAAACTTCTTTTTTTCTTCACTTGACATAGTATGACATGCGTGTGGAAGATAAATACTCTTGGCTCTCTCAACAGGTGCAAGCTCTTTACGTATTCCCATTTCTTCCATATCTTTACGAACATTAATACCATCTTTAGTTTTTCCAGGAATATTTCGCAATAGACCTAACAAACTATCACACACGTTTTTTTCAATGTGCATAACATCTAGGCAGTGTCGAACTTCCAAACTTTTCCAATAAGGTAGATCCCAAAATATTGACCTCTTTTTCCAATTGCCTCTGATCTCGGTACGAGATCTTTTTCCCAAAACGGTATTCATAGTTTCCACTCGTGAAAATGCATCAAAACCTTTCCTAACCCTTCCGAGCTCCTCCTTTCCGTCAAACTCTTCTGTAAATCTTCGATAACGGTGATCTCGCGGAAGAAATCGTCGATGTCCCATATACACATTTTTTTTGCAATGTTTTAATCTTATAGAGCTTGTTTCATCTTCACATACAGGACAAGCTTGATAACCTTTGGTACTATATCCTGACAAATTGGCATATGCTGGAAAATCACTTATAGTACAAAAAATCATAGCTCGCAACATAAAGTTCTCCTTTAAGTAAGCATCGTACATGTCTACACCTGGGCTCCATAGGATTCTAAGTTCATCGATTAGAGGAGACAAATAGACATCAATGTCATTACCGGGTTGTTTTGGACCCTGAATTAATAGTGACATCATTATGTATTTTCTTTTCATGCATAACCACGGAGGAAGGTTGTAGATGCATAGAAGAACCGGCCAAGTACTATGACAACTACTCATGCTTCTAAAAGGATTCATACCATCCGTACTAAGACCAAAACGTAAATTTCTAACCTTATTACCAAAATCAGGATAATCGTAATCAAAATTTCTCCACTGAGGTGAATCCGCCACATGTCTTAACATTCCATCGTCCTTACGGTCATCAGAATGCCAACGCAACAACTTTGATTCTTTTGGATTAGCAAATAAACGTTTTAATCTCGGTATAATGGGGAAATACCACAGTAATTTAGCTGGTGGTCCGTTTTTTGTCACATCGTCATCATATTCATTAGTTTCATTTTTACGCTTGTACCTCGATTCACCACATCTACACTTATGACTTTTTTCGAACTGGTTTCTATACAACATACAATCATTTGGACATGCATGTATTCTTTCCACCTCTAATTCCATTGGACACATCAACTTTTTAGCTTGGTATACAGATACAGGTAACTCGTTGTCTTTGGGAAGCATGTCATGCAATAACTCTAACAGACAAGTAAAACTCTTATCACTCCAACTGTAGTTTGTCTTTAAGTTAAAGAGTTTCAGCACGGCGCTAAGCTTAGAATATTTTTCACAACCAACATATAAAGGTTTGTTATCATCGACAAATAATTGTTCTAGTTTATCTTGATCATCATCGCAAGCAGTAGCCTCTAAATCATTATGCATGTCATTTAAATTATCCATACCCTCAAAAATATTATCATTGTCATCACTAATGTGTGGACCATCATTCTCCTCAATATAATTAGCTTCTAGATTAGATGTTGTGCTACGGTTAGCAAGCGACTCACCGTGTTTGGACCAACAAGTATAATTAAACATAAATCCATTTTTAAGCAAATGATACTCGACTTCATTTATTTCCTTAAAATTGGTAAAATTTTTACATTCCATACAAGGACACGGAATGGTTTCATTTCCTTTTTTCACACGATCCTCTTGAGCAGTCTTAAGAAAACTTTTCAGGACAATCATAAATTCTGGGTTAGTACGTCTAGTTTGGTACATCCAATTGTTACGATCCATCTAAATTCTGGGTTAATACGTTTAATATTAGATATAATCATATAATGGAGATCCTAATAATATTGAGTGAAAAACAAACTATCTAAATTAAATTAACATATAGTTATGATAAACTTACCTTATTGAAGATCCAAATAATATTGAATGTATCTAGAATGAAGAATATGTATTGTTGTAGGTGAATGATGAACTAGTAAAATTCAGCCGCGCTACGCGCGGCAATCTGGTTGGCATCAAGTTGCTTTGTTACGATAAGGGCTTTCGATACAACGAAAGTGGTGACGACAGGTAGAAACGTGCAGTAAGACACTGTGTAAGACACAATACGCTATAGACAATTTGTAAACACAATGTGTAAAAGACAATTACAAAACAGTGTAAAACACACTGTTAGACACAGAATGTAAAACACGATGATTAAGACATAGTACGCTACACAAATTCATAACACTACCCTTTGCAAAGATCAAATATTTATGGTATGTATTCATGGGTCTTTTTTCTTATTCATGTTTGAAAACAATAATACTTATATATTGAACACATGACAATGAGAAGACAACACACACATATACCTTATAAAAAAAAAACCCTCCCTGACTTACACTTTATGCTTTATATAAATCAACACATAAGACACTGATCATAGTTTGTTTCTCCCTCTGTCTCTCTCTAGTAAGGTCACCGTCAGGGCCGGCTCAACGTTATTTGAGGCCTAAAGCGAACTCTAAATACGAGGCCCTTTCCAGTTTTTACCGATATTAATTTTATTGCTTTAAATCAAGTATATGGTGGTATTCTTATATAAAATAATGTTAGTTTTATAAAAAGAAACTAGATTGTGCTGTTGATATTACTTGAATTATTTTAATTTTAAAGTAAAACTGGTGTTTCCAGCCCAACACCTCCCTACTCATATTAACCATTCTCGTAGCCAATTCTGTAAACCAATAAGACAAAATGAATATGTGTTTTTTTTGTCTAAATTGGGGGCCCTAGAGGAGTGGTGGCCCAAAGCAAAGGCTTTAATTGCCTTGCCTTTGAGCCGGCTCTGGTCACCGTAGCTACAACACCAAATCACCACCACAATACGACACCACTACATCACCATACATGACAACTACCTAAACGCGGGCGCTACCTAACCGCTTGACAACGGTTCCTAGCCGGCTACACTTCGTCGACCATGATGATCTTAGGTTAGTGAGAAATGTTTCCGGCCACAACCAGCCCACTACCACCAGCGTTTCTGCATGCAAACAGATCGCATGTTTTTCCGGGCGCCGGCAAGATGTTTTAAATTTTCCGGCAAGTGGTTTGCAAATCAGCGAACACCGCAGCGCTTTATATCGGAAGAAAGACCGGAGACGGTCACAGCTGTTAATAGAGAAAGAAATGAGAGAGAAAAAGAGGTCGGTTGCCCTCCGTCGCGTCCGCCGGCGGCAGCAGGTTCCGACAGCGTTTGACCGTATCCACCGGTGATCGGTGTTCGTGATCTCCATGGGAAGGCTGGTAGTTACGGATGTGGTGGTGTTGTGGCTGGACCATGGCTTTCTTGGTTGTGGCAAAACCGTGGCGAAAGCGAAAGAATAAAACGTTGTGGCAAAAGGATGAAAAAGGAAAAGTCGGGGGAAAAAGTCGGAAAAGGAACAGTCGGCTGTTGCGCCGACTGTTAGTAATTAATATATATACTAATATGAAGTTGTTGTGAAAGAACATTAACCGTATCATATAATATATCTTGTTAAGAAATATTTAGTTTATTTGATAAACATCCATAAATTTTTAAATTTTAAAGAGTTTTCTATACTAATCTATATCTATATCTATATATTGCAAAGGGATTAATCCTACATGTTATACTCTTATGCAATCTCTCCTTTAAGAGATGCCACATAGGATGTGATGTGGCAACTTTAAACCAATTAAAAAAAAAGAAATAAATATGATTTAACCTAATCTATTATAATCTTTAATCTAATCTATTAAATACCTAATCTACTAAATCTAAATATTAAACCTTTATTATTATATCTCTCGTGTTTCCTCCCATAACTTTTAAACGTTAATATCGTTTATATACGAGATTTTTTAAAGAAAAAAATTACACCAAATTAACGAGCGTTTTATTATCTTTCCAACAAGTACCATAGTGCTATATAAAAATCGGAGAAAAAAATGACTATTTTTTTAACCCGACAGGTATTGTGTCGGGTTTGGGATTAGTTTAAAAAAATTGTGGGTTTGGGTCGGGTCTGGGATTAGGTGATACCCGACCTGATTACCCAAAACAACATACCCAAATACCCGAACTACATACCCGATCATATATCCATGAATTTTTTAACGCATCACATAACCCTTAAACAAATGCGTTCGATATTTCAATAATTAACTTTTTTTTTTCTTATTTCATGTTAGTTCTTTTTAGAATGATCGATTACAAACTTCCGAATTCATTTGTAATGGCACTAGATTTATACCCCGGCGCAGAGATTTGTTTTTTTTTTTATATTTGAATATGATAACTTATGGCAGAGATTTGTTTAAAATAATAATTAATAATAATATATTATATTATATTATATTATATATTTCAACCCGGGACGCTCCCGGGATAAAAACTAGTCTAATATTTATACATATAATAAACCAAAGTCATTTTAATGACATGACACTTAAAGAGACATTCTCTTCCTTAAGTGTGTCATGTGTCATCCCATGTGACATTGAGATATTTTAGGAAAAAAAAGTATTTAAAAACAAAATTGGATTTTTCACTCTCATGTTTCCTCCCATAATTTTTAAATGTTAATATCTTTAATATACGAGATTTTTTAAAGAAAAAATTACACCAAATTAACAAACGTTTTATTATCTTTCCAACGAATACCATAGTGCTATATAAAAAACGGAGAAATTTTTTGTGGGGTTTTGTTCATACAGGAAAAAAAACACAAAGTGTTCAGGTAAATCATTAATCATGTATAGACAAGTCACTAATTATGTTCAAAACAGTAAATATGATTTTTTTTTCAACCAGAGCCGAATAAGTTAATAGAGTTATACGTTGTTCTAAGTTAGATATCAATATTAGTATGTTAGAGTTGTACATATGTTTAGTCTTTAGGATATGTGTTAATATTAGAGTTACATTAAAGTTCTACATTCTTTTAGGTTGGGTGTTAGCATTGGAGTTGTACATTGTTTTACGTTAGATATTAATATTAGAGTTATACATCAGTTTACTTCATATATAAAATTGATGTATCATATTAAATTTCTCAACCCGGGACGCTCCCGGGGTATAATCTAGTAAAGCGATATATATGTCTTTCAAAATATCTATCAGATGTATACATTAATTGATAATGTTACGTGTTAAGAAACACACTCATAATATTGACGTCTATTAATATTTTATCAAATTTGTTATGTATAATTAAATTAAATTAGGATTATTGCTATTATTCAAAGGGATGATACTTTTATGAACGGTGACTTTAATATGAGTGACCTAATATCACATTATCTAATCGGGCGTGCTAGTCAATGCCTGTCCCAGACTACGTTGTCTTAACCGGGCCCGCACTAGTGTATCAGACTTGGTTACGGCGTTTCCCCTAAAACCGTATTGCCTTCACATGAGTTTCCTTGTTGGAGTAACAACCGGGTGAAAACCGGGGTGTGGCTCAGGATCGAACGCTCCTCAGTGCGTTTGTCACCATCATTACCCGGATGACGTAGAAAATAATAAGGAGTAGGGCTGGCAATTTAGACACGAACACGATAACCTGACACGAACCTACACGATTTTAACAGGTTTCGTGTTTGGCCTTAACAGGTTTCGTGTCTATAACAGGTCGACACGTTAAGACCTGTTTATTTTCGTGTCGTGTTCGTGTTTACATGTTTCGTGTTCGTGTCTTATCGTGTACGTGTCTTAACAGGTCTTATCGTGTCTTATCGTGTTTCTTATCACGTCTTGCCGTGCCTTATTGTGTCTTATCGTGTCTTGTCGTGTTAACTTATTTTACTAGGTGTTTCTTATCGTGTCTTGTCGTGTCTTATCGTGTTAACCTGTTATACACAGGTTCGTGTTCGTGTTTGAAAAAAATGACACGATTAGATTTCGTGTCGTGTTCGTGTTTACATGTTTCGTGTTCGTGTCTTAACAGGTTCAGGTAACCTGTTATGCCAGCCCTAATAAGGAGAGTAAGAATCGAACCTGGAGTATATGGTTACTTTTATATTTGTTTTAATTTCAAAAGGATTTATATATTTATATATAAAAAAAGAACAAAAAGGCGTTTCCATAGTTTACAAATGAACAAAAAAAAGGCGGCTTTAATCTTATACAAAACAAGGCGGTTTTATTAAAAAAACGACGGTTTTAATTTTTAACCAAAAGAGACATTCTATCTAATACAACGGTTGTTTACATATTTAATTTAAATTGGAAAATAAAAGTATGTAATATGACGGTTCTCATAACAATCGCCATAAAAGAAATTTAGTGACCGTCACTTTTGAGCACTTTTGTACTAGTGTGTGGGTCCGCCCCTGATTATGTCCAAGGCAAGCCCTGAGGGGGTGCGGGGAGGACTCCCGACTCGGGCCCAATTTCTAAAGGGGCACTTTGAGCGGCGACGAGTGTTTTCTTTCAGCAAGTATTTTCTTTCTGTTTTCGACCCAAAAAAAAAAGATCCCATCTTGAACATCACTGGTTATAAACGCAAGAAGGTGAAGAGTAAATAAGGAAGAAGATGAGTCATACATATAAATTAGATTGGAAGGATATGACAAAATTAAAAAAAAAGTTGAAGTGTGTTACTTGATATTTGTGTTGTGGTACAATAATTGTGCAGCCTTTACAGTAAATTTTAATATATAGTAGTACTGTAAAACAGTAATTGTCTCACGCTTTTGCACATAATGCAAGTCAAATTTATTTTATTAAAAACTTTTGAAGTCTAGACATAAAATAATGGCCCTTAAAATTATTATGGAATTTTAAGAAATGGTAGTTTTTTATGAGCCAATTAGCCAAACATATTAATTTTTATAATTATTACGACACTTTCAGTTGTATATCCGGTTCAACCGGTCCGACTAGGGAACCGGTAAGGACACTGGTTCAACGTATGCTTCAGTTATGAAAACATTGCTTAAAAGACCTAAGACTAAGGGGCACATATTTCGTGGCTCGGCCCGGGCACCTGAATTTTCAGGGCCGGCCCTGATTATTTCGTACTCACTAAACGGTTGTTACTACTCCCATACCATAGGGCTTTGGTTCGTTGTGAATACATTCAGCAATACAAAAGTTGCAATATTATTAACCCTTTTGTGTAGATCATACATAAGGGAATTAGGTTTGGCCCCTCTTCTCAATTTTTTTTTCTTGTTGGAACTCTAAGGTACGTACTCCATTATTGGTTTATTTATGAAGTAGGGTTACACCTAGTATTCACTCCTTACAAAATGGATATGGATCTCAACACATATTCTCTCACACTATTGATTGTTTTTAAACACGGTCAAATAAATGCCTGTCGAACACGTTTAGTTATAATTGAATTGTGATAAATATTTGGTTAAATTGACCGATATATAGTTGAACTAATCGAATTGTGTGCTTAAAGATGCACACTAACTAGTTGACTTTTAAGTTAACATAACTTGGATATGAATGTGCAATCGGAGAGCTTGAGAGTAGAAGGTAAGTATGGTGGAATACATAAATGTTCAAAATTGCTCACCTTTATACGACTAAGACTAATGGGTATGGGGCACGGCATATCTATGTGGAGGCTGGACAATGTGTTGATGCCCTTGGCTACACCGCCCCCTAGGGTGGGCAACGGCAATGGCGACAATGAAATGCCTTCTATGCCGTGTCATTATTTGTTTTTTAATTGATTTTTTTATTATATTTAATAATTCTGACTAATGAGAAGGCCCGTCATCATAGTGCACACCACCCCCTTGGAGACCCATCATCAAGGTGCCTCTCCTCCCACTCCTACGTGGCGGCCCATCATGAAAATGTCACCCCTCTCCACACCCAGTAGTCTAATCAATCAGTATTCAGTTGTGGTGACTTGATGTGTTAAACGTGCCACTTCAATGTGAATAATAATATATATAAATGTATTTATTGATTATGATTTTACTAAATAATAATTTTTATTTAATTCTTTAGAATATGTGTTTATTACTCTCTCTATTAAAAGAAAGACAGTTCTACAGTAACAATATTTGATTGGCTTATTGTGGCGGCCACCAATGATAAGTTGCAACATGGCAAGAGCAACTTTAGCTTCTTTTTTTTTTACCTGCCGTTTCTTTTTTTCAGCGTATATATTATTAATCACAAGTTATTCACAAACATAAAAATAAGTGGAGTGGTTACTACCTTCCACTTTATAATTGAAGGTTGAAGTTCGATTCTCTGTCCATATTTAACTTTTTCCTCTTTTACCTACACTATTAATATTAATAAAGAAAAATTGGTTAAACATTTTTAGTACCTCTCCTTTTATTTTCACTTTTATTTATTTATTTACTTCATTTATTTTAGTTATTATTTGTTGGTATTTTGTTTTTTTAAAATTATTATTAAATAAATTACTTTAACCGTTGCAAGTTTTAGCACAACAAGCATTGCCCACCTTACTAAGTAACACACTCTTACAAAACAAACGCTAAACAAAGCGAAGCGTGAGTTAGGACACCGTATGCGTAACTAATACCAAAAGAATTATCGTTGCATTGCACGCAAGAATGTGAAAAAATTTTAAACACTCATGCACAATAAATGTCCCGCGGCGAAGCGCGGGGAACTAAGATCTAGTTTATTTATAACATTTGCGAGTTTTTATTTTGTTCTTACGGTGTTCAAATGTTATAATTGAGTGTGTCCTACCACGTACCTAAAAGACAAACTGTACGTAAAACCAGTATCATGCTTTTCACCATCCGATCTTGCAAATCGTACACAAGCAAATATTGCAAATCAAACAATTACGTATACCCAAACTATTGCAAATCCAATACAAAACAAACAAATCTTGAAGAAGAAACTGTATGAACAAATCTAAACAAAACAAAGAACCAAGACCTTACAAATTTGGACACTTGTAAGGAATTGCAAAAAAAAAAACTAACATACAACAACATATATTGCAAATAAACATACAATCGTAATTCTGTTTCAAGTATGTAAACCAACGAATTCAATTTTTGTACTACATCTATAATATACATAATGTAACACATAATTTTAACAAATATTAAAAATCATGTTATACAATTTAAGCAGATTAAAAAAAATAATTAAAAATAAACATCACTGATGACAGCATTCATAAAGACTAATATCATATACATATCAAACACCATAAGATGAAATTATATAACGGATCAACAAAGGCATACACCACAAGTTTGAGATTAAAATGCATGTGATCCAACAAAAAAACAATTCATATTATAAATTATAAAAATAGAGTTAAATGCCAATTTCGTCCCTGAGGTTTGGGCCAGTTTGTCACTCCAGTACAAAAGTTTTTTTTTTTGCAATTCCTTACCTATGATTTATTAAAACAAAATCATATACATATCTAAATCGTGTATAATAAAATTCTAATAGTTGAAAGAACTTTTTATACATCATCGTTTCTTTTTTCTACAATCTATTCTTGATCATACCTATGTTATAGATGGTTACTACTTCTTGATCATAACTTTGGCAGACCCCTTGATCTTCTCCTTCCCCTTATGCATTTCGGACACAAATGTCTTCGCGTAAAACGCCATTCGCGATGCAAACGAGTTGGATTGGGTCCAAGCAACCGAAGGCGATTCAACCAACTCAACTTTCCACGATATCCTCTTGTTCATAGGTCCTTCTTTCCTAGGAAGATCATGTGTAACCATGTTCCCTAACGGCGGCACGCCCTTGTTCGATTGCAAGTAGTTGCCATAATGTGTCTTCAATCTAACCTCACACGAAACATCGGTCACCAATGGTAACCATTGGAGGGCGGAATTCCATCTGCCCGTGATCAAAATATCATCAACGGACACCCTTGAGTAGGTAGGATTAGGATTCCCGATAAGGGGGGTTTGCGTGACTTTTAAATACCTAGCTCTCATTCCAGGTATCGAAGGCTTGTTTGACGCGGTTAGGTATTTTCCATAACAACTTCTTAATGATATACAATCATCATCAATAATTTCGATGGTCCAATAAGAATTTCTTGTTGAACCATCTCGAGATTGGGAAACTGATTCTTCATCGGTTTCCGCAAAAAGGTACTTGTCTCGATCGCTTTTTAGGCGAACCGTCGATCGATTTGGAAATAATTCCATTTCGACCTCGGTTGGATCAAGAAAGAAAGATGATTGAACAAGATTTTGTTTCCAATTAGGAATGTAAATACGTCCGGTTTTCACGTCGAATCCATGCAAAGAAAATTGTAAATGTAAGTTGAATTGGATTTTTTTGTCAGGTTACGGTTTGGGAGATAAATTTGTGTCCCAAAATTAGGAAGAAAAGTGTTGGGTAGAAATCCATTTCCATTGTTTGTTGTGTTTCATGTTAGCCTAGTTTTAATTACATATTTACGACTTATTAATTTCATTCATCTACTACTAGTTTAATTTAATAGCTTCTGTAAACTAAGATTATTTGATAATTAACTAATGTTTTGTACATATATTTTAATAGTATACATGAGGGCAATTTGATGTGCGTGACTTGTCACTTTTAAAGATAAATAAAACAAGGATACTTTATCTAATTCTCGTTAGTACAAAGCCGTTAACTTCTTAGAGGGTCCCCGTCACACAAGCTGATGGCATGTGAGATCATTCGGTACGGGAAGCGAGAGTTGAGAGAGGTGGTAGTGATTCCCAGTCGGAATTAAGCCTCTACATTAATTTAGGAAGGTGAAGCAGAGAACTCAGTGCTTAAAAGAGTAGTTTTGCGGTGGTTTAGGAAGTGCCTAACAAGCAGGACTCAAACTTCCAATAAGCTACATGACTTGTGTGCGTTAGGCTTGACGGCACTTGTTAACCAGGAGAAGACCGGCTTACGGTGGAAGTGACATCTTTTCGACACATTCTAATACCGCTACATGGTTTTTTTATAAAGCTACAAAAGTGTAAAATGTTTTTTTTTAAGTGAACGTTATAAATTTTGTGGGGTTTTGCAAAGATGATTGGACAATTTCACAAATGAACAAACATAATTGTTTAGGCTAATTTTATTGAACGCAAATTGCTTTTTGTTTTCTTTCTAAATGTTAGTCTAAAGGAGGATTAAGATTAAAGGTAAAACAAAATTATGTTAGGCTACTTTTACTTGTATAGTAATATACATTATTCATATATTTATTGATCAAGTAAATATAAGTTTGGTTTAGTGATTAAAAGATCTTAACAATTTCAACCCTTAACTCCCAAGACTTTGCAATCCGAAGATTACTGGTGCACCCGTAGGTAATCCTCCGTTTGCCAAGAAAACCATTCACATATCTGGTGTGGTACTGATGTGTGTAAATGTATATATAAAAATGTGCACAAGTTTTAATTAAAACGACTCACCTAAAAACTACACACGCACGGCAAGTGTACCGGTCGCAAAGCAGTAAACAGATAAGACCGAGTATCGAACCCAAAGACGCGAATGCAACTCTAGATCACAACCTATACCGAATACTAGCCTAAATAAATATATACTTAAAGTGGGGGATTAAACTAATAATTATAAGCTTAGAATAAACTAAATATAAATAAAATAACCTCGACTGCTTATACGAACTTGGAACTTGGAGAAATCAGATAGGAAGAAGGCTGGTTACTTAGGTAAAATCCCTAGACACTAGCAATAAATCCTGAATCTGGTAATTAACTTGAGACCCTATTCTCATCTAACTACTCCCCTCCTGCAGGTAAGGCTAGCAAGCTAGAATCAAGGCGGGACAAGTGTAGAAACGCTAAGATGGATCTAGATCGCCCTAGCGTACCAAAATCCCACAGAAATCATATTAAAACCTCTCCTGGATTAAAACCCTCAAACTATGAAGCAGACTTAAACTCTACTGGAAGAAACCTAGGAAAACTCTAAACACGGACAAGTAGCGACTCCCGCCCTAGCGCTTGCCAACTACCGAACAATGCCTAGTTAGTTACCTAGCAATCTCGAGTTAGATTTCTCACCCTCAAGAATGGACTGCACATTTTAGTTAATTTATTATATTAGTTTGTTATACTTGTGTCGTACTCCAACTCCAAATACTAGCACGCTAACCTAAGTTGACGAACTAGATTGATTTCTAAACCTAGGGGGTATCTCTACATGCCTAGCTCCACAAAACCAATAAACAAACTTCAAATAAAACCAACACCAACACACATATATCAAATCCAACAATAAAATTAAAATCATGTAATTCTACACATTAAGATTAAAAACCAAAAATCATTAAATACTGCAAATTACGTGTCTAGTTCATAAACCTAAGCAACCATAAAAGTCTAGTTCATCATAATAATTAGAAACATAGTCATAAAGTCTCGAAAAACAATAATAAACATATCTCTAAAAGTATTAAAACGATAAACAAACCACCGGGTCTTCAAATAATTAATCTTTAATGCACCCGAACCTTCTCCGTCTCCAAAAATCTCCAAGAATCCTACTGGTCGATCAAGTGCAGCCTCTTATTTTATGATTGAATGTTGCTCTTTGAATGAATGTTGAATGAATGATTATGATATCTTTTTCCTCCTTCTGCCGTAGAGTTGTTTTTAGGTTTTATATGAAAAAATTAAAAATCAGCAAAGGGCTTCAGGAAACGACATGGGCCTATTGCTTTCTATTCCTTTCCAAAACAAATTTCTTCTTCCATTTGAGATTTACGTCTCTTTTTGTAATTAGATTTCTTAATTTATCATTATTATTATTATTATTATTATTATTATTATTATTATTATTATTATTATTATTATTATTATTACAACTCCATGTTTCTGGCTCGGTTGTTCTTGGTTCAACCAAAGTTTCTCGTTTACGCTCCGACGTCCATGAACATATACCCTCAAGTGTCCGTGTCTCAATTAAAATTCTTTCCTTTTGAGCTCATTTTTCACGAACACCTATAAAATAATAAAATAAATAAATAAGTACTAAAAACTAATAAAAACTATACAATGATAAAAATAGGCCAACAAACGAATACATGCCTAAAACTACTAAAAACTATATACAAAAGACTCAATTATAACTCAAAATACATAGGAGAATATATGTGTTTTACGACACATCAGGTACCAAAAACTTGTCACCCGGATCTGGTCCACTTCAGAAGCCATTATTTAGAATCTGGTTTGGACATCAGAAGCCCGTAGGATTAGTTTCACTACCGGTTTCCTCACCTCGGATCTAGCTTGTGACTACCAGAAGCCGATCGAACCCCATGATAGTTTTTATATTAGTTAAGTTTAGGTTGATTTTAGGATTGTTAAATTAACCACTAATTGAACCTGTCACAAAAAATAAACAAACAAGAATTACTTAAGAAGATAAACACACCAAATAACTAAAAATAAACTACTAATAATATAAAAAGTCTAACAAATCGAATAGGTTTGGAGAATACTGGATGGATACAACCCTCCAAAGATAATCAACACAAGAACATGAAGGTATTCCACTCATAGACAAGCTTCAAACATCCTTGATCCTATGCATCTAATGTGATTCCCGCAACCCTTGATCTTTATTTCATGTAAATTACTCCTATGGTGCCATTTCTTGATCGAGCGTGCAAGGTAGGAAAGCTCCTAACCTTGGAGAGGTGTTAGGTCGGCCCTAAGGCCTTCCCCAAGATGCCACACCAAATGGTTGGGTTGAGTTGAGCTTGCTATTTATAGGCTGATCAGGGCAAGTACGGGCGTGTTTGATGGTGGGCACGGGCGTGCACCTACCCCACATACGTTCTGTTGCTGCAGGGAATAGTCCTGGTTGTCCTTGGTGTCTGTCATGGGCGTGCAGGTTTGATAAAGGCTATTTTCTTGTCCCCTAAGTTGGTTGCTTTGTCTTCTAGTGCGCGGGGCCCTTGTACCACTAGGCATGGGCGTGCTTGGTCAACCCAGGCTAATTTTATCATCGTTTAAGCCTCGAGACGCTCTTTACACATCCCTGGAACATGCTTTAGGTCTCGTATCTTCAGGAATCTCCAGTTTTAGCTGTTTTTACTCAAAAATCATCTTTTGATGGTGGGCACAGGCGTGCACTTGCCCCACGTACGTTCTGTTGCTGCAGGGAACGGTCATGTCTATCCTTGGTGTCTGGCACGGGCGTGCAGGTTGACAAAGGCTATTTTCTTGTCCCCCAAGTTGGCTGCTTTATCTTCCAGTGCGCGGGGCCCTTGTACCACTGAGTATGGGTATGCTTGGTCAACCCCGGGCTGATTTTATCATCCTTTAAGCCCCGATAAACTCTTTACACATCCTTGGAACATGCTTCGGGTCTCGTATCTTCAGGAATCTCCAGTTTTAGCTGTTTTTACCCGAAAATATCTCTTTTTGGGTTTGAGCTCCAATTTCCTAAAAAACACAAATAGGAACGATTAAGTAGCTTTAATTATCAAGTTTAGCTCAATTTTGTCCTATTATGAGACTAATTATGCATGTTTAATATGTGTAAATGATGGCACATCATAACTCATATCTCGTGTTGTACATAACTACACATATGTAGAACCACGTGGGTTGTGGAGTGGAACATTTTCAACACACCTTAATACCACTTCATACTTTTTTGTATAAACCTATAAAAAGGGTAAAATGGTTATGGTAATGTTAGTAGTTAAGAAACCCGTATTTACTAAAAAAACATGTTTCTTTCTGGTCTAACAAATCAATCACTTTGTTTAATCTTTATAAATGGTTTTGTTCCAAGGATGTTATGTTCATGGGAAAGTCACTAAGAAAGCAAGTTGAGCTAACTCATTTAAAGAATTTTAACGCGTGACATGATTTCTGGTTGGTCAAGAAGTTAGCTTCTGCTAACAAGCAATCAACATCATCCAACGTATCTGCATTGATTTCTGATGATCTTGATTGTTGTCCAAATGAGTCTTCTGAACCTTTGTCCTCGCTGGAACTCTCCTCAGACGATGAACTGCTACATCCTGCTGCACGTCTTTGATAATTTTAGCATAACACGCAGCTCCTCCGACATTCACTTCTCCATTTCCACATAATTGTAGATTCCAGTCTACTCCCTTGTCAGCCTGAATTAGCTCTAGCATGGTTTTTGACTTGCGGTGCATGCTATGGTAGCTGGTTGTTTACTTAAAGAATAACACGTTCCTGGTTTGGAACATGTGCTTGCTGCTGAGGTCTCTGTTGGAATGGATTCTGCAGCCTCTGATTTCGGTTGGCTCAGAATGGATATTGATTACCTTGTTGTATCGGCTTGTCACACTCTCTCTTGAAGTGTCCCCGTACTCCGCAATTGAAGCACGTGACCTTTTGCTTGTTGAAGCCATACTTCGTATCCTTGGTCGTCTGCCAGTCAGTTCGACATGTCCTCTCCATGAAATCTTCAACCCTCTTGACATTGCTGGCCAAATGCCACCGAAGATCCATTAATTCCATCTCATCCTTATCAACCTAGACGTAATCTTCCTTTGTTAGGTTGACATTCCCAATATTACGAGTCACTAGATCATTGTATGAAGTTACAAAAGCAGAAAGAGGTGCGACATGCTCTTTTGCAACTTCAAGGGTCACATTCCCAAAGTTGTTCATTGAGGGTTGTGCCATCATGGTGTTGGATGATACATAAGCTAATTGCTGGGGAACGAATGTGTTTGGGTGAATATAAGTGGTTGTAGGTCGTGGTGGAGTTGCGCAATATGTGGTGGAAGTGGAAGGAGGTGGGGTGTAACTGTAAGCACTAGAATAACTCAACATAGGATCTGGAACTAGAACGACTTTGTGGAGGTGGATTATAAGCGAACGGGTCATTAAAAATAGATGAAATAACGGTTGTTTGTGGTCGAGAACTGGTTGTGATGGCATAAGTAGTGGGAGTACTAGCATGGTATACCTTTGGGTTTTGAGGTAGTGGACTCTTTTGGCTTTTCATGACTCCTCTATCTCCCGGTTTTCCAGATTGATCTGGAACTCACCAACCGACAGACTTTCATATTGACCCAACTCCTTGATAACATCCACATAATTCATCCACTAAGGTGGCAGTGCATTTGCAAAACGTTCAATTAGTTCATAAGTAGTATATTTAAGTTCGTGCTTATGGAGTTCATTCATGAGGTGGTAGTATCGAAACTGCGTGTCTCTCAACGATTCTTGTCCGATGTGGCAGAATGCTTCAAACTCCTTCTTCAACTAATCCTGCCTGATCTTGAATGCATATTCATCCCCTTCACACCTTTTCTTCAACAGCGCGTCAGTGCCCACAAATCATATGTGTTTTTGCAAAACTCATACTGATGTAGAATGTCCTTGGGTAATGCATGTGTAAGAATAAAGAATGCCTTCCTCTCATTATTACATTTTATGTTCTCCTCATCATTCATCTGTGATACCTCTACTGGTATGTAGGAGTTCTCCTGTAGAGTTATGACCAGTGGATGCTCGACCCAATACCATATCTCGTCATCTATCCCCTCTATGTGTCGTTGTATTCTTCCCTTCCAAGACGGATATTCATGGAGATGCTCCATCTTGGGAGCTTTGTTATTGCTTCCTGTCTCATTCACTCTTCATCATCTAATGAACATTTTGTACTTGACTTGTTGCCAAAACCATCGCCCAAGAATTTGTAGGAATGGCCATTTATTGTTAGGGTGGGGAAGAAAACGGACAGTATGGTGCAACAACATTAGCTTACTGTGGAGGGTTCATGGCGTTTGCAACAACGTACGGATGGGTAACTTGCGGTTGAGGTTGTTGTTGAATATGTTCCAGATGGACTATTTCGGTAAGGTAATTCCAACTCATGTTGATTGGAATGATATTAGATAAGAAAATGAGGTCATGGATGAGAAACGGACAAGGTCAAACTCTAAAAGGGTCAAAATTTGACTAACACAGGTTTACACACGTAAGGAAGGTGTTTCCACATGTATGGAGGTTAGTTACAGGCGCATGGGAACAACATTAAGCATATGGGGAATCAGGCGTATGGGCTAGGCGTATGGGAGGGTTTGCCAGGCGTAGGGCTCCTTACGCCTGAAGCTTCAAAGTGTATGGACCATGTTCTAGGCGTGAGCACCAGAAACTCAAGAACATTGCTGTGTTTTGATGATTTTAATGAAATTAAAGGTATGGATGATCCAGTGATCAGGTTATGTGCGGGATATGATGTAGAACACGAATATGATGCCCAAAAACCTTTAAAAACGTGAATTCTAATCCTAATCAATCAAAAACACCAAGATCACACACCGAGTGTTTCCCAAAATTCCAGATCTAGAAAGATCCAACGTTGTTTTTGATGATCAATTGATTCATACACTTTCTATATAAGATCTAGACACTAAAACAACAATTTTTCTTAACAATTCAATCCAAATTTAAGAAATCCTCCCAAAACCTATGAAGAACACACTTATGAATATTTTCACAAGAATCTCAGATCTGATGTGTTTGATGCAAATTTGATATAGATCTAATCAAAAGCACTTTCTAAATATGTTTATGCAATCAAAACAATAATTGTAATCCAACTCACTCAATAACCATATTCAAATCCTGAAATGGGTCAAAATGGGTTTTCAATCAAAACATGAACAATTGCTATTAAAATCAGATCTGATGCTACACCAAACTAACAGCACGCGAGGTATGAGCCGAGCTCTGATACCACTTGTAGTATTGTGACAAGCTTTGATATACCGTGCGCGTATGATCGATCCAAAGGCGGAATCAATGGATCGATTGTTGTTAGGGATGAGATATGAAGTTGGAAAAGTATGAAAATGAAAAACACACACAACACGCTCAAATTTGGACAACACTTCATTACTATGTTTAGCAAAAGTTAAAAAATAAGGTGTAAGGGGTCTATTTATAGGGTTGGCTCCCTACGTCTAGACACTTTTACAATATTCCAAATATGCCTCTAGACCCCCAAAACCTACTCATTAACGTCTAATATGTACATATGAGATTCTAAATACATATCTAAACTAGGGACATAGCCATAGGGTGCACTAACATTTTTTATTGGGTTGAGTCGGCTAGTTATTTTTTATTTTGCATATATTAGGCCAAACCCAGTAGAGTGGTATGTATAAACTATAAATATAATTGTAACTTGTGTGTGTAAATATATATGTATATAATAAATTAATAAAATTGATTTGAGCCGAATCGAGTGGAGCGGACCTTTGCTCGTGCTTGGCTAGTTTACAAACCGAACCAAGCAGGTTGACTCGTTTACAACCAAGCGGAAAATCAAGCGAGCATTTTTCGAGAGAGCGGCGAGTGAGTCACAAGTGCCGAACGATTTGAACAGCCATAAGTGTAGGAAAAAAACTAAAAAATTTAATGTATTTATTTTCTTTTATAAATAATAATAAATATATATAATTAAACATAGTAAATTAATTTCAGAATTTAAAAAAATGAATATTCCAAGTAGGAAAGTAGGAATTTGAAGACAACAAAAAGGAGCCTTATATCATAAAAGGTGCCTTATAATAAACAATATTTCCTTGTATTACACCCTACTCGATCACTACTCTCACTACTCTTTCACTCACACTCACACAAACACATACTTTCACCCAAAAAAAGGATGATGAGATTGAGGTTTCAGGTATTACAACTCACCATCACTCTCAAACTAATTAGGATAATAGTTACTTTGTCTCATATTCCTTACATACTAAGGAAAATATACAAAGAAACCCCAATTATTTGAGAAAAACACATGAAACTCATCTTGTGGCTCATATTAATCCACACATTCATTTGACTTTTTAAGCTTAAAGCGTAATTGTGTCATTTGCTCTCATGTCTCTTCTTCTCTCTCCTATGTAATTGTCATATACATCATCTCACATGTCACATGTATCTCTTCATTCCATACACACTCTCTCTCCCTCTCTCTTTCTCTTTCTCTCTCTCCCTTTTTCTTATACTTTCTAATCCACCGACTATAAATCATCACAAACCTAAGAACATAACATATTTTAGAATTAGATTTCTTTCTATTTCAAGCACCCACCTGTGATTTCATTAAAGATCCGATAACGATGATGGCTAGAAGAAGCTGGCAACCTAGAGTCTGATCTTGTAGTCAGAACCCACCTACTATTTCATTAAAGATCCGGATATGTAGACAGCATCGTTGCGTCGATATTGTATAAAACTTGTGCACCATACTGTAAGCACATTTTTATATGATATCCCGCTTATGGAGGCTTGTCGCGTACACCAACTATTGAACAGAAAAAAATTTAATATAGAGATCCAAAAATTCAGATATCTGAAATTTCGGGTATCCAATCCGAATTCTCGGACTAGGATTTGGATAGTGATTTTAAAAAATTTCGGATGTTTAGGAGGTCCGAAATATCCAAAAAATATTTGAAAAATATCCGAAAATGTATAGTTAGATATCCGGTTTAGAATATATATAAAAAATATAAAATAAAAAATATTTTAGAAAATTGGGTATTCGGATATCCGATGCAGATTTGAATAGTGAAACCAGATATCCAAAAATTTCAGATATCCGGTTTTGGCAATCCCTACCTCCGGCTCTAGCACCTTCTCTCCCCTCTCCGGCTTTGTTGAGGGGATTGGAATGATTGGATTAAGCGGCTGAATGTTATATACATGTGTGTTCATGCTAATCAATTCATTAAGCCTGACAGTAGGTTGTCTCATTTTTTTGTTCTGGACCCATACTTGTGGCAACAATGTTGGAACCATTTCGGTGTTGGCCGATAACGAGCTCGATTTTTTCAATGAGCTTGTTAAGAAGCTTGGCTATGGGTCAAACATCACTGTCACTGTTGTTGGCCCAGAGCTAAAGATAGGAATCGCAAAAGACAGGCTTCAACAGTTACAAGCTACGGAAATCAAAGTGTATCATAACATTGACCCCCTCAATCCTATCATTCCAATTCCCTCAATAGAACCAGAGCCGGAGGGAAAAGAGCAGGGATTGGAGTCGGAGGGGATGAAATGGAATTGGATTCAGAGGGTAAGGAGAAGCTGAGGGAGCCGGAGGGACAGGAGAATGGACCGAATGGGGAAGACAAGAGACATGAGCCAACTTTTAACATCATTGTATTGTTTGAACCGACTTTCCTCGATATGACCGGGAAGTGGAATGAACCCAAGAGTATCAAGTAAAACTTTTATTTTAAATATCCGAAATTATTTAAAATTACATCACACAATTTAATATTTCTTTTTCTCTATTTTCAGGTTGATACGGACCCGTCTAAAAGCCTACTTCACGACGGATATCGCTAGGTTTATACCCGAGGGAGGGTGAGGTGCAAGTTGTCATGAAAGCAACAGAGAAACATGAGGGTTGGAATATCCCTCTATTTGCCAAAGGAATAGATGAGTTGATAGAGCCCCCCCCCCCCCAACTTACATTTGTATTGGGCGAGTTCTTCAAATAAAAAGGAAACAAAAGGAAAAGCAATTGCAGAAGTAAAGATAAAAATAAAACCGACGATGATCACGTGTGTGTGTGTGTGGCGGTTTATTTACAAACCAAAGCCACTAGATGATGAAGTTGAAGGTGAAGCAGGACTGGGGCCGTGGGGAGTTTTGACGACAGTAGCGGAGTATTTGATTACAAGTTCCATGAGAAGTTTAAGTGATTTTGGTTCTGTGAAAATTATGGATGTGAAATCGGATTTATTTTTATGTGAGTTTGGTTCCGGCTAGGTGTGTTAAACTATATATGAATCTGAAAGTATGAAAGTAGGAATTTGAAGACAACAAAAAGGAGTCGTATATCATAAAAGGTGCCTTATAATAAACAATATTTCCTTGTATTACACCCTACTCGATCACTACTCTTTCACTCACACTCACACAAACACATACTTTCACCCAAAAAAATGATGATGAGATTGAGGTTTCAGGTATTACAACTCACCATCACTCTCAAACTAATTAGGATGATACTTACTTTGTCTCATATTCCTTATATAGTAAGGAAAATATACAAAGAAAACCCAATTATTTGAGAAAAACTCATGAAACTTATCTTGTGACTCATATTAATCCACACATTAATTTGACTTTTTAATCTTAAGGGGTACTTGTGTCATTTGCTCTCATGTCTCTTATTCTCTCTCCTATGTAATTGTCATATACATCATCTCACTTGTCACATTTATCTCTCCATTCCATATACTCTCCCTGTCCCTGTCCCTCTCCCTTTCCTTTTCTCTCTCTCCTTTTTTCTTATACTTTCTTCTCCACCTACTACAAATCATCATAAACCTAAGAACATAACATATTTTAGTATTAGACCACGAGTAATGGGCATTATGTGGGCATGAATGAGTTTGATAACGCCATTAACACCGTCCCCCTGGGCATTATAGGGGCATGAAGAAGGAGGGGCATTTCTAGTATAATGCCCAAAGAGAAGAAAAATAAGGAAAGTAATGATTAAAAGGACATTATAAGGGGTTAACCATTATACATTCTTTGATCGGGCATCATAATGATGATGTGGCGAAAAAATGCCCCTTAAAGGGCATTAACCATTACCCATGGTCTTAGATTTCTTTCTATTTCAAGCACCCACCTGCGATTTCATTAAAGATCTGATAACGATGATGGCTAGAAGAAGGCGACAACCTAGAGTCTGATCTTGTGGTCAGAGCCCACCTACTATTTCATTTAAGATCCGGATACGTAGACAACATCGTTGCGTCGATATTGTATAAAACTTGTGCACCATACTGTAAGCACATTTTTATATGATATCCCGCTTGTGGAGGCTTGTCGCATACACCAACTATTGAACATAAAATATTTTAATATAGAGATGCATAAATCTTGTTTGTATGTATGTATGTATTTGATCGATCACAACATGATGAACAGAGAGATGGATCAGAATAGATTGTTGTTTATAAAAGTTTATGTATATCATAATCTCCATTGAAACTCAGATTATTATCTTAACATGAAATCCGAATTCCACAACGACAATTAATATGGATATATCCTGTTTAAGATTGGTGTAACATTCTCTGCTCACCCTTATGTTTGATTGTTTGATTTTAGATTGCAAGAGTACTCTTTGCTCCTGCGATTAAACAGACCAGAGAATGTGATCAAACGAACCGTGTTCTCTACTCATGGAAGAGCATGAGCGTGACGTGGGTTGAAAACAATAGAACGTCCCTTTATGATGCCACAATTATTCTTAAGAAGCTTTTGCACATCTTCTAATGAGGGGAGGCTAATGTCAATGGTAATGGCGAGGGCAATGCTGATGCTCTAGCAACAGCTATGAACAATAACATGAAACACCTGTATAAGAAAACTCACCCCATTTCGGTGTTGGCTGATAACGAGCTTGATTTTTTCAATGAGCTTGTTAAGAAGTTTGGCTATGGGTCAAACATCACTGTCACCACTGTTGGCCCAGAGCCAAAGATAGGAATCGCCAAAGACATGCTTCAACAGTTACAAGCTATGGAAATCAAAGTGTATTATAACATTGACCCTCTCAATCCTATCATTCCAATCCCCCCAATAGAACCAGAGCCACTAGAAGATGAAGTTGAAGATGAAGCAGGACTGGGCAGTGAGGAGTTACGTTGACAGTGGCGGAGTATTTGATTACAAGTTCCATGAGAAGTTTAAGTGATTTTGGTTCTAGGAAAATTATGGATGTAAAATCGGATTTTTTTAAGTGAGCTTGGTTCCGGCTAGGGGTGTTAAACTACATATGAATCCAAAAATCCGATATCCGAATCCGAAACTATCAAAAATTAAGATATCTGAAATTTCGGGTATCCAATCCGAATTTTCGGATTTGGATAGTGATTTTAAAAATTTTCGGATGTTTAGGATGTCGAAAATATCCAAAAAAAAATATTTGAAAAATATCCAAAAATGTATATTTAGATATCCGGTTTAGAATATATAAAAAATATAAAATATACAATATTTTAGAAAATTGGGTATTCGGATATTCGATACGGATTCAAATAGTGAAACCAGATATCAAAAAATTTTGGATCTCCGGTTTGGATAGTGATTTTAAAAATTTTCGGATGTTTAGGATGTCCAAAATATCCAAAAAAATATTTGAAAAATATCCGAAAATGCATATTTAGATATCAGGTTTAGAATATATAAAAAATATAAAATAAAAAATATTTTAGAAAATTGGGTATTCAGATATTCGATACGGATTCAAATAGTGAAACCAGATATCCAAAAATTTTGGATATCCGGTTTTGGCAATCCCTACCTCCGGCTCCAGCACCTTCTCTCCCCTCCCCGGCTTTGTTGAGGGGATTAGAATGAGTGGATTAAGTGGCTGAATGTTGTGATATACATGTGTATTCATGCTAATCAATTCATTAAGTCTGAGAGTAGGTTGTCTCATTTTTTGTTCTGGACCCATGCTTGTGGCAACAATGTTGGAACCATCTCCTAGCATCTTAACCAATGCATACCATTATTAAATAATAGCTCCTTATTTTGAAGTATCAGAATCGGGTCTCCTTTTTTGAATAAATTCTTCATTATTTTATCTATCGCTTGATCTACAAGTGAAGAATTTTCACCTTCGGCTTTCCTCTCACTTGAGAAGAATAAGCTCTTCATCATCATATAGTTGGTTTCAGTTCTCAACCTACTACTGTATGACGAAACATGCTTGCAACCTAGTAGGAAAAATTAAATAAGTTCAAGAATCAAATAAAATATCTTAAAAGATCAAACATAATCACTAAGTTTTGCATTCACATGTTTAATATTCTTGAGCCTTTACATACCTTAACTAGTTCATAAAGATTCATTGGATAATATAAAATAGAGACCCCCTCCTGTAGAATTTGTGTGTCAAACCGGCCCCCTTTGTCAAAACTCAATACTTTTGAAAAGGTTGATCATGAAGTCAAGAACTTCATATAGCTTATATTGAAACAATGGGCGAGTATCGGTTAGAAACCCACTAAGAACTGGACCAACCCGGTAACTGTGAAGAGGAGACAGCGTTAGTGACGGAGCTTGAACGTTTAGATGGTGGGGGACGAAAGTCATGAGACCCAATTTTTATTCAAATCGGTGGGGCCGGACTCGAAATATATAAATTTTTTGAACAAAACTAGAGAAATTTACACTATTAAGCCAAAAATCGATGTGATCAAGATCAATAAGCTTCGCCCTTGAGAGGAGATATACAACGTATTTTGTATGTTGGTCACCTATATTGTATTATGAGTTTTTTTTTTGTTTTGGAACAACATTTTAACGTTTCTTTCTGTCGGTTCAAAGATATTGAAAGCGACAACACAACCCAAATCATAGTACTACAATAGTCCTAGACCCGTAAAATTTGTCTTGCTCTAGTTTGGTTGGTTTGAAACATAGCTTTTGATTCAGTTTAGTTTTGGTTTAGGTTTGTAAACCACTTCTTGATTTTTGGCACGCTATTTTTCCATTTTACGGCAAAAATTAAAAAAAAATACGAATTTTATTATTTTTATAGTTTGTGAGTTATTTTAGGACAAAACTAACCTTTTTTTAATCAATAAAAAAAGTTTTATTAAATAATTGGACCGGTTTTTCTTACCAGTCTGAAGCCGTCCTTTTGTTCTTCAAACCGCTTTGGGTAAAAATCGGTTCGGTTCGCTTTTTGGCTTGGAGGATGAGAACTCGTCAGAAACCTATGGTTTTTATACCAAACCGAACCATTTGAATTTTACATTCTAAATTCTATTCTCTGATGTTAACTTTATTTTTAATTTGATTTGTTAGTTGATTATTTGAATGTTAGTTTAAAACTTTTTGATTAAATATACTTTAATATTTTTGATTAAATATAGTTTAATATTTTGATTTGTAATTTTGTATATGTAAAAGGGAATATAATGGAATGATTTGTCAAAAGAAATACTAGAAATACTAGACCATTAGTTTTTGAGACTCCTCAACATATTAATTTGGATATTGATTTATGGCATATTTAAGTTCATTATATTGTCAAACAAGAAGTCATAAAAAGGACCATGAAACTAGAAGGGCATACTTTTTAGGAGAGAGTGGGTTAAAGACGGATGAAAAACTCACTAAAGAAAAGGAAGTGAAAATACAAAATATGGTTGAGGATATCAAAACAATATCATTATTATCTATAATCTATAATCTATATTTCTATAGAAATACAAATTAGTGGTAATGGTGTTGGGTTGGTGGTTTTGGAGAGAGAGTTAGATGTACAGATCAAAACCATCTTTAACCTATAGAAAAAATGGAGAGGAAATAAATAGGTGGCAGGTGAGAATAAACTCTAGAAAGAGAAAAGAGAGCTGTGAACAGACTACAACGCGACAATTTTTTTTTGGTTTGGAACAAATTGCCCAGAAGATTCGAATCTGGGTAAACAGGGAAAGCTACACAACAGCTCAACCAATAGGCCACTCACAACCAACTGAAAATTATCCAACATAATATGTATTTAAGATAACAAAAATAATAAAAAAATAATATAATTACTGTTCAAATAGGTTGTGTTCAAAGTATCAAGTGTTTTATGCCCTTTCTCAAGGTTATTTTGTTTGTCCTTAATTTTTTTTTGAACGGCAAACAACACTTTTATTAACACCAAAAGGTCACTAGCAAGAAGCTAGCGACGTATATACCACAAACATCTACATGCGCTACACCCAAAACCAAAAACAGACTGTCACACCACTAACATTAGTGAATATTGACACCTAACTTGTTTTACCACAAACACCATTGTCCCCCATTGATGATTCAAATCCACCTGTCCTGAGCTGTAAATCTAGAGGAGAGACGTTGCATCGAGATCTCTTAACCGGTGTCTTAGCGTAATTTCCAAACAAATCAAAACCACCGCATTCTTTTCTTCTTCTCTTTGGGATTTTCTTTGAAGCAGAAGCGATTATTTTATCCAGATTAAATAGTTCCCCTTCCCTAGTATTAACATCCCGCTTCTTTGCATTGTCCACACTATGTTTTACAACTTCACCAACTGACAAAATCTTATGCTTGCGGATCCCCTTTATAAAAGTCGGACCACCCGAAGTGTTAAGTGTTTGCTTGGGCATTAAAAAAGAAAATTTTCTTAGTGGTACTTGAGGGGTTTGGATAATAAGATTCCATATTATTATAAGCTAGGTTTCCCCCATCTTGTCCATTAAGACAACACAGAGTGGGGCGGGAAGGGAGGGTCGGGAAGGCTTCACAGGCGGGAACACTGCCCTATGGGGGCGTGGAGGGCTGGGCGGGAAGGGAGGGCGGGGAGATTTGGCCGGGCGTGGGGGGAGGAGGGTGGACACGTGGAGGCTCGTGGTTGGCTGATTTATTTTTAAACTTTAACACAATATAATATTATTCACTTCCCCCCACCCCTCCCCCCCTCTTCCCCCTTCCACTCCCCACAATTTTCACCTCTCACACGTAGGCCCCACACGTGCCACATGGCGCTTCACCCCCCCTCTTCCCCCCACTCCGTGTAGTCTAAACTCTTCACCTGGCCCACCTTTCTTTTCCTTAGTAGCCTGAGTTGTATAGCCAACACATCCCCCAACATCTTCTCATCTACCCTTACAAAAGTTTTTAACTTTAAGTGAGTGATTGAGGTATGTTGTCTTGCAAAGTTTGAATGGTGGGTCCACGCAAGACCTGCAAATCCGACCGTTCTGTAGCACCACTTTTCTTGAGAATGTGAACACCACTTTCCTCGAGAGCATTACCCCTGTTTCAGTGACCGTTACAACACCCGCATCAACAGTGACCCGGTTATCGAGGTTAACCGGAGAATTTGAATTCGAATTAGTCTGGGACTTACCACCACCGTTATTGCATTCCGGCTCAGCATCAACCCGAACACCTACTATCTCAGGTGATCTAACCGGACATTGTCCTTAATTATCAATCCTCACGGCCACTCACCGAGTCAGCGTCGACTACACCAACGATGTTGTTTCCTCCCTTTCTTTCTCCACCAATTCACATCCATCTTTTCTGGTAATGATAATTTCATTCTATTCATGTCTGTCTACATGTTTATATAGTTATTATATTGCATTTCGAGAGATAGATCATAGCTAGAGACAATGTTGATCAGACATCGTAATAAATAGGGTAATAATTATTTGAAGATCTTTATTAATTTCCTGTCCTACCTCTGGTTCGCATCGATCCGACCCTAACCTGGACCCGGTCCGGTCCAAGTTTCGAAACATTGGTCTCGAGTTTTGATGGGTTTTATTGTCGGGTTACAGTGATGGTTTTCGGAGCTGTGAGGGTGTCGGGTTGAGGTGGTGGCAGCAGAAGGAGTTGGTTTGGGTGGTGGTTCTGACGAGATGGCAGTGTGGTGGTGGCTGTGACTGTTACGATGGTTGTGGGTGACGGGGGCTGGTGGTTAGAAGGTGGTGACAAGTTGGGTTGGTCACGGGTACTCCAAATTTAGTGGGTTCCGGGTGATTGACGGGTACCGAGTCGATGTGGTGTTTGGTTTAGATTATAGGTCCGATTTAGGTCTCGGGTTGTTTGCTCGTTTTCAGATCTTGTTTCGGGCCTCAAGTCTTAGTGGGGTTCGTGTTCGGGCCGGGTCAACCTCGGTCAAACCGAGTTGACTGTGAGTTCGTCTTCGGGTGTCGGGTCTCGTTTTCAATGTTTTCAGGATCGGATCGGCCATCGAATCGGACGCCTTACTGGTTCACTTGTGACAACAGGCAAATTCCGATCAACGTCCGATGTAATTTTAATTACTTTTTCAAAGTAATTAACATGATTTATAGTTAATTTTGAATAAATAAGCCGTTACGAGTCCTACGATGTCATTCTTGAAGTTCGTGGACGCCTTGATGCTTTTAAAGAAAGACTTGCGCGTGATTAACGTTAACGAACTGACATCGGTAAATATTGGGTAAACTGGACTAACATAAGGATATTATATGTAAATACGACGTGTGTTTGCTGGTGAAGCGATCGGATGTGAAATCGGCTTGAAAACGGCTAAAAACGCAGTGTTTTGGAAAACGCGGGAAATAACCGACATGGGAATCAAACGTCTAAATACGTGGTTTTAACCAAATTTGTACTTTCAAAATAGTTATTTATTATAAATAATGTCATTTATTAAGTTTCGAAAGTGAACGGATCATTTAAATAAAGGAAACCGCGACTAACGTAACTAACGCTATTTTAACGCGTGTTCTGAAAGAACGTGTTGGATGTCGAAAATAATATTATATTTGCTCGGTTTAGTTATATTTCTAATTTCGATCAAAACCGATTAAATTTCGTAATTAATTATTGAACCAGTTTAGAACCGAAGCATTTTAAATTTAAAGCGGGTTCGTATGCGTTGTGCCAACCTACCAAAGAACCCTAGCTATTTAAACTCCTAAACTCCTCCTCCCTCACTTTCTTCTCTGCAGCCACACCCCAAACAAACCATCTCACTCTCTCTAAAGCTCGTCTCTCTCTCTATGACCGCTCCCTCTCTCTCTCTCTCGTCCCCGTTACCATGACAGCCGGCCACCACCAAGCTTGGGTGGTGGTGGCGCTGGCCTGTGAGCATGAAAACACCAATGAACAGCAGCAATCAGTGGCGGCGCGGCGTTCCTAGCAAAAAAACGAGCAGTACCAGCGATTAATCGGAGCAAAGGGGGTCGGGTTATGAACTTGCTGTCTGGTGTGGTGGTTCATTTTGGTTCGTGGTGCTGGTTCGAGGTTAGAGATGAGCAAAGGGGGTCGGGTTATTAATTGTCTAGGAACATAATAAGTAATTAGATTAGTTGCATTTAATGATTCTTAAGCATGATATATGTTTTTATCTTAAATAATGGAATCACACAGCAAGAAGCTCTTTTAAGTTTTTAACAAACTAGTTAGGGTAATCTAAAATCTCGATACAGCCGAGTCTCAGTTACATGTACATGATGCTGTACGGTCTAGATTCAGTTCTTCAGCAAAATCCAAAAAAAAAAAAAAAAAGCATTGTAGATGAATACTTAAATTACTTTAGAAGAAGCATATCACAGAAACTAGGCCACAACTGTTCAAGTATTTCAAGTATAGCGCTTTTTATGGTTATTACGACCAGAATAGTAATTGAGAGCTAAATCTATGTTAAATCATGGCAGCCGCTTGTCAACGTATTATGGTGTTTTATTACAGAAATTTCCTTGGGCATTATCTAATATCGCATGTAGTCATGTAGATTGTTGTATTGCTGGATTGAAGTGAATTTCATCCAGAAGTAATTAGAAGAGTGAGATGTGAGAGTTCTTACATATACGAGCTAGGAATTGATGCTAACTGGAGGAACGGATGTAAAGGTTCTTGCGTTTGTTTTCTTCATGATGCTAATGTCAATGGTGATGGTGAGGGCAATGTTGATGCTCTAGCAACAACTATGAAGAAAAACATGAAACACCTATATAACAAAACGGACCCCATTTTGGTGTTGGCTGATAACGAGCTCGATTTTTGTAATGAGCTTGTTAAGAAGCTTGACTATTGGTCAAACATCACTGCCGCTACTGTTGGCCCAGAGCCAAATATAGGAATCGCAAAAGAGAGACTTCAACAGTTACACGCTATGAAAATCAAACTATATCATAACATTAACCCTCTCAATCACATCATTCCAATCCTCTCAATAGAACCTGAGCCGGAGAGAAAAGAGAAGGGGTTGGAGTCGGAGGGGAAAGAAAAGGATTTGAATTCGGATGGAAAAGAGAAGGGTTTGGAGTCGGGGGGGGGGGGAGAAAAGGAATTGGATTCGGAGGGTAAGGACAAAGGGCGGGAGCCGAAGGGACAAGAGAAGGCACCGGATGGGGAGGACAAGAGGCTTGAGCCGACTTTTAGCATCATTGTGTTGTTTGAACCGACTTTCCCCGATGTGACCGGGAAGTGGGATGCACCGAAGACTATCAAGTAAAACTTTTATTTTAAATATACATAATTATTTATAATTATGTCACATAATTTTAATATTTCTTTTTCTCTATTTTGAGGTTGATTCGGTCTCGTCTAAAGGCCTACTTCACAACGGCTATCACTAGGTTTATATCCGAGGGAGGGGGGGAGGTGCAAATCGTCATGAAAGAAACAGGAAAACATAGGGGTTGGAATATCTCTCTAGTTGTTGAGGAAATAGTTGAGTTGATAGAGCTCATCCCCCGACTCACATTTGTATGGGGTGGGTTCTTCAAAGAAATAGGAAACAAAAAGAAAAGCAAGGGCAGAAGCAAAGATAAAAAGAAAACCGACAATGATCACAAAAAGTATTTGTGTGTGGCGGTTTTTTACAAACAAAACCGCTTGAAGATAACGCTGAAGGTGAAGCAGGATCGGAACAGCAGTGAGGAGTTATGTGTCAAGAGTGGTTTCATAAGAAGTTTAGTGATTATGCATGATAAAGTTACAATAATTTTAAGCCCTTCTCTTTTCTTACATTACACAGTATCTTTATCATGCATAATCACTAAACTTCTTATGAAACCACTCTTGACACATAACTCCTCACTGCTGTTCCGATCCTGCTTCACCTTCAGCGTTATCTTCAAGCGGTTTTGTTTGTAAAAAAACCGCCACACACAAATACTTTTTGTGATCATTGTCGGTTTTATTTTTATCTTTGCTTCTGCCCTTGCTTTTCTTTTTGTTTCCTATTTCTTTGAAGAACCCACCCCATACAAATGTGAGTCGGGGGATGAGCTCTATCAACTCAACTATTTCCTCAACAACTAGAGAGATATTCCAACCCCTATGTTTTCCTGTTTCTTTCATGACGATTTGCACCTCTCCCCCTCCCTCGGGTATAAACCTAGTGATAGCCGTTGTGAAGTAGGCCTTTAGACGAGACCGAATCAACCTCAAAATAGAGAAAAAGAAATATTAAATTATGTGACATAATTATAAATAATTATGTATATTTAAAATAAAAGTTTTACTTGATAGTCTTCGGTGCATCCCACTTCCCGGTCACATCGGGGAAAGTCGGTTCAAACAACACAATGATGCTAAAAGTCGGCTCAAGCCTCTTGTCCTCCCCATCCGGTGCCTTCTCTTGTCCCTTTCGGCTCCCGCCCTTTGTCCTTACCCTCCGAATCCAATTCCTTTTCTTTCCTCCGACTCCAAACCCTTCTCTTTTCCCTCCGAATCCAAATCCTTTTCTTTCCCCTCCGACTCCAAACCCCTTCTCTTTTCTCTCCGGCTCAGGTTCTATTGAGAGGATTGGAATGATGGGATTGAGAGGGTTAATGTTATGATACACTTTTGATTTCCATAGCTTGTAATTGTTGAAGCTTCTCTTTTACGATTTATATATTTGGCTTTAGGCCAACAGTAGTGGCAGTGATGTTTGACCCATAGCCAAGCTTCTTAACAAGCTCGTTGCAAAAATCGAGCTCGTTATCAACCAACACCAAAATGGGGTCCGTTTTGTTATATATGTGTTTCATGTTTTTGTTCATAGTTGATAGAGCATCAGCATTGCCCTCACCATCACCATTGACATCACCCTCATCAGAAGAGCTTCTTGAGAATAACCGTGGCATCATAAAGGGACGTTCTGCTGTTTTCAACCCACTGATTATGCTATTGCTCTTCCATGAGCGGAGAACACGGTGAGTTGGCCCATTCGTGGACGTCTTAGGGTTCAGCTATATAAGCGCTGCTTCCCTGATATTTTTCTCTGTCTTTTGTCATTGTATTTGTTCTTATTCTTTGTATTGTTCTAGAGGCATCGTCTTCGAGGTATTGTCTTCCTCCATGTATTATCTTCATCTGGTTGTAAGTATTTACAATATTATTGTTGTGTATCAGCTAATTATTAATTAGCTGCTTACACGATACTTCTTATTAAAGATCTCAGTGAATCTCACTGAGTTGGTGAGATCTAGGGTTTGGGGGGTGTTTTTATGGTTTGGGTTAATTAAGAGTTTTGTCACATGTTTTCATCGCTATATCTTCTTATTCATATGTTGATTGTGATTGTTTGAGTTATTCAGTAGATCTATAAAACTTTACATGGTATCAGAGCATTGGCTCATGATTATGTGAAGGATTTCTTTTTTCGTTGATAATAGGTCGAGGATCTGATCTAAATAATAGATCTGATACTTGATCTTTTTATTTCTGTTCTTGGATGTTTCTTATCTTGAAGGATCTGATCTTATTATCATAGATCTGGTTCTTCATGTTTTATATGTGGTAGATCTAATCTTATATAGATCTTGTCTATTACATCTGTTGTCATCTGGATCTGTTGCTTTAGATTTAGATCTGTCTTGTGTCTGAAAAAAAGGGTGACTCAACTTGTCAGCTAGAGTTAGGGGTGGGACTTGTTGGCATAATGCAAGCTGGAACGTGGGAGTTCGAGGTCTCATGAACTACTACTAAAAACCTACTTTTTTTCTTTTTGGACAAACGATATCAGGTCTATGGATGGATCCAGATCTACGGGCGGGCCGGCCCCGGCCGATGAGCATAAGGAATCTATACTCGAGCGTTCAACTGGGCCCGTGACAGGATAGGTGAGGAACTATTGTTGGCTTATTGTTGGTGATTGATCTGGTGAGTTCTCTAGATAGGCTCTGTAAGTTTTCTCTGGATAGGAAGCTTGCACTCTGTAAGTTTTATGTTTACTATTTCTTTTCTTTCATTAATTGTTGATCTTTGCTTTTGCTGGAGTATTCTGTTTCTTATTTCTTGTGTCTAGGTGTCTTGGCCGGGTTACGGTGGGCCGACATTTGATTGTGTTTGTCTTGGTTGGTTACTTTGTTTTGAGCTTATTTTGTCATAGTTGGATCACTGATTCTGGTGCTAATCAAAACATGATAAATTATATTAATGTGTCTGATTTTAATGTTACGGTTAAACATCCTAATGGAACTAGTGCTAAAGTTGCTAAGATAGGGGATGTTGTTCTTGCTGAAAATGTTTTGTTAAAATATGTTCTTTATGTTCCTGATTATTGTGTCAATTTGTTATCTATTCATAAGCTTGCTAGGGATAAGTTGACTCTCTTGTTTGATGAAAATAAATGTTTTATCCAGGATTTTAAATCCAAGAGAATCCCGGTGACTAGTAGACAGAGTGATGGATTGTATTTTATTGGTGATAAAGTGAGTATTAATCATGTTAGTATGAACAGTGTTAGTGAGTCTAATCTTTGGCATAATAGATTAGGACACTTATCTGATAAAGTTCTTGATGTGTTAAAAGATGTTTTAAATATTAATGTTTCCCGTTCTCAACCATGTGAAGTCTGTCACAAGTCTAAACAAACTAGAAATTGTTTTCCTTTAAGTGACCATAAAACAAAAGAAGTAGGTGATGTTATACACCTTGATGTTTGGGACCATATAGAATGACTAGTAGAGAAGGTTATAAATATTTTTTTAACTGTTGTTGATGATTATTCTAGAACTGTTTGGTGTTATTTAATGAAAGGAAAGAGAGAAGTGTTTGATAATATAATGTGTTTTTATGAGTTAGTTAAAACTCAGTTTAAAAAATAGATTAAGATTTTTCGAAGTGACAATGGTAGTGAATTTGTTAATAATCAAATGAGTCAATTCTGTTTGTCTAAGGAGATTCATACATCAAACAACTTGTGTATATACCCCACAACAGAATGGTTTGGTTGAGAGGAAACATAGACATCTTTTAAACATGACAAGAGCTTTATTATTTCAAAGTGGTTTACCATTAAGATTTTGGTCTGAGTGTGTACTAACTACTACCTATCTTATTAACAGGATTCTTTCTTCTGTTTTAAATGGTAAGAGTCCTTATGAGGTCATGTTCCCCCCCCCCCCCCCCTCTCTTGACCATTTTAAGACATTTGGTTGCTTAGGTTTTATAGTTGTTTTAGATGAACCTGATAAAATGGCTCCTAGAGCTGAAAAGTGTGTTTTAATTGGATACTCAAATTTTAAAAAGGGTTACAAATTGTAGAATTTGGAACAAAAACATATTGAGTATTCAAGAGATGTTAGATTCTATGAAAACATTTTCCCTTTTAAAACTGATTTGAATGAAAATGTTTTGTCTAAAGATATTGAGTTAAATCATATTAACTTTTTTGATCTATATGAAACTGAAGCAACCCAAGTGTCTGATTTGGTTAATGGGAATGAACCTCCCAATGATGAAGGGGGAATCAAAGAGTCTCATGTTGGTCTGTCTAATGAGCAACCAGGTGGGTCTCCCAAAGCTACCAATCATATTGATTCAACCCAGCGTGATGGCAGTATTGGTGGTAGACAACCTGAGGGTGTTGGCCATGATGATGAACCACCAACAAATGATAAGGTTCATTAACTTAAGGAATGTCTTAGAAAATTTTTCAAATTGTTCAAGTTTTGTAAAACAAGTTATTTGTCATAGTTGGATCACTGATTCTGGTGCTAATCAGCATATGTCTAATAGTGATCAAAACATGATAAATTGTATTAATGTGTCTGATTTTGATGTTAAGTTAAACATCCTAATGGAACTAGTGCTAAAGTTGCTAAGATAGGGGATGTTGTTCTTGCTGAAAATGTTTTGTTAAAATATGTTCTTTATGTTCCTGATTATTGTGTCAATTTGTTATCTATTCATAAGCTTGCTAGGGATAATAAGTTGACTCTCTTGTTTGATGAAAATAAATGTTTTATCCAGGATTTTAAATCCAAGAGAATCTCGGTGACTGATAGACAGAGTGATGGATTGTATTTTATTGGTGATAAAGTGAGTATTAATCATGTTAGTTTGAACAGTGTTAGTGAGCCTAATCTTTGGCATAATAGATTAGGCCACCCATCTGATAAAGTTCTTGATGTGTTAAAAGATGTTTTAAATATTAATGTTTCATGTTCTCAACCATGTGAAGTCTGTCACAAGTCTAAACAAACTAGAAATCTTTTTCCTTTAAGTGACCATAAAACAAAAGAAGTAGGTGATGTTATACACCTTGATGTTTGGGGACCATATAGAATGACTAGTAGAGAAGGTTATAAATATTTTTTAACTGTTGTTGATGATTATTTTAAAACTGTTTGGTGTTATTTAATGAAAGGAAAAAGAGAAGTGTTTGATAATATAATGTGTTTTTATGAATATTTAGTTAAAACTCAGTTTAAAAAACAGCTTAAGATTTTTCGAAGTGATAATGGTAGTGAATTTGTTAATAATCAAATGAGTCAATTCTGTTTGTCTAAGGGGATTATACATCAAACAACTTGTGTATATACCCCACAACAGAATAGTTTGGTTGAGAGGAAACATAGACATCTTTTAAACATGACAAGAGCTTTACCATTAAGATTTTGGTCTGAGTGTGTTCTAACTGCTACCTATCTTATTAACAGGATTCCTTCTTCTGTTTTAAATGGTAAGAGTCCATATGAGGTCATGTTAAGGTCCCCCCCCCCCCTCCTAACCACACACACTCTTGACCATCTTAAGACATTTGGTTGCTTAGGTTTCATAGCTGTTTTAGATGAACCTGATAAAATGGCTTCTAGAGCTGAAAAGTGTGTTTTAATTGGATACTCAAATTTTAAGAAGGGTTACAAATTGTGGAATTTGGAACAAAAACATATTGAATATTCAAGAGATGTTAGATTCTATGCAAACATTTTCCCTTTTAAAACTGATTTGAATGAAAATGTTTTGTCTAAAGATATTGAGTTAAATCATTTTAACTTTTTTGATCTATATGAAACTTAAGTAACCTAAGTGTCTGATTTGGTTAAGGGGAATGAACCTCCCAATGATGAAGGGGGAATCAAAGAGTCTCATGTTGGTCTGTCTAATGAGCAACCAGGTGGGTCTCCCAAAGCTACCAATCATACTGATTCAACCCAGCATGATGGCAGTATTGGTGGTAGACAACCTGAGGGTGTTGGCCATGATGATGAACCAACAATTGATGAACCTATTCCACCTGAGGGGGGAAGTGTTAGGAAGTCATCTAGACAGTCTGTCTTTCCTAGGAAATTAGACTATAATAATGTACCTTTCACTTTGAACAGTAAATCATTACCACTGTTGTTATTTTATAACTTTTTTAGGGTCATTTTCGTCATTCTTTTTTGTGGGGTTTAAACCAGATTACATCTCCTATCTCTCACTCACCTAACCCTCATCCCATTCCCACCGCTTCCTATCTCTATTCTCCGCCCATCGCACCGCCTGTTGCTTATGTTCGTCACCGTATCGTGCCATCACTGAGGTCAAGATAAGAGACAGAATACGACATCACTGACAACCGATGTGAGAGAGGGGGCGGTGATCTCCGGCGATGTGCCGATAAAGATTCCGATTAACGAGATGCATGTCCCCTTTTCGACTACATCGACAAACCCCAAGGTCAGATTTTGTGATTTGTCGTTAATATATTTTATTTCATCGGCGATTAGCGGAAACAAACCAACAATTAAAACAAAAGACGGCTCAGGAGATGAGCGAGTGTGTTGGGTCTAGAGATGGATGATTGAGAGTCTCCTGATGGGTGTGGTGGTGGTGGTGGAGTTCGGTGATGGGTTTGTGTTTGACATCGTGAAGGTTCGTAAGGTTGGGTGGAGTGTGACCGGTTATTGTTATCCTTCACATAAAGCAACCAACATATCACTTCATCTTTCCATGATTTCAAAGATTACCAATTACTCTTTTAATATATTTTTGTATACCAGTTTATGATTTTGTGGTTGGTTTTTGTTTTTTCAAAGAAAAAGCAAAACTTTTTGTGTTTCCAATAACACCCTTCTTTGATTTCCATCTTTGTTGATTTGTTAATCACAGTTTAGCTGAATCTTGAAAGAAATATAAGTTATTATGTGCACAGGAGATATTTGACTATTGCGTAAGTTGTTTTGAATTAGTATATACCTTTTGCTTGGTTATGATGAGTTACATATGATTTCCGATTACTGATGACGATGGCGTGGCAGGGCCGGTGGATGGCAGGTCCTAACTTGCAACCCACCTTGCAGCCATGGTTCTGAAAACTCTGAACCAAGATGGTTAAATGTTATTATTATTACTATCTTCTTTGTTTAGTCGATTTTTTGTGGCTTCTAGTATTATATGGTTAGTTGATTCTGTTTAGGGCACTGGTTTGTTTCGTTGTTAAGGTTTTGATTGATCATTGAATTGATGTGTAACATACCAGACTGACGGCCAGAGGAGTCGACCATGGCCTCCGGCCTCTACTGGTAATTAATATTTTATAGAGTTAATTGCCAATTTAGTCCCTGAGGTTTGTTAAAAATTGTCACTTTCATCCAAATCTTTTTTTTGTCAATTTAGTCCCTGTGGTTTCATTTTTTTGTCATTTTAGTCCCTGATGTTTGTTAAAAATTGTCACTTTCATCCAAATCTTGTTAGTCTACGGGGACTAAAATGACAAAAAAATGAAACCACAGGGACTAAATTGACCAAAAAAAAAAGATTTGGATGAAAGTGGCAATTTTTAACAAACCCCAGGGACTAAATTGGCATTTAACTCTATTTTATAACTTCGACCAGTTTTCTATTGATAGAATAATGTGGATTTTGGCTGTGACGGTTGTTTAAGTTTTGGCTTTTGAAACTCTGATTCGCTTTCATGAGCTTTTGATTTGGCCTTTAGGGGTTGTTATGTTGAAGCTCTGATGATTTGCTTAGCCTGAAATAAAACCCCAGATGTGTAATTTCGGCGAGGGTGTGAAAGAAGTGTATACCTGACCAGCTCTTTTATAAGGGTATGGGCATCAATACATTATATATCTATGTTTCAACGGTTACCCATGAAGTGTTCGGTATATTGTTCAAATGAACAGACTTTGATTAGTGGTATGTGCATTTGGTGAAGGTGATCTGAACATTGGCGAATGACCCTGATTGAAGGTACATGCAGCTTTAAAGTTGAAATTTTATACTAAATCATGCTATTTAAGAATAGTGTTGTTTATTTAAGAAAAGTAGCTTATGGTAGAAATACTCCATACTGATACTATAGCTTTATAGTATTATAATTAGTAATTAAAATTATGTTATAGTATGAGATAAAGATGGAGAATTCAAGTTGGATTGCAATTATGAACAGGTTAATAATGATGTTACATGGCCAACCTTTCACCGAAAGTCAAGCATGATTGTAGGAACATTTTTACGCTCCCTCTGTTTACGATATTGAAGATCATACTGTTGCAGCGGTGTTACCATGGCTGTATAAAATTGTTTTTGTGGAGGTGATTTCCGGTTAAAAAGTCGACGTGTCCAACAAGCCGTCAAGGTTAGTAAACTACTTATTCTATACTTTGCTTAGACATGAATTTATTGCATTGGTTAACATTTTTTTTCTTTTGCTACGTGTTTACAGGAGTCTGTATGATACTACTGATATGGGATCCCACCAGATTTGTTTGTTCAGGGACGTTAAAAAGCAGACATTACTTGGTTGTTTCCGGGAATTTGGTTGTAACAGGAGAGTCTTTAAACGTGGGTCCGAGCTCCTACACGACAGTCGGAGGTATTGGAACTGCAGCAACTTATGGCTGCAGTCACGGATTTTGGGTTCGGTTTGGGCGACGACAAATGGTTATGGGAAGCAGATGGGTCGGGTTTGTTTTCTGTTCGGAGCATGAGGGTCTTGACACAAAGAGAGTGGTTCGTGGATAGGGGGATGGATTTCGATTGGAATTCATGGGTTCCACTTAAAGTCAACTTCCTGCTGTGGCGTTTAATTCAAGACAGATTACCGACTTCAGAAGCGCTCACCAGAAGAAATATTACACTAGATAATACCCGGTGCAGGTTCTGTAACGAGGTGGACGAGACGACCTTGCATTTGTTCGCTGACTGCAGACTGGCCGCGCAGATCTGGGAGTTTGTTGCAGCGTGGTGCAGGCTGCAGCCTGTTTTTATATTGGAACTAAAAGATTTCTTCTATCAGTTGACTTTTCTGCATAGCAAAGGTATTGTTTTTATGTTCTTTTTGTTGGCCCTGGAACTGAATATTGCAGCGGATTTAATAATACAAACAAGAATAGAACACAAACTGATTGAATGAATGATCGAAGTAATCGAATACAAATGTTTGAAACTTGATAATTCTGGAAGTTACAAGAGAATTGAGAGGATTGTTTTGTTTACAATCTTGATAACCGGTTTATGATCGATGGTCTTGTGTATATATACGTTTCTAACAGTTGCGTCCATTTTGTTGACCGTTGTGTCGTTTTGTTTCCCACCGATTCATCTCTTTTGGCGCCAAATAACCGTCATAACCGTAAGGTTATTTTAGTCATTTTCTTCATTTAAATGTTCCACATAATCCCTTGAATCTTCGACATAATGACCGTGAATGTGTGCAGCCAATTCCTTGAGTGAGTCTTGATGCTTCCTTCTTGGTTCTTGGTCTTCGATTCATCGTAGCTCTTGTTCTTCTTGTGACCGATTGTATCTTGATCCGTTTACTAACTATACTAATGTTCCTAACTATATAATACATAAATCATATACAAGTTCATACTAACATAATACATATAAGTTATATTTACAAACTAACACTCTCCCCTAAATATAACTAGGGTTCATGGGACTTATTGGTGTAGTTTCAATTGCTTCTTTGAGGGCAATCTCGGCTTGTGTGAAGTCGAAATTTCTTGGCTTCATGAACTTTGTTGCAGCCCTCCTATCACTCCCCATATACAACGCATAATCTTCCTTGTTTGGCTTTGAATTTCGGTTTGAAGATGATGCACTTGATGACAAGTTAGGTGTGGTATTTATTCTTCTCACTTGACCATGCTCTTCCCTTTCTTTATCCACTTTAGCGGCTACTTTCCGGGCATTATGGACTAAGTATTGCCAATCCAATACATCAAGATATTGCGCATATAAGATCCTTAGCAAATCTTTGTCCTCATAGCCAAGTCCTAATTCTTTTGCGATCACAACCCATAAATTGTACTTTGAAACTCGCTTGTGACCTCCTTCCTTTCTAACCATCATATATAAATCATACAACTCAATATGCTTCCCATTCTCAAATCTTGGTGGAATCGGCCTATCCATGATCCCTAAGAATTCCTTTACAAACCATGAAACCATTTGTATGAATGGTTCCTTGAGAATGTTTCTATGTGCCCAAGGAAATTCTATATCATGGATTATGTCTAAGAACTCAATGCACTTGTCAAGTGAATCTATGCATATGTTGCTTGCGATATCATCGACATTACTAATAACATTTTCGGCATCAACCGAAATATGTTCAAAGTAATTGTTTAAATAACTTTCCTTTGATCTTATGTGATCACTATCATCCTCCAATAACTTGGATATCGCCTCCTTTGATTCACTATTTTGTTCTATGAATCTAAATTGCATACTTTTGTCCTTAAACATATTCTCTACTACACAAAAGTTTCCATCAACTTTGACTACAAATCCTTGTAACTTAAGTTGTGGAAGACTCAATATATTTTCATCCAAATCGGTTGAGTAAAACACACTTGGTATGACCAAGAATTGATCTTCAACCGATACGCCTACGATTCCAACCCCTCTAATAAACACAAATTCTTTCTTTATTTTACTTTCAACACCAAATGACTTCTTTAACTTTAGAAAGTAATCTATGTTACCCGAAATGTGATTTTGTATGTTAGGACTAACATACCACATGTCTCTCCACAAACCATTATTCGAACCTTGAAGAATATAATCTTCACCATTTCCAAATGTCGTCTCGGGATAGTATGAAATCCCCGTGCTTATTGCATCCTTTATCAATTGTTCGCCTTCATCCCTTTCCTTAATACCACATACTCCTATAAGATGACCCGGTTGTTTGCAATAAAAACATTTTCTTGTTTCAATTCCCATCTTCCTTAGTGCCGCTTGCCTTTCTTTCTTTCGCTTAAAACGTGCCAAGTAATATGGTCTTGGGCCTTTGTATGATATACCGGTTGTTTCGGACATACTTCTTTCGACTTTGATTGATTTCGGTGGCACAAGAATGATCAAGTGATCCTTATATCGAACGCTTTGTGAAACAGAAAAATGAACGATAATCCAATTCTAAAACCGAGGCTTAGTATACGAAGAGTGAACAAGAAAAAATATAATCGGGTGTTCCGAATGTTAATCGGTTAGAACAACAAAGAATACACTCAATATATTAATCCTAAACAGAAACTTTGAGTATGTAATCCAACTTCCAAACAACGGTGTTTCGATTAGACTTTGAAACACTATGAATGAACCTTATATGATCAACGTGGGAAGAAAGCAAAACCGTTTTCGAATTTGAGACGAACCTTTTAAGAACTTAACGTATGAACAACAATCGAATGAATGAGTGAAGAATCAATACTTACGTACTAACAATGACAGAAAACGAACAGATTTTTGTACGATTTCGAACAGGAAGGATTTAAAATAACATGAACAACAACTAACACTTTTGAATCAGAAAGTTTGTATTCGAAAACGATGATCAACCGAAAGATAACTAACCGAATGGGATGATGATCAACCGATTAATACTTGAAACCTTGCTCTGATACCAGATTTGTTGGCCCTGGAACTGAATATTGCAGCGGATTTAATAATACAAACAAGAATAGAACACAAACTGATTGAATGAATGATCGAAGTAATCGAATACAAATGTTTGAAACTTGATAATTCTGGAAGTTACAAGAGAATTGAGAGGATTGTTTTGTTTACAATCTTGATAACCGGTTTATGATCGATGGTCTTGTGTATATATACGTTTCTAACAGTTGCGTCCATTTTGTTGACCGTTGTGTCGTTTTGTTTCCCACCGATTCATCTCTTTTGGCGCCAAATAACCGTCATAACCGTAAGGTTATTTTAGTCATTTTCTTCATTTAAATGTTCCACATAATCCCTTGAATCTTCGACATAATGACCGTGAATGTGTGCAGCCAATTCCTTGAGTGAGTCTTGATGCTTCCTTCTTGGTTCTTGGTCTTCGATTCATCGTAGCTCTTGTTCTTCTTGTGACCGATTGTATCTTGATCCGTTTACTAACTATACTAATGTTCCTAACTATATAATACATAAATCATATACAAGTTCATACTAACATAATACATATAAGTTATATTTACAAACTAACACTTTTGTTTAGTTTTTCTTTTTTGATTTGATCTATTTGGATTTGAATAATTAATTTTGGATATTCAGTTTATTCTTTGATCACAGTTTATGATTTTTGTTTTATGTTGATTACTCAAGGATAACTATATTTAAGTCAATATATTTCATTGTTTATGTGTGTTTGTATGCATATTGATTATGTATATAAAATTTTAAATGAGGTCACTACTGACTAGATACATCCAATCCAAACTTGAATGATGTTACATACATTCAAAGTTTAAAAGAACGGAAACGCGCCTCGAGGCGTTTTCCCTTCGCCTCACGAGGCGTAAGCCTCGAGGCGGAATTAAAAAATTAAATAAATAATTATATATCTTTCAAAAAAATAAAATGCTAACTAATTTCATCATCAAATTCATCAAAAACATCAAAAACACACATAAAAAAGACATAAAATGTCACAAAAAGTCGAAAACATAAAAAATATACCTGAAAACCCCTGAGGCGCATCTGAGGCGCAACTTTTCATAACGCCTCAGTCCTGTGAGGCGCATACCACTGTTCAAACACCTGAGGCGCCGCCTCAGAAGCGTTTTCAGACCAAATCGCCTTGAGGCGCACGCCTCAAGCGTTTTTTTTAAACCATGCATACATTAACTTATTCTGTATTCTCTCATAGTCTCATTTGTACAATTTTCTTCATGTAGCATGAATTTTACAACATGGGTTCTCTTTGCACTAAGCTCTTTCCATGTTGTCTGGCTTCATCACAAGATTCATCGGTCGTTGAGGATCCTAAAGCTGGTATGTTATCAGCATAATGGATTTTCTTACCTCTTTTTGGTTCATGGTTAGATAAATATGCAGGAGTTAAGTTGGGCAGGCTAAGCAGGTTGTATTAAACATGACTATAAATCTATTGTTAAACAATCGAACTTTTTACGCACACACTTGATTCGGCCTATATCTTATTTAGCTAAGCCTATTTACTATTTAGTATTTAGTTCACCTGTTCGACTCATGAGCAATAAGTTATAACCCAAAAAAAAGAGCAATATGTTATAACACCTAAACTGACCCGTATATTATATACTGTGTGCTTTTGTAATCACTGCATGGAATAAGGATGAGGCTGCGAGTGACCCAAATGCATTTAAAGAATTCACACTGGAGCAACTTAAAAACGCAACATCAGGTTTTGCTGTTGAGAACATCGTCTCTGAACATGGTGGAAAGGCTCCAAATGTTGTTTATAAAGGGAAACTCGAGAATCAAACGAGGATAGCTGTAAAGCGGTTTACTGGATCAGCTTGACCTGATGCTCGACAGTTTTTGGTATTATGTCAAACTTGCTCGGTTTCTAGATGTTTAACGTTTAGCTGCTTTTGGATTCTTACAAAAAAGTTGTTTGATTTCATGCGCTTTTTGTGAACTTTAAAGTCTTTAAATATGCTTATCGGGCATAAATGTCATATTACTTCCTATTCGAAATTTACCTGTACTTATCACAAGTATGGACTGTTAACAATTGAAACTTCAGAATGTTATCTTTTCAAATATCAAGAAGACACTTGGAACCTGACCAATCAGGTTAATTTCAATATATATAAATATATTCAGTTTGGCGCTGTGTCATTACTTAATTATTTTCTAAATCGGATTGACGCCGCCGCAACGCGCGGCCGGATAAAAACCTAGTTTAATGAGTTTATTGTTGATGGCAAAGTTAACTATAATCTTTTTAGTGAAAATTTCTGTTTTGTGTCCTGTTTGAATAAAATAGTGGAACCCAGTTATTATGAAGCTTCTAAAGATCCTAAATGGATTGAAGCTATGAATGCTGAAATGGAAGCATTGCATAGGAATAACACTTGGGTTTTGGCTGATTTACCCAAAGATAGAAAACCTATAGAATGCAAATGGGTTTTTTAAGATTAAATATAAGGCTAATGGTGAAATAGAAAGATATAAGGCCATACTTGTAACAAAAGGTTATAACCAAAGAGAAGGAATAGACTTTGGTGAAACTTTTTCACCAGTTGTTAAAATGGTGACGGTTAGAGTTGTCTTTAATTCTTCTGTTTGTAACAATTGGCCTTTGTATCAATTAGATATTAACAATACATTCCTATATAGGTCTATAACTAAGGATGTTTATATGAAATTTCCTGAAGGTTATTATTCTAAGGATGAAACTAAAGTCTGTAAGTTGGTTAAATCTCTTTATGGCTTAAAACAAGCACTTAGAAAGTGGAATGAGAAATTAACCAAGGTTTTACTTGACATTGGTTTTGTCCAGAGTGTTTGTGATTATTCTTTGTTTATTTTGTCTAAAGAAGGTGTATTTGTTATGTTGTTAGCATATGTTGATGATATTATTTTAACTGGTAACAATGAAGATGAAATAAACAAAGTTAAAAAGTGTTTGAATTCTAAGTTTCTTATTAAAGACTTAGGGTTGTTAAAATACTTTCTTGGTATTGAGGTTTTAAGAACACAATCTGATATTTGTCTTTCTCAGAGAAAGTATGAGTTATTAGATGAATTTGGGTATTTAGGGTGTAAGCCTGTTGCTACACCTATTGAACAAAGTTATGTCGTCTCTGTTAAAAATGGTAAAAATGATAAGCTTCTTGATGACATTACTGGATATCAGAAGTTGATTGGGAAGCTTATTTACCTTTCTTTAACTAGAGCTGATATTACTTATGTTCAATATTTAAGCGAATATATGCATAAACCCACAACTGGGCATCTTCAAGTGGCTCTTAGGCTTCTAAGATACGTGAAGATGTCTCCAAGAAAGGGTATTTTAATCAGCAAAAGTGATAGTCTTGATTTAGTTGGTTACACTGATTCAGACTGGCTAAGTGTTTGGAAACAAGAAAATCTGTGTCAGGTTTTTGCATATATCTTGGCAAGTTTTTAGTTTCTTGGAAAAGCAAGAAACAAAGCACAGTGTCTCGGTCATCAACCCAGGCTGAGTATCGAGCTATGTGCTCTGCAGCATGTGAAATGATTTGGCTTAAAAATCTATTGTCTGAACTAAAGGTAAATGTAAGTTTACCTATGAAGTTGTATTGTGACAGGAAGGCAGCTATTTCAATAGCTGCTAACTTATGTTTCATGACCGGATAAAACACTTTGAATTGGACCTGCATTTTCTGAGGGAAAAGTATATGATGGTGTTGTTCAGCCTGAGAAAATTGAGTCAAGTTGTAAAATTGCTGATGGCTTTACCAAGGGACTTGGTGTTGAACAACATAAAGTGTTTTGTAAGGAGTTAAATATGTTAGATCTGTTTAATACTTGAATTAAGGGGCGTGTTAAAAATATGTCTTGGTTATAATTCAAGTATTAAAACATGTTCTAATATGATGCAATATTGTTTATTACATGTTATATTATTATTGGGTTGTCCAGTGTGTTTTGCAGGCTAACATTGGGCTTGTGATTTGGGCTTGAGGTGTGACCTGGTTACAACTGAAAGGAGACTGGATTGGAGGGCCCAATATTTGGCCCATTCATGGATGTCTTAGGGTTCAGCTATATAAGATGCTTCCCTGATATTTTTCTCTATCTTTTGTCATTGTATCTGTTCTTATTCTTTTTATTCTCTCTGTATTGTTCTAAAGGCATTGTCTTTGAGGTCTTGTCCTCCTCCATGTATTATCTTTGTTTGGTTGTAAGTATTTACAATATTATTGTTGTGTATCAGCTGATTATTCATAATCAGCTGCTTACACGAGACTTCTTATTAAAGATCTCACTAATTTGGTGAGATCTAGGGTTTGGGGGGTGTTTTTATGGTTTGGGTTAAACAAGAGTTTTGTCACCTGTTTTTGTCGCTATATTTTCTTGTTCATGTGTTGATTGTAATTGTTTGTGGATTGTTTGAGTTATTTAGTAGATCTATAAAACTTTACACTTATCAATGTGGTGATAGAACAAAGGGGACTGCTTATGACTTTATCACTGGTTCATTAATGCATCATCTTTGAATATTTTGATCATAAATATGAGATATGGAACTGAATATATACTAGTAGGAAAGCCCGCGCGTTGCAGCGGGTGTCCGACTGATATCAAATTCAATGATTATGTCTATTCCTAAAACCACAACCAATTCCGGGTTCAGAACATTTTCATTCCATAAAACCCACGTGATGTAGGGACACCACGATTTACAATTGGGTGAGTGTCGCGGAGCATGTTGCAAATAGTGGATAATGATTTATTTTTTTAGTTATTGATTGAAAATAGGGACTCAAGATGTGACTATCATGACCAAATGGCTAAGTGATCCACCATTTTGATCAATCCATCTCTTATAAAAACATGAAAACAAATATGTGGGAAAACAACATACATATTTAAAAAAAAAATATCATTAGATTTTCCTTTGTCTACTAAACTCATGACACTCAAAATTTCTCTCCATACAACCACCAATGACATATACATGTTTGGTTAACCATCTCCAAACGCTTTATGTTTCACACTGAATTTGCACCGACCAAAGTGAATGATTGAATACGCCAACACACATATGAGATGAACATATGTGGATAGTCCATGCCTTCAGCCGATACTGGACCTATGGTGTTGAACTTATACGATAATGCAGGCATAGGGAACGCTTCGCGATACAAAATCACCCGACCCATGTTTATAAAAAAAATATTATAGATCTTTTAAATATTATTGTAATCACAAAAAAAATAACAAATTACCTCATTTGTTTCTGAACCAGTAGCAATGTGATCATCACATACAATTGATGAGCCCGAACACGACCCATATATTTATTCGTGTCAAAACTTTAACCCTAACCTGGATACATACAAAATAGCGTAACCCAAACACAACCCGTTTAACATATTCATCTAAAAGAGTCAATAAGTGTGATTGGTTAAAATAGATTGTACTCAAGTTGTAATCGATTAGACGGGTTGGCGCCTTGAGCTAATAAAGTATATATTTTCCTATTCTTTTATTCTAATTTGTAAACGGGTTGGCGAGTCGACCTCCATAACCGAACCAAACCAAACCTAGAAACTCAACAACTGAAAAACGAACACAAAAGAAAGACGAAAGGAAAACCATATATAAATATTCATATCAGCCCAAAAGATAGACGAAATTCGAGGTTTTATTTTCAAGTTAAAGTTTGAATCGCTACCTTGAAGATATGCAACAAATTTGATAATGCTTAGATCGAATAGAAAATAGAAACATGCGGCTGGTGGCTGCTGGTTGAGACCTGTTCGTAGGGCTGGCAAATCGTGTATACCCGACCTGTTAAGACACGAACCTGTTAAGACACGAACACGAAACATGTATACCCGAACACGACACGATAACTTATCATGTACTTTTTTCTAAACCTGAACACGAACCTGTTTATACCTGGTTTACCCGATAGGACACGATAAGACACGATAATACCAGTTTATACCAAGTTAACACGATAAGACACGATAATACCTGTTTATACTAGGTTAATACGATAATACACGAACATGTTTTCCAAATCCGACACATTAAATGGGTATCATCAAGAATTAAAAGGGTAGAATTCCATTTATAAAAACTTATAACTCCAATATTCCACCCTCACAACCTATATTTTTTTTAAAAAAAATCCTTAGCATGTCTTAACGGGTACTAAACAGGTAAACAAGTATTTAACCTGTTTAGACACGAAAATTAACAGGTATATTTCGTGTCTACCTGTTTAGGACACGAAACCTGTTAAAGTCATACCTGTACCTGTTAAAATCGTGTAGGTTCGTGTCGGGTATTCGTGTTCGTGTCTGAAATTGCCAGCCCTACCTGTTCGTCAACCAGTGGTGAGCGGCAGAACATCCACAATATGGTTACCCTTGTCAAAAAAAAAATTGTTGCATTAACTTGCTTCTTTTTGCATCTGATTCCTCTTTATCTGTATAGCCTGCAACAGTAAAGGGACCTTATGAAAGCAAGATTACTGTCTAGTTAAAAAAGAAAATGAAAAAGAAGGTTGGCCAAATTATGAAAGCCTACATCTTTAGATAAAAGTGCTTCAATATTCAAATATGTCCTTGGATTAATAGATGCTAGTTTCATTGACAAGAACTACAAAAGAAAAAAAAAGGCAAATAAAAAATCAGTAAATCATTTAGAAAATCAAGAAAATCAATGTATTTAATCTTCTCTATACCATAAAATTGCTTATGTATATACCTCTACTTGCCTTTGTAACAACTGCACATAATTTATAGTGTGAGGGGAAGGGAAGTAACAGTGAGTTTAGAAGATGAAGGGGGCCATTGAAGGAGATGATAATTGTAGATGTCTTAAAAGAAACCAAACAGACGCAGCTTAAGCCTTTTGAAATGTGAATGCATTATATGGTTGTACATGTAGATTTAAATTTTGTAAGGATGAGAAAAGAGGGTAGTATTGTAAATTTCTTTTGATATTGTAAAGGATGAGGTGGGTAAAATGTCTACATTACCCTCCTAAGTGTCTTAATTGTCACAATTATCCCCATAATACCCTTAAATTTCTTGCTTAAATATGGTGTACATGTTGCTTCTTAAGTTGTACGAATCTAGTAAATCACTACTTCAAGTTTTAGGACTCTAAAATAAATGCATGAGTTGATTGACTATAAAAAGACTAGATGAACTACCAAGTAAACAGAGTTTGTTCCTGGTCCGACTTCCAGTCTCATTTTCAATGCATCATTAGTGTTTGTATACAGGGTGTACCGCAGCTAACCCACCACACCTTTGATACCTTGAAAACGTACTGGATGCCTACCAAAAACTCTAATAGAATTTCACACTACCCTAATGCACCTGTAAATTCATGATTTCGTTCCGGACCGGAATCATCAATTTACCTTACATTAGGGTTTTGTGTCCTTCTATGACCCCACCGATTGTTGAGCAGGTTCGATAGCCTCCACCAGCCGTGGAGTAGGTTGTAGGGCCTCTCCCGACTGTTTGAAAAGGCATAGCGACCTCTACCAATCGTTGATTATGTTCAATAGCCTCTACCAGTCGTGGAGTAGGTTGTAGGGCCTCTCCTGACTGTTGAAAAAGGCATGATGACCTCTATTAAGTGCAGCAATTATTATTCACATAGATTGCAAATTGATAGCATGTTTATGCAAGCAAGTTTGTAAGTACTACAACCATTAAGTGTAAGTGTTATCATGAATAATTAAATGTTTACGAGTATCATGAATAATTAGGTGTTCAATGCGTAGTCAAATTAAGAGAAAAATCTAGTTTCATGTAATAACCAATGATGTTTTCTTAGAAAAGCATCTGTAAGATCAAGTATCAAGTCCAAACGTTTCAAATAAATACAAGGTAGAGTCTTGTATGATAAATATAATAAATTTCCAATCTGTGTTAATACACAATAATACGCAAGGAAATTTCTAGATGTTGTATGCTAATGAGTGCGACAAAATTGGATACAAAATGAAAATAGAATTATGAAAATGAAAACACAAGTATTGGATTCTCGAGTCTTGGGAAGATTTCGTCCATGGCTTAACTAGTGGGATTAACGTCATCCTGATCAGTTATTTCGTTGGTATTGATATTGAAAACTTGTCCATGTGCCACCAGGTTTACATTGTTCAGTTTGGGACATTGAGGTAGCATGTGGTTAGGATCTCTACAATGATAACATGCCCGACCATTAGTAATCTGTAGTGGCTCTTGGGCAGCTGTTTGATGATTACTCTGTGTCCCAACCATTACTCGACAAGTGGTAACAAAGTGTCCAAACCTTCCACATCTAATGCATTGACGGCATGGAATATTTGCAGGGTGATGATATTTGCAGGTGTTGCATTGAGGATGGATTCCCGTGTAGGCTTTCTTGATAGGAGGTTGAGTCACAGGATCAACAACAGCATGGTTCAGATTATCGCCCATTCGTTTCTTAGAGTTCGAAGCAGTAGTGGCGACTTTTGCTAAAACAATCTTAGGTTGTTCGACAACATTGGTGGTTTTCTCAGTAGGTGTCTTGGTGCCCTTCCTAACCAAGTTTCCTTTCCTTACGTGTTTGTCTGTTAATGTGGCTGCAAGTTGGATGGCTTCTTCTACCATAGTGGCTTTGCCTCCAGTGACAACGTCTTGAATCAGATCAGGTAATCCCTCGATATATTTTTCGATTGCTCGAGAGACTGGGGTGACCATGTGTGGAACCAGTATGCTAAGTTCGTGATATCGGGTATTATACGCAAGATTCTCCCCACTGTCTTGTTTCAGTCCATGGAACTCTTCCTCCAGTTTCCTGATTTCGTTCCTAGGGCAAAATTTGGCGATCATGAGTTCCTTAACTTCAGCCCAAGATAAAGATAAAGCAACATCAGCTCCTCGATTGCGTTTTTCGCCATTCCACCAGGTTAACGCTCCCTTTTGAAGGACACTGGTAGCATAGCGAACGCGGAGTTCATCAGGACATTCACTGTTCACAAAAGTACTCTCCATGCTTTCAAACCATTGGAGGAGGCCAGTAGCACCCTCCTCACCAGTGAATTTTGTGGGGTTGCAGGAGTTAAAGTGTTTGAAAGTGCACCGAAATTGAGTCGTACTCCCTGTGTTGGCACTGTTACTATTCTGGGTTATCTCACTGACAAGGTTTGGGATCACTGCAGCAATTTGTTCGGCAACTAAGGATGCGAGGCGACGATCAGAACGTCGTCCCGAAGCACGAACAGGGCGTTGGCTGGCATCACGGAGCATGCGGCGAGCAGACATCTATGAGGTAGTCAAATAATAATCATGAGATTAGAAAATGTAAGTGTATAATCGTACAGATGATTATGAAGATGTGATCTTGTAAGCAATATGCAAAGTATTGTATATGAAACGAGAGGGTATTATTGAAAAAGCTTGCATAAAATGCTTGGAGTGCCCTTGTCTAGCTGTAAAGCCCAACAAGAACGTTGACTTTTCAAAGGAATTGAACCCAATGGTGATCAAAGAAGACGTGCTTTAGCCTATAAGTGGACACTCACTCCAGGAATCCCCAGGTAAGCATAACAGGTCCGTAAATGGATTTATGCGCTATGCTTGCCTATGCCAGAAAACCCAGTGTACAGGCATCCACCCTTCCAGATTGCACGTGTCCTTATCACACTCATTAAAGTTCAACAACTTCGAAGGAGTAACAATAAGAGTAGATATTATATCTAAGAGTGTCTTCATAAAAGGTATTGTTCCCATTCCATGATGATGTAAGCTTTCCACTCTTTGTAGGACACCATCTCTATGCACCATGATGAAAGATAAGAAGAATAGAGAGAGGGAAGAAGGGAAAGATAGGAGGAGGAAAGTAGGGAGAAATGAGGGGTAGGGTAATTCAGGAAATATAATGCATGAAAGTTGAAATTCGGTTATAGTCTAGGCCTTTTTATCTAATAACCTAGTTCCCTATAACCATGGCTCTGATACCAATCTGTAACACCCCAACCGATGGCGGAATCATCGAGGTGCCACGTAGTGACGATTGTTCAAAAGCTCATGGTACTAAAATGTAAATATTATTGAATAATCAAAATTGTCTTACATGGAAATGGAAATTACATTGTCGAAATGAAATGTAAATATTGAAATAACTGAATTGAGATAAAACACTAAATGTCTCTTGCTAAAGCACTAGATCAAACTGCACCTGAAACATGTACAAAAATAGGTTTGGTCAACATATGAAATGTTGGTGAGCATTCCTAGATTTGATATATATAGTAGGTTAAAAAGTTATACAATTCAAGTGCAAGCTACAGTGCAAATATGTAAACTATGTATCATACAAATGAGCGAAATCAACCCTGTGACTGTATATTGTACTGTATGAGCTGTAGTGTACTTATCCAACAAATGGATAATAACTTAACAGTGGCCACGGATTCTCCGATGAAAAAGGGGGAGAATCAACCTAGGCGGGTTGTCAATCCAAATAGCGCTATCCAATGTTAAGGTCGGCTTGTACCATGTTAATGATTTCACTAAGTACAAATGTAATCCACATGTATTGTCTAAGCATAAAGCACGTTGTAAGCAATGCACATAGTACTAGGATTGTATTGTGAAAATGTAAACTTGTATTTGAAATTGTAATAGTGTACATGAATCACCCCAAAAATGTATAAAAGTAAAAAGGGGATAGGAAGTACTCACAGTTCACGTAATAACTTGAAATTGGACTTGGACAACGAAATATGAATTGAGATTACTCCCAAATGATCAACCTAAAGTATTCGATAATGTGTAAGGGAAATGACTCTAAGATATATGTATTTCTAGGGCTTCGAATTGGGGATAAATGTTTGTTTGATTATTATTAAAAATATTCGACAATTGAGAGAAATTTAGTAAATAAATAACCAAAAATCTTTTTATGAAATTTAAACTTAAAATGGTCACAATATTGTGTTTAAAGTATAAAAATAATTTTTGCAAAATTATTTCCTTTAAAATAGATTTTTAAATCTATTTATTATAAATTGCCAAAACTTAACTTTGATATTCAAAAATACTAAAATTAAAGAATTTCTATTTTAAAAATCATGTTTCTGTTCTAAATATATAAAAATAAATTGTGTAAAATTTTGGTGCAAAAACAATGAAAATTGAATTTATTATGATTTAATTATGATTAAATCTAACAAAAATTGATTAAAAATATAAAATAAATGATTTTTCTGAAATAAAAATTATTTCTGAAAAGATTAATGTTATAAAAACTCAGGATAAATTTTGTGGAAATTAATAAGATCGTTTTGATATTTTTATAGATTTTTATAAATAAAATAGAATAAACTTGATTTAATTATTATATATATTAAATAAATAAATTTTTGAAAACTAAAAATTGTAAGTTGAACTATTACATCAGATTAACACAAGATAATTTTTGTAGAATAAATAAAAGAGTTTTGATAATTTAAAATGAATTTATAAGTTTATATGTATGTTTATTTCTTGTTTAAAGTAAAACACCAAAAAAGAAAGAAAAGAATTGCTACAGCCGGGGATCGAACCCGGGTAGCTCTGATATGGGGCTCCAGACACAACCAGCTGGTCCAAGCCACTGGTTGTGTTTGGATTCAGTTTTTTTACAAATAAATATCATATCAGGTTACATGTTCTTCCCCAAATATTATCAATCGTGCCCTAGCTATTTCAATCGAGTGATTTACCAAATATTAATTTAATTAATCATAGGGTAAACACTTTGTAGGTTCCGATTAAAGAAACCCATAAACAAAAACCAACTTACAAACACGTTTGCGAACAGATTTCTCGGTCAAAGCCAAAGTCAAATAACGGACGAAGATAATTATTTAGAGTGTTTCAGAATGATTGGAGGTTAGGAGAGATATGTGAGCGAGTTGTGAAGGTCTGGAGGTGCTCAATTTATAGGGATGGGGTCTGGTTTGTTAGATTGGAAGGTTGACTCGGCTTTGAATGTAAAACGCGTGATTAAGCTCTCGTATGGAAGGTTTTGATTGCGTTTATTAGGGTGTAATACGCGTAATACTCGATAATTACAAGTCACGAAATGAAATTAGTCAATTATATCCTTAATTGATTCAATCACGAGTCAAGAGAAGACCTTGACTATGCTTCGGCTGCTGCACAGCAGCGATAAGTAGCAGCAGACATGAATCAAGGTGTTTATAAATAATAATTAAGTTCATAAGTGAACAAAAGATTCGTGTGGCTCAGTGGTTAGTCTGCGTGTGTTGAGAGTGGGGGGGCTCGGGTTCGATACCCGGGTAAAGCATCTTTTTTTTTTTGTTTAAACAGAAAGGGGTTGGGCCGGACCAGGGTTGTGGGCTGCAGAGCTATTGGGCCGGATGGTTGTCTGGTGGGCCGGATCAGAATAAAGGGTTTGGGCTTAAGGTTTGGTTATGGTGTTTCAAGTGTGTTGAACTAGCTCTATTATCATTATTATTATTATTATTATTATTATTATTATTATTATTATTATTATTATTATTATAAAATATATATATATATATAATGAAAAAGTGACGGATGTCACAGCATACCCTACTTTTAGAAACTTCGTCCCGAAGTTAATAGTAACATAGGGTTATGGATGCTAGGGTAAAATTAAGATAACTGTGGTTTGGAAATTTCGAATGATTTGGGTAAAAGGTTTGATAGGTGTGAGTCAAGGATTGGATTAGGTTCGTCTCGAAAGGGTAAAGAGAGTAAGAATCTAGTAAATCACTACTTCAAGTTTTAGGACTCTAAAATAAATGCATGAGTTGATTGACTATAAAAAGACTAGATGAACTACCAAGTAAACAGAGTTTGTTCCTGGTCCGACTTCCAGTCTCATTTTCAATGCATCATTAGTGTTTGTATACAGGGTGTACCGCAGCTAACCCACCACACCTTTGATACCTTGAAAACGTACTGGATGCCTACCAAAAACTCTAATAGAATTTCACACTACCCTAATGCACCTGTAAATTCATGATTTCGTTCCGGACCGGAATCATCAATTTACCTTACATTAGGGTTTTGTGTCCTTCTATGACCCCACCGATTGTTGAGCAGGTTCGATAGCCTCCACCAGCCGTGGAGTAGGTTGTAGGGCCTCTCCCGACTGTTTGAAAAGGCATAGCGACCTCTACCAATCGTTGATTATGTTCAATAGCCTCTACCAGTCGTGGAGTAGGTTGTAGGGCCTCTCCTGACTGTTGAAAAAGGCATGATGACCTCTATTAAGTGCAGCAATTATTATTCACATAGATTGCAAATTGATAGCATGTTTATGCAAGCAAGTTTGTAAGTACTACAACCATTAAGTGTAAGTGTTATCATGAATAATTAAATGTTTACGAGTATCATGAATAATTAGGTGTTCAATGCGTAGTCAAATTAAGAGAAAAATCTAGTTTCATGTAATAACCAATGATGTTTTCTTAGAAAAGCATCTGTAAGATCAAGTATCAAGTCCAAACGTTTCAAATAAATACAAGGTAGAGTCTTGTATGATAAATATAATAAATTTCCAATCTGTGTTAATACACAATAATACGCAAGGAAATTTCTAGATGTTGTATGCTAATGAGTGCGACAAAATTGGATACAAAATGAAAATAGAATTATGAAAATGAAAACACAAGTATTGGATTCTCGAGTCTTGGGAAGATTTCGTCCATGGCTTAACTAGTGGGATTAACGTCATCCTGATCAGTTATTTCGTTGGTATTGATATTGAAAACTTGTCCATGTGCCACCAGGTTTACATTGTTCAGTTTGGGACATTGAGGTAGCATGTGGTTAGGATCTCTACAATGATAACATGCCCGACCATTAGTAATCTGTAGTGGCTCTTGGGCAGCTGTTTGATGATTACTCTGTGTCCCAACCATTACTCGACAAGTGGTAACAAAGTGTCCAAACCTTCCACATCTAATGCATTGACGGCATGGAATATTTGCAGGGTGATGATATTTGCAGGTGTTGCATTGAGGATGGATTCCCGTGTAGGCTTTCTTGATAGGAGGTTGAGTCACAGGATCAACAACAGCATGGTTCAGATTATCGCCCATTCGTTTCTTAGAGTTCGAAGCAGTAGTGGCGACTTTTGCTAAAACAATCTTAGGTTGTTCGACAACATTGGTGGTTTTCTCAGTAGGTGTCTTGGTGCCCTTCCTAACCAAGTTTCCTTTCCTTACGTGTTTGTCTGTTAATGTGGCTGCAAGTTGGATGGCTTCTTCTACCATAGTGGCTTTGCCTCCAGTGACAACGTCTTGAATCAGATCAGGTAATCCCTCGATATATTTTTCGATTGCTCGAGAGACTGGGGTGACCATGTGTGGAACCAGTATGCTAAGTTCGTGATATCGGGTATTATACGCAAGATTCTCCCCACTGTCTTGTTTCAGTCCATGGAACTCTTCCTCCAGTTTCCTGATTTCGTTCCTAGGGCAAAATTTGGCGATCATGAGTTCCTTAACTTCAGCCCAAGATAAAGATAAAGCAACATCAGCTCCTCGATTGCGTTTTTCGCCATTCCACCAGGTTAACGCTCCCTTTTGAAGGACACTGGTAGCATAGCGAACGCGGAGTTCATCAGGACATTCACTGTTCACAAAAGTACTCTCCATGCTTTCAAACCATTGGAGGAGGCCAGTAGCACCCTCCTCACCAGTGAATTTTGTGGGGTTGCAGGAGTTAAAGTGTTTGAAAGTGCACCGAAATTGAGTCGTACTCCCTGTGTTGGCACTGTTACTATTCTGGGTTATCTCACTGACAAGGTTTGGGATCACTGCAGCAATTTGTTCGGCAACTAAGGATGCGAGGCGACGATCAGAACGTCGTCCCGAAGCACGAACAGGGCGTTGGCTGGCATCACGGAGCATGCGGCGAGCAGACATCTATGAGGTAGTCAAATAATAATCATGAGATTAGAAAATGTAAGTGTATAATCGTACAGATGATTATGAAGATGTGATCTTGTAAGCAATATGCAAAGTATTGTATATGAAACGAGAGGGTATTATTGAAAAAGCTTGCATAAAATGCTTGGAGTGCCCTTGTCTAGCTGTAAAGCCCAACAAGAACGTTGACTTTTCAAAGGAATTGAACCCAATGGTGATCAAAGAAGACGTGCTTTAGCCTATAAGTGGACACTCACTCCAGGAATCCCCAGGTAAGCATAACAGGTCCGTAAATGGATTTATGCGCTATGCTTGCCTATGCCAGAAAACCCAGTGTACAGGCATCCACCCTTCCAGATTGCACGTGTCCTTATCACACTCATTAAAGTTCAACAACTTCGAAGGAGTAACAATAAGAGTAGATATTATATCTAAGAGTGTCTTCATAAAAGGTATTGTTCCCATTCCATGATGATGTAAGCTTTCCACTCTTTGTAGGACACCATCTCTATGCACCATGATGAAAGATAAGAAGAATAGAGAGAGGGAAGAAGGGAAAGATAGGAGGAGGAAAGTAGGGAGAAATGAGGGGTAGGGTAATTCAGGAAATATAATGCATGAAAGTTGAAATTCGGTTATAGTCTAGGCCTTTTTATCTAATAACCTAGTTCCCTATAACCATGGCTCTGATACCAATCTGTAACACCCCAACCGATGGCGGAATCATCGAGGTGCCACGTAGTGACGATTGTTCAAAAGCTCATGGTACTAAAATGTAAATATTATTGAATAATCAAAATTGTCTTACATGGAAATGGAAATTACATTGTCGAAATGAAATGTAAATATTGAAATAACTGAATTGAGATAAAACACTAAATGTCTCTTGCTAAAGCACTAGATCAAACTGCACCTGAAACATGTACAAAAATAGGTTTGGTCAACATATGAAATGTTGGTGAGCATTCCTAGATTTGATATATATAGTAGGTTAAAAAGTTATACAATTCAAGTGCAAGCTACAGTGCAAATATGTAAACTATGTATCATACAAATGAGCGAAATCAACCCTGTGACTGTATATTGTACTGTATGAGCTGTAGTGTACTTATCCAACAAATGGATAATAACTTAACAGTGGCCACGGATTCTCCGATGAAAAAGGGGGAGAATCAACCTAGGCGGGTTGTCAATCCAAATAGCGCTATCCAATGTTAAGGTCGGCTTGTACCATGTTAATGATTTCACTAAGTACAAATGTAATCCACATGTATTGTCTAAGCATAAAGCACGTTGTAAGCAATGCACATAGTACTAGGATTGTATTGTGAAAATGTAAACTTGTATTTGAAATTGTAATAGTGTACATGAATCACCCCAAAAATGTATAAAAGTAAAAAGGGGATAGGAAGTACTCACAGTTCACGTAATAACTTGAAATTGGACTTGGACAACGAAATATGAATTGAGATTACTCCCAAATGATCAACCTAAAGTATTCGATAATGTGTAAGGGAAATGACTCTAAGATATATGTATTTCTAGGGCTTCGAATTGGGGATAAATGTTTGTTTGATTATTATTAAAAATATTCGACAATTGAGAGAAATTTAGTAAATAAATATCCAAAAATCTTTTTATGAAATTTAAACTTAAAATGGTCACAATATTGTGTTTAAAGTATAAAAATAATTTTTGCAAAATTATTTCCTTTAAAATAGATTTTTAAATCTATTTATTATAAATTGCCAAAACTTAACTTTGATATTCAAAAATACTAAAATTAAAGAATTTCTATTTTAAAAATCATGTTTCTGTTCTAAATATATAAAAATAAATTGTGTAAAATTTTGGTGCAAAAACAATGAAAATTGAATTTATTATGATTTAATTATGATTAAATCTAACAAAAATTGATTAAAAATATAAAATAAATGATTTTTCTGAAATAAAAATTATTTCTGAAAAGATTAATGTTATAAAAACTCAGGATAAATTTTGTGGAAATTAATAAGATCGTTTTGATATTTTTATAGATTTTTATAAATAAAATAGAATAAACTTGATTTAATTATTATATATATTAAATAAATAAATTTTTGAAAACTAAAAATTGTAAGTTGAACTATTACATCAGATTAACACAAGATAATTTTTGTAGAATAAATAAAAGAGTTTTGATAATTTAAAATGAATTTATAAGTTTATATGTATGTTTAATTCTTGTTTAAAGTAAAACACCAAAAAAGAAAGAAAAGAATTGCTACAGCCGGGGATCGAACCCGGGTAGCTCTGATATGGGGCTCCAGACACAACCAGCTGGTCCAAGCCACTGGTTGTGTTTGGATTCAGTTTTTTTACAAATAAATATCATATCAGGTTACATGTTCTTCCCCAAATATTATCAATCGTGCCCTAGCTATTTCAATCGAGTGATTTACCAAATATTAATTTAATTAATCATAGGGTAAACACTTTGTAGGTTCGATTAAAGAAACCCATAAACAAAAACCAACTTACAAACACGTTTGCGAACAGATTTCTCGGTCAAAGCCAAAGTCAAACAACGGACGAAGATAATTATTTAGAGTGTTTCAGAATGATTGGAGGTTAGGAGAGATATGTGAGCGAGTTGTGAAGGTCTGGAGGTGCTCAATTTATAGGGATGGGGTCTGGTTTGTTAGATTGGAAGGTTGACTCGGCTTTGAATGTAAAACGCGTGATTAAGCTCTCGTATGGAAGGTTTTGATTGCGTTTATTAGGGTGTAATACGCGTAATACTCGATAATTACAAGTCACGAAATGAAATTAGTCAATTATATCCTTAATTGATTCAATCACGAGTCAAGAGAAGACCTTGACTATGCTTCGGCTGCTGCACAGCAGCGATAAGTAGCAGCAGACATGAATCAAGGTGTTTATAAATAATAATTAAGTTCATAAGTGAACAAAAGATTCGTGTGGCTCAGTGGTTAGTCTGCGTGTGTTGAGAGTGGGGGGGCTCGGGTTCGATACCCGGGTAAAGCATCTTTTTTTTTTGTTTAAACAGAAAGGGGTTGGGCCGGACCAGGGTTGTGGGCTGCAGAGCTATTGGGCGGATGGTTGTCTGGTGGGCCGGATCAGAATAAAGGGTTTGGGCTTAAGGTTTGGTTATGGTGTTTCAAGTGTGTTGAACTAGCTCTATTATCATTATTATTATTATTATTATTATTATTATTATTATTATTATTATAATATATATATATATATATATTATATATATATATAATGAAAAAGTGACGGATGTCACAATATATATATATATATATATATATATATGATCTGGATCATTTGAGAACTCCTATGAGTTGTGAGAACCATAGTAACTCACTTTATAACCACACACTTATTATAATAAAAAATGAATATGTGGTCCAAAATTAAACAACAATAAAATAATGAATAAAATATTAATATACTTATATGGGGGTTAAAATCCCTTACACTGGTGTAATTTGGTGTAAATTAATGTATTTTTTTATAAAAAAAAATTACAGCGGAGTTTACGTGTTTTTACACTAGTGTGCAAAAAAAATTATTTTTTTTTCACCTTCGGCTTTCGTCTCACTTGAGAAGAATAAGCTCTTCATCATCATATAGTTGGTTTCAGTTCTCAACCTACTACTGTATGAGCGAAACATGCTTGCAACCTAGTAGGAAAAATTAAATAAGTTCAAGAATCAAATAAAATATCTTAAAAGATCAAACATAATCACTAAGTTTTGCATTCACATGTTTAATATTCTTGAGCTTTAACATACCTTAGCTAGTTCATAAAGATTCATTGGATAATATAAAATAGAGACCCCCTCCTGTAGAATTTGTGTGTCAAACCGGCCCCCTTTGTCAAAACTCAATACTTTTGAAAAGGTTGAGCATGAAGTCAAGAACTTCATATAGCTTATATTGAAACAATGGGCGAGTATCAGTTAGAAACCCACTAAGAACTGGAACAATCCAGTAACTGTGAAGAGGAGACAGTGTTAGTGACGGAGCTTGAACGTTTAGATGGTGGGGGGCGAAAGTCATGAGACCCAATTTTTATTCAAATCGGTGGGCCGGACTCGAAATATACAAAAATTTTGGACAAAACTAGAGAAATTTACACTATTAAGCCAAAAATCGATGTGATCAAGATCAATAAGCTTCGCCTTGAGAGGAGATATACAACGTATTTTGTATGTTGGTCACCTATATTGTATTATGAGTTTTTTTTGTTTTTTTGTTTTGGAACAACATTTTAACTTTCTTTCTGCCGGTTCAAAGATATTGAAAGCGACAACACAACCCAAATCATAGTACTACAATAGTCCTAGACCCGTAAAATTTGTCTTGCTCTAGTTGGGTTGGTTTGAAACATAGCTTTTGATTCAGTTTAGTTTTGGTTTAGGTTTGTAAACCACTTCTTGGTTCTTGGCACACTATTTTTCCATTTTTACGGCAAAAATTTAAAAAAAAAAATACGAATTTTATTATTTTTATAGTTTGTGAGTTATTTTAGGACAAAACTAACCTTTTTTTAATCAATAAAAAAAGTTTTATTAAATAATTGTACCGGTTTTTCTCACCAGTCTGAAGCCGTCCTTTTGTTCTTCAAACCGCTTTGGGTAAAAATCGGTTTGGTTCGCTTTTTGGCTTGGAGGATGGGAACTCGTCAGAAACCTATGGTTTTTATACCAAACCGAACCATTTGAATTTTACATTTTAAACTCTATTCTCTGATGTTAACTTTATTTTTAATTTGATTTGTTAGTTGATTATTTGAATGTTAGTTTAAAACTTTTTGATTAAATATAGTTTAATATTTTGGTTTGTAATTTTGTATATGTAAAAGGGAATATAACGGAATGATTTGTCAAAAGAAATACAGACCATTAGTTTTTGAGACTCCTCAACATATTAATTTGGATATTGATTTATGGCATATTTAAGTTCATTATAATGTCAAACAAGAAGTCATAAAAAGGACCATGAAACTAGAAAGGATGGGTTAAAGACGAATGAAAAGCTCACTAAAGAAAAGGAAGTGGAAATACAAAATATGATTGAGGATATCAAAACAATATCATTATTATAGGGTGAAAAATAGTTCAAGCTTGACTTGGGAACAATGGTATTCTTTTTGTTTTTAAGGTTTTTAAATCCATAACGAGTGTAATATGTGAAATCTTTGCACACAGATTATACATATTTTTATTATCGTTTTTGGGTTGGGTTATTCTACAAAGGCTACAAAAAATGAGAAGAGTGAGAAGTTACTAGAAAATGACATGTGTCCAAAGGATTAAACAAGTGGGAGGGGTAATTTTGTCAAAAACATATGCACATGCAAGTCACATGCCATTTCTACCTTCATTTTTAAATGTCCGTGACTTTTTATACGTCACAATGAGTACCAATTAAATATACAATTAACAATAGGGTATAAAACACAATGAACAGTCTAATAAAACACAATGGACGACATATTAACGACACAATGAACAGAAGACTAAAACATAATGAATAATAAACTTAAACACAATGAACAACATAATAAAACACAATGTACACCTAAATACAAAACTCATTTGTGTAAAACACAATGAAAAGCATACTAAAAACACAATGGACAAAGTTAAATCATGTGTATTCCTTTAATAAAAAGATAATTTATGCTAATGGAATGGAACCTGAGTACCTTGCTTCTTGTTAACAATAGCCATTGCCAAATACCGACTACCCATCCCAATGGGTGTCTGCTCATTTGGACCTTCCCAAAATGGGGCTTCACCGTCCCCCACTAACCGCCAGTACCCTGTTCTTAGTGAATCTGCTTGCTCGTCTGTGTAGTTTTGCAGCAACGCTTCCACACGAAAATTTATCCCAAGATTACCAAGAAACTGGGACTGAGTGATGAGTCCGTATACATCCGAAACATACTTAACAACAAAAACCCAGCACAAAACAACAAAAAAGAACTCAAACTAACATTTTCAGCATAAATACCACACTGAGACATTTCAATAAACACCTTGTCTGCATCTCCAATTACACTTTATATTCTCTAACCCAGATAAAATCTTGTGATTATAAAGGCTTAAATGCAAAAGAGCAGGTTAAGATTGTTGAATAATATGAATAAAGAGAGCCCATGAAGCTGAAAGTTATTTAATTTGTTCAAGAAACATACTTTATTAATAAAGATTCAATAATAAAAGAGAGGTGAAATTAATATGTAAAAGGGTAGACCTCGGAACCTTGTCGACGACATAAGCCTTGTTTCCGTGACTGGAGTTAACCAATGACGTCGGAAGCCTGCCGGAAAGATGGAACGACCAAAAGTAGTCCCAATCAGGGAAAAATAGACCGATTTAAGGAGAAATGGACATGAAGGTGAAGGTGGACTTACCGGATATACTGGAAGTTGACCGGAAAACTCGTCGTCGGAGTAGGCGGCCGCCCGGATAGTCAAATCGTCGTGGTTCCATGCTCATAAGACGACCTCGTCACCGTGGTGCTAGGTTATGGCGGTGTGTTGACCAAAGACCTGGTGGATGCGGAAGCCATGGTTGGTGGTAACAATTGGTTTTTTATGTGGTGTGTTGACCGAAGATGAGGATGGGGTGGAAGCGGTGGTTGTTGAAAGGGTTTTGTGTGGTGCGGTGCTGGTGGCGGTGATGGGGATGACAAATTTGTGGTAGTGGTGTTGGGTTGGTGGTTTTGGGGAGAGAGTTATATGTACAGATCAAAACCATCTTTAACCTATAGAAAAAATGGAGAGGAAATAAATAGGTGGCGGGTGAGAATAAACTCTAGAGAGAGAAAAGAGAGTTGTGAACAGACTACAACGTGAACAAAAATTTTTTTGGTTTGGAACAAATTGCCCAGAAGATTCGAATCTGGGTAAACAGGGAAGCAACACAACAGCTCAACCACCAGGCCACTCACAACCAACTAAAAATTATCCAACATAATATGTATTTAAGATAACAAAAATAATTAAAAAATAATAATATAATTACTGTTCAAATAGGTTGTGTTCAAAGTATCAAGTGTTTTATGCCCTTTCTCAAGGTTATTTTGTTTGTCCTTAATTTTTTTTGAACGGCAAACAACACTTTTATTAACACCAAAAGGTCACTAGCAAGAAGCTAGCGACGTATACACCACAAACATCTACATGCGCTACACCCAAAACCAAAAACAGACTGTCACACCACTAACATTAGTGAATATTGACACCTAACTTATTTTACCACAAACACCATTGTCCCCCATTGATGATTCAAATCCACCTGTCCTGAGCTGTAAATCTAGAGGAGAGACGTTGCATCGAGATCTCTTAACCGGTGTCTTAGCGTAATTTCCAAACAAATCAAAACCACCGCATTCTTTTCTTCTTCTCTTTGGGATTTTCTTCGAAGCAGAAGCGATTATTTTATCCAGATTAAATAGTTCCCCTTCCCCAGTATTAACATCCCGCTTCTTTGCATTGTCCACACTATTTTTTACAACTTCACCAACTGACAAAATCTTATGCTTGCGGATCCCTTTATAAAAGTCGGACCACCCGAAGTGTTAAGTGTTTGCTTGGGCATTAAAAAAGAAAATTTTCTTAGTGGTACTTGAGGGGTTTGGATAATAAGATTCCATATTATTATAAGCCAGGTTTCCCCCACCTTGTCCATTAAGACAACACGGAGTGGGGCGGGAAGGCTTCACAGGCGGGAACACTGCCCCATGGGGGCGTGGAGGGCTGGGCGGGAAGGGAGGGCGGGGAGATTTGGCCGGGCGTGGGGGAAGGAGGGTGGACACGTGGAGGCTCGTGGTTGGCTGATTTTTTTTAAACTTTAACACAATATAATATTATTCACTCCCCCCCCCCTCTTCCTCCCTTCCACTCCCCACAATTTTCACCTCTTACACGTAGGCCCCACACATGCCACATGGCGCTTCACCCCCTCTTTCCTCCCACTCCGTGTAGTCTAAACTCTTCACCTGGCCCACCTTTCTTTTCCTTAGTAGCCTGAGTTGTATAGCCAACACATCCCCCAACATCTTCTCATCTACCCTTACAAAAGTTTTTAACTTTAGGTGATTGAGGTATGTTGTCTTGCAAAGTTTGAATGGTGGGTCCATGCAAGACCTGCAAATCCGACCGTTCTGTAGCACACTTTTCTTGAGAATGTGAACACCACTTTCCTCGAGAGCATTACCCCTGTTTCAGTGACCGTTACAACACCCGCATCAACAGTGACCCGGTTATCGAGGTTAACCGGAGAATTTGAATTCGAATTAGTCTGGGACTTACACTACTGTTATTGCATTCGGCTCAGCATCAACCCGAACACCTACTATCTCAGGTGATCCAACCGGACATTGTCCTTAATTATCAATCCTCACGGCCACTCACGAGTCAGCGTCGACTACAACAACGATGTTGTTTCCAGTTTCCTCCCTTTCCTTCTCCACCAATTCACATCCATCTTTTCCGGTAATAATAATATTAATTTCATTCTATTCATGTTCATATTGCATTTGGAGAGATAGATCGTAGCTAGAGACAATGTCGATCAGACATCGTAATAAATATTTAAAGATCTTTATTAATTTCCGGTCCTACCTCTGGTTCGCATCGACCCGACCCTAACCTGGACCGGACCCTACCTTGGGGACAAGAGGTGAAATGTTAGTTTGTTTTTTAGTAATTTTTTTCAATAATAAATTAATAAGTTGGTAGAGTTGTTGATTTATGATGCCGACCAGTTTATAATTATTAGTATTACAAGAAGAAGCTAAAAGAACATGATCAACACTAATTAATTTTGGATTTTGAAAAATATTATTATTATATTATATTTGAATTTATAAAATAATTGCAAGTAAAAATTGCACAACATGATGATTATTCTTGTATGTACAAGCAAGCAAGCTGTCTGCATGCTATATATAGCTAGCTAGCTAGCTAATGTGCACTAGAGGCAGGCAGTGTTCTTGGTGGTTCCCATATATAGTTTATATAATACTAGTGTTCTTAGTGGTTCCCATATATAGTTTATAGAGGCAAGCAATGAAAAATTACCCATTTGATCATCATACATATGTTTTAAGACTCCATTCCATACACTTATTTTCCTGATGACAAAACCTAGCTAATTATACACCACACCTTATAATACAAGTGATTCTTGCCTACCTTACTATGCTTTTACTTGTTACTTTTACCATGAACACAAAATACTGAGGTCTATGTCACAGTCTCCGGCCAGCATTATTAATTAACAATATATGGTCCTTTTCTAGCATTCATTCTTGACTAGTTTCGTATTATACTTACTTGTACGTGTTTAAAGCCTTCTAACATTCTGAAGCACATCTCCGTGATGTTTTATTCAATCCAGAAGGCCTTGCCTTGCATCATCTTTGAAGTTATAGTTGTTATGCGTGCATAACTTCAGCTCGAATCATAAGTAACTTTACGACCCATATATATATGAGTGAGCGTTAATTCATACTTTGTATAATCTCCTCGCAATCCTAGTAGGTAGGGGCATAAATAAGAATGATTTTGAGTATATATCCACTCATGTGGTGTTTAAGTTGCCATATCACAGCTATGGCCTGACCTTCGTAATCTAATACAAGGTCATCGGTAGAGTTGTGTTTCGGATTAGAAATAACATATATCGTTTAAAGTGTAGTCCATGGACCATGTGACAACCGGAAATTTCTGTACAATAATCATGTTTTCGAAGTAATTAACATGGTTTAAGGTTAATTATGATTAGATGAGCCGTTATGAGTCCTACGATATCCTTCTCAAAGTTCGTAGAAGCCTTAGTGCCTTTAAAGAAAGATTTCGCGTAATTAACGTTAACGAACTGACATCAGTAAAAATCCGTCAAATTGGACTAACATAAGGTTATTCTATGCAAATACGACACGTATTCGATATTGACATGATCAGATGTGAAATCGGCGCGAAAGACGGTAAAAAACGCAACGTTTTGGAGAACGCGGAGAGTAACCGACGCGTGAATCGGACGTCAAAATGCGTGGTTTTAACTGTTATCGAAACTTCGGAATAATTATTTATTATAAATACTTTCATTTATTAAGTTTCGAAAGTAAACATATTGTTTGTATGATTGAATGAGCGACCGAATCGATTAACGCGATTTAAACGCGTGTCCTGAAAGCACGCACCGGATTACAAAAATAATGTTAAATTTGCTCGGTTTAGTTATGTTTCTCATTTCGAATAAAACCGACTAATTTTTGTAATTAAGTATCGAGCCTAAAATAAAACCGAAGCGTTAGATGTTTAATCGAGTTTGATACGCGGTACCAACCTACCTACCCAAATCCTAAGTATAAAAACCACTTTTCTCCCTTCCTTCTTCATTTTGATGCAGCCACCCACCCCAAGAAACCCTAACCCGCCTCTATCTCTCTCTCTCTCTCTCTAACATCTCTCACCTCGATCCCTCTTTATCTCCACTCGTCTCTCTCTTCCTCTCCTTACTGAAGCCGACCACCACCACTCTCGGTTGTGGCTGCGTGACGTTTATGGCCGGGAAAAAGGAAGGTCTGACGTGTACTCCAGATTTAGTGGGTTCCGGGTGATTGACGGGTACCGAGTCGATGTGGTGTTTGGTTTAGATTATAGGTCCGATTTAGGTCTCGGGTTGTTTGCTCGTTTCCAGATCTTGTTTCGGGCCTCAAGTCTTAGGGGCTGTTTGGCAAGTGCTGAATCAGTAAGTGCTGAATGGTTAAGAGGTTCTGAACCAATAAGTGCTTAACCAGTAAGAGCTGTTTGTTTGGATATCTGAATGACTTGGTAAAACGACTATTTTAAACCCTCACATTAATTAAAAAAAAATTAAACAACTTTATATTTTAAAGGCACACACTCACGTTACCTTATAGTCTACTGGACAAAAATAAAAACAAATAAAGTTAGTTAACCACACTCTTAGCTTGTCTCTTTCCCTTTCTTTCTAGTTTCTTTTCTTCTTCTTCTTCCTTCTTATCTTCTTGTTCTTTTCTTTTCTTATTTGATCTGCTAAACCACACGCTTTTCTTTTCTTTCCATTTCTTTCTTGGTTTTAAAAGAGAGATAACCAGAGACTAGAGGAGTTGATGTGCCGAAGTGGGTTCAGAGCAGCAGCGGCGAGCACACATGTTTTCGAGCTCTGATTCAGTCAGATACACCTCCAGATCTGACTGGTTAAGATGTATGGTCAGACATTTTTTCCGTTCAGACGTGCCCTTGTCTGGCCGGGTCAAACCGAGTCGACTGTGAGTTTGTCCTTTGGGTGCCGGGTCTCGTTTTAGATCTGGTCAGCGCGGTCGACGACCAGATTTCGCTCAGGTCAACATTTGGTTGCTTAATTAATTGTCTAGGAACATAATAAGTAGTAATTAGATAGATTAATTGCATTTAATGATTCTTAAGCATGATATATGTTTTTATCTTAAATAATGGAATCACACAGCAAGAAGCTCTTTTTAAGTTTTTAACAAACTAGTTAGGGTAATCTAAAATCTCGATACAGTCGAGTCTCAGTTACATGTACATGATGCTGTACGGTCTAGATTCATTTCTTCAGCAAAATCCCAAAAAAAAAAAAAAAAAAGCATTGTAGATGAATACTTAAATTACTTTAGAAGAAGCATATCACAGAAACTAGGCCACAACTGTTCAAGTATTCCAAGTATAGCGCTTTTTATGGTTATTACGACCATAATAATAATTGAGAGCTAAATCTAAGTTAAATCATGGCAGCCGCTTGTCAACGTATTATGGTGTTTTATTTCAGAAATTTCCTTGGGCACTATCTAATATTGCATCTAGTCATGTAGATTGTTGTATTGCTGGATTGAAGGGATATTAGATTCTAGCTTTGTATATAAAATTTTGATATCATCAGGAGTTTAGAACTATGCAATTGTTAAAGATAAACTACCTATAATACACTTCTCTAGACAGACAATTCTTATGTAGATCATACATGTTTTGGTTCATTGTCTTTCTCCATTTTGCTTCATTTCCTTAGGCGCCATGAGCTCTTTACTAGCTAAGGATGCACATTTTCTACTAAAGCATATAGAATTTTTTTATGCCTGTATAAACTGATTTTATTTGATGTATTTTGGATACCAGCGCTAAAAAAAATAGTCAATAGTTTTACTTTTTACCCAAGTGATTGTCTTGACAGCTCAACAAGGTGTTGGTCTTCAACCTGCTATACATGTACCTTTCATATCATATATGGTCTGAATATATGTGGATATATCTAGTATATTATAATCATAAAAAGTCTTATCTTGCAGGTTGGCAATATATCAAGTGAATTTCATTCAGAAGTAATTAGAAGAGTGAGATGTGAGAGTTCTTACATTTACGAGCTAGGAATTGATGCCAACTCGAGGAACGGATGTAAAGGTTGTTGCGTTTGTTTACTTCATGAAACTTTCAAATACCATGCCCCTTTGTCTAAGTTCAAATGCTACGTTAGCTGTTTTGATGCTGATGTCAATGGTGATGGTGAGGGCAATGCTGATGCTCTAGCAACAATTATGAACAAAAACATGAAACACCTATATAACAAAACGGACCCATTTTGATGTTGGCTGATAACGAGCTCGATTTTTGCAACGAGCTTGTTAAGAAGCTTGGCTATGGGTTAAACATCACTGCCGCTACTATTGGCCCAGAGCCAAAGATAGGAATCGCAAAAGAGAGGCTTCAACAGTTACAAGCTATGAAAATTAAAGTGTATCATAACATTAACTCTCTCAATCCTATTATTCCAATTCCCTCAATAGAACCTGAGCCGGAAGGAAAAGAGAAGGGGTTCGAGTCGGGGGGAAAAGAAAAGGAATTAGATTCGGAGGGAAAAGAGAAGGGTTTGGAGTCGGAGGGGAAAAAAGGAATTGCATTCGAAAGGTAAGGAGAAGGGGCGGGAGCCGAAGGGACAAGAGAAGGCACCGGATGGGGAGGACAAGAGGCTTGAGCCGACTTTTAGCATCATTGTGTTGTTTGAACCGACTTTCCCCGATGCGACCGGGAAGTGGGATGCACCGAAGACTATCAAGTAAAACTTTTATTTTAAATATACATAATTATTTATAATTACATCACACAATTTAATATTTTTTTTCTCTATTTTCAAGTTGATTCGGTCTCGTCTAAAGGCTTACTTCACAACGGCTATCACTAGGTTTATACCCGAGGGAGGGGGAGAGGTGCAAATCGTCATGAAAGAAACAGGAAAACATAGGGGTTGGAATATCCCTCTAGTTGTTGAGGAAATAGTTAAGTTGATAGAGCTCGCCCAACTCACATTTGTATGGGGTGAGTTCTTCAAAGAAATAGAAAACAAAAAGAAAAGCAATGACAAAAGCATAGATAAAAAGAAAACCGACAATGATCACAAAAAGTATTGTGTGTGTCGGTTTTTTTACAAACAAAACCGCTTGAAGATGAGGCTTAAGGTGAAGCAGGATCGGGACAGCAGTGAAGAGTTATGTGTCAAGAGTGATTTCATAAGAAGTAGTGATTATGCATGATAAAGTTACTGTGTAATGTATGAACTTGCTCCTTTTTTGCTTCTTATTAAGGGGTATCTTGGGATTTAATTATTAGTCTTAAACTTCTACTAAACTAATTGTCTAGTTAAATATTTAAAATTGCATGTTTTTTTTGTATGGATACATGATCTATTGTTAACAAGTAGTGTACTACTGTTTCATTCCATGATCTATGCTAACGGAATGAAACAGTAGTACACTACTTGTTAACAATAGATCCTGTATCCATACAAAAAAAACATGCAATTTTAAATATTTGACTAGACAATTAGTTTAGTAGAAGTCTGAGACTAATAACTAAATCCCAAAATGCCCCTTAATAAAAAACAAAAAAATGAGTAAATTCATACATTACACAGTAACTTTATCTTGCATAATCACTAAACTTCTTATGAAACCACTCTTGACATAACTCCTCACTGCTGTCCCGATCCTGCTTCAGCGTCATCTTCAAGTGGTTTCGGTTTGTAAAAAACCGACACACACAATACTTTTTGTGATCATTGTCGGTTTTCTTTTTATCTATGCTTCTGTCATTGCTTTTCTTTTTGTTTTCTATTTCTTTGAAGAACTCACCCTATACAAATGTGAGTTGGGCGAGCTCTATCAACTTAACTATTTCCTCAACAACTAGAGGGATATTCCAACCCCTATGTTTTCCTGTTTCTTTCATGACGATTTGCACCTCTCCCCCTCCCTCGGGTATAAACCTAGTGATAGCCGTTGTGAAGTAAGCCTTTAGACGAGACCGAATCAATTTGAAAATAGAGAAAAAAAAATATTAAATTGTGTGATGTAATTATAAATAATTATGGATATTTAAAATAAAAGTTTTACTTGATAGTCTTCGGTGCATCCCACTTCCCGGTCGCATCGGGGAAAGTCAGTTCAAACAACACAATGATGCTAAAAGTCGGATCAAGCCTCTTGTCCTCCCCATCCGGTGCCTTCTCTTGTCCCTTCGGCTCCCGCCCCTTCTCCTTACCCTCCGAATGCAATTCCTTTTTTCCCCTCCGACTCCAAACCCTTCTCTTTTCCCTCGAATCTAATTCATTTTTTTTCCCGTCCAACCCCTTCTCTTTTCCTTCCGGCTCAGGTTCTATTGAGGGGATTGGAATAATAGGATTGAGAGAGTTAATGTTATGATACACTTTGATTTTCATAGCTTGTAACTGTTGAAGCCTCTCTTTTGCGATTCCTATCTTTGGCTCTGGGCCAACAGTAGTGGCAGTGATGTTTGACCCATAATCAAGCTTCTTAACAACCTCGTTGCAAAAATCGAGCTCGTTATCAGCCAACACAAAAATATGGTCCGTTTTGTTATATAGGTGTTTCATGTTTTTGTTCATAGTTGTTGCTAGAGCATCAACATTCCCCTTACCCTCATCAGAAGAGCTTCTTGAGAATAACAGTGGCATCATAAAGGGACGTTCTGCTGTTTTCAACCCACTGATCATGCTAATGCTCTTCCATGAGCGGAGAACACGGTGAGTTGGCCCATTCGTGGACGTCTTAGGGTTCAACTATATAAGTTGCTTCCCTGATATTTTTCTCTGTCTTTTGTCATTGTATTTGTTCTTATTCTTTTTAATCTCTTTGTATTGTTCTAGAGGCATCGTCTTCGAGGTCTTGTCTTCCTCCCTGTATTATCTTCGTCTGGTTGTAAGTATTTACAATATTATTGTTGTGTATTAGCTAATTATTAATCAGCTGCTTACACGATACTTCTTATTTAAAATCTTACTGATTTGGTGAGATCTAGGGTTTGGGGGTGTTTTTATGGTTTGGGTTAAATGATAGTTTTTGTCGATATATCTTCTTGTTCATGTGTTGATTGTGATTGTTTGAGTTATTCAGTAGATCTATAAAACTTTACATGGTATCAGAGCATTGGCTCTGATCTAAATAATAGATCTGATACTTGATCTTTTTATTTCTTGTTTCTTCTTGGATGTTTCTTATCTTGAAGGATCTGATCTTATTATCATAGATCTGGTTCTTCGTGTTTTATATGTGGTAGATCTGATCTTATATAGATCTTGTCTATTACATCAGTTGTCATCTGGATCTGTTGTTTCAGATTCAGATCTGTCTTGTGTCTAAAAAAAAAGAAGGGTGACTCAACTTGTCAACTAGAGTTGGGGGTGGGACTTGTTGGCATAATGCAAGCTGGAACGTGGGAGTTCGAGGTCTCATGAACTACTACTAAAAACCTACTTTTTTTTCTTTTTGGACAAACGATATCAGGTCAGGTCTATGGATGGATCCAGATCTACGGGACGACCGGCCCCGACCGATGAGCATATGGAATCTATACTCGAGCGTTCAACTGTGCCCTGACAGGATAGGTGAGGAACTATTGTTGGCTTATTGTTGGTGATTGATCTGGTGAGTTCTCTATATAGGCTCTGTAAGTTTTCTCTGGATAGGAAGCTTGTACTCTGTAAGTTTTCTGTTTACTATTTCTTTTCTTTCATTAATTGTTGATCTTTGCTTTTGCTGGAGTATTCTGTTTCTTATTTCTTGTGTCTAGGTGTCTTGGCCGGGTTAGGGTGGGCCGACATTTGACTGTGTTTGTCTTGGTTGGTTACTTTGTTTTGAGCTTATTTTGTCATAGTTGGATCACTGATTCTGGTGCTAATCAGCATATGTCTAATAGTGATCAAAACATGATAAATTGTATTAATGTGTCTGATTTTAATGTTACGGTTAAACATCCTAATGGAACTAGTGCTAAAGTTGCTAAGATAGGGGATGTTGTTCTTGCTGAAAATGTTTTGTTAAAATATGTTCTTTATGTTCCTGATTATTGTGTCAATTTGTTATCTATTCATAAGCTTGCTAGGGATAAGTTGACTCTCTTGTTTGATGAAAATAAATGTTTTATCCAGGATTTTAAATCCAAGAGAATCCCGGTGACTAGTAGACAGAGTGATGGATTGTATTTTATTGGTGATAAAGTGAGTATTAATCATGTTAGTTTGAACAGTTTTAGTGGGTCTAATCTTTGGCATAATAGATTAGGACACTCATCTGATAAAGTTCTTGATGTGTTAAAAGATGTTTTTAAATATTAATGTTTCCCGTTCTCAACCATGTGAAGTCTGTCACAAGTCTAAACAAACTAGAAATTGTTTTCCTCTAAGTGACCATAAAACAAAAGAAGTAGGTGATGTTATACACCTTGATGTTTGGGGACCATATAGAATGACTAGTAGAGAAGGTTATAAATATTTTTTAACTGTTGTTGATGATTATTCTAGAACTGTTTGGTGTTATTTAATGAAAGGAAAGAGAGAAGTGTTTAATAATATAATGTGTTTTTATGAGTTAGTTAAAACTCAGTTTAAAAAATAGATTAAGATTTTTCGAAGTGATAATGGTAGTGAATTTGTTAATAATCAAATGAGTTAATTCTGTTTGTCTAAGGAGATTCATACATAAAACAACTTGTGTATATACCCCACAACAGAATGGTTTGGTTGAGAGGAAACATAGACATCTTTTAAACATTAAGATTTTGGTCTGAGTGTGTTCTAACTGCTACCTATCTTATTAACAGGATTCCTTCTTCTGTTTTAAATGGTAAGAGTCCTTATGAGGTCATGCCCCCCCCCCTCTCTCTTGACCATCTTAAGACATTTGGTTGCTTAGGTTTTATAGCTGTTTTAGATGAACCTAATAAAATGGCTCCTAGAGCTGAAAAGTGTGTTTTAATTGGATACTCAAATTTTAAAAAGGGTTACAAATTGTAGAATTTGGAACAAAAACATATTGATTATTCAAGAGATGTTAGATTCTATGAAAACATTTTCCCTTTAAAACTGATTTGAATGAAAATGTTTTGTCTAAAGATATTGAGTTAAATCATATTAACTTTTTTGATCTATATGAAACTGAAAGCAACCCAAGTGTCTGATTTGGTTACGAGGAATGAACCTCCCAATGATGAAGGGGGAATCAAAGAGTCTCATGTTGGTCTGTCTAATGAGCAACCAGGTGGGTCTCCCAAAGCTACCAATCATACTGATTCAACCCAGCATGATGGCAGTATTGGTGGTAGACAACCTGAGGGTGTTGGCCATGATGATGAACCACCAACAAATGATGAGCCTATTCCACCTGAGGGAGGAAGTGTTAGGAAGTCATCTAGACAATCTGTCTTTCCTAGGAAATTTAATGAGTTTATTGTTAATGGCAAAGTTAAGTATGGAGTAGAAAAAGTAGTTAACTACTCTAATCTTTTTAGTGAAAATTTTTGTTTTGTGTCCTGTTTGAATAATACAGTGGAACCCAGTTGTTATTCTGAAGCTTCTAAAGATCCTAAATGGATTGAAGCTATGAATGCTGAAATGGAAGCATTGCATAGGAATAACACTTGGGTTTTGGCTGATTTACCCAAAGATAGAAAACCTATAGGATGCAAATGGGTTTTTAAGATTAAATATAAGGCTAACGGTGAAATAGAAAGATATAAGGCTAGACTTGTAGCAAAAGGTTATAACCAAAGAGAAGGAATAGACTTTGGTGAAACTTTTTCACCAGTTGTTAAAATGGTGACTGTTAGAGTTGTCCTTAATCTTGCTGTTTGTAACAATTGGCCTTTGTATCAATTAGATATTAACAATGCATTCCTATATGGGTCAATAACTGAGGATGTTTATATGAAACTTTCTGAAGGTTATTATTCTAAGGATGAAACTAAAGTCTGTAAGTTGGTTAAATCTCTTTATGGCTTAAAACAAGCCCTTAGAAAATGGAATGAGAAATTAACCAAGGTTTTACTTGACATTGGTTTTGTCCAGAGTGTTTGTGATTATTCTTTGTTTATTTTGTCTAAAGAAGGTGTATTTGTTATCTTGTTAGCATATGTTGATGATATTATTTTAACTGGTAACAATGAAGATGAAATAAACAAAGTTAAAAAGTGTTTGAATTCTAAGTTTCTTATTAAAGACTTGGGGTGGTTAAAATACTTTCTTGGTATTAAGGTTTTAAGAACACAGTCTGATATTTGTCTTTCTCAGAGAAAGTATTATCTTGAGTTATTAGATGAATTTGGGTATTTAGGGTGTAAGCTTGTTGCTACACCTATTGAACAAATTTATATCGTCTCTGTTAAAAATGGTAAAAATGATAAGCTTCTTGATGACATTACTGGATATCAGAAGTTGATTGGGAAGCTTATTTACCTTTCTTTAACTAGAGCTGATATTACTTATGTTGTTCAATATTTAAGCCAATATATGCATAAACCCACAACTGGGCATCTTCAAGTGGCTCTTAGGCTTCTAAGATACGTGAAGATGTCTCCAAGAAAGGGTATTTTAATCAGCAAAAGTGATAGTCTTGATTTAGTTGGTTACACTGATTCAGACTGGGCCAAGTGTTTGGAAACAAGAAAATCTGTGTCAGGTTTTTGCATATATCTTGGCAAGTCTTTAGTTTCTTGGAAAAGCAAGAAACAAAGCACAGTGTCTCGGTCATCAGCCGAGGCTGAGTATCGAGCTATGTGCTCTGCAGCATGTGAAATGATTTGGCTTAAAAATCTATTGTCTGAATTGGACCTGCATTTTCTAAGGGAAAAGTATCTGATGGTGTTGTTCAGCCTGAGAAAATAGAGTCAAGTTGTCAAATTGCAGATGGCTTTACCAAGGGACTTGGTGTTGAACAACATAAAGTGTTTTGTAAGGAGTTAAATATGTTAGATCTGTTTAATACTTGAATTAAAGGGGCGTGTTAAAAATATGTCATGGTTATAATTCAAGTATTAAAACATGTTCTAATATGGTGCAATATTGTTTATCACACGTTATATTATTATTGGGTTGTCTAGTGTGTTTTGCAGGCTAACATTGGGCTTGTGATTTGGGCTTGAGGTGTGGCCTGGTTACAACTGAAAGGAGACTAGATTGGAGGGCCCAATATTTGGCCCATTCATGGACGTCTTAGGGTTCAGCTATATAAGCTGCTTCCCTGATATTTTTCTCTATCTTTTGTCATTGTATCTGTTCTTATTCTTTTTATTCTCTTTGTATTGTTCTGAAGGCTTTGTCTTTGAGGTCTTGTCTTCCTCCATGTATTATCTTTGTCTGGTTGTAAGTATTTACAATATTATTATTGTGTATCAGCTGATTATTCATAATCAGCTGCTTACACGGGACTTCTTATTAAAGATCTCACTAATTTGGTGAGATCTAGGGTTTGGGGGGTGTTTTTATGGTTTGGGTTAAATAAGAGTTTTGTCATCTGTTTTCGTCGCTATATCTTCTTGTTCATGTGTTGATTGTGATTGTTTGTGGATTGTTTGAGTTATTTAGTAGATCTATAAAACTTTACACTTATCAATGTAGTGATAGAACAAAGGGGGACTTTTTCACTGGTTCATTAATGCATCATCATTGAATCATTTTGATCATAAATATGAGATATGAAACTGAATATATATATATATATATATATATATAGCTTAAGGAAAATGGCATCAATATTTAAATAATGAAAAGGGAGGCCAAGACTATTTTGATGGTGTTGGATGTACAATACTATTAGCGGCCTGATAAGGATTTGGTATTAAAAAGATGTACAAGACTCACAAGGATATGGGACTGAAAGGAATAAAATGATCAAGAGAGTTTCAACATAACTTTGCGTCCTGTGTAACCGTAAACGGGTAAAACGGATGAGTGCGGAGCAGTTGGTATGACAAGTGTCTTTGGGGGAAAGAATAGGGTAAGGTTCAAGGTGTAACGTTTGTACATATTGGTGATGAAAGTTTGGTCTAGTATCTTGCTAGCAATTGTATTGTAATTCGTGGGTGATGAATAAAAGTAATTTGCCAATAAACAAAAAAACTTAATCACATGCCTAGCACATAATAGTTAATATAGTCATTGTCTAACATTTGTAGAGGCCCTAAGCGAGCTAAAAAGACAGGGCCCTTTTAGATTATTTTTTTATATGCCCACCTCGTTTACATGGGCTTCAGACCGGCAACAATAAACTAAAATTTTTTTACTTGGTAAGAGCAATGCCTCCTTTTTATTATTTTTCCTTAATTGGTGCAAAAAAGCATGAAGTTAATTTGATGGCGTCTAATTTGACTTTTAAGTTCATTACGATTTAATAGTTAAAACCACTATAATAAATTGGAAAGTGAAAACTAGTTTAGATATATAGTTATATAACCATATATGTATACAATGAAATCTATTCGACATGATGCTGAAATTTAAGAGAAAGGATCGATTGGACGAAAAAAGCATTGGCTGCCTTGTGTTACTACTCAAAACTTATCATTTCTAATTTTTAGTTTTTTTTTTTTTTTTTTTTTGAACATTAACTTTCATTCAAAAAACGAGAGAAGCCTCAAAAAACAAAGGCCCCCTCAAACAACCAATTACAACATATACAAGGGGTACTTGACCCAATCAATCCAATCAATCTTATCTATATTCGATCTAGCCTTTAACCATAAAAACGACATGGATTTTACTACCGCCACTACCTCGATAACCTTCGGCTCCGAATTGTGGAAGACTTTCTTGTTTCGCTCTTTCCAAATAGCCCAACATGTAACCATGAAAACACATCGAACAATCCTTTTACCTTTACCCTTAACCGAAGAGGAGTCTAGCCAAGTCTTCAAGTCTTCGATTGTGTTAAAAGGGACAGGCGCTAGACGACACCAATTCCGCACAATGTTCCAAACACCAAAAGCCAAACCACAAGCAATAAAGATGTGATTGACTGTCTCCTCCCCACTATTACACATCGGACAAGTAACATCAGGCAAGTTTAGGTTCCTTTTTACCAGTTCAAACCTTGTGGGGATCCTCTGTTTTTCCATTCTCCAAACTAACACATTTACTTTGATCGGAACCCAATTATCCCATCGCATACCTTGACCAGGAAGCTCATAAACATTCTGACGCAAAGCCTTTTTAACCGCTGCAACCGAGAATCCATTATGAGCATCATGATCCCACAACCAGCAGTCAACTTCCTTGGTGATTCTGACGATCGACAGCAAGAAATCCACATCTTGAACTTCGGATATCCCTTCTACAGAATTCATACCCAGCTGCCACGTATCAATGATCGATGTCTGATCATTTTCTGTCTTCAATCGATCAGCAATCTTGATGTTTTTGTGTCTGTCAGCTGCAAAAAGAATTGGCCATCGTCTGAACAAGTGAGTAGAACCGAACCATGTATCCTTCCAAAAATCAATTCGAGACCCGTCTCCCAGCTTACATGAGAAGAGGTCCTCGACCCTTCTACCATCAAACCGAAGGTTATTTAAGGCAGAAACAATAGATTTCCAAACTCCTCCTAAAGATTTTTTAACCGGAATAAAAGACCATTTATTACGGCCTCCATGGAGGCTGATGATAACTTTACGCCACAAACTATCATGCTCGTTTTTAAACCTCCACGCCCATTTTACAAGGAGCGCCGCATTCACCTCGGAAATCTTTGTAATACCCAACCCTCCAAACTTTTTTGGTTTCATGACAACGTCCCAAGCAACCCAATGCATCCCTTTCCCTTCCTTATTACCAACCCATAAGAACTTTCGCATCAACCTTTCAATGGTCTCTACCACTGAACTAGGCGCTCTAAATATAGATAGATAATAAACCGGAAGACTCGCAAACACCGATTTTATAAGCGTGAGCCGGCCTCCAATAGAAAGGACCTTCGCTTTCCAATTTTGCAACTTGCTTTTAACCTTTTCAATCACCGCGTCCCAATGAGAGATACGGTTCATGTTAGCACCGATTTTAATTCCCAAGTATTGGAAAGGAAAAACACCAACACTACAACCCATAGAATCTGCCAAGTTGCTAACTTCGGCCTCCAAAATCCCCACGCCGTAAAGGAACGACTTGTGAACATTTATCTTCATCCCGGAGGCCATATAAAAGATACGCAGCAGCCTAGAAACTTGAACAAAATTCGCGGTAGACCAAGACCCCATTATGAGAGCGTCATCAGCGTACAACATGTGGGAAATTATAGGACCGTCACCCGGAGCCTTAATACCTTCGATGTCCCCCAAGTGGACTGCTCTAGATAATAACGACGCCAAAGCCTCCATAACAATCAAGAACAAAAATGGCGACAATGGGTCGCCTTGTCGGAGGCCTTTTTCACATTCAAACGCAAATGTCGGGGACCCGTTCACAAGCACCGCGGACCGAGCAGATTTAATAATACCTCTAACCCATGAACACCATTTATCCGGAAAACCCATTTGTTGCATTATAGAGATGAGAAACTCCCAATTCACGTTGTCATACGCCTTCTCAAAATCTGTCTTATATAGGAACGCCTTTTTCCCCACCTTCTTCATCCAACCAACCAGTTCATTAAGAACAAGAGGGCCATCAAGGATGAGACGATCCTTAAGAAAAGCCGACTGGGATTCAGAAATTTCCTCTCCCAGCACTCTCTTAAGCCGGCCAGCTACAACCTTCGAAATAACCTTATTAATGACCCCAATCAGATTTATAGGCCTGTAGTCCTTTAAACCGAGAGGAGTTTTATTTTTAGCGACCAAAGTGATATATGAAAGGCTGCATTCTTTGTTAATCATGCCCGTATCATGAAACTGAGCAAAAACCCGTATAAAATCCTCTTCTAAATCCTCCCAAAAATATTTAATGAAGCGAAAATTAAACCCATCAGGGCCTGGGCCTTGTTCGACCCACACTCGAAAACGGCGTCTTTAATCTCGGTCTTCGAAAACGGAGCAATCAACATACTAATACTATCTTCAGATACTCTCTTCAGCCCATGACAAACCAGACCAGGCCTGCTAGCATGCCTTTCTTTAAACAACTCTCTATAAAACCGCATCACTTCTCTCTTAACTAAATTAGGCTTAGCGACCCACTCACCATTCACCAAAACCCCTGGAATCATATTAGCCGCTTTTCTCCCATTGATACAGCGATGAAAGTATGCCGAATTATCATCACCATAGAAGGCCCACTGGACTCTCGATTTTTGCTTCAGATCTTTATTTTTCAACATCATTAGACTAGCCAACTCTTTCTTGCTCTCCTCCCAAATCCATAATTCTTCTTCATCGAGAGACCCGTCTTCCATTTTATTTTCCAGCCGAGAGACATCCTTTTGAATCCGATTTGTCTCCTCCCCTTCTTTGATCGACACATGTTTCCACCATTGCATTAATTCCTTTTTTATCTCAGCAAGTTTTTTAAACAAAACGATGTCAGCATGTCCCTCAAAATCAGCATTGGATAGAGCAGTTTTAACAACATCAATACAATCACCTCTGTCTAACCAAGAGTCAAACCATTTAAATGTTTAGGCCCATAGTTAGAATCCACTACTGTCAACAAAATCGGATTATGATCTGACAGCTCCCTGTTTAACGCCCTTAAACAAGCCCCGTGCCATTTATTAAAAAACTCTTGACAAACTAGGAACCTGTCAATTTTGCTCATCTTGATCAAATCACCACTACTCTTCAAATAAGTGAACTTGTTACCCTGCATCTTAAATTCTTGGAGACAAGCTTCATTAATAAAAGAATTAAAATCGAGAGCCGCTCTAGCGTTAAACTTCGAGTTTTTTCTTTCCTCCACCCACCTAACCGAATTGAAATCTCCAAAAAAGATCCACATACCCACCTTACCCTGCATCAAACCCAAGAGGCTATCCCATAAAGCCCTTTTCTCCCCAACCTTCTGAGGCGCGTAAACGTTCACAATGTTAATCAAAGACCCATCCTCTATAAGATTGCCGCTCACCAAAATAAAGTGCTGCTCCGTATAAGAAGCGACTTTCTTAAACTTCCTGTTGTTCCAAATAGTAACCAGACCACCCGATTTACCCGTGACGTACCAATATATTTGGTACCCACTTTTATTCAAATTTAGTATCGGTGTTTTTGGTACCAGTACAGGTATGGTATCGATCCCATTACTGCACGGAAGTGGCAAGCATTTTTGACACGTCTCCTAGCTTTCTAGCCAATCCAAGGCTATATTTCAGGTCATTGTTCAGCCAATATAAACATCCGATCAATGGTTTAATATAAGTTTTTTTATTGTTTTTTTAGCTTGATCTCAAGCTTCTACATTAGCTTCAGAAGAGCTTGTTTGAGAAAGCCCTTTCATCATAAACGGTTATTATGCATTTGAATGTCTGCGATTATTTACAATTTGAAAATACATTTTACATTTTACATTTTACATGATGTGAATATCAGGTCATTTAAAAACCCGTTCATTCAACTCTATTGATTTCCTTCTTTCTAAACTGGTAACAATGCCTTCGGATGTCTAATTTGGTCACGCGATGATTGTATAACGTATTAACCAACCTACGAGTTTGTTTGATTGTGATTGACAATTTGATTGAGCACTTCACATTTTTTTTTAATATCATATTTGTTTTTGCTAAGTTTGAATCCCCACAAGATGGCAGAACAGAGACCGAAAGCTTGAAAGAAAAATAAAGAAGAAATAAAGATTAACGAAAACAAACACTGGTTTGTGGGATCTCAAAAAGACAGCCGCGTGAACCCCTTTAAAGACACCCCGGAAACAAGCATTACAAATGCACGTGAAGCAGCTAGAACAAACGACTATGTAATCTCACATTTACCTAGTCGTGTAGCTTTGTGTCATTGTATTAAAAGTTTACACCAGACCACACAATTATATATTGTCACACTTGCAAAACCATTTAAATCACAAGGAGACACGACTGTGTAATCTCATATTTACATTGACATGTGCTTTGTAGGGTGTTCGCAATCGATGAATTTACTTTAAAGCACGTAATCACACATATCATCATCATCATCATACTCAGTTAATCCCACCAATTGCAAAGCTAAGGTAGGGTCTGAGGAGGGTAAGATGTAGACAGCCTTACCTCTACCCCGTGGGAATAGAGAGGCTGCTTCCAGTGAGATCCTCGGCTCGATAGTGGTTTTGTATCAAGCCTTTGACATAAGGCACATAACACTTAGCAATCGGGACAAGCTCGATTGGTGCATGTAACCCCTTGTCTTTTGGCTATCAACGCCACCACATGATGCATGATTAACCATTCGTCGTTTTTAACATTATTTTCACGAAATTAGTAAAATAACGTTAAAATTAGTGCAACTTTACTTTGGCCCCCGAAGGCCACACATATATACATTATATGCGCACAGCCGTAATCACACATATATACAACTAAATTGGTGTGGAAATAATCAATCCCGCATATATTTTGGAACACATCTATATGATTCTGGTTTACATAGTCGTGTGCAATCTATAAAATGGGCGATTATAGAAGCAAAACTAGGTCAACACATAAGGGGTTCCCTAATTTAGTTCATGTTAGCTAAGAGACCAAGAAAAGCAGCTTATATTTATATTTCATGTTTCAACTAGCACGTCGTGGTTAGTAAAACAAAAATCTTTTGAATTCGCTTTCCAATAGCTAGGGGTATCCGGTGTAATTCTTGCATTCTAAGCGTGATAAGCAAGTTTAAACTTCGACTTGCCATGTAACCCAGTAAACGTGTTTGGTCTTAAAATCATGAGCACATAGAAGACACATGCGCATGATAAATGAAGTCAAAAAAATGTGATATTAATGACATGATTTGTATTCCTTTAATAAAAAGAGAACTTATTATGCTAATGGAATGGAACTGGAGTACCTTGCTTCTTGTTAACAATAGCCATTGCCAAATACCGACTACCCATCCCAATGGGCGTCTGCTCATCTGGACCTTCCCAAAATGGGGCTTCACCGTCCCCCACTAACCGCCAGTACCCTGTTCTCAGTGAATCTGCTTGCTCGTCTGTGCAGTTTTGCAGCAACGCTTCCACACGAAAATTTATCCCAAGATTACCAAGAAACTGGGACTGAGTGATGGGTCCGTATACATCCACGTCTTCTGCAAATCATTTCAAATTTATATTCATTGGTATATTTAAAACTATAAAAACAATTTTTTTGGGTGCTGCAAGTCTCTGGTTATTTTGGGAGTGAATCATGATCACAAGTATAGATCGCAGACCTGAAACTTCCTCAGCAGAATGTTTGATTGCAGGAAAGTCAACGTACGCACTTAGATCAGCAGAACCCGGATCATCCAGAATATTAACAAACTTATGTTTTCGAATTGCCTATAAAAAAGGGATATTAATGTTTTATTCAAAATATTTGAATCATTATATTGTACTAGTAATTATTATAATCATGTTTTATAAATCAATTATTTATGGAATCCAAAAATCCAACCTTATTTTGACCCATTACCCTACCTGTCCAATTTGCTACCCATTATAATCAGAGATCTAAACAAAAAGCATATTTCACTCGAAATATTGCATAACGTTAAAGTGTGACAGACCTGAAGACTGTCAGAGATTATCGAGTCCAAGCCATAATCAATTATAAGCGCCCCACCACCATCACTACCTATTCTCTTGGCTATAGTTTGTGTCAATTCCATTGCTTTGGGGCAAACCTCAACATGTTCGAGTTTAGTCAATTCTTCATTCTGGGCCCACTTGCAACGTTTTAGAAGATAGAGTGTTGCTGGTGTAGGTTGAGGTGACAGCACAACACGGAACCTGAAGAGTGAACACAAAAGAGAAACAATTAATTAAATCAGAAAGCTATTGAAGACATGCCCCAATGGAATATATGGTATTAGTCTATCGTAAATAAAATTAAAAGACATACTGTGAATCTTCTCCAACATCAATCATTTTTTCACACCAGCCACGGGAAGCTTTCTGGAAAGAAAAAAAAAAGATCAAACAGTGATTAACAATGTAATTACTAGCATGCATAACAACGAGCACAAGCATTGGGTAATTCTTTTTTCCTTGTTTATAATCCCAATTTACCAAGATATTGGCAAGGTTGGTGATAATCAATAAGCTTTCTCCTTTTTTTCAATTTAGGGGTATTTTGGGATTTAATTATTAGTCAAAGACTACTAGCGAAATAATTGTCAAGTCAAGCATTGCATGTTCTTCGGTATGGAGAGTCAGACAGGATCCAAAGATCACTTGCTCTGAACCATTCATGATTTAAATAAATAACACATTCTTAAAAAGAAAAAGGGTTGGAAAGAAACAAATTTTCGTTAACAGAATCCCCGCAATGTTTTGAATACAATAAATAATGAGGAAATATATGAACATGCATCAGAAAAAGAGATGAACATAAGCAACTAAATAAACCTGAAACTGATGAACTGGTAAGGCATCAAAGAATTCATGAGCAACAATAATTGTTGGCACTGCATGAAAGGAAAAGAATGAAGTCAGGGAAAAAACATGAGCATTTCAAAGTTCATCACTACATTATCCATTCATATTTCTTAATGTGAAAGCACACGCACCAAGGTATTATGATCATGGATCGATTACTAAAAGTAACCCTAATATTGCTAATTCCATTTTTTTGAGTGACATGGAAATTAACTAACCAACGGTAGATGCACTGTATTCAACAATGTAGTTGTTGCATATCAGAAAAACTCCAATCTTTTAAGAATAGACGCTAAATAGTTGGCTGGATATGATTTGGTATTTTTTGAAGGACTTACAAATCGATCACATCTACATACAATCATACATTGATAACAAGGATTATCTCTAAGATGTGTGTGCCAAAAACAAGGGCAGCCCCATAGATAGAGGGAAGGGGGTTGAACTAAAAAACAACATAGTAAAATATTATTAGCAACACATAATAACATCCTTACATCCATTTGGAACCTCCTCCAAGGTCGAGTGCCATGAAACAGGTATTCCAGTCAAGGTGATAGCATTATTTTCATCAGCATCATCTTCATTATTGCATTTCAGTGTTCTCTTTTGGATTTTCTTTAACGCGGGACTCACTTCAACCATGTGTATATTTATGGATTGTGTAAACTTCTCAAACTTTAAAGCACCCTGTAGTGAGAAGTAGCATTTAAAAAAAAGAAATCATTTTCCATATCATCAATGAAGAATTGGCATGGCAATAATAATAATAATAATAATAATAATAATAATAATAATAATAATAATAATAATAATAAAGAATAAGAATTAACGATAGAAATAGTAAAGCATATATCGAGCAGAAAAAGTACTATACTCGTAGAAGATCAGCCATCAGAGTTCCTCTTCCCGGCCCAAGCTCAACTAGATTGACCCTATCCGGTTGGCCCATTTGCTCCCACAAACACATTGCCCAAACACCAATCATCTGAAGCAACAACACCACATAGATAAATAAACATAATACTTTGTGGTATAACTCAATTCAGGAATCACAAATGTTCTAATAACAACGGCCGGCCACTTTAAAGTGAAAAAAAGTTTGTGTTACCTCTCCAAACATTTGGCTTACTTCAGGAGAGGTTATAAAGTCCCCTTCTGCCCCAAAGACATCCCGATTAATATAAAACCCGGCCTTGGGATTTATCAGCACTTCTTCCATGTACTCGGCAACCGATATCGGACCACCTCTAAACTGAAAAAACAATCAAAACTCATCATGAAAATACATACAAAGCCAAAAACAACTAAAAATCAAATCTCCAACAAACAAGAGATCCAAAAAATGATGAAATTTGACTTCAATAGCCAAAAGGAATTCAGTGTTTAGTGTTTACATAAGCATAATAAATAAGCAATACAAACCAATTAGTTATGTTAATTGTTAAAACATTAAAACAGCAGTGTCATAAACAAGTAATGATATGATTGTGTGCATTGGCGCATCCTATGCTTAAATCTTGATAAGTTTAATAAAATACATTAAGCAATGGGGGGACTAACACTCTACTACTATTAGGCTGCTGGGTGTGGGAAACGTCCCCGGGACGTCGAGGGCCGGCCAGGGGACTAACACCGGCCCCTCTAGGCCTGGCGCGTCTCTTTCGTCGCTTGGTGGACGACTGTGATGGGCCTCTTTGTGGGTCTTGGGTCATCTTCTCCATCCACTCAACCGCACAAACCCCGCCAACACCACCTGCAACTCCAACATCACCACCCTCTTCCAAATCAAAAACCTCCGTTCCCTCCTCGCCGCCAACAACCTCCCAACCACAACCCCACACCACCATATCCTCCAAGCCTCCCAAGCCGCCGCCCCCCACACCCTTGCTCCATCACTTGGGTGATGGGCCTGCCCCACAGTAACGTGCGGCTGATGTGGAGGCCCATCCCCAAGTGATGGAGCTCCTCCACACCCACCAGTAGGGATAAGCTCGGGACGGTATCGGTACCAACCGATATCGATCCCGAAAACTCCCGAAACCCAATACCGATACCAATATACCAATACCGATACCGCAAACCTCTAAATGTGAGTACCGATACCGATACCGAACACCCTCGGTTCGGTATTCGGTGCAATATGCTAACCCCTACCCACCAGCCTTAGTGCTTCTTAAAACAAAATTGGAATGTGTGAGTCAGGACAAATAATAACACAGTAGGGGAGACAACCAGTGTTTACTCTTCAACCTAATTGAAACAAACTAAGTATAAAAATAGAGACAAAGATGCAATTAAAACCTTAATAATACTCTTAAGATGCTTAACAAGCTCAGAATCAGCACAAGCTTCATGAGAGTGCTCTGCAATAACAATAATGCTAAGCTCAGAACATCTAATAAACTGAAATACGTATAACAATAACAATAATAAATAAGTAACAGAAGTTGAACCGGTAGGGTTGTTTAAGCCAGACCGGTCTACGGATATTCTGGCGGACGGTTGGGAAGTGTATTCATCCGCCGGTTGTTCGTGGACCGGAAGTTTAGATGATGCATCATTGGAAGAAAAACGTCGACGGAATGTGTCGGCTAAGGGTGGTTGTTGGGTGAAGAGGTAACGATATCGTTGTGGTAAAGAAGACTGTGATATGAATCTTCGAAGCATTTCGATTGTGGGTTTTGTGATTGAATGGGTGTAGAGGTGCTCGCTCTGTACAAAATAAAACTCAGATCGTTGTGGTCTACAACACAGAGTTCCTTTTGTCAAAAGTAGACTTGTGTTTATTGATAATGTATCGGGGATGTAGCTCAGATGGTAGAGCGCTCGCTTAGCATGCGAGAGGTACGGGGATCGATACCCCGCATCTCCAATGATTTTTACTCATGTTTTTACAGTTTCAGAACACCCTTTTTGTACACCTCCAGATAGAAATGGGTATGGGCTATATAAGGTTTTAAAAACAAAACATGAGTAAATCATAGTTATCAAAGGCGCTAGGCGCATAGACCTCGCCTGGGGCCTAGGCGTGAGGCGCAAAAAAAGCGAGGGCCTGAGATTAAAAAAAAAACAAACAAAGAAAATAAAGAAATATACTAAAATAATACTATTTTTCATCTATTTAGGGGGTGTTTGGGATTGATTATTCAAAACAGATTATGCGTTTTGAAAAAGCAGGGGTGGAGCTGCTTATAGATTATTGCGTTTTGGTAGCTTAAAAAACTGATTATCTGCGTTTTCAAAATGCAATCCTAAACATTAAAAACTGATTATCTGTGTTTTCAAAACGCAATAATCTAAAAATCAGATCCAAAACGCAATCCCAAACACCCTCTTAGTATCAAAAGTTTTAAATTAATGATGTATTAGTGTATTGAAGTAGTTTTCCAAATATAAAAGTAGAAATCTGGCTATAATTTAGCCATAATTTAATGAATTTGACTGGAAACTCTCCGGAATATGGAAATATGAGAGAGGCTAACGTACAAAGTTCCTTAACATACAAAGTGTAAGAAGCATTCTCAGCCATTAGATTTAGGCGGTGGCAAGATGGTAATTAACAATCCTAATCATATTTGGGTTAATCTAACCAAAGGTAAATTAGGAAAAAACACGTTTAAATTTCTGTGAAATCATAACAACAGACATAATCGATGCAAAAATTTTCACCGATTGAACCTGATTTTTCATCGTTTTCAACTCGATTAAACGTTCAGAATGATTAAACAATAAAAAACATTCGATTACAAACAAAATCAAAATGTATTTGCAGAAATAGAAAAAAACAGAGTATGAAAATTCAATTGATAAAATTAGTAGAATCATATTCAAAAATCACCATCAATGCATGTATTATTCACAGAAACGAACGATGTTGATAATAGAAGAAGAATTAAAGAAAAAAATGGCTTTCAAAAAAGTTTCAGACGCGAAAATCAGAAACTGTTAAACAGAAAATCATAAAACGCATTTGGTTTTTTATAAAACGCATTTGGTTTTTTAAACACTATTTAAACTGGTTTTTACAAAAACGCACTTGGTTTTTTTATAAAACGCACTTGGTTTTTGTAAAACGCACTTGGTTTTTGTAAAACGCACTTGGTTTTGTAAAATGCATTTGGTTTTTTGTAAAACGCACTTGTATTTTGTAAAACGCATTTGGTTTTGTAAAAAGCATTTAGTATAAATAAAAACTCACATTGTCCTCACTTTTCCCCCTATTTTACTCTGTTTTCCTCAAACAAACAAAACAACCATATTCACACACACTTGAGGTAATGTTTTTATGGATTAGTTGGTTTTTTTTTCTTCTTTTTCCTTTGTTTTGTGATTAGCCAGAGACACAGAGAGATTGGCTTCTTGGTTGTCTTTATAGAGGAAGTGACTAGATCTGAGCCACGATTGAGGTCGGGTTGAAGGCGAACAACGTGAAGGGTTTTGAAGGCGTCAGAGGTTAGAGGAGAGAGGGATCGGTGAGGCTTTGGTCCGGCGGTTGGGTCAGGTGGTGGTGGTGGTTAATAAACGATTAAAAAATGATATGAAGGATCATTACCTTTTTCCCCTTTTAAATCAAACTGGATTGGGTTAGGATTGGGTTAGTTAGAATTAACTAGGGTTTACACGTGTCAGACTGTGGTGGCTTCTTACACTTTGTAGGTTAAGGATACTTTGTATCCTATACCTTCTCTGGAAATATAACTCAAATTTGCGCCTAAACCATCACCTGTAGAATTAAAACGCAACTTCCTCGACTCAAAGCGCAAATGCATCGCCTCGTCTAAAAAATGGGTTTAGGTGCAAGAGGCGATGGCTTTTAACAACTATGGAGTAAATAAATTGTTAAGCCAAATAACTAAATTTTAGTTCAGTTAGGATTTATCTTGATTTCGGTTTTGTTAATTCAGTTGCAACTAAATAATGAGCCTCTTACAACTTTTTTTTTTTTGAAGGTGATTTTCTATGTTGTGGCAGAGTTCATCACAACCTCCCAGAAAGGGATCCCCTAGCCACTCTACAATAAGTAATTAGTTTTTTTTTTTTTTTTTTTTTTTTTTTTTGGAGAAGAAACATTGAAGTGTACGTTGATTAATTCTTTATAAAGCTAAAGGAGAAAAGTGAGATCAATGACACCAATGTCCATTGCATTGTTGAAAGCTATGTTTGCCATTTCTAGTTATTCCAACACACATATTTAAACATCGATGTTTTTGGTATGCTATGTTCAACTCGTTCGTCGTTACTTTGAAAATTGAAATAAAACAATAGAATTTAGCTACTCGTTAGTCGTTACTTCTAAACCCAAGTGATATAATTTAATTAACCATTTACTCAAACGTTACACTTTTAAACTTTTTGGTCTTTACTATCAAACCATCTTTTCGTTTCACTTCCAGTTATGTTCTAGTGTCGTGTTTCACAACCAACACTTGTCACGTCTCTTAACTTCGTGTTTCTCCAACTCCCAAACGTTTATTACTCGAACTCGGCGTATTACATAAGCTAAACTCGGGTTTTAGACATAAAACTTGAAATGTATTGAGTGTGAGCTTAGTCAAACTCATCTCAAACTTGTCGATACCCTGATAAGAAATGCAAGGTCTTCGAATTGGATAATAGCCCCTCCCTCATGAATAAGAGCTTTGTTAAGTTCATGTCTCGAATCATAACAAAAGGTATAGCGTTCATAGTTCGGTTTGACCAATTTTAATGTAAATAAGTCGATTTGTTAACCACAGTTTTAAAAAAACTACCAAATAACCCGGTCAAATTCCTTACTATTCGTATCGCGGTAGAAAAAAACTTTTAACACAATCACACGTTAATCAAATCTTCTTCTTTTTTTTAACGCCAACGCTTCATTTGATCGGCTAGCAAGAAGCTAGAGACAGAAATACACCAAAGTTCAAACCGAATAATACTTCAACTTTCCAGCATCTAACATATTAATATTATGAGGCAGCAGATCTTCATCCACACCATATCTCCAAATCTTCCAATACTTAACACTATCAACAACCATAAACACATAAAACAAAAACAAACTACACAAACCCACAACACTATACAAACCCACCGTCATTATCCTAGGAAAGAAACCCACAAACTGATAAACAAACCCAAAACATATCGCAGTGTATAAAAACCACATGTTCAATTTCAGCCACAGTTTCTGGCTCGATCTCTCATTTTTAGGCAATAAAAGATATTTCGAAAGACAGAATCTCAACAAAAAGATACATACATAAACGGATATACATAGAAAGGCTAATGAATAGTTGTTTTTGTAAATAGCTCTGGTGATTGCAGCGACAGTGTTGGGCATCATGATGATGAATAATAATGTCCATTGGTAATTGTAATCATTGGTTATTGTGTGGGGATATTGAACAGTGGTGTATGGAGTTAGGGTTAGCTTCTTACGATGAGGCATATGAATTGTGTGTTTTTAGAGTTGTGGATTGTTGTTGTGAAGTGTGGTGTGTTGAGGTTTTTATGTTTTAGTCAACAGAGTTTCAGTTTCCATCAAGATTGTTGGTAACTTCTAGCTGTTTTCATAGAAACAACAATGTAAACGATAAAGGGATAAATGGTTCGATCCGGAGGGCAACCCGGTTTTACCCAGTTGTTACCTCAGCGAGTTTCTCGTGTGGGGGCAGTATGGTTTCCGGGCGAAAGTCAGTTTGCGCGGCGGCCGGGGCCTGATAGAACATCGTGTTCGCGGGCGGAGCTGACGGGTAACGTCTTAGACGAAACCCGGTGACCAATTCGATCTAGTACATAGAAAGTCACCCTTAAAAAAAAACTTTTTTTTTTCTGGGCACCTCACTTTTGGTCCTTGACTTGATAATAATAACCTTCGATAAAATTATAGTGTTAGAATAGAAAGAAAAGAAAAAATAAGTTATTTTAAAATATGGCACTTGGGTCTAGGGCTGTAAATTAGCCGAACCAAATAAGAATAAGACATGTTCGTTCGTTATGCTTTTACAACTAAACGAATTACATTGTTTGTATTCGTTCGTTAGGAAAATGATTGTGTTTGTGCTCGTTCGCTAACCTTTTAACTATTGCGCTGAGCATTCTCATCCCCTCCACCAAATCTCATCCTTCAAATTACACTAAAAATCACTATTTCACCCCTAAATCTTCTCTTTCCTAAATAAAATAATAATACTTTTATCATTATATTTTCTCTCTCCTCACTCACAACTACTTACAAAAATATTAAAATATATATAGGGGTGAACAGTAGCTTTTCAAATATAGGGATGAACAGTGCTTTCACCAAATATTTTTTTCTTTTCTTCACTCACAATCACCCCATATAATTTGAGGAACCCCTCACAAAATTTGATGGGTGGGTTGTGAATTCAATGAGCCTTTGTTTCAATTAAAAAATATACTCCTAACCATTTTAACCATTCAGCCAAAAGACACGTGTGTGTGTGTCTGAATGAAAAAATAAAAATAAAACATCAACCTACCCTTTTTTCTTTCCTCTCTCTCTGTAATCTACACTCCAGACCAAGCAAGGGCCGTCTACTCACCACCACCACCACCACCGTCTGCCTCCGCCACGACCAACCCTTTGCCTCCGCTTCTGCAAGGTAACCTCTCGCCCTTCCCTTCCCTTCTCTTCCCTTCCCTTCTCTTCTCGTTTTTTTGCCCTAATTCGTGATTTAGGGCTATTAAGAATCTTGTTGTTAATATGTTCAGTGGTCAGTTAGCTTAGCTTCCTCTACTTTGGATAATTAATTCAAAATGTGCTCAGCTGGTCATTTAGAGTTCTCTGTTTTATTTCATTTTATATATATAATGCCAATTCTTTACTGTAGGTTTGTCTTATTATATTCTGTTAAGGCAGAGGTATGTAAATGTAATGTTAGACACATATTGGTATGTTATAATCCTTTTTCACATCATATATATATCTAATAAACTTATAAATAGGTATGGTAGACACGGTTTTAAAAAAAAACGGCTAAATAGAATGCACACACACTACTATAATGGAAATGGATTATGAGGCACTCAAAATCTATAATGCAAAAATGACCAGTGCTTAATTTAGCTACACGGACAACGGTTCTAGTTTTTGTGACCTCAAATCGCCATAATAGCGCTTCTTGCTGAGACACGTCCCGTTGCTTCATAAGTTGCTCTATATCGTTACTTAAAACCGTCACCTTTTCTTCAGATTCTCTTAGCTATAAAACCAACCCAATTATAGCATTTGTAAAGGTCATCACATGTTTAGTATGTTAACTTAGTTATAAATTGGCTAATTGCATAAGAACATATTCAACTTTGGTCTTAACTTCTGTGTAGGGTAATAAAACCTCAAATATAAATATCATATAGTTAAAAACTTAAAACTAATTGATGATGATTTTGAAATAAGCTGTTGGAAGTTTCAAAACCAAAAATAACCATTATTATAAATCTAGTTTCTTTAATATAAATAAATGTATACCATTTTATTAATATACAGTCTGTATTATTTTTAAATATTTATACCTTCATGTATTATTTTCTATCTGGATTTGGGTTTGTTTCCTAGAATTTTGAATATTTATGTGTCATTTGAATTTCTATTATGTTATATATTTTTCTTTTATTCTTCAGTTCAATCATTTAGGACTCTGATCAAACAGATACATTCATATGGCAAAAAAAATGTACTGGGGGTAAAAAGGTCATTCTACACAGTCATTCATAGGTCCAACAACCAAACAACACTTATTGGTTCAGCACTTACTGATTCAGAGCCTCTTAACCATTCAAACCCTCTTAATGATTCAACACTTAGGGGCTATTTGGTTGATTAAGTGCTGAATCATTAAGAGGTCTGAACGGTTAAGAGGCTCCGAATGATTAAGTGCTGAATGGTTCACCTATGCACCAAGTCTGAATGATTCAGCTCTTAATCATTCCATTCAGGGCCTTTTTTTTAGGTTGAAACAAACAGTCTGAATGCTGAACAATTCAAAGCTGAATGGTTCAGAGCCTCATTAAGAGCAGGCCCTTAATCGGACAGATCCTAGTATCCTACCAAACAACCCCTAACTCTTCAAAATGGAAAAGTATATAAACAAGTAATACCTAGTTTCCCAAATATCAATTTCTTATATTTAAGTACTTACCTCTTTCATTCAACATAAAAACATAAATAAATTGAGTTTCTTTGGTTTTCCCAAATTTCAATTTCACATCCCTAAACACTACTATTTCAGGTTAGTATCCTTTTGATTATATCATTTATCTGCTAATGCATTTTCGATTCTTCATTATAAAAACACCCCTTTGTTGTTCAGCTACTATGTTGACTCATTATTCATACTCAATTATAAATATATCTGTAGATTAAGTTGAGCTGTAGGTTACGGTTTTGCATATTTGATACAATTCTTTTAAATATTATTATTGTCCGAATCAAAGTTCACAATTTGAGCTAAGAACTATCTGAATATTATGATGTTAGTGCAGATTGTGTTCATTCCGATGTAAATTATTTTATTTGAATTTTGTATGTGTCTAACCATAGAGAATTTAGTGATTGAATTAATCGAAAATGACGGTGTATATATATAGCTTAAATGTATGTATGTATCAGCATGCAGTATGCACATCAATGCATATGTCTTTTAGATGATATTGTTACATAATCGAAAATGTGGATGAATGATTGAACTTGGTAACCTATGAAACATAATATCCAGGATTTTCTAGTTGTTTTTGGGATTTCATTATGATGATATGTGTAATGTGCTTCCACCGAGTTTATCTTCTCAAAAATGAAAGCTATAGCTTTGTCATCAAAACCAGACTTTTGTTTTTGTGATGAAAGCTTATTTTTTAAGTGATGTATTTTAAGTAACAACGGTAGCATTTGTTTTGTGGAATGTAATGGAATCGGAATTTGCGCGGGAACTGTAATTTGATTTGGAATTTAGGTGTGTTTGTTTCACAAAATTGAATGAAATCTGGATGGAATTGGAATGTAGATTCCTTTCCACATGCTGTTGTTTAATTACAGTTTCTTCTTTTGTTGGAACGAACAACATAAGAAATGAAATATACATTCCAATTCCATCCGGATTCTATTCCATTATGTGAAACGGACACTATCAAAGTTTAAGCACCTAAAAGCTCAAAGCCCTGATAAATTTGCAAACAGATTCCATTTTATTACAAGAAAAGAGAAAGTCAACTTTTTTATGCCTTGTTTAACTAGACTATCATCAGTAAGGGGTAGAAATACTCGAATTTGTTTTCTTCCAAAGTTTTATGTGTATTAAGATTCTAGCCTTTTCAAGCAGAAGTTTGAAGATATTTGAAGGTTTTTGCATCAGCATACAGAAGCATTGTTAGAACATAAGGTCCTTTATGGCATACGGAGGTCCAACTTCAGGTCCAGCTGTAGGCAGCTCTCCTGCAATGAAGCAGGTGAAACTGGAGAAAGAAAGTGAACTCAGAATTGAAGTAAATGTTAGCAGTTCTCTCCGTCTCAGGCTACTTAATGGGACTGCTGAGATATTTGGCACTGAAATGCCCCCTGAAAATTGGCTCATCTTCCCTCCGAGAATGAAGTTTGCTGTAAGTGCATATGTTCCATGTTTCATATTTTTCTTTTCTTTGAAGAGTGCAGCATTTCATCTGTTCTATTTCCTAAGATAAATTCATTTGTCTTATTTTGGAATTGCAGATATTTACATGGTATGGGGCGACCATTGAAATGCAAGATAACACTGAAACTGATTATGTAGCAGATGAGGTAGGATGCCTATTTCTTTTTAAAAAAAATAGAGTCTTTGTAGTTTTAGTTACTCAATGTTCTGCAAGATTAACTATATTCTCTCTTTGAAATAAAGACACCAATGATCAGTTACGTAAACGTGCATGCCGTACTTGAAGGACGTAGAAACCGTGCAAAAGCCTCTGCTAGTGATGCTGATGCCTCCCAGGTTTGTCTTTTTTACATTAAATTCTTTTCATTGTGAAGAATGTAGTTCTTACAATATATCACAAGAATTTCAACAAGTTAAAGCCTTTATTACCATAGCCTTCTCTAGAGCCTAAACAGATTTGAGAAATTAATTAATGTCATGAATCTTCCAAGCATTTGAGTCTTCATTTTTTTTTATTTTTCTAAACTTTGACATGGACCGCAAGTAGATCAATACCATGGTCATTAACCTTACGTTAGCAGTGACATTAAGTTAGACCATTGCACACCCATCACCCAAACAGAGAGGTCAATTGAGGATACCTGTTGATCACTGATCTGTACAGAGCACATCATCAACTATAACAAGAAGTAACAAGCATCAAGCATATACTTGGTTTAAAAAAGCGCGAGGCGCTTCGAGGCGTTTTGGTTCCAAAATCCGAAGCGTGGGGCTTAAAGCGCGAGGCGAGAGCTTCACATACGCGAGGCGCTTAATATTAAAAAAAATATAAAAAAATATTTATATATGTCAGTATGACATATTCTACCTTCTAATCAAACATAAACACAAAAACATGAATATAAAACAGTGTTGTAAAAAGCGGCCTAGGCGGCCGCCTAGGCACTAGGCGGACACATTTAGCCTAAATTTGACCTAGGCGGCTTCCTAGGCGTTTTGGCTATTAGGCGGCCATTAGGCGGGCCTAGGCGGTCCTAAACGGGTCCTAGGCAGGTCCTAGGCGGTGGTTTTTTTTTTTTTTTAAATTTCTAGGTATTTCTAAGTATTTCTTAGTATTATGTGTATATATCTAAGTATTTCTAAGTATTATGTGTATATATCTTAACATATTTTAAAAAAACCCCTAATTTTGTGTATATATATATAATACGTATAAAATACCAAAACGCCTAATTCCGCCTAATTTTCGCCTAGTCCCGACTAGTCCCTAGGCTGGACCTCACCGCCTGCCTAGCGTCTTTTGCAACACTGATATAAAACACCCTTAAACACTTAAAAAAGCATTCAAAACATAAGAATTCAAAACATAACAATGACCAAACACATAGTCATCTAAATTCAAAACACCCAAGATGAAGACTACATTAAGTAATTTAACATTAAAAAAGAAGGAAAAAAAAACATCAGAATATAGGAACGAGTTTCAACATTGAACTAATTCCCTAGTCCCTACAGCTTAATATATCATTGAAAATCATCATAATATGATTCATACCGATTATCCAATGCTTGTGATATAACAATCAATACGTGAAAAGCAAGATAGAGCAACCCAAAACAACTCGGGGGTTGCCCCCTTGGCGGGGGTCGAGGGCAACCCCTTGGGAGCAAGGTCCAAGGGGCAGAGCCCCTGGCTGGGGTCGAGCTGATACGAATCAACAAATAAATTGGCAAGTAATTTGGGGTTGAAAATTTTGGTATAACAATCGATAATCAACATAGAACAATCCATAATACGAATCAACATAGAACTTCACTTGTTGGGCTAAATAGAATAGGCAAAAAATGGTTTTTGGGCTGAGGCGCTTCTAAAGCGCCACCTCAAGCGCCAGGCTTAAAGCGCCGCCCCAAGAGCTTCATGTATCCCAGGGCTTCTCGACAAAAAAAAAAAAAAAAGCGATTTCTATGGAGGCTCGCGCCTTAAGAGCTTAAAGCGCTACCGAGGCGCTATTTTTAAACCAAGAGCATATATAGTGCTTTTAGTACAAGTTTCCGTGATCACCAATTTCAAATGTCTGCTAGCATGATGCAAATAGAAAATTCTGTACATATTAAAATAAGAGGGATGTCAGTCTGCCACAGATAGGCGGATATCATATATAATTCTAAAAACATTATAGTGGCCATACAAGACCCATCATAGAAATTATAATGTGTCCCCTAAATCCCAATGCAAAAAACAATAAAAGGACCCAGTTAACAATACCCTCCCCGTCTTCTGGTCCCCTATAAACATAAACAATTAATCTGTTAAAGTTGCACTAGTTTTAACGTTATTTTACTAATCTCGTGAAAAATAACGTTAAAAACGATGGACGGTTAATCATGCATCATGTGGTGGCGTGGATAGCCAAAAGACAAAGGGGTACATGCACCGATCGGGTTTGCCCAGATTGCTAAGTGTTTTGTGCCATATGTCCAAGGCTTGATACCAAACCACATCGAGCCGGGGGTCTCACTGGAAGCAGCCTCTCTATTCTTAGGGGTAGAGGTAAGCATAGTTGTCAAAGGCGTAAAGCGCACTCAAGGCGCTTTGGCACTGCCTATCGCCTAGGCGAGAAGCGCAAATAAAACGTGGGCCTGAGAAAAAAAAAGCGCAAAATAATACAACAGTAATGATCAGAAAAAAACAGTAATGTGCAGAAAACAAAAAAAAAGTAATGAGCAGAAAAAAAATAATACATCAGCAATACTCTGATCAGAAAATATTAGTATAACCGATCCATATGATCAGATAATAGCACAGTTGTCAAAGATTAGTATACTGTGATCAGAAAAAAATAATACATCAACAATACTCTGATCATAAAACAATAAAAGACAGTTATAAAAAAAATTAGCAGAAAACAATAAAAAACAGTATTACTGATGCATATAACTGAAAAAAAACAGTAATGAGCAGAAAAAAATAAAAAACAGTAATAAAAAACAGAAAAAAAACAGTAATTAGCAGAAAACAATAATACTATTGTTCAGAAAATAATTATATAACTGATGCATATAACTGAAAAAAAAAATTTAAGCATACCTGCGACTGAAGGTCTCTGCTGTGTTGTGACTTTGATTGTAGGTTAGAGGTTGGTTTATATAGATTAGAATGCATAACCTATTTTAAAAATAGAAGATATGATTAGGCGATAATTTGGTTAAGGATATTATTATTTTTTAAAAAAAAGTTAAAAAATGGTAAAGGATAATAGTTTAAAAAAAAAAAAAAGATGTCGTTGCCTAATTTACCTAGGTTGGAAAAGCGACCCAGGGTCGCTTCTAGGAATTCTGTCGCCTAGGCGCCCTGGGCGATCGCCTTTGACAACTGTGGAGGTAAGGCTGTCTACATCTTACTCTCCTCAGACCCTACCTTAGCTTTGCTATAGGTGGGATTAACTGAGTATGATGATGATGATGATGATGAATTAATCTGTTAAAGCTTTTAAGATTCCATGCGAACCTGTATGGTAGCATATCATACTGCATACATAATATAAATAAGCTTACCATGAGTGGATGTATAATCATATGGGTGTTGGCTAGGTTTAGTATGGTCATTGCTATTTGCTACATTGACCTATGCAATAATACAGGTTGGCTGTTTGCCGTTAGTTTGGACAGTTATGACAAATGGTTTGTGTTGTCATGTCTCTATTTCACTTTTTCTCTTCAGATTAATATGAACCAGATTACAAGTTTTCACCTATCTTTTAAATGTTTTGTTTAGTTGAGTCAATTTACTAAGGTGCAAACACCAATGTCATGTCATGATGAATTCTATTGTGTTCAGGGTCCCAGGGTGATTGTAGTTGGACCAACAGACTCTGGAAAGAGTACCTTGTCAAGAATGCTTCTAAGTTGGGCTGCCAAACAAGGATGGAAACCAACATTTGTGGACTTGGACATTGGCCAAGGGTCTATTACTCTTCCTGGGTGTATTGCTGCCACCCCTATTGAAATGCCAATTGATCCAGTGGAAGGGATTCCCCTTGAGATGCCTCTTGTTTACTTCTATGGACATAACACGCCAACGTAATAGTTCTTTTAGTCATTCTTTTAATAGATTCATCTTCAATTATTTTCTTAAGAGGGTGTTTGGCTTGAGGGTATGGGTTTGATAGTGTCTGTGTATTTTGTTTAAGGGTATAATGGTATAAGTGTATATGTTTGTAGGAATCATATTGATGACCATGATATTGAGAATCCTCCATACACATCACCATGAGTCTATACTGTACCCGATTGCCCATAATGATTTCTGCGAGCAAAACAAATGCCAAAGAATTTCTTTAGTGTCTTTCATGTGTCTGGTCCCCAGAATTTCTTTTTAACATTTGTTACTATTGTATTTGTAGTGTAAATGCAGATCTTTATAGGGTGCTGGTAAAGGAGCTTGCACAGATCCTGGAAAGACAGTTTGCTGGGAATGCTGAATCTAGGGCAGCAGGCATGGTCATCAACACCATGGGATTCATTGATGGCCTTGGTTATGATGTATGTGCTTTGTTTGTCCTCTTTTGGCCTTTGGGATATTTTTTAAGTTATATGCATCAACTTATGTTCAATAATATCATGTCTCTCACTGCAGCTTCTTTTGCATGCAATTGATACATTCCAAGCTACTGTTGTTCTTGTTATGGGTCAGGTGAAAGCTTTCTCCATCCAGGATTTGTTTTTTTAATTCTGTAATTAGTATCATCTTTTGGGTCAAAAAAGGGACCTCATAACCATAGTGACTCTGCTAATCTCTAGTTTGAATTTGTATATTAAGTAGATGTGCTTCTGCAAGACCCAAGATGTCATCTTTGACACTAAAAATGTTAAATTTTATTATTTTGCCTCTGGTCAGGATAAACTTTGCAGCATGTTAAAAGATGTTTTAAAACAAAAGCCAAACGTGGATGTGGTGAAACTTCAGAAATCAGGCGGTGTTGTGTCCAGGAATTCAAAATTCCGAGCTATTGCCAGGAACCAGAGGATAAGAGTAAGTTGTAATTTGAGCTGATTTTTTAGAAGTGCCACTTCTATAATAATTTGGTTTCAGGGTACGGGTTCAATGGAACACGGCTGATACCTGTAAAATTAAGAATCCTTAAGCCCCACCTAAAAGGACAGGTTTAGAAACAGTTGCGAAGAAGCTTGAGCGGAAATTTCGGGGGTTCAGAAGTCATTGTTTACGGGGGTCGAAACCGTATATACCAAAAAAATTTATATGGATACTATATAATCAGAACTTCTGACCGAAAATTTCGGGGGTCGGGCGCCCCTCCCCGCCCCTATAAAGCTATGCCCTTCTTTAGAAATCGATACTCGTTTTGACCTTGTTATCAAATATTAAACTGATACCCATAGGGGTTCCTGACTTCAAACCAAACACCACCTATTTGGGTACGTCGAGCTTTATATGTGGAACCATTCGATTATAAACCTTGGCACTCCAAGTCTCAATAGCTTGCCTATAAAAGATACCTTAAAATGTATTCTGTAGTTATTACTGAATCTAAGCTTACTGTAATTACAGGAATATTTCTATGGTCTTTCAAATGACCTTTCCCCACACTCCAGCATTGCAAATTTCAGTGACTTGGCTATTTATAAAATTGGTGGTGGCCCACAAGCCCCGGCTTCAGCTCTACCGATTGGTGCACAGCCTGTGGCTGATCCCATGAGATTGGTTCCGGTCAACATCAACAGGGATTTGCTGAATTTAGTTCTTGCTGTTTCATTTGCCAAAGATCAAGATCAGATACTTTCAAGGTATTGTCAGATCCTAGCTATCCAATAAAATTTTAAAATACTAGTTTACGACTCTAAATTGATTAAACAGCCTCTGATCAATCATGTTTTGATTTGAAATTAGAACCCCAATTGTGTTTGCGTTACCATCTGTTTGTTTTACAACCTATAGGTGGCAAACATACAATTATTACACCCTAAAATTTAGGTACAAGGAGGGTGGTAATCAAGATACCCATTTTCCCTTCAATTTGTGCCTAAAATCAGCTCTTTACAACACCCCTAGGAAATATGCAGTCATTGTCTAATGGAGATTTTGCTAATTGCTTCAACTTTTGGGTAACGGGTCAATACTCAATACATAAACAATTTAGAAGTCACATACTTTTTGAGTGCCATGTGACCTGTTCCTTTTTTTATATTTTATTGTTTGACCTATTGGAGACTAAAAAATAATAACACTAATCAACCCGTTCATAAGTCGTGTTCCAACCTGTTCATAAGCAAACGGATATAAAAATTTTTACTTTTAAAACCTGGAAGAATTTTGGTGCTTGTTCTTTCAAAAAAGAATCTTGATGCTCAAACTATAGAAAAGTAGAGGGGGAATTGTCTAGTCATTTGTGTGAAAATGGGTCAAATTCAATTAAACAAAAAACATGGTGACCAGCCAACCGGATAAATTTAACAAAAAGAAACATGTTGAAACTTGTTTAAAAAGGAAACATGTTGACCAGGTTATAAGTCTCCTGTAGAATAACAAAGTGTTTACGCCATGTCATCTCAACCCCACACAATCCGTTTGACACTTTAAAAGTCTACCCGTATTGATTTGTTACCCGACCCACCCGTTTTGCATATATATTGAAAGCTTGCATATTAAAAAAAAAAAAAAAATCTCTTACAGTGCTTACATTTTCTTTATTTACTCCCTCTGAATGCAGCAACATAGCTGGCTTTATTTGGATCACTGATATTGACATTCCAAGGTATGGATTCAGCTTACCATAACCATTTCACTAAAATAACCTCCTAAAACCATCACGAAACGCTAAATCCTCGCTTATTCATGATTTCAGGAAGAAAATCACATATCTTGCACCCTCAGGTGGAGAACTTCCTAGCAAATTCTTGTTAATGGGAAGCCTAACATGGATCGAGACCTAGTGTTCGTCACAGCATACATGAACTTTTGTTACTGTAAGCTTGTTACATTCTTGGTTTTTATAAACTAGGCTTTTACAGCTGAATTACTGTTTTACTTTACTTTTACCCTTGTAGCGTAAGGAGCTCATTAAGAATCATATTTCGTAGTATAGGAGTTGTAGGTGTTAGAATGGAGTAAAATCATATAAACAATGTTGTGCTGATGCTTTTGGAAGATGGTGCAATATGATCAATTCAAATGTGTGCAAATAGGGGCTTTTAGTTTTGTAGTGTTGGTTATATCTTTTCTTTTTTATATTTGTTGGTCTTATCTTATGGTTGTGTACTTCTGCTTTACAATGTACATGTTGAAATAATGGAATTAGCCATTTTTTTACAGGGCCATGAGTTGTGATTTTTTATTTATTTTTCGTGTGGCGTCTACCTGAGAAGACGGGTTACTTCTAGGTCTAAAAGCCTCAGGTGCAACATGGCACTTAACCGTATCGAATCTAGTTTACTTTAGAGCTCATATAAACTGATAAACCAAATTGAGTGTCTTCATTACTAACTAGCGTCAACGAGCCTAGCCCAGCCCAGCCCAAGCTTGTTTAGGCTTTAGCTTGGCTCATTTAGAGGTCTAGTTTGAAAACTTGATCTCTGCTCGTGAATAGTTTTTCAAGCTCGAGCTTGGCCAGTTAATTATTTTGATATTTATAATTATTGACACATATTTGTAATTACGGTTTTTATATTTAATATGTATATTATTTAGTTATTTTATTATTATTTTAGATATAATAATTTTTATACAAGTATATTGAATCATTTTTATATAAATAAAAAGCTTGTATAAGCTCAGCGAGCTAGCTTGATATGTGAAGCTTCGGTATGAGCTCCTTCATTGAATAAGCCTTTTATCTCGGCTCGATTCCAGTTTTAACGAGTCGATCTCAAGTAATTCATGAACAGCTTGACTCATTTGCACTGCTAGTCACTATCATAAATGTCAAATAAAAAACAAATTATGTAAAATAGTTTTTGTAATCTTATGTTCATGAACAACTTGACTTATGTGCCTCTAAGCACCATTTTTCTGCGCATGGATAGGTATCATGAAAATCAAGTCTTTTAGCATTTTTTTTGTGGAAAATTATGCCGCCAAGGACGAAACAAACTGGATTGTGCACACGCTCACGCATCATTCATGCGGCTATGTGATTCTTGTGTTTTTGGCCTCGAACGGTGATTCCTTTTCTCCAACCAAATGGTGTCTACAAATGAGCTTGTACAATTTTAGGATTTGATCAAATGGCCATTTCATTAAATAATTATTCAATTCACTAATTTTCCAGATAATTTTACCTAGTCATCATATGTTTATTTGCATGATTAACCATAGAGTAAGTAGTTGAAGGAAATCATATCACTAGTTGAAGAGTATCAATGAAAATAAAAGATCCTTTACCAACTCAAATAAAGATGAGATGGTTTTATTTTGAACCTATGAAATCTGGGGATGTAGCTCACATGGTAGAGCGCTCGCTTTGCATGCGAGAGGTACGGGGTTAGATACCCCGCATCTCCATTTTATTTAATGTATCTTTTGTTATTATTTTTTTGGAACTTCACCTACCTCTCATGTTTTATCATATCGTATGTTCTAGTTTAAAACTTGTGTTTTTACATTGTCATGTTTGCATGGTTTTTAACCTTTATCTCATTTTCTTTACAAATGATATCATCCATGACTATGATGATGAGGATGTGTTGATTGTGGTGGTGGTAGAAAAATGGCCCCCATTCCTGTCTTGGTATCTTCATGTGTAGAAACCATCCATGATAAGATGTTGATGTTGAATCGAAGATGTTGATGTTGAACATATTATGATGATGATGAATCGATCATCACGGCAACTACGACGACAAAGTTGACCGCATAAAATAAGGGGAACTGGATTTTAATAATCAAAACTTAGTCTCGTTGTCCGACAATAATCTGTACTTAAAAAAAACTCCCACAACACTCTCAACTTTCAATGATTGACCGACAATGAACTTTTTAACTTCCAAATTCTTTCAGTTTTGAAAATGCCTTAGTTTTCAGTTAACAAAAGTTCATTGTTGATCAATACTTTGAAAGTTGAGACTGTTGTGGGGAATTTCTTAAGTATAGATTATTGTCGGCCAACGAGGCAACGTTTCGATTATTAAAATTCAATTCCCCATAAAATAATATATAATTACGATCTTTGTAGGGAGAAAATCAAGTCCCATACCAGATTTGGATTAGTAAAACTCATCTCATACCATTTACAGTTTTACATCACTAAGGCCCGGCCCGGCCCAGAAGGGGCGGGAAAATTTTTAAAAATTTATATGTGTTAAATTATATATTTAGATTTGTCAAGATAAATAAAAATATTGTTAATGGAGATGGATAAATCATTTTAATATAATGTAGATGTCTCAAGTTTTCAAGTTTAAGGCTTTGCTCTAGCACCAAGATCTATTTTCTATAATCCATTCCCCGTTTACCAAATTTGGACCTAGTTTTTAAGTCACCAAAGGCCCAAATTTGTCCAAGGGTTCTCGGCCTCTCGGGAACGACACTAAGGCTTAGGGTCTAAATTCTAATAGCCTTGTGAAACCGATGACGCGATAGCCAAACTAACGAATAACCTGTTTGACACTATCTTACATTTCGATTTTCATCAAATATATAATGCATAACGTGGTATGTAAGTATATTTATCATGTTTTTACCTTACGACAATTGACAAGTCTTAAGATTTACAAATGGACTGGGTTTTGAAGTTTTCAAATGCACAAAATAGTTTTGTAAGGGTTTGGCAGGCAGGGTCTAGCCTTTGTAGCAGATTAGTAATTAACAGTGTAAACTAGCTGAGCCAAGCCCAAGTCCTACACTACTTGTGTAGTTGAGTTCGAGCCTATTTTTTTGAGATCGAGTTTGGTTCATAACATATTTTAAAGCTCGACATCAACTTGGAATATTTAAATGGAGGGAGTTGACAAAAATCCATACGAAAATAACATAAAAATCCACTGTTATCTATACATATAATAAACCAAAACCATTTTAATGACATGACATTCAAATAGGCATTCTCTTATTTGAGTGTGCCATGTGTCATCCCATGTGGCACTGAGATATTTTAGAAAATAAAATTTAAAAATAAAATTGGATTTTTCTCTCTAATCTCTTATGTTTCCTCCCATAATTTTTAAACGTTAATATATTTTATATACGAGATTTTTTAAAGAAAAAAAATACGCCAAATTAACGAGCGTTTTATTATCTTTCCAACGAGTACCATAGTGTTATATAAAAAACGGAGAAAAACGACTATTTTTTTGTAGGGTTCTGTTCATACAGGGAAAAAAAACACAAAGTGTTCATGTAAATCATTAATTATGTATAGGCAAGTCACTAATTATGTTTCGGTAAATATGAATTCTATTTTCAACATGCGTTAGCATTGGAGTTATACATTGTTTTAGGTTAGATATTAATATTAGAGTTATACATTGTTTAAGGTTAGGCGTTAAACCCGAAGCTTTCATGCATCTAACTATAAAGCACATCATTCTATTTTATATGTAAGATTAATATGTAATATTAGATTTCTCAACCCCGGGAGGTTCCCGGGGTATAATCTAGTATAAAATATAAAAGTGGAAAAAATATATATACATAAATCATAAGAAATTACATGACCAGCATTACATAAATCATAATATAACTTTAGCAATATACCAGGTTACAAGAAGTTAATTTAATATTCTGTAAAGATAACCACATATCCTTTGGTAATAAACAAATTTTTTTCTTTTTCTTAAATATACGTAGTCAATAATAATATTCCACAAAAGTTAGCGAGCATTTACATATTAAAAGCTGAAACATCAAATTAAAATTTGTCAAACCGCAACGCGTATTACGTGAAGAGACCGGATAAAGCATGAACTTAAAATGTATTTGAAAGAAGGTGTACTTTAAAAACAAGAAGGGGTGAATTTGTGGAGTGTCCTAAATATGTTAACACTGTTTCAGAATTTGAATGTTTATTGCTCAAAAATAAAAGGGTTATTGGATTTTAGTAACCTTAACTATTACGTGTTGGCCGTTGCAACTTTCAATTAAGGGGTATTTGTTGGTTATAATTGAATCTGAACCGTAGAAGAAATCGAGAATCACTTGGATTATACTACGAGTCGTGTAATCACTATCAGAACAAACTATTTGATCGGTACAATCAAATGTTTGAACGGATTAAACGTAGTATATACACAAGATGCCACCTCAAGTGTCACATCAACATCTGATCCACGTCAGCATGCCACATCAGCAGCCACATCATCTTAAACTAACTCAATTAGCCCAGACTTAACGGAGGTCCATTTTTTACACTCACATGTTCACCTGCGATTATCCTGGTCCAACGTTAAAGTTTGAATTATTATTGGCCAATGGCCCAAACTTTGGATTATTAAAATCCAATACCCCTTCAATTAATCAATTGGCCGTCACCGCTCTCAACTTGCAACTTCTTTTCCTTTACCACTCTCAAACTCATTGAACCCTAACCCAATTAGTTTTTGCTCACATGGCAGCTGCCACGTCAGCAAAAAACTAACTGGGTTAGGGTTTGGTTAGTTTGGGGGTGATAGAGGAAAATAAGTTTCAAGTTGAGAGTGGTGATAGTCAAGTGGTTAGTTAGATGTGATAGCAACCAACACGTGATAGTTGAAGTTATTAAAATCGAATAACCCTTTTGTTTTTTTGGCAACTAGTGGGTTTACCCGCGCGTTGCAGCGAGATCTATAAATGAGTTGCAATATAATATTATGATACTTAGTTTTTTTGTCGCAAGTTACGCAAAAAGAATAGAAATGTGCACATTATGTTTTAACAAGCATTCGTAGAAAGAAAAAAGAAATGTGCACCGTCACTTATAACTGATTGCAGTTCACCAAAAAAACCATGTACTCATTATTGAACAAATCTTAATAAACCAAAGGTATGTTACTGTAACAGACTAATATGAACATAAACATCACTCTTGTGCAAGTTGCCTGGTCATTGCATATCTACATAGCCATGCCATTGAAGACACCTTGTTAAATGATAAAGTTTATTTACATGACAAAAGCATGTAGTAATAATATGATATTATATACACTATCATATAAAGATCACTGTCCATTTAGAAATTAAAAGTTATGATTTGTAAGTTTGTAATAGATTTGCCCAACCTAACCTAGCAGCTAAAAATTGCCTAATGTAGTCATTGAGCCGAACCATCCCGTCCACTTTGCCGCTAGGTAGATGCATATATATGAAAAGAGTTTATAATAACTCTAATAATATAAGTATTATTATGGCAAAGTTTTAAAGCTCATACAAGTTTAGCTGAGATAAGATTATTTATGGTGGTAACATAATTTATTATCTTTCATCGTCATTATATGAAATTTGTTCAAAAATATTGTTATCCCTTGTGTTTATTTAGTTTGGGTGAGTTCCATTTTCATATAAAAGTTGATTATCTTCTAGGGGCATTTAGGAAAGAAAAGTGGTAAAATTTAAGAAATTATAAAGAAACCATTAGTATATTATTTTAACTTTGAACAATTTGAATATATTTGCCTCCTCTTTTATAACATAACATCTATACATATAATAAACCAAAGCCATTTTAATGACATGACACTCAAAGAGTGTATTCTCTTCATTGAGTGTGCCATGTGTCATCCCATGTGTCAAGAGCTTTATTTTAGGAAAATAATAATTTAAAATTTAAAAACAAAATTAGATTTTTATCTCTAATGTTTTCTCCCATAACTTTTAAACGTTAATATCTTTTATATACGAGATTTTTTTTAAAAAAAATTACACCAAATTAACGAGCGTTTTATTATCTTTCCAACGGGTACCATAGTGCTATATAAAAAACGGAGAAAAAAACGACTATTTTTTTGTGTGGTTTTGTTCATACAGGAAAAAAACACAAAGTGTTCAGGTTATTCATTAATCATATATAGGCAAGTCATTAGTTATTTTCAAACCAGTAAATATGATTTTTATTTACAACACGTGTTAGCATTGGAGTTGTACATTGTTTTAGGTTAGGTTTTAATATTAGAGTTATACAGTGTTTAAGGTTATGCACTAACATTGAAGATACATTGTTAATTGTTTTAGGTTAAGTGCTACCCGAAGCTTTCCTGCATGTAACTGTAAAACGCATCAGTCTATTTCAGGTGTAAAATTGATATTTCAAATTAGATTTCTCAACCCGGGACGCTCCCGGGATATATTAGTTTAAAAAAAAATTGTGGGTTTGGGTCGGGCCTAGGATTAGGTGATACCCGACCCAATTACCCTTTTTTTATATTAGAATATGATATCTTATGGCAGAGATTTGTTTAAAATAATAATAATAATAATAATAATAATAATAATAATAATAATCATTAATCATATATTGGCAAGCCATTAATTATGTTGTCATATTAGATATTTTATTATGTCATATTAGATATTTCAACCCGGGACACTCTCCAACAGATAATTGCTATGTTTTTTTTTCTACCATATTCTGAAATAGCTCAAATCTTATTGTATGCAGTTAAAGACCTTTGATTGAATGTATTGGTGCTAAACAATCTTTGTCCCCTTGAAGTACTTGTGATCTTAATATTCTGTTTTAGGTATTGATGTTGTAAGGTGAAATGGATCTTTTGGTATATATATATTTTTTAAAGTATCTAATGTAAGTTGATACATAGATGTCATTTTTATAGTTTAGATACTTCTAACTGTATTCGCTTTATTTAGATTTCTCAACCCAGAACGCTCCCGAGATATAAGCTACTAGTATAGATAAACATTCAAATTCTGAATATCGTTTTAGAGAAAGTATAGGATACAAAGTATCCTTAACCTACAAAGTGTAAGAAGCCACCACAGCCTGACACGTGTAAACCCTAGTTAATTCTAACTAACCCAATCCTAACCCAATCCAGTTTGATTAAAAAGGGGAAAAAGGTAATGATCATTCATATCATTTTTTAATCGTTCATTAACCACCACCACCACCATCACCACCACCACCTGACCCAACCGCCGGACCAAAGCCTCACCGATCCCTCTCTCCTCTAACCTCCGACGCCTTCAAAACCCTTCACGTTGTTCGCCTTCAAAACCCTTCACGTTGTTCGCCTTCAACCCGACCTCAATCGTGGCTCTGATCTAGTCACTTCCTCTATCAAGACAACCAAGAAGCCAATATCTCCGTGTCTCTGGCTAATCACAAAACAAAGGAAAAAGAAGAAAAAAAGAAAAAAAAAAACAACCAATCCATAAAAACATTACCTCAAGTGTGTGTGAATATAGTTGTTTTGTTTGTTTGAGGAAAACAGAGTAAAATAGGGGGAAAAGTGAGGAAAATGTGAGTTTTTATTTATACTAAATGCTTTTTACAAAACCAAGTGTGTTTTACAAAATACAAGTGCGTTTTACAAAAAAACAAATGCGTTTTACAAAACCAAGTGCGTTTTACAAAAACCAAGTGCGTTTTACAAAAACCAAGTGCGTTTTGTAAAAAAACCAAGTGCGTTTTTGTAAAAACCAGTTTAAATAGTGTTTAAAAAACCAAATGCGTTTTATAAAAAAATCAAATGCGTTTTATAAAAAACCAAATGCGTTTTATAAAAAACCAAATGCGTTTTATAAAAAACCAAATGCGTTTTATGATTTTCTGTTTAACAGTTTCTGATCTTCGCGTCTGAAACTTTTTTGAAAGCCATTTTTTTCTTTAATTCTTCTTCTATTATCAACATCGTTCGTTTTCTGTGAATAATACATGCATTGATGGTGATTTTTTAATATGATTCTACTAATTTTATCAATTGAATTTTCATACTCTGTTTTTTTTCTTTTTCTGCAAATATATTTTGATTTTGTTTGTAATCGAATGTTTTTTATTGTTTAATCATTCTGAACGTTTAATCGAGTTGAAAACAATGAAAAATCAGGTTCAATCGTTGAAAATTTTTGCATCGATTATGTCTGTTGTTATGATTTCACAGAAATTTAAACGTGTTTTTTCCTAATTTACCCTTGGTTAGATTAACCCAAATATGATTAGGATTGTTAATTACCATCTTGCCACCGCCTAAATCTAATGGCTGAGAATGCTTCTTACACTTTGTACGTTAAGGAACTTTGTACGTTAGCCTCTCTCAATTGTTTTATATCATTTTGCACGTAGGTTTAGCTATTATTTTTGTCCACTGGATTTTTAAAAGCAATAATAATACTTATAAAAAAAGAAAAAAGATATTCTGCCCCTAGATTAGGATATATGTAAGTTAAATAATTACTTTTTATAACCACCTATTTGTGCAATATTATATTTGTTAAGGAATTACTTGTGTTCTTAATTTCTTTTTATATAATTATGCAAACTTCTTTTCGGCATATCATGATAATCTGTTTACTTTACATGGTCACCCCGTGATAGCATGGTCACCGTGACACCCCCCCCCCCCATTTTTTCACGGCCGCGATCAGTGTTGTAGAACTCGCTAGGCGCTAGTCGGCCGGTAGGGTACCGACTAGGGATTAATTGTGATTAATCAGGATTAATCGGATTGGATTTTAATATATATTTCTCCAAATTTATACATATATAATACTAATTTTGTACCTTATATGTATAAATTTAGGAGTTTAGGCGCTAAATATAAACTAGTGAATATGGTGGGGAGTTAAATATTAAAATACCTAAACTTAAATAACCCTAATCACCTCCATCGTTCACCATATTCCGTTTTTTCTTCCCCGTTCCTTTTTTCATCGTACGGAACCATCAGACGCAACTAGGGTTCATGGAGTTTCATCAATTTTGCTTCTAAATCATGGATTATTATCCAGTTTCGAGGTAAGAACTTGTTTTATTTGATCGATTTGCTACAGTTTTGACCCGTTCGAATTCATTTTTTTTACCTAATTTTGAGTTTTTAGGTCCGTCTAATCGGTGATTAATCGGAACACCGATTAATTGAGTGATTAGCCCAAAATTAATCAGTAAAGTGAGGACTAGCGATTAATAAATGATTAATCGGGATTTTTACAACCTTGGCCGCGATACCTTATGTTGTGATATACATCACGGTTGAATTGAATGAGTTAGCCGTTTGAAAAGGACCGTTGGCTGGCCACCAACAGTCTGTTGACCGTTGAAAATAAAAAAAAATTTTTTTCCCAAATCACTATATATACATATCCATACAAAATCAAACATACACACAATCAAAACAACACACAATCAAACAATACAATAAAAAAAATATGGAAGGATCAAACAAGAAACAATTGGCTACGAAAAGAAAGTTTAGACCAAAGGTTCGGCCGAACTTAGGCGAACCGGCTCGATTTCGTCAAGACGAACCATCGACCCCACAACCTACACACAAACCCTATCAAAACCAAGGTTTTCAAAACCTTATGTTTCAAACCCAACAATTCTCGCTTCCAAACCAATATCTAGTGAACTACCCTCAACCCAACATGCCAACCCAAATCGCATCCGAAGTGTTCCAAGCACCTCCCAATCCGATTGATCTACATATGTTCGATCGTTATGGGGTTCGCGATCCGGAGAACTATACGGTCGAAGATTCCGAGGAAGATGACGAATATGAGGAAGCGGAAGAGATACAAGTGCAAGCAGGAAGAGGAAGAGGAAAAGGAAGAAGAGGAGGAGAAACCGGGCTAAAAGAAAGAATTCCCTGGTCGCAAGAAGAATAAGTGGCGTTCGTGAAGTCGTTTTTACATATTTCCGAGGACAAACGCATCGGAAATCAACAACCATCCAAAGCCTTTTGGTTGCGTGCGAGTGAAGGCACACTTTGAACAACTTACCGGTATGACGAGAGGGCGGATGGATCAACTAACCGGTAAATTGAGCGATTTACAGAAAAAAATGAGTAAATTCAACGCCCTCTACGTCACACAGGTATATGATGTTATTTTTTATAAATCGTTTACTTTATATTTTTTTTATAAAAATTGTTAACTTTATAATTTTTTTTATAAATTATAGAAACGTCTTTGGCCAAGTGGAGCGGCTGATGTGGAAATCATACTTGCGGCCCTCAACGATTATCAGCGGCTGTACATTAGGACTGGTCTTATTCGTTGGATTCTTGGGAAGTTGCAAGAGTTCATTCGAAGTGGGTTCCCCTTGATATTCCGGAGTTAACCGAACTTGGGCCAACCGACCCTCGTGGAGGAATGGGAAGGGAAGGGGAAGGGGTGGTCGTTCTAAAAAACGATCTAAAACCTCTAACTCGGGAAATTTTCTACCAACATGCCCGAACTTAATTTGAATGATGAATTTCCCGACCCCGATGACGACACTACCCCGATAAGAACCACGCCTCGAAGGAAGAGTGTCGAGTCGTCAAGTGGCAAAGGCAAAGAACCTTGGATGGAGGCGATGACCGAGTACAAGTTGGCAAAGACGGTGGAAATTGATAAGAATCGGGAAAGGCGTAAGCACTTGGCGGACTTGAAAATACAAAGAGAAAACACCTACATGAAACATTTGTCCGAAATTGAAAAAAATAAAGATTTGAAGGTGTTGAAGGAGTCGCATGAAGACGCCGAAGAACCATACAAGTCGATTCTCATCGATCGAAAACGTGAAATTTGCCACAAGTGGGGTTGGCCATGTAACTTTTAGGGTTTTTTTTCCAGTTTTTTTATGTTTTTAATGTTTATTTTTCTGTTTTTTTAGGTTTATTTTTATGTTTTTTAGTTAATGTAATGTGTTTTTAGTTTAATATAATGTTTTTATATATTTAAAAAAAAGTTTAGTGATGAAATATGAACATCGCCGCATGGGTTTAGTGATGGAATGTAATAAAATGTGATAAAATGAGATGGCAGAATCTGATTGGGTGTGATAGTGTAATAAATGTGATAAATTTGAGACCACCTCTGCCTAAAAACAAAATACAAAATATTGAAAAGGAATAAAAAAGAGAAAATAAAAACAAATAAATATCTTTAACAATGTCATTTATTGTGTTCTATATCTATAAACAACAAAACGAGAACACAGCCATGTTTAGTTAAATTAGTTCAGAATACTTCCTATGTACATGTTCACACCTTATTTCAAAGGATGACACAAATGCACCACTTAGATGCTTTTAATAATTCAAAAGTCGCAAAACATCAACAATAAATATAATGAAACTGGTCTTGACCACACATTAATAAGTACATAATAAGATCATAAGGCTGGCGTTAGCACACTACAAACCATTACTTTACTTAAACAAAAAGTTTAAGCTAAAGTCATATAATACATATTGAGACATTGTATTATATTCTCCCACTTTGAACAAGAAACAGGTACCGACAAATCGGCGACAGAAATCGAAATAAAATAAGTAAATAGACGACTAAACATATTGTTGAGATCTTAAAGGGGTGTGAAAATATAAATAACTCTAGTTTTGACTCTATTTCGGGTTAAAATGAATATCAAACTCGATTTGCTTTTTTTCATTGATCTTGTTGTACATGGTTTGTCGACAAATTAACTTTTCGCAACATATCAACCGCTCTATAATATTTTGCAGTCGGTCTCGAAGGTGGGGCGGTTTTCCCGCTCTACCTAAATTACCACATCCGCTTCTATCATGGGCGGACCTAGTGTATAAATAGGTGTCGCGTCCGTTGCTACTCAACTTTGTGCGCGTAGTGGAAAATTAGTAGAAAATTCGGTTTTTTTTTTTACGAAATTTGAAAAACGTTGCTACTAAAATGAAAAAAATGAAAAACGTTACTACAAAAATTCATTTATAGATCCACCACTGGCTTCTATCCCAATATACTTACATCTCCTTTGTTGTTGGTTCCACAATCCAGCATTGTGTTGCCGCTAACATCAACATGAGGCATAAGTATGAGAATGGGTTCAATCATCCCGCATTGAGATCGTATGCCCAATGTATCTGAGGGAAGATGGACAACAAAAGCGGAACACATCATGAGTCACCGACGATAGCGCTTAGGCTAAGGTTGGAGCCGGCCGAAAGGTACCAAAGTAGGAAGCACCCTTGGCCATGTAGCAAGAGAGTGACATACGGGAACTAAAAGAAAAAAAAAAAACAATTTCACAAGACATGAAGAGTCGTGAGATGATACACTGAAATTTATAGTGGGCTTAAAGATATACAAGCCATTGACTAAACTAAACTATAATAGTAAACATGGCATTACATCACTCTAGCTAATTAGAGTAAACATAGGGAAAAAAAACAACTAAGCTTGAATAAAACATAGTTACCGTTTTCATATGAAGTTGTAACATAGTGTTCTTGATCATAGACAAATGATAATAATCAACTTTAATATAAAAATAATATAAACAAGGCAATTTAGTAATATACATAACTAGATTATACCCCGGTAGCGTCCCGGGTCGAGAAATTTAATATGATACATCAATTTTACATATGAAATATACTGATGTATAACTCTAATATTAATATCTAACCTAAACCAAATTAACAATGTACAACTTCAATGCTAACATCTAATCTAAAAGAATGTAGAACTTTAATGTAACTCTAATATTAACACTTATCTTAAAGACTAAACAAATGTACAACTCTAACATACTAATATTGATACCTAACTTAAAACAACGTATAACTCTATTAACCTATTCGGCTCTGGTTGAAAAAAAAATTCATATTTACTGATTTAAACATAATTAGTGACTTGTCTATTCATGATTAATGATTTACCTGAACACTTTGTGTTTTTTTTCCTGTATGAACAAAACCCTACAAAAAAATTTCTCCGTTTTTTATATAGCACTATGGTACTCATTGGAAAGATAATAAAATGCTCGTTAATTTGGTGTAATTTTTTTCTTTAAAAAACTCGTATATTAAAGATATTAACGTTTAAAAATTATGGGAGGAAACATGAGGGTGAAAAATCCAATTTTGTTTTTAAATTATTTTTTCTTAAAATATCTCAATGCCACATGGGATGACACATGACACACTCAATGAAGAGAATGCCTCTTTGAGTGTCATATCATTAAAATGACTTTGGTTTATTATATGTATAGATAGATAGATATAGATGTTCTGTTTGGTTGGATAGAATGAAATTGAAAAGACAAAAAATAAAATCTACGAGGAAATAAAATGATCTATTGCCGGTCCCAACATTTGATATGGATGTCTATTTACCTTTTCAATATATATACTATTATGCATGTGTCAAAGTTCTTGTAAGAAGACTCTTTTTTTTCCTGTAGAAAGCCACCGAAATGCAACTCGTGTATTTTAAGTGAGAGGTGTAAATGTCCGTGACACATTACATAATAGTAAAACATGACTTTGTATCACTCGAAGTCTAGGGTGAACATAAGAAAAAAAAAATCAACTAAGCTTATATATAACGAATTCGGTAGAAAATAGGGTTCATTATTTTATTAAAAATAATAATAAAATAAAAATAAAATTAATAACGAGACTCTCGTCATTCGTAGGAAATATAAAAGTACAATACCGTATACAAAACTAAATATAAATGAAATAAGTACAAATACAAAATGTACCGAATCTTGATTCAAGCACTTCAACCGCATCATCTTCTACTAATCACCTCTGCAAAAATAAAGTATATGTTGCTGGTTTTTGGTTGAGGCACACGTTAGACACGCTTTCCTTAAAACAAATTCCGCGCCTCCTCTCAGACGGTCTGTCTCCCATGGTACAACAACCGGAACAGTAATCGTACTGCCGGAGATGGTCTCGAGCCCGAGATACCACCGGGTAAGTGTTTTAGATTTGTTAGAAAAATATATGTGAAGTTGTGGAGGTTTCATATGAGAAACTTATTCTCATCGTAAGTGTCAAAATATTGAGTCCAAGACTCTATTTTATACACCAACCAACTAAGATGAAACCATGATACCATTAATCTTGTAATAAACAAGATTTTCAATGTAGTATTGAATTGCGTTCAAATAGTTTTAAATGGATTTGAAGGAGTCAACTTGAAACTTCCATTCCACTAATGGATGACTTGAAACATCAAGTCATTAACTCATTAGTTGGTGGACTAGTTTGACTGACTCGCAACCGAGTCTGGCTCCCAGACAGTGACGCGCACGTCACGCGGACGTTCGTCAGTACTGCCAACCGCTGAACACCACTTGCGCCATCGAGTCAGTCTGTTACATCGTGCGCGGACTAGAACGCCACCTGGAAACGTTGGTGCTACAGTGCACCGACAAATTAGAGATATGCCCTTCTTTCAAACAAGATAATTACAGTATCGCCCTTCTCTGTCTATGATATTCTTTTTTTTTCCTGTTTTTTGACCTGCTCCCACCAAACCACCCCATGACCACCACCGTAACTACCGGCGACATCACGAGTTTGTCATCGTCGCTAGAAGAAAAAAACATCTGATATCCGAAACACATGTCGCCAATCAAACTTCTAAAACCCTGATATGGTCGTTGGCGTGGAGAAGGTAGAAGTGGCGGTTGTGGTGATGAGGATGGCATCGTGCCTGGGCTTATGTAGTAGTTGCTCGACGGTTATTGCATGACCTATATCGGGAACGAAGGAGCCTTTTCGAGTGTGAAACCGCCGCATCTTTTCTTCTCAGAAACCCGAAGAGAAGGAAAGGAGATGTTGGTGTTTTTGTAGTGGGAATGGTTCCGACATGTGGTAAAGAGGTAAGGGTTTTGTAGGATGGTTGTTTTGTGGTGGTGAAGGGGGTGAAAGTGGAGGTAGAAGGAGGTGGTTGACAAGGAGTGGTTGCCATTGTTGAACTTGAATGTGTGGTTTGTGTGGTTGGTGTGGTAGGGGTGATTGCGTGAGTTTATAAATGGGTAGTGTGTTTGGTGTGGTAAGGGTGATTGAGTGACTTTATAAATGGGTCGTTAAGTTATTCATATAATGATATTTGTTTTTTTTTTTCTATATTTTGTTCATCTTGAACTTTGAAATGAAATAACTTACTCCAATTACGCCATTGGGGTTGATGACCCAATGGTAGAAGCAAAGCTTATAGGAACACCTTTAGGGGAGGTCATGGGTTCAAGTCCTACAAGGAGAAGAAATTTGCCGTTCAAAAAAAATGGCTCCGATTACCGTCATTTTGAAACCATCTAAGGCATAGTGTTAGTACCTATAAAATGGAGCATTGTTATTGAGCAGCAGACGACAATGTATTTTAACCGGTTTAGCGCGTCGCAACGCGCATGGAGGCTAAAACCTAGTTTAATCTTTGCATACAACTTTTTTTTGAATGTCAGATAATACCATTTGACATTTAGTACTAAAAGCATCGAATTGTGGCTGAATCTTCGTGAACCTAAACTTCGTGCATATTCATTCATCAAATAAACATAAATGAACGAAAATCAACAATATACTTTTCTTAAACAATATACTTTTCTTAAAACTAAATGAACAAAGATAAGCATAAGTCTCGTTCACACACCTGTTTTATTCTAAAAGTTATGACTATTCCTTTTGAAAAATATGTAGATATTTATAAAACAAATTATTGAGGAAAGAACTAATCATACCAATAATTTGGATTGATATTTTAGTCTTTCATGGTTTCGCTATCAATACTGGCGATTGTTACGTTAGACTAAAACTTTGATTATCAACAATAATAATAGTGTCATCATGATTTAATTTTTAGATATCGATGTATAGAAACTAATCTTACAAAGAGAAAGTATAGGATACAAAGTATCCTTAACCTACAAAGTGTAAGAAGCCACCACAGCCTGACACGTGTAAACCCTAGTTAATTCTAACTAACCCAATCCTAACCCAATCCAGTTTGATTTAAAAGGGGAAAAAGGTAATGATCCTTCATATCATTTTTTAATCGTTCATTAACCACCACCACCACCACCACCTGACCCAACCGCCGGACCAAAGCCTCACCGATCCCTCTCTCCTCTAACCTCCGACGCCTTCAAAACCCTTCATGTTGTTCGCCTTCAAAACCCTTCACGTTGTTCGCCTTCAACCCGACCTCAATCGTGGCTCAGATCTAGTCACTTCCTCTATCAAGACAACCTAGAAGCCAATATCTCTGTGTCTCTGGCTAATCACAAAACAAAGGAAAAAGAAGAAAAAAAGAAAAAAACAACCAATCCATAAAAACATTACCTCAAGTGTGTGTGAATATAGTTGTTTTGTTTGTTTGAGGAAAACAGAGTAAAATAGAGGGAAAAGTGAGGAAAAGGTGAGTTTTTATTTATACTAAATGCTTTTTACAAAACCAAATACGTTTTACAAAATACAAGTGCGTTTTACAAAAAACCAAATGCGTTTTACAAAACCAAGTGCGTTTTACAAAAACCAAGTGCGTTTTATAAAAAAACCAGTTTAAATAGTGTTTAAAAAACCAAATGCGTTTTATAAAAAAATCAAATGCGTTTTATAAAAAACCAAATGCGTTTTATAAAAAAACCAAATGCGTTTTATGATTTTCTGTTTAACAGTTTCTGATCTTCGCGTCTGAAACTTTTTTGAAAGCCATTTTTTTCTTTAATTCTTCTTCTATTATCAACATCGTTCGTTTCTGTGAATAATACATGCATTGATGGTGATTTTTGAATATGATTCTACTAATTTTATCAATTGAATTTTCATACTCTGTTTTTTTCTATTTCTGCAAATACATTTTGATTTTGTTTGTAATCGAATGTTTTTTATTGTTTAATCATTCTAAACGTTTAATCGAGTTGAAAACGATGAAAAATCAGGTTCAATCGTTGAAAATTTTTGCATCGATTATATCTGTTGTTATGATTTCACAGAAATTTAAACGTGTTTTTACCTAATTTACCCTTGGTTAGATTAACCCAAATATGATTAGGATTGTTAATTACCTTCTTACCACCGCCTAAATCTAATGGCTGAGAATACTTCTTACACTTTGTACGTTAAGGAACTTTGTACGTTAGCCTCTCTCATTTACTTAAATCAGTTTATATTTATGTGTATGTTTATGTTACGTTAATATATTACCTTACTAGATATTTGCCCGCGTTGACACGCAGTTCAACAACGTACGATTATTTGGAGTAGTATAACGTATAAGAAAAATAAAGTAGAAACATTTTATTAAAATTTAAAAGCAACGAATACACATTTATTCAAATATCGCTGAAAATTTCCTTATAAACCACATTTTTTGTTTTAGTCATCACTTTCCCACCAGCATCAAGTATAAGTAACTTCACGCCTGCCCTGCTTTTAACTCTTGACAATGCGACATAAAGCTGGCCATGTGAGAATACAGGGTTTCTTAAATACAATCCAACCTGAATAAGGCGACTTAAATGGTATGTGTTAAAAATAGACTTATGGCATATTCAACAATAAGAAAGTAATAAAAATGAAAATAAGAAACTAACTACCACCTAAATTTCACAATTTTATTTGACACGTCTGAGAAGATGAGCATTACCCATATCGACCCGCTAAAAAAGCTTCGAGCATATTTTATTCTATTTGACACATTTGAAAAGGCAAACATTACCCAAATTGACCCGTTAAGAAAAGGAAAGATTGCCCCAATTCACCTATGGCCTATGTATAAGTAAAAGGAACATCAATCTAATCAAAACACCATAAACACACTGTTGGCGACTTTTACCCTATTTGACCCATTGGAAAAGTTGAACATTACCCAAATCGACCGATTTATAAGTAAACAAACATGAACCTACACCACTAAAACAACATTTTATAACCCTCTTTTAACTAATCAACTAATTCACATAACCCATATGCTTGCATTTGATAAAAAAAGCTACCGTTGAAGGTCTCTGAGTAAGCAACTTAGAACTTCCTTAACTTTGCATCAACATCGATATGCTTACTCATTTCAGAGTGTTGCCTACAAATATTTAAGTACTAAGATCAAGTAAACTAACAATACAAAAAACAGTGTGTTTGGATGTGCGTTTTAAAAGCGATTATATGAGCTTTAAGCGATCAAAATCATAGAATTAGCTGTGATACCTCAAAAATCCACATATAAGTCAAAAGTCAAATACCAAATGGACATTCAGTTTTCAAATAAATAATCAATGAACTTCAGCGAGAGGTAATTACGTATATAACATTACTTACATGTAGAAAAACACCGATAGGATGACGCCCGCAAATAGTATTATCAGAGACAAACCTGTCCTCAAAAGTCTTTAAATTTCTCGCGCTCCATATTTGCGAAATCGTTGCTAACCCCACATTGTGTAAATCTTCTTCCACCTTTTGCTTCCCGGACTACTCCACAGCCGGGTGTTTAATAACTTTCCTAAACACTATAATCCATAATTTTTAATTTTTTTAAAATAAAAACATTTAATAACTATTCTATTTTTAAAATTAAAAAAAAAAGTCATTAATGTTTTTATAAATGTTTTTTATTTTTTAAAAATCGAAATCATTCATTAATGTTTGGGTCAACGTGTTTAATAACTTTCCTAAACACTGTAATCTAGATTTTTAATTTTCTTAAAATAAAAAAAATTTAATGACTATTCTATTTTTAAAATTCAAAAAAGAGTCATTAATGTTTTTATAAATTTTTTTATTTTACATCAACGAAAATTATTCATTAATGTTTCGGTCAAAGTGTTTAATAACTTTCCTAAACACTATAATCCAGATTTTTAATTTTTTTTAAATAAAAAACATTTAATGACTATTCTATTCTTAAAATTCAAAAAAGAGTCATGTTTTTATAAAAGAATTTATTTTTTAAAAATCGAAAATCATTCATTAATGTTTCGGTCAACGTGTTTAATAACTTTCCTAAACAATATAATCCACATTTTTTGTTTTTTTAAAATAAAAAACATTTAATAACTATTCTATTTTTAAAATTCAAAAAAGAGTTATTAATGTTTTTATAAAAAAATTTATTTTTTAAAAATCGAAATCATTCATTAATGTTTGGGTCAACGTGTTTAATAACTTTCCTAAACACTGTAATCCATATTTTTAATTTTCTTAAAATAAAAAACATTTAATGACTATTCTATTTTTAAAATTCAAAAAATAGTCATTAATGTTTTTATAAAAAATTTTATTTTTTAATAATCGAAAATTATTCATTAATGTTTCGGTCAAAGTGTTTAATAACTTTCCTAAACACTATAATCCAGATTTTTAATTTTTTTTAAAATAAAAAACATTTAATGACTATTCTATTTTTAAAATTCAAAAAAGAGTCATGTTTTTATAAAAGAATTTATTTTTTAAAAATCGAAAATCATTCATTAATGTTTGGGTCAACGTGTTTAATAACTTTCCTAAACACTGTAATCTAGATTTTTAATTTTCATAAAATAAAAAAATTTAATGACTATTCTATTTTTAAAATTCAAAAAAGAGTCATTAATGTTTTTATAAAAATTTTTATTTTACATCAACGAAAATTATTCATTAATGTTTCGGTCAAAGTGTTTAATAACTTTCCTAAACACTTTAATCCAGATTTTTAATTTTTTTTAAATAAAAAACATTTAATGACTATTCTATTTTTAAAATTCAAAAAAGAGTCATGTTTTTATAAAATAATTTATTTTTTAAAAATCGAAAATCATTCATTAATGTTTCGGTCAACGTGTTTAATAACTTTCCTAAACACTATAATCCAAATTTTTACTTTTTTTAAAATAAAAAACATTTAATGACTATTCTATTTTTAAAAGTCAAAAAAAAGTCATTAATGTTTTTATAAAAATAAATATTTTTTAAAAATCGAAATCATTCATTAATGTTTGGGTCAACGTGTTTAATAACTTTCCTAAACACTGTAATCCATATTTTTAATTTTCTTAAAATAAAAAACATTTAATGACTATTCTATTTTTAAAATTCAAAAAAGAGTCATTAATGTTTTTATAAAATTTTTTATTTTTTAATAATCGAAAATTATTCATTAATGTTTCGGTCAAAGTATTTAATAACTTTCCTAAACACTATAATCCAGATTTTTAATTTTTTTAAAAATAAAAAACATTTAATGACTATTCTATTTTTAAAATTCAAAAAAAAGTCATGTTTTTATAAAAGAATTTATTTTTTAAAAATCGAAAATCATTCATTAATGTTTCGGTCAACGTGTTTAATAACTTTCCTAAACACTATAATCCAAATTTTTACTTTTTTTAAAATAAAAAACATTTAATGACTATTCTATTTTTAAAAGTAAAAAAAAGTCATTAATGTTTTTATAAAAATAAATATTTTTTAAAATCGAAAATCATTCATTAATGTTTCGGTCAAAGTGTTTAAAAGTAAATTTATAAATGTATTTATATTTGATTAATAATTTTGTGTTTAAAGGTTATTAATGATATGGTAATTATAATTATTAACATTAGATGTTTCCAATATTGTATAAATCATGATAAATATCAAAATGCAAGAATTGTTAACACTAAAGAGCAAAATCATGTACCTTCTGTTGATATTTTGGATCTCCAATCCTTTGTGCCCGTGCAACAATAAACTCCAATTGGTCTATGCAAGAATCTGCCAGAGTACTATTACCCTGAGCAAACAGCCTCTACCGTTGCTCACTGGTGCAACACAATCGTTATACACCTGCAACCGCCATAAAAAAGTATTTAAAAAACAAATCAGAATTTTAAAAATGTATTAAAATTAGTGCAATAACTTTACAAACCAATTCCACCATCAATTCCATTCAACAACTTTCCAAACCAAGATTCATAATTATAGCAATTATAGTTAATACATTTGACTATGCAGTTAATACATTTGACTATGACTATATGGAAAGTGTACAACTAATTGTGCTATTAACTTTCCTATAATACAATCAATCAATCTCTTACCAAAAAACTCGACCCTTCCTTTTAACATCCAAGACTTTTCAAACCACCATTTATAACAATTAATTCTTATAGTTATCCTTCCAAACTTTAAGCCATCAACTTAGGAAACAAATAAAATGCTAATAAATGAGACCCGAATCAACAAACAGGACCCGGACCCGAATAGCTTTCCTAAGCGGATTAATCACTAAAAAATATCTAACATTCTTTTACCTTTCATCTAATATTATGATCCTCAAGAACACCTCGAAGAACATATGAACATTCAACCTCACCCGAAGACAAAAATCTAGTAACATTTAATTCTCAAAGATAAAAGAAGACCTGCAAAGTGGAAACGCAAGGGGGTACTTATCTTACCTAGAACTTGCCCACTGATTCGTGGTGGACCGTAGACGCCGGAAGACGGATTTGACACGAAGACCACCAATAATAATCATAGCCTTGAAACCACTGCCGCCGCCACCAAGAAAACCCAATCGCCACCGCTGGTTCATCTTTTACCACCACTTCAGCCATTGATGAAACCAATAACAACCGATTAGCATCGATACACACCAACATATGAAGACATGTGCTCCTATGCGGAACATAAAGCAGAAAAAATATACAATTAGCATAGATTAGGTCAACAAAAAATCAAAAATAAAAACGAAAGAGATGCTTATAACCTCTGTGATTAACCTCCACCATATATAACGGCTCCATGCTTCAACTCCACCATAAAAGCATATGAAGCAACTTCAAACAGCCCCACCATATATAACAACCTACACATTAAAAATCCAAACTTTATGTATTTTTATTAAAAAAAAAATTGAAGCTACTTATGTATATTTGATTATCACATAGTAAACAGAGAATCTTATGATTGAACCAATCAAATATATAAACACTAAATTTAGAGTACCTTCAATAGAGGAGGTAATGGAAACCCTACTGAGAATAACAAAGATAAAACTTGGACTATCCGTAGATAATTTATAGAATCATCATAACAATTGGTAGCAAAATTATGCTCTAAAAAAAGGCAACTTTATATTACCTCAACGTTAAATGCTCCCAAGAACTATTATCTGAACGTCCTCGTCTATGAACTCAGGGATGGCTGCAGCAAGAATGTCTGAACCCTTTTGTTCCTCAAGCCTGCCAATAAATCCTATGACCGGAATGTTTTTATCCACAGGCAATCCAAATTTGAAATTGGATGGATGAAAGAGAGAGAGAGAGAGAGAGAGAGAGAGAGAGAGAGAGAGAGAGAGAGAGAGAGAGAAATGTGAAGAATAGAGTGATTGAAGCTCAAATTTGACCACATTTAATTATTTAGAGCCCAAATTTTAACCTCATTTAATTAATTGACCAAAATTAATTGAATGATTTTTGATTTTTAGAAAAAAGAAAAATTTTATAAATTCTCACAATGAGACACTTGGCACAATATGATAGGCTACACAATTGAGGATGAATGTGGGAGTGCCAAGTGTCCTCATGGACTTTAGTTTATTAGATGTATAGATAATACAAACATAGTACGAAAAAGAAAAGTAAACATATATATAGTTATGTTTTTGTCCATTTATATCCCGGATTTGGTATATGCTAGTGAAATTCTCTCACATGTTGCAGCGAGAATTCAGTCGGCATTAGTTTGTTTCATTACAATGTCAATACGGTATTACCACTCTATACAACAATCGATAAAGAAACCTAAAAAATAAAGTCATTATATGCCAAAAAAAAAAAAAAGATATGTACACATATTTTACATCAATTAAAAACCATAAAACAAATATTGATAACTCTTCAATAAATAGTAGCTATACCAACACCAATATTGTTAGGTCAAAATCTATATGACTCGTCCCATTAAAAAAAAAAAAAAAAAAAGATAACATCATCATGAATTCTTTTTTTGAACGGCAACATCATCATGAATTCTAATATATTATTCCTCATAACTTAATTTAAAAGTCGCAAAAAAACATTCAGAGTTCGAGAAAACTGTATATATGCTCAAAGTCAGTTATAATTAATAATTTATTATTAAAATAAAAATTAAAAATAAGTGTACACATACTATCCAAATTATTATTATTATTATTATTATTATTATTATTAACGAAATAATAATAATAATAATTATTTCATAGTAGTGTCTCAGCTTCAGGTGGGCAGGATTACGTTTTTAGTAGATTAGGATTTGCTATTCAGAAATGGGTGACGACGCAGCTTGTTACCCGCTTTCCTGATGTAATTTTCTTAGTCATGGAATAAAATGATAATAATAATAATAATAATAATAATAATAATAATTTTTTTTGAAAAGTGAATAATAATAATAATTAGCACAATAAAATAAAAGAAAAAACATATATATAGAAGCTAAAAAACCTGGGCCGCAAATCAGGTCGCCGACTTGAACGAGAGACATGAGTCAAAGCAACACAACACAACACCCACTTCCAGCCGACTTTTCTCCGCCATATCCGTCCAAACCTTATGACGCACTCCATGACACAATACTCTCCCACCGCACGTGGGGTCAATCTCCACACGTGCCTCCCTCTCATTCGCTCTTTCTTTACACTTAAACCTTTGATAGCGATCGCATGCGTCGACCAACCCTCCTTCCTCGAACCCACGTTTCTTTTCATCCAGATTCAATCCCCCACGTGCCCTCTTCTTTCTATATAACCCCCCTCTCCTTCCTTCTTCATTTAGTGTCGAAAACACAATACTCTGCCTACAACAATAATATTAATAATAATAATAATAATAATTCTAAACTATAATAACAACAAAAAGATAACAAGACACGTCATAGGATGAGTGGAAATTGTTTGGAGTTGCCTCCTGGGTTCAGGTTTCATCCCACTGATGAAGAGTTGGTGATGCATTATCTGTGTAGGAAATGTGCTTCTCAGACCATTTCGGTTCCGATTATTGCTGAGATTGATTTGTATAAGTTTGATCCCTGGCAGCTTCCTGGTAATTTATTATTATTATTATTATTATTATTATTATTATTATTATTATTATTATTATTATTATTATTATTAGTATATGGTTTTTCACAGTTTAGAAATTAGAAGTACCAAATTATTGTGATTCTGTTTTTTTTTTTTTTTTTTTTAAATTAAGTATGGATTTTTATAAATTTGAGATGAAATGTCAAATCATGTTAATTCTATACAAGTGAATTACACGGTTCTCACAGTTTAGACTGGACATATTAGAGATATAGACGGGACAGATCCAGCCCTGTTTTATTGAGTTCCCAGAACTCAACTCGGTTTTGAAAAAAATTAGTGAGAATTAACTGAAAATAAATTCTAGATCCGCCACTGATTACAGATTTATGTGATTTTGTTTTCGGAACTAAGTATGAATGTTTATAAACTTGAGACGAATTATCGAATTAGATGATATCGTTTCAGAGATATGTGATGTATTAAAATGTTTATGTGATTTGAACTAGATGCAAGGGTATTGATTCTATTATTGTTTTGATTTGAATAGATATGGCTTTGTACGGAGAAAAGGAGTGGTACTTCTTTTCGCCAAGGGATAGGAAGTATCCAAACGGATCTAGGCCGAATAGGGCTGCTGGGACGGGTTATTGGAAGGCTACGGGAGCTGATAAGCCGATTGGTAAACCGAAACCAGTCGGGATAAAGAAGGCGTTGGTGTTCTACGCCGGTAAAGCTCCTAGAGGCGTGAAAACGAATTGGATTATGCACGAGTATCGGCTCGCTAATGTTGATCGATCCGCCGGCAAAAGGAGCAACAATCTTAGGGTAATTTTCTATCTTTCTACGTGTTGTAAAGTTGAAATTCCTCGATTCGAATCATAAATAAACAAAATAAAACTATTCTATTAGGATTTGTACAAAAATAAGTATTTTTTTTTAAAGATGAACTTCATTAAAAACGAGACTTTTTACTGAAAAAAACTATTCTATAAGGATGTTTTTTTTTTTTCAAAAATAAGTAAATTTTAATAAATTCTAATAGTTTTTTTTTTTTTTTTTTTTTTTAACTATTAGAATGAATAAATTCTAATAGTTAAATGATCATGTGTATCAGTCAAAACATAAAAATAGGCCATGTGACTTTTGATAATATTTCAATAAAGTGACTATCTATACAACCTAAATAGATAATATCATTTTTACTATTGTTAGTAACTAATTATTTTGTTATTGTACTTATGCAGTTAGATGACTGGGTGTTATGTCGAATATACAACAAAAAAGGCGTTTTGGAGAAACACTTGAATTCAGATATAAAATCATCACAATTTTCCGAAACCGAAATGGATATAAAACCCGAGATCACATCATACTCACCGGTGAACAAAATATCATCAGGACATGTACAATCATCGATGCCGTATCATCCAACAAACGACACGTTTAATTTCGAACCATCCGAATCAGTCCCAACATTACACACGGATTCAAGTTCAGAACACGAAAGGGAAAGAGAAGTCCAAAGCGAGGTTAAAAAAGACGTGTTTCAGTTTAATTACATGGATTCTTTCGCGGACGACGCATTTACCCCTCAAAACCAATACTACAATGACTTCCAACTCTCTCCGTTGCAAGATATGTTTTCGTTCATGCCAAAGTCGTTTCAAATGTAATAATAATAATAAGTAGAAGCACATGTGTGTGTACATGAATTGGGGACTTGACCATTAGGTACAACCATTGAAGCATGGAGTACAAAGTTGAAAAAGGCCGCAAGAGTTGAATGGATTTAGGTGGCCCAAAAGCAAGTGGGCTTGTTGACTTTTAGCCGCCCATTAACCAAATGAAGAAAAAAGTGGCTGATGAAATTGACAATTTTGAATGCTCAGTCCTAGGTTCATTGTATATATCATCAAAAATATTAATAAATATTAAATAAAATTTTTATCAATATATAAATCAGGTTAATATAATCATTGATTCATTGGCCTCGTGTAGAATTAGTATGAGAATCTGTTTATTTCATTTATCAGACTTTGTATTCTTCAAAAAATATTAGTAAAAGAATATTTATATGTGTATTTATTCTTATTTTTATTCTATAAATTATTAAAAAAACAATATATATTCGCTTTTACTTCTACAGTTCTACGTTAGATTCTTGTCTTTATTCCTCATCCATAAAATTTTAAGGAAAGCTACAATCAATCAATATTTGCAACTCACTATTTATCCCTTTTAGTTTTTGTTGTGAGTGAAAGAGAAAATTTCAAGGAAAGCTACAACCAATCTAATATTATTTGCATCGCTTTTAATTCTTTTTGTGTGTGGAAGAGAAAATGAAGAGTAAAATTGATTAAAAGAGTATCTTCTAATTGAATAAAGATAGATATAAAGAATCGGATGTTTGACTATATGGTGTGGTACCATATTCCTTCAACTCCTTTAAGTGCCACATTAGCGCCACCTCATTTTTCCCATTTTTTCCCTAAAGTTTGGAAATGGTATTCCCCCAATTCCCCTAATCCCTCTTCATTTTTTATTACTGGTGAGAAACCCCCGAAGTCCCCGAAAATCAAGGGGGGGGGGGGCGGTGTTCCCCTTCGGGGCCGAGGCCACATCATCACCCTGAGCCACCTCCCCGAGTCCACACCAATTAGTCTTATAGTTAATTTATAAGGATATGGAGGAGAAAATAGATATTAGAGCATTCACATCCCACCCCCCATCTCTATTTCTATAATTTATCAAAAAATCACTATTTCCTAAATTTATTAGGTTCTAAAAACACTCCACATCCACTCATAACTTTTTGGTCTAGTGGTATGATATCCCCCCTTATAAAAGTGAGGTTGTGGGTTCAATCCTTGCAAAATGGGTAACCTGTATAAGACACGATTAGACCTGTTAACTGAAAATTACACTAGGTCATTTTTTACTTTTTTTAAATAAATAGAATTAAGAGGCAAAGATCCATCATTTCTCTTTTTTTGGTACATAAAATGTATAACTGTGTTATAAACATGGGATATAAAGTAGTTAAATGAGTCGTGTTCATGTTTAGAACTTTTGTTGTTCGCGTCGTCAGAGACCTGTTAAACCTGCTAAGACACAATTTGCCAGCCCTATTGCAAATGCAAGGTTATGTAGAAATAAGGTGGTATAAAATAAAATTTGTCATTCAAAAAAAAAAAAAAAAAACACTCCACATCCCATTCATATCTCCTATAAGTTTTTTTTTTTATTATTTTTTTTCTTCCATTTATAATAATACTTAGAGAACTATTTTATTTTATTACAACTTTCTCTTATATCAAGAAAATGGGGAAAATATGGGGGTTCTCAAAAAGATTTTTCTAAAATTTAAGAATAGGGTATGGGGATGGGATGGAATGAGGTTTTTGTATGATTTTGTTAAATTTTAAGAATGAGGATTGAAATGGGGGATGGGTTGTAATGCTCTTAGTTTTCTTGATAACTTCGTTACTTAAAATTCAATGATAGAAGACCTATGGCTAAAATGTCACGGGTTCGATTTTTTAGAGTGTCGTGTTTACCGATTATTCCATTGTCGTGTCTTCGGACAGGTGGATAGTTGGGTTTTCCTCGAAATTGGTGGCTGGTGGGCCAGGGGCTCCGTTCGTCTGGCTAAAAGCCGGTTATGACTCCTTTGACCATTGGAAGCTGCGTACAAAGTACCTGACTTCTAGTTAATTGTACATTCAATAAAAAAAATAGGATGATAAAGCCATAGCTTCTTGAAAACAACTAGTTGCAACGTGCAACTACTATAAAAACCACTGTTTTGAAAACCGGACCGGACCGACCGGTCGGACCGGTGTTCGGGGCTTGGACCGGTCCGGTTCGGGTGTTTGGACCGCCCTGCGACCGAACCGCTTGTGAACCGCTGAACCGGCCGGTCGGACCGGAAAACCGGCCGGTCGGACCGGAAAACCGGCCGGTCGGACCAGAAAATAAGGGGTCGAACTGTTCTTTTTTTATTATTTTTATTATTTTTTGGGTTTCGATACATTTTTTACCCGGTTTGTTGGACCGGGTGAACCGCCCGGGGTCCGGTTCGATGTCTGGTCCGGTTCTGAAAACCTTGATAAAAACAATCGTTTACTTTGCGACCGGTTTCATCGGTCACTTAGCCCTCATCCAGTCATCCTAACCTATTTTTGTGACCAAATATTTTGCTAATTTTAGCTATCGGGATTTCATTTCACAATTTAAGGACTTACCTATGGAGACTAATGGATAGCGATCGATTTTGTGAATTAATTTTTTGCGACCGATTTGGCAAGCCAGCCTATTAGCGATTGATCTTGAGACAGAATGATAACAAGATGTGACAAGTTTAAAAAATCATATTTTTAGGGTGGTATGTGCTGTAATTAAAAATGCTAATCTGAATGACAATGTATAGTTTTTAACATGTTTTAAATTCAAATAAATAAATGATGTCAATCCTTATCAACTTGTATGTCCTTTTTGTCTTTTCTAAAGTTGGTGTTAAGTTAATCTCATTATTAACCATTGTCATCATCCACATTTTGATGGCGTTTATGTTGTTTTATACGTCGGCGATTATCTTTCAATGGCTTACATTATGTTATTTATATACTTACTAACTTTCAATATATTAATTACTACTATACAATGTTTATTTCTACTTTTCATACATAAATTCTAATACAGGGTCCTTTGTTTTATAATAAAGTATAATCAAGACATGAATTGGAAATCTAAGTGTTTTCTAACTTTAAACTTCCAATCATAAAATAACTAACTAGACGGTTAAAAAAAACTAAAACTTTTAAAGTGTTCTTGTTGGAATTGAATCGAATTTGCTAACAAATTATTTGCAAAAGAAACACCCGGGCTATTACATATCGTAAGATACGTTAAGGCTCTAATTATAGAACCTAAGTATATATTATTTATCCTTCCATAATAGTGAAGTGGTGAAGAGGCCTTTTGTTCACTTAGATTTTTTTTTTGAAAGGCAAACTTTATTAAACACACGGGAAAAATCTCCAAGACGGAGACCCCCAAACCACACCATCAATACATTACATTACATCGAAAGAAAAACTTTGCCAATCCTTCCAACCCATTGTCCCCTTATTACATCTACTAGTAAACCAAATATAACCCATGGCTTTAATGTCCGCAACGATCTCCACCACGTTTCGTCTAATATCTCCAAAGATCATCTCATTCCTAGCCTTCCAGATCCGCCAACAAGCAATAATTAGGATACCTTGGAGAGCCGCTTTCTTCAACTTAGACCACCCGCAAGTCTTGAAGACCTCCATAATATCCTCTACCGAGAAAAAATAGAACTGTGGTAGTTTAACCCATCTCGCAATCCCATTCCAGACGCCACACGACACAATGCAAGCCGTAAAAATGTGCTCCACGCTTTCCTCCTGTTCAAGACAAAAATTACACATACTATCTCCAACATTAATGTTTCGTCTCTGTAAAGCCTTCTTCGTCGGGATCCTGTCCATCAACATGCGCCACATAAACACATTACATTTAATTGGAACCCATTTGCACCATATAAAATTCACTCCATTCTGTTCATTCCGTTCCGACTGTAACCACTTCCTTGCTTCATAAATCGAAAACTGCGTGGGCGGATTTGTATCCCACACCCATTTATCTTCAATCGAAGCTAGTGTCATATCCTCAAGCATCTGAACACAGTCTTCTAGCTGCATCAACTCGTCTTCAGATTCCAAATGTCGGCGCCACTTCCAGCCTTCACTTTGATCCCCAAATCTGTCCGCAACCAAACAATCTTTGTCCGTCTCCAATCGAAAAATATCCGGGAACAAACTTTTCAAAGGTATTCTAGATAACCAGGGATCTATCCAAAATCTAATCTTTCTTCCATTGCCCAACACACCACGGATCATACTCATACTATTAAATCCTCCAACATTGAGACGATAGCCGGCATTAACAAGCTTAGTCCACGTACCCGAGATCGAAGCATTTGTAGGAAACGCATCCCACTTCCTACTTGAACCATGAATACCATCAACCACTCTTTTCCAAAGGGCCCCATCTTCATGTCGATACCGCCACAACCACTTAACCAGGAACGCATTATTACAATCTTCTAACTTTCGAACTCCCAAACCTCCATTCTTCATAGGACGCGTAACAACGTCCCAAGCCACCCAATGTATCTTGTTCACGTCCTCATTACCTCCCCAGAGAAATCTTCTCATCAAGCCTTCTAACTTATTAATAACTCCACCAGGCGCCTTATAGAGAGCAAAATAGTAGCAAGGTAGACTCTCCAAAACCGACTTAAGAAGAGTCAGTCTACCTCCAATAGAAAGAAGCTTTGATCTCCACTTTGATAATCTAGTCTTAAACACGTTGATAACCGGATCCCAACTGTTAATTCTAGACATATTTGCCCCAACATGGATACCCAAATACTTGAAAGGTATCTCACCGTCATTACAACCCAATTCCGCCGCTTTACCACCCACTTCCACTAAAGAAACCCCAACCCCATATAGCACGGACTTATGAATATTAATCTTCAGACCCGAGCATAAGTGAAAAATTCTCAATAAACGTTTTAAGCACAAAAAATTATCATCCGCCCATTCTCCCATTACCAAAGCGTCATCCGCATAAAGCAAATGCGATATGATAGGACCATCGTTCGGAACACCTACCCCTCGAAAATGACTCATCTCAATCGATCTTTTTATAAGGCCGGAGAAGGCCTCCATAATAATAATAAACAAGAAAGGGGATATAGGATCACCTTGGCGAATACCCTTACCACAAGAAAATTCAAACGTTGGCGACCCATTGACCAAAACCGAGGACCTCGCCGACCTTAGCACTCCCTCAATCCAGTTACACCATTTAACCGGGAAATTCATTTGCCGCATAACCGATATCAAGAAGGCCCAGTTCACATTATCATAAGCCTTCTCAAAATCGATCTTAAACATAAATAACTTCTTATCCCGCTTCTTTGCCCAAGACATCACCTCACTAATAATTAACGGACTATCCAAGATATATCTTCCGGCCACAAACGCCGTTTGAGTCTCATTTATAATACTGTCCATGACTATCTTTAATCTGTTCGCTAACACCTTCGAAATAACTTTACTCACCACCCCAATCAGATTAATAGGCCGATATTCCCCAAGCGTAACCGGGTCTTTGACCTTCGGAATCAAGGTAATAAAGCTAGATGCCACACCGCTACTAATAACACCATCATCTGCGAATTTAGCCAGAATATCCACAAAATCTCTAGCAAATAAATCCCAATACCTCTTAATAAATCGAAAGTTAAATCCATCCGGGCCAGGAGCTTTGTCACTACCGCATTGAAACACCGCCGCCTTAATTTCGCTTTCTGAAAACGAAGCCGTCAACATATCCGCCTGGTCCCCATTGATGCTCTTCAACCCAAAACATGTTAACCCAGGACGATCCGAAAAGTCTTCAACAAATTTACTTCTGTAGAACCGCAAAACTTCCTGCTTAATCCCATTCGGCTTAGTCACCCACTTACCATTCACCATCAATCCCGTAATCGCATTCGAAACACACCTATTATTAATGGACCCATGGAAAAAGCTAGAATTTTCATCCCCTTCTTTCGCCCATCGCACCCGGGATTTCTGTTTTAAGTCTTTTACTTTAAAAAATTCGATTTGCTTAATTCTTCTTCTCGCCTCCTCTAAGATCCACTCCTCCTCTTCTAGCAAATCCCTCTCCTCCAAAATTTTTTCCAAGTCTGACACTTCATTATGCAAACAATTAACTTCATTCAACTCAGATAGTGACAAATTCTCCTTCCACACTTTAATTCTTGACCTTAGGCATTTGAATTTAAGTTGTAAAACATTCGCTGGATCCCCTACGAAAACCCCATGATCAAGCGTCTCCTTCACTAACTCATCAAAGCCATCCCTTAATAACCAAGAATTGAAGAACTTAAACGGTTTGGGACCGAAATTTCGAGACTCAATCTTTAGCACCAAAGGGAAATGATCCGATTCTTGTCTCTCCAAAACCCGGTATTCCGCGTTCGGCCATTCATTGAAGAACGACCAATCGACAAAAATCCTATCGATACGACTCATCTTACTACCTGAAAGAAACGTAAACTTTCTACCCTTCAACCCGAACTCATACAATTCCGCATCATCCAGCACCTCATTAAATTCATTAGTATCGACACTATTGAATTTAGAGTTCCTCCTTTCTACACGATCCCGAACACTATTAAAGTCCCCGGCTACTATCAAAAGACCGTCATTATTCGCCACAACCGTTTTCAAATGCTCCCAAACCAATCGCTTGTCTAGAGCCCGTTGCGGACAATAGACATTAATCAACGTTAACTTCCTCCCATCCCCTTTTAAAACCCCCGAAACCACCAACACATTTCTCGATTTAGTCACCAAAGACGACGAAAAAATCTTAGGATTCCACATAGTGATCATACCTCCCGACCTACCCGTCGCATCCACATGAGCATAATCAAACCCGGATCTTCCCCACAACCTACCCAAGTCAAACCCCTCCAAGGACTCAAATTGAGTTTCCTGAATAAACACAACCCCTATATCGTTTTCCACTTTTAACTTCCGAATCCATTGAGCTTTAGTATCAGACCCCAGACCCCTCGTATTCCATGATAACGTATTCATTTATCAACGGATTGTAAACCTTCATCCTGGATAGCCGACGCAACAACATCGCCATAAGCATCAAAATTACGCACCCCTACATCAATACCAAATTTCAAAGTGGCAGCGACTTCTTCACCAATAAAATTCTCCATGTGTCTCCCTTTAACACTATCCTCTAAAATAGGACCAACGTGATGATCCGCACTCCCCGTAACACAATTCTTTACGCTACTCATCTGACTCCCATTAGAACCCGTGACTTGCATATCCGCTCCCTCAATATTGTATATAAACCTATCAATATCGAACAAGTCTTCACCCTCGCGGAGTCGTTTCTTTGGTCTTTCTTGGCCCTGTGGAGACGGAGACTTCTGCGCTCTATCTTTTTTACGAAAGCCCCTCGGTTTCTTGATCTTGTTGATAGCCGCTTCACTATTTTCCCCACCACCTACTGTCAAATCCACCCTTAACCCATTACTTCCATGAACATCATTATCCTTCATACCCACCATATCCTCCTCATCGTTCAACGAAGCTTCTACCCTCTCCTCAACCATATCATTTTCCAACCCCATACCATGCTCCTGTTGGCCTTCGTTCACATCTTCCATATACCCGAATGAATCCTCCAAGCATTCCGGAATCCACTCCCCCATCTCCTCGTCCACCAAGATCGGGAAAACCTCATCCTTCCATAGAATATCGACCGTCTCGCTAATTCTTTCACCGTATTCACAAAGAACGCCAATCATCACGAACGTCAAATCTACCTCTGATTCACTGATCTCAGCCGGATGAACAACCTTCCCAAACAACTCGCCAATGTCATTAGTAACCTGGTTATCAAATAAACCCAACGGCAAGCCGAACAGTTTGAGCCACGCCACCTTTTCCCTTGGAAGCTTCTGACCGTCCCACTTTACCAAAGATTCGAAACTGTTCTTCCACACCTCCTCCGTCTTGACAAAACCTTCCATGCAAACCTGTGAATCAAAAACGAGCACAACCCACAGACCTCCCACATACCTAATTCCAGCCCCTTCCTGCCCAATCGAGTTCAACCAACGACGAAGTTTGGACAATTTACCAAAGTCATGTAATCTACCAACGGCTCCACATCCCATCCATGACACACTTCCTTTCACCAACTCGTTGACGACAACCTGCTTACGTTTCTTCACTTCAACAGGATCAATGTTCAACAAAGTATCCTTAAAGGTTCTGCCATTATTCGCCCCCTGATCCATAGCATTACTTGCATTCTCATTCGTTGTAACCTCCTCCACCTGTACCGGCATGTCATTCACCTTCTTCGCCGGAACCCGGTTTCTACCCCCCTTCCATTGCAGTTTCTCGCCGTCAACAAATCGTGCCAACGAAACAAAGAGCTTATAAGACCCAATCCATACATCATGCATCTCCTTTTCCATGGCAATCGGATCAACAACATTCACAAAAGAAACGAATCCGAAACGCTTACCCAACCTATCGTATTTCCTCGCAATGTACGTGTTCTGGATCGTACCAAAAGTTTTCATAGCCGCAACCAGATCGTTCGACGCACATCCACCCGGTAGATTGGAAACAAAGAACTTAGTCACCTCCACGTCCTTCTGCCTCGAAGAATCCCCGTAATCCTGCTGTTTACCCTTCCTATGTGGTACATCATACCACGTATTCTCTTTGTACTTGTCTCTGCCCGCCATAAAGCCTTGATCCGCCGTTCCGACTTGTTTGCTGCCGATCGCCGCCTCCTACTTTTTAGGAGACGTAGGGTTTTTTGAGTACATTTTTGTTCACTTAGATAATCAAGGTTTCAAATACATTTTAGAACTCTTCATTTCTTTGTATGAAATCTATAATCTATAATCTATAATCTATAACTTATAATAAAAGAATTGAATATTGTTGAGGTGACATTCAATGGAGGCCTCAACTCTCAATCTCTCCTTTGAGAGATGTCACAAAGGATGTGATGTGGCAACTCTAGACCAATTAAAAAAAAATATGGTTTAACCTAATCTATTAAATACTTAAACTACTAAATTTAAATATTAAACCTTTATTATTTTCTCTCATGTTTCATCTCATAACTTTTAAACGTTGATATCTTTTATATACGAGATTTTTTAAAGAAAAAAATTACACCAAATTAACGAGCGTTTTATTATCTTTCCAACAAATACCATAGTGCTATATAAAAAAACGGAGAAAAAAAACGACTATTTTTTGTAACCCGACAGGTATTGTGTCAGGTTTGGAATTAGTTTTAAAAAAAATTGTGGGTTTGGGTCGGGCTTGAGATTAGGTGATACCCGACCCAATTACCCGAAACCACATACCCAAATACCCGAACTATATACCCGATCATATATCCATGAATTTTTTAACGCATCACATAACCCTTAGACTAATGCCTTCGATATTTCAATAAATAACTTTTTTTCCTTATTTCATGTTAGTTCTTTTTAGAATGATCGATTACAAACTTCCGCATTCATTTGACATTATATAATATTTTGTAATGTCATTAGATTATACCCCGGCGCAGAGATTTGTTTTTTTTTTATATTTGAATATGATAACTTATGGCAGAGATTTGTTTAAAATAAATAAATAAATAAATAAATAAATAAATAATAATAATAATAATAATAATAATAATAATATATTAGCAAGTCATTAATTATGTTATCATATTAAATATTTTATTATGTCATATTAGATATTTCAACCCGAGTCGGGATAAAAAACTAGTAAATTATATTATATTTGTTTATAGTTATACATGGAGTTTGTTGGAGGTAACTTAGTTTGAATACGAAAGTCAAATACATTTCTTTTTATATATATACGAAAACATTTTGTTTTGTTATGGGAATGCCAACTTACAAGTTACACCAACTTCTTATGACCTTTAATGTCATTCTTATCTTAATTCAAACAAATTTTCTTGGTCAAATTATATGCCGTAAGAGTTATGTAACATATATTTTTTAAATGCATTTCAAAAAGAACATTGTTAGTTTGAGAAACATATGTTTGTTTATAGTTAAATCGAGTTAGTTGGTCGTAACTTTTTTGAGTATGAAAGTCAAAACATTTTTAGGATTTGTAATTTCATCCTTATCCTACTTGAAACAATATATTTTGGTCCAACTATAACTAAAGTTCTATATATAAAGCTAGCTGACTACCCGGGAGCGTCCCGGGGTTGAAATTTAATAATATTTAATGTCGCTTGTCGTTGAGCATTATGAGAAAGTGGTTGATGCTAATTTTACGTATGTACATGTTGTATACAACATGCCATGGAATTACAATATCCATGCGATATGCACATACATTGCAGTTGTCCTTCTATTTTGGTTAACATCAATTTTATCAGAATTAATAAAATTGTCTTCTTCACCTTTAAAATCACAAATTAATAAATAGTTGAATATCATACTCGTCACATATGTGATATGCCGCCCAACACGGATGGAGTGTTTCTTTTGCCTTTTCAACATCTACAACTTTTTCTGATTCCGTCATCCAAAAAAGAGCTTGCTTTTGATATAGCCTTAAGTCACATGTAGAGCATTCACAGTAGAGCCTCCTGCATAAAGATTAGACAATTCTGGTCAATTTCGTGCACAAAGATTAGACAATTCTGGTCAATTTCGGTGAGACTAAAATAATATTAACAGTAAGTTGGTTTTTTTTAAATGTACCTCTAGATTATACATATCTGCAGCCCACCGGCCTCTTCAATCCTTTGGAGCTCATCAGGTCGACCAATCTACATTCAAAAACTTATTTGTGATTTAACTAATAGATTTAATCAACCAGAATCTCTATTAAGAACATATATAACTAATTAATACCTTATGATTTGTGGAGAAAGGTATTGCAACACCGTTCCAACAAAGTACTGCACGTGAATCTCCGCAGTTAGATACGACGATTTTGTCTGGGTAACCACCGCAACAACGGCCGTAGATCCTATCCATATCACATTTTCTTTTATCACCATTACTCATAAAACAAAGCTTCATAATGAAAACGACACATGATAGGAAGGAATGAATGCCAAAATATGGGCGTCATAGTAAAGTTCATAGGAAACTCCATTACCTTGTCTACATCTGGTCGTTCTTCGCGATCCACCTGTTTGGAAGAAACATAAAATTTTAAGAAACTTTAGCTGCTTCAAATGTAATTAGCAATCAAAAGTGCAAGTTAAAAAGAGAAGTATAAGTAATCATTCATTCTTATTAAGCTCTATATTACTCACCTTGATGCTAACAAACCAGTCATTAAGCAATTTATGTACCATAATAATAATTTGACTTACGCAAGAAAAGCTGATATATAGAAAAGTTATGTGCTCATCCGATGCAACGGGAAATCGATTAGTATTAACTTGGTTCATTACGGTATCGTAGGACAACAATAAAATTAAATCAAAATGAACAGAGCAACTGTATTATACATTATGTACACAATATTTAGTCTAACTGGTAACAAATAAAAATTACAAAGCTTTACAAAATAAAATCCCCAATAAAGAAGGGTTGATGATAAAGTTCAAAAAGTAACCCCGATCAACTAATAAGTATCCTGCACAAGACTTGGTCATTATTCAGTTTGAAGTTAGCCTTTGGAATCTCTCCTCTTTAGATAACCATCCTCAAGCTCAAATGAAGAGTAGTCAATCCGTTGCTCAGTTTGACCCTGTAAATATATATATAGATATACACACACACAAAAGCTCCATCTATAAATTAACATTAAAAAATAACATATTCTATCAAGAAGAGCCAAATAGAACTTCAATTATCGATCACTATAGCAAGCAATTGAACAACTCGTAATTTTTAACATAAATAATCGTGAATTAGATTAAGCACAGTTCCAAGGATAAAAACCTACATCAATGATAAATCATAAGACATGAAACAATTTGTTAAAGTTTTGTATTTACTTCAACATAAGAAATAACATAGTCTCAAAAATAAGAACCTACATCAATTATAATTCATAAGACATGAAAAAATTTATTAAAGTTTTATATTTACTTCAACAATTGTGAATTAGATTAAACCAAATGTGATCATGAGGGTGCTATTTACAACTTAAAAAGTTTTCTAAAACCAAACACTTAAAAAAAGTCATGAAAAGCGCACTGTGACGTGTTCATGGTCCATTTTGGTTGGTGTTACAGTTGCCAAAATGATTTGGTTTGGGCGGAAGTGAGCGATTTGAACCTTTTTCTTTTCAAAAGAACTTCAAAATTGTTTGTGTTCAACTTTGAAAAATTCTAAAAGATGTTAAATGGATATTAAAATATGTATAACTCGTCTCTTGCATTTATTTGCACCAAGAAAATAAATAAAAACCGCCAAGTGCAAATGGTAACATGAACACAAAATAAGATTTATATGTATTGGGAAGAGTAACTGGGTAGGAAGCATAGCATGAGGAGCCTATTAATAGAATAGTTGGTGACCGATACCTGGATGGCCAGAGGAGGATTCATAGAAAACTGTGAATGCAAAAAAAAATTACTAAAACCGAAAAACAAAAGGCAAACATAGCAAGAAATTTACTTACTTGACATCTCTTAATTCGACCATCAAACTTTCAAGTTGTGCACTTGTGCTTCATTGATCTACTTAAAGCTTCTTAATGACTGTTGTATTACGCAGAGCAATGTCCGTAGAGCATTGGAGTCTGAAGTGAAAGATGAAATCAAAAGCAAATATAAAAGCTCTAGAGATGGTGATTACAGGATAATCTAATGATCCCTATTTCATGGCTACTAACAATGTTTTTCAGGATCGAAATTAGCTGGATTAAGACTCAATTTTGTTACAAACAAATTCTTTATTTTTTTATGATCAGATACCTACAACAAAAAGTAAGCAAAAAGGATTTTCAAGCTATTAAAAAAAACATAATACAGTTTGACCTTTTTTATAAAAGAAAATTGTGTAACTCATCATCTCGCTTGATCTAGTATTCATCAACAGTCCAACACCATAGGGTGGTCCAATTTCGTGTACTAACAAAATGAGGTCAGCAAAGAAAAACGGTATTGACAGACTATAAATCAGACCACCATGATTAGTAGCAATTAGCATTTGTGCACAAAAATATAATAACTTGGATCTCTTAAACTATGTTACGTGTTTAACCATGTAAAGACTTAGATCTCTTAAACTATGTTGCGTGTTTAACCATGTAAAGACTACAATGTTAATGGTTTGACTATGAATATAGTAACTTATGTTGGATATTGAATAGTAATCTCAAATAGATACCAATACAGTATAATATTTAAGCTAGTTTATCACTCACATAAAACCTTACTTTCATCATTACATATTTCACACTTAATAGTAAACTCAAAATCAGCAGCCTTTTTCAAATTCTAGTTCCAACTAATTCAAAACTTTAATTTCTTTAAAAAAAATTGAGTCCGGCCCCTTCCGATTCGAAAACCAAGCTTCGCCCCTGATGATATGATAAGACACGATAATCTGAGAAGCTAGAAACGAACAGTTACTAAACTCACAACACTCACTAACGTTTCTCTATCGCATAAGAATCTCACCGGTGAATTACCGGATTTAGTTAACATCATCCCATATGATTCAATAGGTCACTTGTTAAAACCAATTTATCAAGTTAGCCATTTTATCAAACACTTGGAGTGCATATCCCATATAACCAACTTTTTAACCAAATTAGCAAAATATTAAACACAAAACATGTAACCACAGAGAGTAAAACTAACCTCATCTTTCTGATTCAACAACATCATCACCTTCTCCATGTGATCTTTCTCCGCTAGCCTTTTCAATCGCTGCCACCGCCTAGCGTACGCCATCACCGCCACAAACGCACCCACCAACGCAATCGACCAAAACCCAATTCTGTTACGAACCTTGTACCCAATTTTTATAACCCATGAGCTCAAAACCCTCAAACTCGCTTTTAATAGCGTGTTTTCCACTTCCGTTCTGGTGGCTGTCTCTCGATTAACTCAGCCGTATATGGACCATAAAAACCATAAACAAAAACATCAATATATGATATTAACAGGAACATATCAAAAGATAGACATACAGCGTGTATGTATGAAGTAATATGATAAAGAGAGAGAGTGGTTAACTTACAGTTACGGTAGAAGGAAAGTTTAACCATTGTTGCTCGATATGTTTTGCCGCCTCCCTGCTTCTGAAGTAGACGGCAGATATAAAAAAGATTTGTATTATTCTTTTATACATAATAATGGTAATGAACATGTTGATTTGTGAAGGAGATGAAGAACCGGCAAAAGAGAGAGAGAGAGAGAGATAGGATTGTATTATTGTTATGGAGAAGGATGTTAAGGAGGAGAAAGAATGAATAATGGAGAGAGAGAGAGAGGCGATTGCTGAGATAATAGGGTTTTCTCTTTTTTTTTAATAAAAAAACGAAAAAATTAAAAAACACTAAATTGTTTCGACCAGAGAAGGAGGGATGATGAAGATGCCAAGATGTCGAGCAATTTTGATTGGAACTTTGGGATGGTGATGCGAATGGGGGACGGCAGAAGGAGTTTTAGGGTTTGAGAAAATAGAAGACGAGGTTGATTGAGAATGTTTGAAAAATAGAATGAGAAGAGGCGGATGAAATTTTAGGGTTTTTTAGGTTATTGTTTTTTTTTTTCTTTTTTGGTTAAAAAAGGAAACACTCCAAAAACCTCAAAAAACATCTATTATTAAGCCACTTGGCACAAAAAAGTGGAGGTTGATGCCTCCATTGGACGCCACGTCAGCAAAACCATTTTCTTTTATATATATTACTAGCATTTATCCCGGGAGTGTCCCGGGGTTGAAAAATATAACCATTCTAATAATACTAATACTAATAGTAATAATTATTACTCTTGTAATTAAATAAATAAAAATAATCTTGCTATAAGGTGACACCATGTGTTGCAGTGTTGCACGATTCTTTCTCCTAGCTTCTCTTGATGAAGTACACATATCCATCTTTAGAAGAGTAAAATTCCAATTATAGCATGACGATTGGGCTGAATTTCAACATTGTATATAAGAACCTGGTTTAAAAGAAAAAACATGATTAATGAATAACCTGAACACTTTGTGTTTTTTTTCCTGTATGAACAAAACCCCACAAAAAATAGTCGTTTTTTTTCTCCGTTTTTTATATAGCACTATGGTACTCGTTGGAAAGATAATGAAACGCTCGTTAATTTGGTGTAATTTTTGTATTTAAAAAATCTCGAATATAAAAAATATTAACGTTTAAAAATTATGGGAGGAAACATAAGAGAGAAAAATTTAAATTTGTTTTTAAATTCTTTTTTTTTTTCTAAAATAACTCAATTTAATTTTAGTAATTGAGAATTGAGAGATAGAGAGATAAATTTAGAGTTTTATGTTTATCTTTTTTTAATTAAAAAAAGGGAAATAATTCAAAAACACTAAAATCTTTCAATGATGATGCCACGTGGCAGTTTCATGGAGAGGTTGAAGACACCATTGCACGCCACGTCAGCAATGTTCAATTCTTTTATATATATTAATAGATAATAGATAATAGATTAATAGATAATAGATTAATAGATAATAGATGTGTATTTATTCTTATTTAATCTCGTGATTAATTAACGTTTAGAAATCATGTTTATTTTTCCAAAAAAAGTGGATTGATATAATGTGGCACGTTTATTGTTGGTTCATTTCATCTAGTCGAACAAGTCACATTGATATTGATTGAGTGGTTGTGGAGTTAGTCAAACATATATTTTGGTTGTATTTATTTACTTGCTTCTTTCGGTGAACGGTAGGTATATATTATGTTCAACGTTTAATTGTCATGTGTATCTATTAATCTTAATTTTAGTCGTCCACTAAGACTCTAAGAGCACGCATGTACGAACATTTTTCACTTAAAAACGTGCCACTTTTGTTGAAATAAAAACTAAAAATTGTTGTAAAAAAAAAAAACGTGCTTAATCACCGAAATCTACATCTTATTCACTCATATTTAAATTTATTATATTACATTAATTTTTCATAGCCAAATTCTGACAAATTGTTTAGTCTTTCATATCGTTTAAATAAATGTAGTATAATTTTTTTTTAAATATATTAGATGACAAAAAAAGAAATAAAGAGTAAAATAAACGTGTTCAATAATCAAAAATTAAAAATATCATACAGCTGTAAGATGAAATAAAACAAATATGTATAAATATTATAAATCTATAACCATTACATTATTTTTTAAACCTAACAAAAAGTTCACAAGTTTTTCATGGTTTATAAAAGTTTACGGTCTGTGAATTCTTCAAAAAGAAAAATGTTGTACTTTTTGTAAATATAAATTTAAATAAATAAGAAAAATGAACGCCTTCATGGAATAGGAAGAAAAAAAGTTTAAAAGATCACACTCTTTACATGTTCGTCCTTGTTGTCCACACGAACACCATAATGGACATGGTCGTATAATGCGACGTCCGTGTGCTAGCTTGTAACAACCTTAAAATCAATAATTATAATGAAATATTAATATACGTAATGGACTTTATAAATAGTCGAACTTATAATCGGATTGGGCCATCAAATGGTGTAGCCTAATAAGCGAATATTAGAAATGGGCCTACTAGGTTGATTAAGAAAAATATATCATTGGGCCACCAAAGGTGGAGCCCAATTTCCTAACCCGTGTAATATTAATCGGCCCGCTAGAAACTCCCAAACCCAATTCCTTCTTTAATATTAGAAGCCCAATTTCTAAGCTAAAACCACCATCGGTCCATCACACTCTTTGGCCCAACACCCTCGTAAAACTCTCAGCCCTCCTTCCCTCGAATCCAGTAGTCGCCAATATCCCCCACCCTTCCACCTGTCTTCTTCTCCTGCACATAGGGATGCAAACGAACCGAACGAACACAAACAAGGCCTTGTTCGTGTTCGTTTGTTAAGGAAATCATGTGTTCACGAACAATTCATGAACGCATGCCGAACGAGATTTTTTGTTCGTGTTCGTTCGTTAAGAAAACACTTATGTTCGTGTTCGTTTGTTAATTTTGTGACAACTCGGGTAAATCTCTCTCTTTTGGTTTCTATCTTTTGTTTGTTCCTTCGTTATTTCTTTTGTTCTTTTGGTACTTGAGCAATTTTCGGGACGAAAATTCTTTTAACGTGGGGATGATGTGACACCCGGCAAATTCTGGTTAACAACGTTGTCTAGATGAAAGTCTACCTTAGCGAGTCACGCGTATATTGTACTTAACTGGGTTAGTTAAGTCGGGTTATAGTTCGGGAACTATTGGTTTAGTCTAGAGGATCATTGGATGTTGGTCTAGAGGTTCATTAGATGTCGGTCCTTAACCAAGTGTACAAACGGTGACGATCGGTAGGATCGTCAGGGCATACGGAACGTACGAGTCTCGAGTCCCGGGAATTGGTGAACGAGTGTAAATATGTGTATTTACTTGTGTTATGTGTTTACAATCATTATATGACTTGTCGGTACGTGAATATGCATTAACATATGTTAAAACGGGGTTTAACGCGCAAAACGCACCAAACCAACCCCTACAGGCGATTGGGAAGCCTAATCACCTGTAGGGGAGGCGAGTAGAGGACCTTAGGGGCGATTAGAGCCCTACTCGTGTGTATGTAGGGGCGATTAGGCCCAATCACCTGCACAATCATGCGATTAGCAGCCCTAATCGCATGAAACTGCTGCATACTCGCCTATAACGTGCTGGACGACTAGAAACGCCTATAAATACAATGCTTAACCTCCTAAACTTCCTAACATCAACCCTAGTCGTCCCATAACCGCCCCAAACACATAAACAACCTCTGGAAGGCGATTTTGATCAAAAACACAAGGTTTCAAGGTCTAACCATCATTCTTTCATAATCCTAAGGTTTGATTCTCATCCATAACACTTTGTAAACGTTTTTAATCAATCCCTAATGGTCCAGACCTGTTCATAAACGAAAAAGCTTTCTGAAAATCGTCAATAAGGGTTGTTAATCGGATTATAACTAATATACGTGCGTTATGGGTGTGTATGATTAGAAAGATAGGATTTTTATGATTCTTGATGATGATTTGATGGGTTATCATGCTAGGTCAGGATTGATATTGATATTGTGATAATAGGAATCTCAGTAATTGGATATTAGGGTTATGATTACACGTGATAGTATGATGTTGCATGCTATGTGAATTGGTGTTTGGATTACTTGGTTGCATGCAGGACTGATTATACGAGGTTGAACGAAGGATTTTGGGTTAAACATGTTTAGGATAGTGTTTGGGATGATATTGGGTGGTTACACACGTTCTGGATCTAATTTGGAGCGTTAAACGCGCGAAAAACCGGAACAGCAAGGTTACAGGCGAGTAGCATTCCTAATCGCCTATGTTATAGGCGAGTAGGGTGCTAATCGCCCATATTATAGGCGAGTAGAGGTCTACTCTTGTGTAAGATCAGGTGATTAGCCCTAATCACTAGTAAGTTCAGGTGATTAGCCCTAATCACTAGAAAGTTCAGGGGAGTAGCCCCTAATCGCCTATAATAGAGGGGAGTAGCCCCTAATCGCCTATAATAGGGGCGAATAGGACTCCTAATTGCTAGTTGACCAACCTAAATGCTAGTTGACTTTTCCTAATCGCGTGTACTGCTGCTGTAAGTGTAAATTAGCATTCCGAGACCCGATTTAACATGTAGTAACATGCTAGGAACCCCGTAACATGTCTAATAACTTGGTAACATATATTTGGATGTATTTTGGTGATACGTGAACTATGTGCTATAACTTGTTGTGCGTTAACGTATGTTAAGTGTACTTGCGTTATTGTACGTTTTGGAGCGTAAACATAACACGGGGAGTCTCGGGTCACCAATGGGATGTCGAGTCTTGTACTTTGGGTCGGTTAAACAGTCACGGTGTTTTCAAACGAACTTGGTTATGGTCTGGACATCTAGGGACTAATTAACCTGCGGGTTATTAGTCTAAGTACTTGTAACTGTCGTATGTTAGGTCGCCGCTTACGGGACTAGCATAGCAGCTGGGTTTACTCGGGTTAAGGAGTAACGCAACTTAAGGTGAGTTTACGGCCCCTCTTTTAAACTGGTTTTATACTTTCGGGGGAGAAAACATGTGTTAAAACTATATTTGGTAACTACTGTCATACTATGGGTTTCTATTGTGTACTACACGATCTTTGGAAGTCCCGGGGGGAACCATGAATGTGCGGGTTTGCACAACGGGAAATGTGAATAGCGCTATTGGGAGTGACCAACCCCGCTCGTCGACTTGGAGGGTCGGCGGGTGCATATTGTCTCAAACAGGAACAACAGGAACAACCGGAACTACATCGGGCATACTTTTGGTATTCGCGTTAGTAATGGTTTTCCAATCGTGGTAGTAACAAAACGTACGCCTAGCTAGCGTATACTGGTTTTCTATTTGTTATAGTATGGACAGGTGGACTTGGTACTTGGATACAAAACCTGTAAACTCACCAGCATTTTTGTGCTGACGTAAACTTTTACATGTTTTCTCAGGTCGCTAAGGTAGCACGACTGGACTAGGGCGCACGCGTCTGCACGGCGTCTTAATAGGGTTGCATGGTCTTTTGAACGTTGAACTATTGTTTCATTATTGAGATATTGTTTTTAAATAAGCTTCCGCTGTAAACGGGGATTTTAAACTATGTTTTGAAATTGCATTTATGTTCATTTAGACTTGTTTATTGTGATCGTTGGTTTGGATCCTGGTTTGTCATGCGCCTCGCGGTAAAACTCCGCAAGTGGATTTTGAGGGTGTGACAGATTGGTATCAGAGCCAATGGTTATAGTGAACTAGGACTGCATGTAGAGTCTAGTCTATAGCCGAGTCGCACACACTAGACGATCACATGGTACTAAACGTTATAGTGGTTACGTATGGTCTTGTCGGGGTGTCTCTAAATCATTGGTCTTTCTACGTTACATCATCCGTTCTATCTTAGGTTGGGTTACTTGTTTTCTAGGCAGTGTGGTCTATTGGGGTAACTCGTGTGCTCTTGAGATTTGTCCAAGACTCGGACATCTCCCTTTCGCACTCCAATAGAAACACTTGTCGTGAACTACCGTGGTATTACGGTGTGTAGCTAAGAGTCTATGTTCGGTGATTGAGCTTTGAACTAGGAGAACACTAGGAGGACCATGTAGAGCGGTTTATCATTTTGGGTGCACACAAAATCATAAACCGAAATGCATGGAAGCCCTAGTGAGCTCTGGGTTTGAGGGGATAGTCCTGGATTGGATCTGGCTTTGATCTTGTGAACATTAGTGGTTATCTTTAACTGCGAAACTAAATTTTCTCGTTCTTTCTGCCAGAATCATGTCTGGAGTGCGTGGAGGACGTGGAGGTGGTCGCAATGGTGGACGTGGTGGTGGTCGCGGTGGTGCTGGTGGTCGTGGTGGAGGTATTAACCTATCACAGGCTGATCTGAACAACTTGCTCCAAGCTGCCTTCCAGTTAGGGCACAACGGTGGTGGTAAGTTGTTTTATCCATTTTCTTTGCCTCATTGGTGAGCCTTGTTTACGTTATTCGTGGTTTCTCATACGTTTCATTTCAGGTGGTCCTGTTGACCCACCCCCACCCATGTGCACCTACAAGATGTTTCGGGACTGTAAGCCCCAGGAATTCTCTGGCACTGAGGGTGCGGTTAGCTTGCTAAGGTGGTTGGAGAAAGTGGAGTCGGTATTTCTGATGTGTAACTGTCTTCCAGAAGACCGGGTAAAGTATTCGGCTGCGTTATTTCAGGACGTGGCATTGACTTGGTGGAATGGTATCACCCAGAACATGGGTATTGGGGAGGCATATGCTATGCCATGGGAGAATTTTGTGCAGTTGCTGAAGCGTGAGTATTGTCCGAGGGAAGAGGTACAGAAGCTGGAGCATGAGGTGTGGAACCTCAAGATGACTGGATCGGAAATCGAGAAGTATACTGTGAGGAGGAATGAGTTGGCAGTGCTGTGTCCCGATCTGCACGTGCCAGAGTATCGTAGGATTGAACACTATGTCTCGGGTTAGTACCGGAAATTGCAGGGTTAGTGGCTGCCGGGAATCATCCTACTTATGCGGAGGTAGTTCGATCGGCCCATAGGATGACCAACTTAAAAGTGAATGAGGGGATTTTGCCTGCGAAGGGTTCAACAGTTAAGGCCCCAGAGAACAACAAGCGCAAGTGGGAAAATGACGGGAAAGGATCTGGGTCTGCACAGCAGGGTAAAAGGTTTGATAATGGGGGTTCATCTTCTTCGGGTAACAAGCAGGGTGGTTATGCGGGAAAACTGTCCAAATGCAACAAGTGTGGACGCCATCACCAAGGGAACTGCGACAGTAACCGTTGTCACCGCTGCCAGCGAACAGGGCATTATGCTAAGGATTGTCGGGCTACACTTCCATCGACTCAGGCTCCGACTAACAGCTCAGCTCCGACTACTCAGGGGACTATAGGGAAACAAGGATGCTACAACTGTGGTGACACTGGGCATTACAAGAAAGATTGCCCAAAACTGAAGCAGGGTGGGAACAACGGGAATGGGAACAACGGGGGCGGCGGCAGAAATGCACGTGCCTTCGTCATTGGAGCTGCTGAGGCTAGACAGGACCCAGATACAGTCACCGGTACGTTTCTTCTCAATAATCGTTCTGTTAGCGTGTTATTTGATTCTGGTGCCGACAAGAGTTTTGTATCCATGGATGTTAGTCGACTGCTAGATGTAGTACCCGTACCATTAGAAACCAAGTATATTATTGAGTTAGCTGACGGTAAAACGATTGAAGCTACTAGTGTTCTTCGGGAGTGTCAATTAGAGTTGTCGGGTTTATCGTTCCCCATCGACCTTATGCCGGTACCATTGGGTAGTTTTGACGTTGTGGTAGGAATGGATTGGTTATCTTTGTATCGCGCGGAGATCGTCTGTTACGATAAGGTTATTCGGATTCCTCTCCCTGATGGAGAATTTCTCTCTGTGTACGGTATCAAGGGTGGTGTTCCGCTAAACATCATCTCTAGCATGAAAGCCCTTAAGTGTCTTCGAAAGGGTTATCCAGCCGTTTTGGCGCTTTTATCTGTTTCCACTAGTGATGAGAAGAAGATCGACGACATTCCGGTGGTACGCGAGTTTCCTGATGTTTTTCCCGATGATTTATCTGGTCTTCCTCCTCATCGTCAAGTCGAGTTCGGTATTGATCTTGTACCAGGGGCTGCTCCTATTGCTCGGGCCCCCTACCGTCTTGCACCTCCCGAGATGCAGGAATTGTCTAGCCAGTTACAGGAACTCTTGGACAAGGGTTTCATCCGGCCAAGTTCTTCCCCTTGGGGAGCCCCGATTTTATTTGTTAAGAAGAAGGATGGGAGTTTCCGATTATGCGTAGACTACAGAGAACTGAACAAATTGACTGTCAAGAACCGTTATCCTCTTCCACGTATTGATGATCTATTCGACCAGCTTCAGGGTTCTAGTTATTATTCCAAGATCGATTTGAGGTCCGGTTATCACCAGCTGCGCGTCAGGGAGGCTGACGTTGCGAAGACTGCTTTTCGAACACGTTATGGCCATTTCGAATTCTTGGTCATGCCTTTCGGTCTCACGAACGCACCAGCGGTTTTCATGGACTTGATGAACCGCGTCTGTAAACCATATCTGGACAAGTTCGTCATTGTGTTTATTGATGACATTCTGATCTACTCCAAGAACGAGACCGAACACGGGGAACATCTGCGGTTAGTTTTGGAACTCTTGCGACGGGAACAACTTTACGCCAAGTTCTCAAAGTGTGACTTTTGGTTACGCGAAGTTCAATTCCTAGGACATGTGGTTAATGAACTAGGAATTCATGTCGATCCAGCAAAAATCGAAGCGATCAAGGACTGGGGAGCACCAAAGACGCCAACTGAGGTGCGGCAATTCCTAGGCCTTGCGGGCTATTATCGTCGTTTCATTCAGGGGTTCTCGAAGATTGCTCAACCCCTCACCACTCTCACTCAGAAGGATAGGAAGTTCGACTGGGGTGAATCACAAGAGTCAGCGTTTGAAGAACTGAAGTCTAAACTGTGTTCTGCTCCTATTTTGTCTTTACCTGAGGGTCCTGATGATTTTGTTGTTTACTGTGATGCTTCCATTCATGGACTCGGTTGCGTGTTGATGCAACGCGAGAAAGTGATTGCGTATGCTTCTCGTCAACTCAAAGTGCACGAGAAGAACTACACAACTCATGACTTGGAGTTGGGTGCTGTGGTATTCGCGTTGAAAATTTGGAGACATTACTTGTACGGTACCAAATGCACCATCTACACCGATCACAAGAGTCTCCAACACATTTTCAACCAACAACACTTGAACATACGGCAACGCCGTTGGATCGAACTTTTGAACGACTATGATTGTGCCATTAAGTACCATCCTGGCAAGGCGAATGTTGTAGCAGACGCCTTGAGCAGGAAGGAATCTACTAAACCTCGTCGCGTTCGGGCGTTGCAGCTCACTATTCATTCATCGTTACCTGATCAACTCCGTTCTGCCCAATTGGAAGCTTTGAAGGAGGAAAACCTTAAAGCTGAAACTATGCACGGTGCCGACAAGCACCTAGAGCGAAGGTCTGATGGTCTGCACTATTTCGCAGAACGTATATGGGTTCCTTTGTTCGGGGGACTACGGGAGCTTGTCCTTGATGAGGCTCATAAGTCCCGGTATTCTATTCATCCTGGTTCGGATAAGATGTACCAAGATCTAAAGGTGCTTTACTGGTGGCCAAACATGAGGTCGGACATAGCCTCATACGTGAGCAAATGCTTGACCTGTGCTAAGGTCAAGGTGGAATACCAGAAACCGTCGGGTCTCCTGCAACAACCTGAAATTCCGGAATGGAAATGGGAACGGATTACTATGGATTTTGTCACACAACTTCCTAAATCACCAAGCGGGAACGACAAGATATGGGTGATTGTCGATCGGTTGACGAAATCAGCCCATTTTCTTGCTATTAAGGAGACCGACACCATGGATCGTTTGGCTCGTCTTTACTTGAAAGAAGTTGTTTCTAAGCACGGGGTACCAGTTTCTATTATCTCGGATCGTGACTCCCATTTTACTTCTCACTTTTGGAAGTCTTTGCACAAGGCTTTGGGTACCCAACTAGACATGAGTACGGCTTACCATCCACAGACTGACGGTCAGAGTGAGCGTACGATTCAAACTTTAGAAGACATGCTGCGGGCATGTGTGATCGATTTTGGCAAGGGTTGGGAAGCTCATCTGCCGTTGGTAGAATTCTCGTACAACAACAGTTATCACACGAGCATCAAAGCTGCTCCGTTCGAAGCACTGTACGGACGGAAATGCCGTTCTCCTCTTTGTTGGGCTGAAGTGGGTGAGAGTCAACTCACTGGGCCTGAACTAGTGTACGAAACTTCGGAAAAGATCGTACAGATTCGTAATCGGTTGGCGGCGGCACGGGACCGGCAAAAGAGTTATGCTGATCAGCGTCGCAAACCACTGGAATTCCAAGTCAATGACAAGGTACTTCTAAAAGTCTCACCGTGGAAGGGCGTCATACGCTTTGGGAAGCGTGGCAAACTCAATCCGCGATATGTCGGCCCATTTACGATCCTGGAACGGATTGGGCCGGTGGCATATCGACTTGATCTACCGACGGAGCTCGGTAACGTACATAACGTCTTTCACGTGTCAAACTTGAAGAAGTGTCTGGCTGACGAGTCTCTCATCGTTCCACTGGAAGAGATCAAGGTTGATGATCGTCTTCGGATTGTGGAAGAACCTGTAGAGATCCTTGATTACAAGATTCGCAGCCTGCGTCACAGCAAGATTCGTATCGTTAAGGTTCGGTGGAACTCGGACCGGGGACCGGAATATACATGGGAACGGGAGGATCAGATGAAGTCTAAGTATCCTCATCTTTTTCCTAAGGAAGCGTTCGAGTCGAGACATGTCTCTTCGGCAGCTGAATGAATCTCGGGTCGAGATTCCTTTTAACGTGGGGATGATGTGACAACTCGGGTAAATCTCTCTCTTTTGGTTTCTATCTTTTGTTTGTTCCTTCGTTATTTCTTTTGTTCTTTTGGTACTTGAGCAATTTTCGGGACGAAAATTCTTTTAACGTGGGGATGATGTGACACCCGGCAAATTCTGGTTAACAACGTTGTCTAGATGAAAGTCTACCTTAGCGAGTCACGCGTATATTGTACTTAACTGGGTTAGTTAAGTCGGGTTATAGTTCGGGAACTATTGGTTTAGTCTAGAGGATCATTGGATGTTGGTCTAGAGGTTCATTAGATGTCGGTCCTTAACCAAGTGTACAAACGGTGACGATCGGTAGGATCGTCAGGGCATACGGAACGTACGAGTCTCGAGTCCCGGGAATTGGTGAACGAGTGTAAATATGTGTATTTACTTGTGTTATGTGTTTACAATCATTATATGACTTGTCGGTACGTGAATATGCATTAACATATGTTAAAACGGGGTTTAACGCGCAAAACGCACCAAACCAACCCCTACAGGCGATTAGGAAGCCTAATCACCTGTAGGGGAGGCGAGTAGAGGACCTTAGGGGCGATTAGAGCCCTACTCGTGTGTATGTAGGGGCGATTAGGCCCAATCACCTGCACAATCATGCGATTAGCAGCCCTAATCGCATGAAACTGCTGCATACTCGCCTATAACGTGCTGGACGACTAGAAACGCCTATAAATACAATGCTTAACCTCCTAAACTTCCTAACATCAACCCTAGTCGTCCCATAACCGCCCCAAACACATAAACAACCTCTGGAAGGCGATTTTGATCAAAAACACAAGGTTTCAAGGTCTAACCATCATTCTTTCATAATCCTAAGGTTTGATTCTCATCCATAACACTTTGTAAACGTTTTTAATCAATCCCTAATGGTCCAGACCTGTTCATAAACGAAAAAGCTTTCTGAAAATCGTCAATAAGGGTTGTTAATCGGATTATAACTAATATACGTGCGTTATGGGTGTGTATGATTAGAAAGATAGGATTTTTATGATTCTTGATGATGATTTGATGGGTTATCATGCTAGGTCAGGATTGATATTGATATTGTGATAATAGGAATCTCAGTAATTGGATATTAGGGTTATGATTACACGTGATAGTATGATGTTGCATGCTATGTGAATTGGTGTTTGGATTACTTGGTTGCATGCAGGACTGATTATACGAGGTTGAACGAAGGATTTTGGGTTAAACATGTTTAGGATAGTGTTTGGGATGATATTGGGTGGTTACACACGTTCTGGATCTAATTTGGAGCGTTAAACGCGCGAAAAAACGGAACAGCAAGGTTACAGGCGAGTAGCATTCCTAATCGCCTATGTTATAGGCGAGTAGGGTGCTAATCGCCCATATTATAGGCGAGTAGAGGTCTACTCTTGTGTAAGATCAGGTGATTAGCCCTAATCACTAGTAAGTTCAGGTGATTAGCCCTAATCACTAGAAAGTTCAGGGGAGTAGCCCCTAATCGCCTATAATAGAGGGGAGTAGCCCCTAATCGCCTATAATAGGGGCGAATAGGACTCCTAATTGCTAGTTGACCAACCTAAATGCTAGTTGACTTTTCCTAATCGCGTGTACTGCTGCTGTAAGTGTAAATTAGCATTCCGAGACCCGATTTAACATGTAGTAACATGCTAGGAACCCCGTAACATGTCTAATAACTTGGTAACATATATTTGGATGTATTTTGGTGATACGTGAACTATGTGCTATAACTTGTTGTGCGTTAACGTATGTTAAGTGTACTTGCGTTATTGTACGTTTTGGAGCGTAAACATAACACGGGGAGTCTCGGGTCACCAATGGGATGTCGAGTCTTGTACTTTGGGTCGGTTAAACAGTCACGGTGTTTTCAAACGAACTTGGTTATGGTCTGGACATCTAGGGACTAATTAACCTGCGGGTTATTAGTCTAAGTACTTGTAACTGTCGTATGTTAGGTCGCCGCTTACGGGACTAGCATAGCAGCTGGGTTTACTCGGGTTAAGGAGTAACGCAACTTAAGGTGAGTTTACGGCCCCTCTTTTAAACTGGTTTTATACTTTCGGGGGAGAAAACATGTATTAAAACTATATTTGGTAACTACTGTCATACTATGGGTTTCTATTGTGTACTACACGATCTTTGGAAGTCCCGGGGGGAACCATGAATGTGCGGGTTTGCACAACGGGGAAATGTGAATAGCGCTATTGGGAGTGACCAACCCCGCTCGTCGACTTGGAGGGTCGGCGGGTGCATATTGTCTCAAACAGGAACAACAGGAACAACAGGAACTACATCGGGCATACTTTTGGTATTCGCGTTAGTAATGGTTTTCCAATCGTGGTAGTAACAAAACGTACGCCTAGCTAGCGTATACTGGTTTTCTATTTGTTATAGTATGGACAGGTGGACTTGGTACTTGGATACAAAACCTGTAAACTCACCAGCATTTTTGTGCTGACGTAAACTTTTACATGTTTTCTCAGGTCGCTAAGGTAGCACGACTGGACTAGGGCGCACGCGTCTGCACGGCGTCTTAATAGGGTTGCATGGTCTTTTGAACGTTGAACTATTGTTTCATTATTGAGATATTGTTTTTAAATAAGCTTCCGCTGTAAACGGGGATTTTAAACTATGTTTTGAAATTGCATTTATGTTCATTTAGACTTGTTTATTGTGATCGTTGGTTTGGATCCTGGTTTGTCATGCGCCTCGCGGTAAAACTCCGCAAGTGGATTTTGAGGGTGTGACAGATTTTGTTCATGAACGCACACAAACACAAACGAAGACAAAGAAATGTTTATGAACATAAACAAACACAAACGAACATATATTAGCTTTGGAATAAGATATAATTCTTAAAACATAAGCTAGATCCACCGAAAATATAACTAAATTATCCAAACATATTTACCTCACATCTATTATGTATTTGGGTAAATAAAAGAAAATAAACAATTATAAACCTATTAAACTATCAAACATAAACGAACGAACGCGGCCTCTGTTCATGTTCGTTCATTTATTAAACGAAAGAACACAAACGAACTTCCTGCCGAGCAGTTCATGAACTGTTAGCTGAAAGTTTAGTTCGTTTGCAGCCCTACCTGCACACTCAACTTCCCTTTAAACACTCCACCTATCCAACCTATTCTATCTATAATCATCACCACACATGCACCATTATACAAACTAGTCTATAAAACCATCAAACTTTTCGATTCCTTTCCAGCACTCCCAATATCACTTTCAAACAATACATTATTATCGGCACCTATACATCGGCCGATTATATCTTCGGCAACCATTCGTATTCCGGGCAAGTTCTAACCTTTTCCTTCTTAGAAAACGAGTGCCTAAGCTGTAATGGCCAGCATTTAGATTAGATATTATACTCCGAAGCTGTAATGGTTAGCTACAGTGGCGAAGCTTGAAAAATTGGTCCGGGGGTCGGAAATAACCAGTCACGAGACGAGACCTAATTTGTTTTTCTATTATATGTTCGGGTCGGATTATATGTTCGGGTCGACGATTCGATTCGAGTCGAGTCAAACATTAAATACAATAATATCAAAGTTTAAGCATCGTTTAACAAAAACTTGAACAAATACACTAAAACATTAAAAATGAGACAAAGCGTGGGTACCTGGATGAAGAATTACAGTTCAGCCCAACGACTTTTAGGATTTTTGAATTCTTCAATTATGGACTCCGAATCAAAGTTTTCAGTCATTTCTCTTTCTATGTAAATCACCATGCTATTTACTTATATTTTCATTATTTGTTCCCTCTACTTGTTCCTCATTCACTCATTTAAAAAAAGATGTTATGCTTTTATTCTTCCCCATCGTATAATCTAATAATAACATAAACATTAAATTAAGGAAAAAAAACCATCGCCAAATCGCCATTTGTATCAACGTGGCAACATCAACATTCAACAGACAATACAACACAGTCATGACTCAACAAAACATTTGCAAATATTATATAATTTATATTCAATATGACTTATGAAAATAAAATATAGTACCTGGATGGTCAGATGGAGACAAATACACAATGAACTTTGATTGATTTTTCAATGAAGAAAAATTACAAATTACAACAAAGTGCTGACTGCTGAGAAGGGACGAGGGGTTTTTTTTCGACACAAATGAATAGACAACAGAGGAGCTGAGAAGGGACAAGGTTTTTTTTTGTTAAAAGTTTTTTTGGGTTTAGGTTTTTCAAGTGGGCTTTGAAGTTAGGTTTTTCTAAAGAAAAATCATCAAGAAAAATAAATGGGCTAAATCAAACACTTGGGTTTTACCTCTTAAAATGGGCCAACGGGGGTCAAAACCGTATACTTATTTTTTTTTTTTCAAAAAAACGGGGGGTCGAAACCGTATATACCTATTTTTTTTCAAAAATACCGGGGGGTCGAAAACATATATACCTAAAAATTTCTATACGGATACTATATAATCGGCACTTCTGAGCGAAAATTCGGGGGGGTCGGTCGCCCCTCCCCGCCCCAACAAACCTTCGCCACTGGTTAGCTATATACGTATATAATTAATATTATATAACAGAAACAGGTTCTCAGCCCAACTAAAACATCTCTGTCGACGACTAGAATCCGATCGGAATTCTCAACAATGAGTGCATTTCCCCCATTTTCTATCTAAAACATCCTTTGGGGTGAATGCATGTTGTGTGTTTGTCAAACTTTTGCATTATGTCGTGTGTTTACTCGAAATATAATCGGAGGTCGATCAGAAACGATTAGAAGTGGATCCACTTGGTTATTAAATCTTGTTCATATCTTGATTCGAAAAGGGGTTAAGTTCCAACTATCTAACATTGATAAGGTGTTACCATAAGTTATAACATTTGGTCGACCGATTTCATGTTGTCTTTGGCATTACTCACTAGTTTAACTACTAACGTATTTTAACATGCATTTCATATTATAAGTGAGAATGTGGAATAAGAGAATCACGCATGTTCAAGTGTTGTCACCGAATGAAATCGAATGTTTATAAATAATGTTTGTTAAGAAGGATATTTTGTGTTAAAACTTATGTAGTAAAAGTTTGATAATATTAATAATGAAGTTATGAGTTGAATATATGCGTGATTGTGTTCTTGTTTAATACCTATTGGTAATGACTCGTGTTATAAATCCGGGTCGTTACATAGCTTTTCCGTCATTTTTCGTCTTTCATGAATTCCACATAGCATTGGTGCTCTAAGTTGATGTTCATTAATGATTAAGATTGAAAAGTATGGTTTTGGAGTAATCACAACTTTTGACAACTATTAGGCCCACTATATGCTTTTAGTGATTTACACGCTTATAATTCCTCCCAAAACTTTGTGCTTGAAAAACAGAAAAGTCTATGATCATTGCTAATTAATGTTTTAGTGTGTGGAATTATGCATCTCCTATTGGAAGATTAGGATTTATAAATGACAATAAAACAAAATAAGCATAGCGAAGCACTGAACTTGACAATTCTTAATAGGTAAAAATGACCCACCAAAAACCTTATTTTTATTCCCACCTAAAAACGTCTAGAACTATCAAAGTTGTGTTTTTAATATCCATTAAAGGTTTTGGTATTGATTTTGATACCAAAAGGACCCATCGGAAAGATTACTATTATTATTAGTATTGTGGAGGTTTGAGATGGATAGGATCCCTACGCGCGAAGCGTTACTGAGAAGAAATATAAACGTGGGGAATCAAGCGTGCAGTTTTTGTAACTTTGGAGCAGATTCAACTGTGCATCTATACACAAGCTACAGCTTTGTCGAAGGTGTATGGTCGCGTATTGGCTGTTGGTGCAGAATTGACCCGGTCTTCGCCTTTCAGGTCTGTGACCTGTTTTTGCTGCACAAAAAGGCTCCAAGAGGCAAGGATGGTAAGCTGATTGTTAGAGGTATTATCTTGGTTACCTTATGGTTTATTTGGAAGGCGCGTAACGACTTGGTTTTCAATCAAAGAGGTGTATGTTTCACCTAGTTAGTATTTAAACATAAAATGCAATAATCACTTGCACATAAGACATTCTTTCTAGTACATTGCAATAATCGTAACGTCGACAAAAATGAGCTGGTCGTCATGGTATTTTCGAATGTTTATAAAATATAATAGTGTTAAAGTTATGATAGAATTAAATAAAAGAATTATAATTTTGTAGCGGATGGGAGGAAAATGTAATTATTAACTAAAAAATAGGGAATTAAAGTGTAAATAAGATAGGGTATTAAATGTAAATAATGTATGAATGACTATTTTACCCTCATTTTAGGGTTATCAATGAAATATTAGTTCTTAACTTTTGGGTATCTTAAAATACCCCTCCCCCATGCATTATAATATAGTATAGATATAGATATAGATATAGATTTAAACATAAAATGCAATAATTACCTGCACATAAGGCATTATTTCTTGTACATTTCAGTCCACACAACGGTATTGACTACGACAAACATCGAAAGGTCGACAAAAATGAGTCGGTCATCATGGTATTTTTGAATGTTTATAAAATATAATAGTGTTAAAGTTATGATAGAATTAAATAAAAGAATTATAATTTTGTAGCGGAGGGGAGGAAAATGTAATTATTAACTAAAAATTAGGGAATTAAAGTGTAAATAAGATATGATATTAAAATGTAAATAATGTATGAATAACTATTTTACCCTCATTTTAGGGTTATTATATAAATATTAGTTCTTAACTTTTGGGTATATTAAAATACCCCTCCCTCATGAATTATAATATAGTATAAAAAAAATACATCATAATGAAGAGCATTTTATTATCTTTAATTTGAGTATGGTAATGCTATTTTTTTAATTGAAAATTTTTATGTGCTACGTGATTAACAATATCTAGGAATAACCAAGAACTAAACCGTTCACTGAAGCCAAACCAAAAAAACAGACAAAACTGAACCAAAATTAATTGACAACTGAATTGACCAACATTCGATTTAACTTTAAATCGGTTATTGTTTTCTTTTTGTACCCTTAGTTATCCGAAATAAGTCAAATGGAACCATTCATATATTCATAACAGCGTGCCCGCACGATGTAATAGGGAACACAAACATTTCTAATGGTGCATGGTTGGGTTTGATTGAGTTCGGTTATTAGCCTTAATCGAAACAAAAAATGACATTATCGGTTTGTTGATTTTATTAACCAATCAGTTAATTGGCTAAGTCTATTTGGTTAGATTGTCATTTTTAGTTTGGTTTAGTTAATTTTGGTTAATAACAAAAACCAAACTTTGGTTAAAATTTTTGCTCAGAATTACATGAAACTAAGGTTTAAATACATGAAATAGATGTTTAAAAGATATAAATATATGAATGGTTCAGTTTCGGTTCGTTAATTTTGGTTAGCTTAGGGTAAATAAAAACCGATATTAGGTTAACTCGGTTTTGGTTATTTTTCGGATCGCTTTTGTATGTTTTTTGTTCGATTTTGGTTGAGGATTCAATTATTGTTCATCCCGAGATATTGTTAATCACATAAAAAATCAATTTTTTAATTAAAAGAATATAGCAAAATTATACTCATAATATGATTTGAAGCTGAGTAGGGGGTTTTGAATTGTAGTGGCAGGAGAAATAGAGAGGGTTTTGATATTTTAAAATTTGAAATTTGAATTATTTATCCTTGCCACTTATTTTGCACTAGAAGAATCCGAGCTTGGGAAGTCTAATAGAAGAAATAAAGAATTTGGGGTTTTTTATGGCTAATGAGCCGATTTAAAGCCCAAACATTAATTAGCGTATTTTTCTCTTTTTGGTTGTGGTTTGTAACCTGTTGGATTGGGTTAACACAAGGTCGACTGTGTGTTTTTAATGAAGTGTTTTGTTGGGATTTTCAAGAACAAATTATGGTCTTTGAATGAAAAAAGAAAATATAGGTTAGTTATATCTCACCCACCCTCTATTTGTTTAAACAGTTAAAAACTAAAATGAGAGAGAGAGAGAGCGAGCGAGAGGGAGCCGAGGAGACACAAACGGGCAAGGGAGAAATAATCTGGTGCCGGTTACTACGTTCTTTGTGGCCAATCTACCGGGTGGGGTTTCAAGTTCAATGCTTTGGAAGGTTTTCGAACCTTATGGATACATTAAGGACGCTTATGTGGCCAAGAAACGGGATAGAAGAGGGAATTTCTTTGGGTTTCTCAGATATGAAAGAGTGTTGGATGTCCCGGAACTGATGCAGAAGTTAAATATGGTTAAAATCTATCAAGCAAAGGTGACAGTTACGGTTGCTAGATACGATCGGAATCATCGAAGAATCGAGGAACAACCCATCCAGGACAATGGAGCTAATATGAGGGCCGGGAAGACGGTGAATCAGGAGCAGGGATACACCTCGGTCCAGGCGCCTCCAACCGTAGTAATGAACGGATACTCTTTTAAGAATGCTGTGGCAGGAGATCAGCCTTCTTGTTCCAAAAAGTCGATTAGGTTTGATGGTCGGATGGCAATGTATCCCGACCATTGTATGATGAGATCGGTTATTGGGGAGGTGAAAAACTTGTCGGCTTTTAGAAACTTAAAAGCTATGTTGCTGGCCGGAGGTTGGCAGGAAAATCCGGTAAGTTATATTGGGGGCTTAAAGGTAATGATTGTTTTCAGGAATAAAAGGTCTGCTCTATCGTTCATAGGCGGGGAAAATCCGATATGGAAGGATACTTTGGACTCGGCCGTATTATGGGAAGGTCAGATTTTGAACTGTGACAGATTGGCATGGGTTAAGATTATGGGGGTACCGATTCAACTAAGGGACGATGAGGCGTTTAATAGGATTGGAGAGTTGGTTGGGAAAATCGCTAAGAAGTCATCCTTTTCTTGGGAATCTCCTGATAATTCCTGTGGTGATGTTTGTGTGCTGGTGTCCGAGTTAAGGAAGATCGATGAGGAGGTTGAACTGGTCTGGGATGGGAGGAACTTTCCTGTGCGAGTGGTAGAGGACTACTCAGGGAAGCTCCAATTAGTGATGGAAGGGATTAGGGTGGAATTGGCGGAGTCAAGTATTAGTTCTCAAGGCTCGATGGATGGGAATGTAGAGTTGGAGGAGGGTGAATTTCGCCGGAATGACATACCGGAGGAGAAGGGCGGTTGTGGAGATGAACAGTCTCCGGGGGAAGGGGAAGAGTCGGTGCAACAATCTATGCATGGGGATGATGAACAGTTTTTGCATGGGGGGGAGGTTCACATGCATGCAGACGTGGGATTGGGGGACGATGATAGGGTCTCACATGTGTTGAATAATGATAATAATACTAACCTTAATAATAATATTGAAATTAATGATAATATAAATATGGAGGTGGACAATAATATTGCTGGTGGACCTACAGGTATGAGTGAGGTTAATAAGTTGGGCTGTCTCAGTAATGGGCCAACCCCACCTGAAAGGCCCAAAAAGAGAACTAGGGCTATGAGAAGTCCACCTGTGGGGGTAAATAATGGCACCGAAAATCTCAATATGGATAATAATAATAATATCACTAACAATATTCATAATGATAATATTTTGGATATCCCTATGGGTGAGGAGGAGGATACTGATTCAAGTTCTTTTCCAGACCTGAACAAGTCGGCAGACTCCAAGGGTTCAGATCTGGGAGTTCGATTGGGGGATTCTCAAGGGGGTGGGGTTAATAGTCTGGGTGAGGAGGCCGATTACGGTGGAGGTGAAGCAAATGAGAGCAGATTTGATAATGATGGAAGGGTGATGGAGACTAAACAATACAATACGGTAGTGCAGCGGACTGGTAAAATTGTGGCAGACACTGACGAGGTGGACCTGACTATCAGGGTCGGCTCTGTGGTTGGGATTGTACTGGATGGTTTTGAGGAACAGGTGGCGGAGATAGTAAATGGTGATGGTGCTCAAGAAGTTTTACAATGAATTTTCTCTCTATAAATTTACGTGGTGTGAGAGATCCAGGGAAGACATCTTGGGTGAAAGGGTTGAAGTCTAGTTACGGGATTCAGTTTTTGGCTGTGCAAGAGACGAAACTTGATGGTAAGTCTTTTTTTGGGTATAATTCTCTTTGGGGTAGTTCGGTATATCAATATGAACAGGTGTGGGCTGAGGGTAGATCTGGGGGTCTGCTAAGTCTGTGGAATCCTGCCATGTTCCATCAGACTGGGGTAATAAAAAAATAGACAGTTTTTGGTGGTTTCGGGGGTATTGGTGTCTTTGGGGGTTATCTTGAATATTGTCAACGTGTATGCTTCAAATGACGCTACTAGGAGAAGAGACCTGTGGGTGGAACTTGAGCAATTGAAAATGAACTCGCAGGGTTTGTGGGTATTCCTAGGGGATTTCAATGAGGTTAGGGCAGATTGTGAGAGACGGAATTCGGAGTTCATTGGGTTGAATGCAGATCGGTTCAATGAGTTTATTCGAAGGGCCGATTTATATGAGTATAGTATGGGGGACATAGGTTTACATACATGTCGGATAATGGTGAGAAGATGAGTAAGTTGGATAGGTATTTGGTGTGTAGAGGATTTTGGGATTGTTGGCCGGGGGCTGGGGTTACGGCGTTGGCTAGAGGTATGTCGGATCAGTGCCCTATTGTGCTATCGGTATCCCCGGCGGATTTTGGACATATACCATTCAGATTCTTCAACTCGTGGTTGGAGATCCCTGGGTTTCGGGATTATGTTAGGTCGCTATGTTCTTCGTTTGTTTTTTCTGGGTCGGCAAGTCTTGGGCTTGCCACAAAGTTGAAGTTCCTAAAGAATAAGATAAGGCCTTGGGTGACTGAGGAAAAGAAAAAATTGGAGGCGGATTATCGGGCTAAAAGTAAGGAGGTTGAGAGGTTAGAGCGGTTGGCCGAGGTTAGGGTGTTGACCGGGGCTGAGAAAGAAATACGAGACGAGTATAGGTTATTTTTAAAGGATGCAGAGTATAGGAAACAAGCCGATATTAGACAGAAAGCTCGTGTGAAGTGGGCGTTGGATGGAGATGAAAACTCCAAGTATTTCCACGGGGTAATTAATTCTAATACGAGTAACTGTAGGATTAATGGGATTCGGCTTGACAGAGCTTGGATTGATAGTCCGTTGGTTATAAAAGATGAGGCTTTCAAGTTCTTTTCGGATAAGTTTAAGGAACCAATGCCGGTTAGACCCCCCTTTTCTTGTCCGAACTTGACTTGCCTTTCTCTACAGGAAGCGGATTGTCTTATTCAGCCTTTCACGTTGTTGGAGATCAAAGATGCGGTATGGTCATGTGATGGGGAGAAGGCGCCGGGCCCGGACGGGTTCAATTTTAGGTTTATAAAGCGGTTTTGGGGCTGTTTTGTGTAACAACCGGCAAAAATAAGGTAATTCCGTACAAGTAATTAATATATGATTAACGTAATTAAATGCAATTATGTGTGATTTAATTATCAAGGCCTTAGGGAATAGCAATTTCCAAATAGTGCATAGGAATGCATACGTTTAATGGTAAAGCATGATTGGACCATGTGCGAATAAGCTATCCGGTACGGATGTTGGCAATTACCCGGTAATAATTAAATAAACGAAACGAATCCCGGACACCCAGGATATAAAATAAAGGGTATTTTCATAAGATATAATGAGTTTTGGAACTCCAAAACCATAAATGAAAACGTCTTGTACAAATCTCCCGGTAACGAATAAAGTGCGCGTATCGCACCCGATACGCGTATAACTCATAAATTCACCCGGTAAAGGCCTAAATAACCAATCAACGCTTAAAATAAACTATATTTAAGTGTTATTAAAGGTATATTTAATGTCCGGATAACGCGTGATTAAAACCCGAAAAATACCCGAACGACACCCGAACGACGGGGGATTAAACTTAACAATCAATGGGTTAATATTTGAAGTGGTGGACCCCACCCAAACCCCTCTAAGGGCCGGCCTAATGGCCCTAATATACCCATGTCTTGTGCAAATCTTAATAATAATAACCTATGTAAGGCATGTTTAACATAAGACAAAGTGTGTAAGAAAAGCATAAGTAGACATCTAGTACAAAAGCAAACAAACCTTGTCCCCTTGAGCCAAATTTCGGCCAAGAGGCCAAGAAAAGCCAAGACAAGCTAGCTAAATCATAACCTAGGTGTGTGCATGCATGGAAGGTCTTGTATAAAATCAAGTGCAAGCTTATGAAAGATTATAATCAATTAGCCAAGATTTGCACTCCACCTCTCTTGTCCTCTCAAAAACCCACGGCCACACCCCTCTTCCCACACCCATCCAAGATCAACTTTAGTACAATACATATCTCTCATATCTTAGTAATGATCATAAAATCCAAGGAAGATTACATGTGATAAGGATATAAATAACACATGTTAGGAGATTGAAAAGCAAAGCAAAACACTCTTTCTTCTCCCCTCTCTTGGCCGTAGGTTTCCACAAGCACACACACATTGTTCTTTCAAGTTTTTACATCTCCAAAATACTTAAAATCATCCATCATCCAAACCCCTTTTGTGTGTTTCAAGAGCTTGGAGCTAAACCACTAGGAAGAACACACTAAACCCCCCTCAAATCCAAGGTTTTTGTCTTCCCTAGCCTTGTGCTAGTAGTAAGCTTCTTAATCTTGTTTTTGATTGTTATTATTCATGTATGTGTTCCTAGTAGCAAGTTGTACATGAAGGGTTTAAAAATGGTTTTGAACATAATCTTTAATAAGTTTTCATGTGTAAAATGGAAGGTTAAAGATATGAAAATAAACCATGGAATTGATGATGATGATGTATTAGTCTTGAAAATATATGAAGTTTACATATAAGACTAAGTAGGATGATGTTTTGGTTAAGATTTTGAGATGAACTTGAATATGTTAAAACTAACTTTAATTCATCTTATTACGATCATTTAAGTTATAATATGTGGTAAAACATGTTAGAAGTTCATAAATGAATAAGATGGAAAATTAAAGTTAACTCACTTAGATGAATGAAATTTTGATAAAATGGACAAATACATAAAACACATATATAATTAGTCTTTCATATGGAATATAAGACTAACATAAGTGTTTTGATACAAAAATAACTTACCAATAAAAAGTTGAATCTTCAAAGTTAACTATTTTGAGTGAAAAATGCCAACTTTGAAAGTTAGAATAGAAAAATGCAACTTTTGTAAGTTAAGGGACTAAAGTTGTAACTTTGAAAGTTAAGGGACTAAAATGAACATCTTAGAAACTATTAGTCCAAAAATACAAGTATGGAGAGTTTGGTGTCAAAAATGTAAGTATTAAAGTCTAAGGATGATTTTTGTAAATACTAGTAGAAATACTTGGGTATTTTGTATAAAAGTGTATTTTTGAAAGTTATAAAAATATAAAGGGTTTTAACATAAGGATTTTTATAAAATAGAGATTTTATAAAAATATTGAACAAACTTGGGAAACTTATACAAAAATGAATACTTTTATATAAATGGGAATATAAAAGTGTTGGAAACATTTTTGTAGTTAAGTTGACAAGTTGGGTTAAAAATACATAAGTATTTTAACCATCCAAGTAACATGTGAAAATAGGAAGAAATATGGAAAATATTTCTATAAAATACATGTTGAAAAAAAAAACTTGGAAAAGTTAACTAATCGAGTTAAGATATCGAACTAAAACGCGTTAACGAACCATAACCGGACAAAATATGAGAAAAATGCCATTGCGGCAAGATAAGAAAAATATATATTTTAAGAGGTAAAATATATATATATACTTGGGTGAAAATAAATAAACACTTTCCTAAGTGTTGGAGGATTAATTCGTGGGAGAAACACATGACACAAACGAATAAGACGTTAAAACAAACGTATATACTTAACAAGGAAAAATTACACATTTATATATATTTGTACGCTCGTCTCGGCAAAATTCTAGTGTATCTACTTAATGGGAAAGTAGATATGCGGGAAGGAAAGCCGCGACGAGAAGACAAGGATATATATATGTGTATGTCGTATCAACGAAATCCTAGTATACTTATTTGAATGGGAAAATAAATATACGGTGTGGTGAGTTGAATCGGACGTTAAGAATATACGATCGAACGACAAAATCTTAGCATATTTGTTTAAATGGGAAAACAAATGTGTGGCAAAGTGAGTCGGGTCGAGAATTGAAATATATATTATATCGAGCGGTGCGATCTTAGGTATAATTATTTAAATGGGAAAATAATTATATGTTAAGTGAAGTCGAGTCGATGATAATAAGATACAAGTTATGGAAATATTAACAAGAGTAATATATAACTTGTAACACAAAGGGTAATGTAACGCCAACGAAACCTAGGATACACGCATAATTAAACGGGATTTGGAACAACTTGTGGTCGGGAGTTGGGTGTACAACTTGCCAAGGCACATGCACTATAGGAATAGTGACTTATACGTTTAGGACGTTTGTAGGTGCAAGACCACCCCTTGCTATTCACCTTATTGAGCCAGACGCAGTTACAGGTGAGTTTCACGGCCCCATTTTAAACTATTTTACGTTTTCCGGGGGAAAGATATGTTAGGGATAGTGTTTGACGGATTTAATACTTGAGGTGTGACCGCCACTCGGGGTTGAGTCCTCGCCTCTATAATCATTTGTTCAGGGAAATGAAACCGGTGGAATATTTGAATAGTACTATTGGTGCCTGACAAGGCCCACCCCTAATCGATAGCGTCGATTATGCATTAGGTTATGCCTGGGGTGCATATATTCTGAACTTAAGTCGTGGGAAACCGAGTAACGACTTGGAGCGGGGCACAATTATTATATGTCTTGGTTTGATTATAGTCTCAAGTAGATTTATAGGAATTTGCAACTCCTATATATTGTCATAACATGGTATTCCCAAGTATTCAAGTTTTAGAAACTGAAAACCTGTGAACTCACCAATATATTTATATTGACGAAACTTTTTAAAACATATCTTTCAGGTAACTAGAAGATGAAAGATCAGGCAAGCAGGGTCGGGGAATCTCCAATGCGACGTCAGGCTTTTGTGGGGTTTCACCTTTATTTCCCAAGGCATTTGGGATATATTTGAGAAACCTCTAAGTTTATTTCAAAAACAATTATCTTTTGTGTAATGTTTGAAACTGATTCGACGTCATAATAAATGACCCATTTTCTTAAATTACTTGTGTTTAGCCATAACCTTGACTTTATGCTTTTGAACCGTCGCGCCACGTGTTTCCGCCTTTGTCGTGGTGTGACAGAACGTGGTATCAGAGCCAAGGTTATAGCGAACTAGAGTATTTTCTTTAAAAACTAGACTATAACCGGATTTGGTTCTAAAGATAAAGTTTTCAAAAGAAAATGTACATGGTTTTAAATAAAAGTAATTTTCAAGAAGCATTGGGCATGAGGAGATTCCGACCAAGCCAGCCATGAGTATTGTTATACTATAACGTGAAAATTAGAAGTTAGGAAGGTTACTATAGAGTAAGCCATAACTGTCTAATTTAAATAAATCATATATACATGTACGGTTCTTTTGCCAGGATGTCGGACGCGGGAAGTATAGCGCCTAGTGTTGATAGCAGTATCCAGATTATACCTGCACCTCCGCCGGAGCCAATCGAGTTGGTTGTACTCGATGCGGAAGAAGACGACGTAGAGATGGACGTCGCAGGAGGGTCAGACGACGATTCAGACGAGACAGATCCTAGCGAGGATCCTGACTGGACACCGGCCGTGGTCGACGCGCCACAGCCCATCGTACCGGCCGCACCTTTGGCCGTACGCCCCGTTCGAGCCATCAGGGATTTCCCTGACGGCTGTGCCGGTCCTTCGCGACCAGTTCCCGCCCAGTCAGACGCGGCAGAGTCTCCTTTCCGCCGACAGGCTCACGCCGAGCACGAGCCGGCACCGGTACCCCACATTCACGTACCTGCAGGTATGAGACTCCTGCCCATTCCCCGTGGAAGAAACGGATGGATATCCGACGACTCCGATGACGAGTCTGTGGGTTCAGTAGGGCACATGTTGGTGCCAGAGATTCAGGCTGACCAGGAGGAGCCAGTGGCTCCAATGCTAGAGGACGCCCCAGCCGACCCCATAGCCCCACCAGCACCCGAGCCCATACCCCAGGAGGAGCCAGCACCAGCAGCACTTATACATGAGGGTAGTCCCGCCCGTAGCTCTGAGCTACATAGGGCAGGCATGGAGGCCTTCGCCACTGCGAGCCCTCCCACACCCCCTGTAGTGGTGTCCACTCCAGAGTGGGCCACTGTCTCTGAGCCATTGGTAGCCCCACTAGCTGAGCCCATGCCACCACCCACCATTGCCATGACTATACCTATCCCCACCATACCCAGCATGACACCTGCACCATACCCTCTAGGTGCAGGGGACCCTTATCTGATGCCACACCACTTTTCCATCAGGCCACCCAGTTTCTTACTGCCCCACATACCAGTACCATTCCCCTTCGGGCCCTTCCCATCCACACACCCTGATGTACCCGGACCATCCCACCTTCCCAGGATGACACCCCCCTCTGGACCCGCCCAGACCTCGACCATCACCTTAGAGCAGGATTTTCAGACCTTAGTCAACACGGTGCAGCGCACCGTGAATCAGGTTGAACAGCAGACGAGGTTGATGTGGGCTAGGATGATTGATACTCGTGATGCCTTGGCGCATTACGCAGAGGAGCTCTTGCGCATGGATGCGCAGAGCGGGATTACTGGGGATGCACACTGGGCACATCGACAGTTTTTGTACGAGCGCATCTCAGAGATCAGCATGACGATTAGCATGTATGCGCCGCAGTACCAGTACCCCCCGCCACCGCCACAGTAGTATGTATCAGGGGATGCACAGAAGACGCACCAGCTTATGTACATATTAGCAGCATTATGGTAGTACAGCACGGGTTATGACACTCGTCTGCATTTTGCCCAGCCGTACGGGTATTACGGCGTATGATATGATGTTTTATTATTTCAAAAGCAATGTATTGTATGAGAAATGTATTCTCCATTTTGTATTATGAACAAGCATTGTACCGACATTATTGAAATTAATGAAAAATCTTATTATTATGGTGAAATATGTTGTTGTCTATGATTATTATTGCTTACTCCATGTGTTGTGGTTTGTATATTTGTGTGGTGATGTTGTGTTGATTACTATTTATTTATGTATGATGTGTTGGTATGTTGTGTGATGATATGGTGTTGATTATTGTGTTCATGCTTTGGTTTGTTATTTATGCTTTGTATTGTATAAATGTTTGCCAAATTAACCTTTGATAATTATTATTGAAGAAAAATGGCACCTGCTGTGACACCTGGCAAATTCGGGTTAACAACGTTGTCTAGATGAAAGTCTACCTTAGCGAGTCACGCGTATACTGTACTTAACTGGGTTAGTTAAGTCGGGTTATGGTTCGGGAACTATTGGTTAGTCTAGAAGATCATTGGATGTTGGTCTAGAGGTTCGGTAGATGTCAGTCCTTAACCAAGTGTACAAACGGTGACGATTTGTAGGATCGTCAGGGCATACGGAACGTACGAGTCTCGAGTCCCGGGAATTGGTGAACGAGTGTAAGTATGTGTATTTACTTGTGTTATGTGTTTACAATCATTATGTGACTTGTCGGTACATGAATATACATTAACATATGTTAAAACGGGGTTTAACGCGCAAAACACACCAAAGGAACCCCTACAGGCGATTAGGAAGCCTAATCGCCCATAGGGGAGGCGAGTAGAGGGACATAGGGGCGATTAGGCCCCTACTCGTGTGATGTTATGGGCGAGTAGGCCCAATCGCATGCTAGTTCATGCGATTAGCAGCCCTAATCGCATGAACTGCTGCACAATCGCATGTAACGTGCTGGAACGACTAGAAACGCCTATAAATACAACACTTAACCTCCTAAACTCACTAATATTAACCCTAGTCGTCCCATAACCGCCCCAAACACTGAAACAACCTCTGGAAGGCGATTTTGATCAAAAACACAAGGTTTCAAGGTCTAATCATCATCCTTTTGCAATTCCAAGGTTTAATTCTCATCCATAATACTTTGTAAACGTTTTTAATCAATCCCTAATGGTCCAGACCTGTTCATAAATGAAAAAGCTTTCTGAAAATCGTCAATAAGAGTTATTAATCGGATTATAATTAATAAACATGCGTTATGGATATGTATGATTAGAAAGATAGGATTTTTATGAATCTTGATGATGTGTTGATGTGTTATCATGCTAGGTCAGAATTGATATTGATAGTATGATGATAGAAACCTGATTAATTGAATAATAGGGTTATGATTACATGCGTTAATTGAATGTTACATGCTATGTGTATGTGTTTGGATTGCTTTGATTGCATGCAGGACTGATTTTACGAGGATGAACGAAGGGTTTTGGGTTAAACATGTTTAGGATAGTGTTTGGGATGATATTGGGTAGTTACACACGCTCTGGATCTGATTTGGAACGTTAAACGCGCGAAAAACCGGAACAGCAAGGTTACAGGCGAGTAGCCTTGCTAATCGCCTGTGTTAGGGGCGATTAGGCCCCACTCGCTTGACAACAGGGGCGAGTAGCCCCACTCGCCTGACTATAGGGGCGAGTAGGCTACTCGCGTGGCAACAAAGGCGAGTAGCCCTACTCGCATGGCTTAAGGGGCGATTAGCCCAAATCGTGTGACATTTCATGCGATTAGCCTCCCTAATCGCGTGTACTGCTGCTGTAAGTGTAAATTAGCATTTCGAGACCCGATTTAACATGTAGTAACATGCTAGGAACCCCGTAACATATCTAGTAACTTGGTAACATATATTTGGATGTATTTCGGTGATACGTGAACTATGTGCTATAACTTGTTGTGCGTTAACGTATGTTAAGTATACTTACGTTATTGTATGTTTTGGAGCGTAAACATTACACGGGGAGTCTCGGGTCACCAATGGGATGTCGAGTCTTGTACTTTGGGTCAGTTAAACAGTCACGGTATTTTTAAACAAACTTGGTTATGGTCTGGACATCTAGGGACTAATTAACCTGCGGGTTATTAGTCTAAGTACTTGTAACTGTCGTATGTTAGGTCGCCACTGTACGGGACTAACATAGCAGCTGAGTTTACTCGGGATTAGGAGTAAAGCAACTTAAGGTGAGTTTACGGCCCCTCTTTTAAACTGGTTTTATACTTTCGGGGGAGAAAACATGTGTTAAAACGATTATTTGGTAACTACTGTCATACTATGGGATTCTATTGTGTACTACACGATCTTTGGAAGTCCCGGGGGAACCATGAATGTGCGGGTTTGCACAACGGGGAAATGTGAATAGCGCTATTGGGAGTGACCAACCCCGCTCGTCGGCTTGGAGGGCCGGGCGAGTGCATATTGTCTCAAACAGGAACAACAGGAACATTTGGAACTATTCGGGCACAAAACTGGTATTCGAGTTAGTAATGGTTTTCCAATCGTGGTAGTAACAAAACGTACGCCTAGCTAGCGTATACTGGTTTTCTATTTGTTATAGTATGGACAGGTGAACTTGGTACTTGAACTACAAACCTGTAAACTCACCAGCATTTTTGTGCTGACGTAAACTTTTACATGTTTTCTCAGGTCGCTAAGGTAGCACAGGGGAACTAGGGCGCACGCGTCTGCACGGCGTCTAGATAGAGTTGCATGATTTCACAAACATTGAACTTGGTTTATTTATGTTGAACTTTATTTTGAATAAGCTTCCGCTGTAAACGGGATTTTTAAACTATGTTTTGGTATTGCATTAATTACATTTAGACTTGTTTATTGTGATCGTTGGTTTGGATCCTGGTTTGTCATGCGCCTCGCGGTAAAACTCCGCAAGTGGATTTTGAGGGTGTGACAGATTGGTATCAGAGCCAATGGTTATAGTGAACTAGGACTGCATGTAGAGTCTAGTCTATAGCCGAGTCGCACACACTAGACGATCACATGGTACTAAACGTTATAGTGGTTTACGTATGGTCTTGTCAGGGTGTCTCTAAATCGTTGGTCTTTCTACGTTACATCATCCGTTCTATCTTAGGTTGGGTTACTTGTTTTCTAGACAGTGTGGTCTATTGGGGTAACTCGTGTGCTCTTGAGATTTGTCCAAGGCTCGGACATCTCCCTTTCGTATTCCAATAGAAACACTTGTCATGAACTACCGTAGTATTACGGTGTGTAGCTAAGAGTCTATGTTCGGTGATTTGATCTTTGAACTAGGAGAACACTTGGAGGACCATGTAGAGCGTTTTATCATTTTGGGTGCACACAAAATCATAAAACGAAATGCATGGAAGCACTAGTGAGCTCTGAGTTTGAAGGGATAGTCCTGGATTGGATCTGGCTTTAATCTTGTGAACATTAGTGGTTATCTTTAACTGCGCAACTAAATTCTCTCGTTCTTTCTGCCAGAATCATGTCTGGAGTGCGTGGAGGACGAGGAGGTGGTCGCAATGGTGGACGCGGTGGTGGTCGTGGTGGTGCTGGTGGTCGTGGTGGAGGTATTAACCTGTCGCAGGCTGATCTGAACAACTTGCTCCAGGCTGCCTTTCAGTTAGGGCACAACGGTGGTGGTAAGTTGTTTTATCCATTTTCTTTGCCTCATTGGTGAGTCTTGTGTACGTTATTCGTGGTTTCTCATACGTTTCATTTCAGGTGGTCCTGTTGACCCACCCCCACCCATGTGCACCTATAAGATGTTCCGGGACTGCAAGCCCCAGGAATTCTCTGGCACCGAGGGTGCGGTCAGTTTGCTTAGGTGGTTGGAGAAAGTGGAGTCGGTATTTCTGATGTGTAACTGTCTCCCAGAAGATCGGGTGAAGTATTCGGCTGCGTTGTTTCAGGACGTGGCATTGACTTGGTGGAATGGTATCACCCAGAACATGGGAATTGGGGAGGCATATGCTATGCCATGGGAGAACTTTGTGCAGTTGCTGAAGCGGGAGTATTGCCCGAGAGAGGAGGTACAGAAGCTGGAACATGAGGTGTGGAACCTCAAGATGAATGGGTCGGAAATCGAGAAGTATACGGTTAGGAGGAATGAGTTGGCGGTGCTGTGTCCCGATTTGCACGTGCCAGAGTATCGTAAGATTGAACATTATGTCTCAGGGTTGGTGCCGGAAATTGCGGGGTTAGTGGCTGCTGGGAATCATCCTACTTATGCGGAGGTAGTTCGATCTGCACATAGGATGACTAATTTAAAGGTGAATGAGGGGATTTTGCCGGCGAAAGGTTCGACTGCTAAGGCTCCAGAGAACAATAAGCGCAAATGGGAAAACGACGGGAAAGGATCTGGGGCTACGCAACAGGGTAAAAAGTTTGATAATGGGGGTTCATCATCTTCGGGTAATAAACAGGGTGGTTATGCAGGAAAACTGCCCAAATGCAACAAGTGTGGACGCCATCACCAAGGGAACTGCGACAGTAACCGTTGTCACCGCTGCCAGCGAACAGGCCACTATGCTAAAGATTGTCGGGTTACACTTCCATCGACTCAGGCTCCGACCAACAGTACAGCTCCGACTACTCAGGGGACTACAGGGAAACAAGGATGCTACAACTGTGGTGACACTGGGCATTACAAGAAGGATTGCCCAAAACTGAAACAGGGTGGAAACAACGGGAATGGTAACAACGGGGGCGGCGGCAGAAATGCACGTGCCTTCGTCATTGGAGCTGCTGAGGCTAGGCAGGACCCTGATACAGTCACCGGTACGTTTCTTCTCAATAATCATTCTGTTAGCGTGTTATTTGATTCTGGTGCCGACAAGAGTTTTGTATCCATGGGTGTTAGTCGACTGCTAGATGTAGTATCTGTACCATTAGAGACCAAGTATATTATTGAGTTGGCTGACGGTAAAACGATTGAAGCTACTAGTGTTCTTCGGGAGTGTCAGTTAGAGTTGTCGGGTTTATCGTTCCCCATCGACCTTATGCCGGTACCTTTGGGTAGTTTCGACGTCGTGGTAGGAATGGATTGGTTATCTTTGTATCGCGCGGAGATCGTCTGTTACGATAAGGTTATTCGGATTCCTCTCCCTGATGGAGAATATCTTTCTGTATACGGTATCAAGGGTGGTGTTTCGCTAAACATCATCTCTAGCATGAAAGCCCTTAAGTGTCTTCGAAAGGGTTATCCAGCTGTATTGGCGCTTTTATCTGTTTCCTCCAGTGATGAGAAGAAGATTGACGACATTCCGGTGGTACGCGAATTTCTTGATGTTTTTCCCGATGATTTATCTGGTCTTCCTCCTCATCGTCAAGTCGAGTTCGGTATTGATCTCGTACCAGGGGCTGCTCCTATTGCTCGGGCCCCCTATCGTCTTGCACCTCCCGAGATGCAGGAATTGTCTAGCCAGTTGCAGGAACTCTTGGACAAGGGTTTCATCCGGCCAAGTTCTTCCCCTTGGGGAGCCCCGATTTTATTTGTCAAGAAGAAGGATGGGAGTTTCCGATTATGTGTAGACTACAGAGAGCTGAACAAGTTGACTATCAAGAACCGTTATCCTCTTCCACGTATCGATGATTTATTCGACCAGCTTCAGGGTTCTAGTTATTATTCCAAGATCGATTTGAGATCCGGTTATCACCAGCTGCGCGTCAGGGAGACTGACGTTGCAAAGACTGCTTTTCGAACACGTTATGGCCATTTTGAATTCTTGGTCATGCCTTTCGGTCTCACGAACGCACCGGCGGTTTTCATGGACTTGATGAACCGCGTCTGTAAACCATATCTGGATAAGTTCGTCATTGTATTTATTGATGACATTCTGATCTACTCCAAGAACGAGACCGAACACGGGGAACATCTGCGGTTAGTTTTGGAACTCTTGCGACGGGAACAACTTTACGCCAAGTTCTCAAAGTGTGACTTTTGGTTACGCGAAGTCCAATTCCTAGGACATGTGGTTAATGAACTAGGGATTCATGTCGATCCTGCTAAAATCGAAGCGATCAAGGACTGGGGAGCACCAAAGACGCCAACTGAGGTGCGGCAATTCCTAGGCCTTGCGGGCTACTATCGTCGTTTCATTCAGGGGTTCTCGAAGATTGCTCAACCCCTCACCGCTCTCACTCAGAAGGATAAGAAGTTCGACTGGGGTGAATCACAAGAGTCAGCGTTTGAAGAACTGAAGTCTAAACTGTGTTCTGCTCCTATTCTGTCTTTACCTGAGGGTCCTGATGATTTTGTTGTTTACTGTGATGCTTCCATTCATGGACTCGGTTGCGTGTTGATGCAACGCGAGAAAGTGATTGCGTATGCTTCTCGTCAACTCAAAGTGCACGAGAAGAACTACACAACTCATGACTTGGAGTTGGGTGTCGTGGTATTCGCGTTGAAAATTTGGAGACATTACTTGTACGGTACCAAATGCACCATCTACACCGATCACAAGAGTCTCCAACACATTTTCGACCAACAACACTTGAACATACGGCAGCGTCGCTGGATTGAACTTTTGAACGATTATGATTGTGCTATTAAGTACCATCCTGGCAAGGCGAATGTTGTAGCAGACGCCTTGAGCAGGAAGGAATCTTCTAAACCTCGTCGCGTTCGGGCGTTGCAGCTCACTATCCATTCGTCGTTACCTGATCAACTCCGTTCTGCCCAATTGGAAGCTTTGAAGGAGGAAAACCTTAAAGCTGAAACCATGCACGGCGCCGACAAGCACCTAGAGCGAAGGCCTGATGGCCTGCACTATTTCGCAGAACGCATATGGGTTCCTTTATTCGGGGGACTACGGGAGCTTGTTCTTGATGAGGCCCATAAGTCCCGGTATTCTATTCATCCTGGTTCGGATAAGATGTACCAAGATCTGAAGGTGCTTTACTGGTGGCCAAACATGAGGTCGGACATAGCCTCATACGTGAGCAAATGCTTGACCTGTGCTAAGGTCAAGGTAGAATACCAGAAACCGTCGGGTCTCCTACAACAACCTGAAATTCCGGAATGGAAATGGGAACGGATTACTATGGATTTTGTCACACAACTTCCTAGGTCACCAAGCGGGAACGACAAGATATGGGTGATTGTCGATCGGTTAACGAAATCAGCCCATTTTCTTGCTATTAAGGAGACCGACACTATGGATCGTTTGGCTCGTCTTTACCTGAAAGAAGTTGTTTCTAAGCACGGGGTACCTGTTTCTATTATCTCGGATCGTGACTCCCATTTTACTTCTCACTTCTGGAAGTCTTTGCACAAGGCTTTGGGTACCCAACTAGACATGAGTACGGCTTACCATCCACAGACTGACGGTCAGAGTGAGCGTACGATTCAAACTTTAGAAGACATGCTGCGGGCGTGCGTGATCGATTTTGGCAAGGGTTGGGAAGCTCATCTGCCGTTGGTAGAATTCTCGTACAACAACAGTTATCACACGAGCATCAAGGCTGCTCCGTTCGAGGCACTGTACGGACGGAAATGCCGCTCTCCTCTTTGTTGGGCTGAAGTGGGTGAGAGTCAACTCACTGGGCCTGAACTAGTGTACGAAACTTCGGAAAAGATCGTACAGATTCGAAATCGGTTGGCGGCAGCACGGGACCGGCAAAAGAGTTATGCTGATCAGCGTCGCAAACCACTGGAGTTCCAAGTCAATGACAAGGTACTTCTAAAAGTCTCACCGTGGAAGGGCGTCATACGCTTTGGGAAGCGTGGCAAGCTCAACCCGCGATATGTTGGCCCATTTACGATCCTGGAACGGATTGGGCCGGTGGCATATCGACTTGATCTACCGACGGAGCTCGGTAACGTACATAACGTCTTTCACGTGTCAAACTTGAAGAAGTGTCTGGCTGACGAGTCTCTCATAGTTCCACTAGAAGAGATCAAGGTTGATGATCGTCTTCGGATTGTGGAAGAACCTGTGGAGATCCTTGATTACAAGATTCGTAGCCTGCGTCACAGCAAAATTCGTATCGTTAAGGTTCGGTGGAACTCGGACCGGGGACCGGAATATACATGGGAACGGGAGGATCAGATGAAGTCTAAGTATCCTCATCTCTTTCCTAAGAAAGCGTTCGAGTCGAGGCATGTCTCTTCGGCAGCTGAATGAATCTCGGGTCGAGATTCCTTTTAACGTGGGGATGATGTGACACCTCGGGTAAATCTCTCTCTTGATTTCTACTCTCTATTGATTCCTATCTGTTTGTTTATTCCCTTCGTTGCTTCTTTTGTTACTTACGCAATTTTCGGGACGAAAATTCTTTTAACGTGGGGATGATGTGACACCTGGCAAATTCGGGTTAACAACGTTGTCTAGATGAAAGTCTACCTTAGCGAGTCACGCGTATACTGTACTTAACTGGGTTAGTTAAGTCGGGTTATGGTTCGGGAACTATTGGTTAGTCTAGAAGATCATTGGATGTTGGTCTAGAGGTTCGGTAGATGTCAGTCCTTAACCAAGTGTACAAACGGTGACGATTTGTAGGATCGTCAGGGCATACGGAACGTACGAGTCTCGAGTCCCGGGAATTGGTGAACGAGTGTAAGTATGTGTATTTACTTGTGTTATGTGTTTACAATCATTATGTGACTTGTCGGTACATGAATATACATTAACATATGTTAAAACGGGGTTTAACGCGCAAAACACACCAAAGGAACCCCTACAGGCGATTAGGAAGCCTAATCGCCCATAGGGGAGGCGAGTAGAGGGACATAGGGGCGATTAGGCCCCTACTCGTGTGATGTTATGGGCGAGTAGGCCCAATCGCATGCTAGTTCATGCGATTAGCAGCCCTAATCGCATGAACTGCTGCACAATCGCATGTAACGTGCTGGAACGACTAGAAACGCCTATAAATACAACACTTAACCTCCTAAACTCACTAATATTAACCCTAGTCGTCCCATAACCGCCCCAAACACTGAAACAACCTCTGGAAGGCGATTTTGATCAAAAACACAAGGTTTGAAGGTCTAATCATCATCCTTTTGCAATTCCAAGGTTTAATTCTCATCCATAATACTTTGTAAACGTTTTTAATCAATCCCTAATGGTCCAGACCTGTTCATAAATGAAAAAGCTTTCTGAAAATCATCAATAAGAGTTATTAATCGGATTATAATTAATAAACATGCGTTATGGATATGTATGATTAGAAAGATAGGATTTTTATGAATCTTGATGATGTGTTGATGTGTTATCATGCTAGGTCAGAATTGATATTGATAGTATGATGATAGAAACCTGATTAATTGAATAATAGGGTTATGATTACATGCGTTAATTGAATGTTACATGCTATGTGAATGTGTTTGGATTGCTTTGATTGCATGCAGGACTGATTTTACGAGGATGAACGAAGGGTTTTGGGTTAAACATGTTTAGGATAGTGTTTGGGATGATATTGGGTAGTTACACACGCTCTGGATCTGATTTGGAACGTTAAACGCGCGAAAAACCAGAACAGCAAGGTTACAGGCGAGTAGCCTTGCTAATCGCCTGTGTTAGGGGCGATTAGGCCCCACTCGCTTGACAACAGGGGCGAGTAGCCCCACTCGCCTGACTATAGGGGCGAGTAGGCTACTCGCGTGGCAACAAAGGCGAGTAGCCCTACTCGCATGGCTTAAGGGGCGATTAGCCCAAATCGTGTGACATTTCATGCGATTAGCCTCCCTAATCGCGTGTACTGCTGCTGTAAGTGTAAATTAGCATTTCGAGACCCGATTTAACATGTAGTAACATGCTAGGAACCCCGTAACATATCTAGTAACTTGGTAACATATATTTGGATGTATTTCGGTGATACGTGAACTATGTGCTATAACTTGTTGTGCGTTAACGTATGTTAAGTATACTTACGTTATTGTATGTTTTGGAGCGTAAACATAACACGGGGAGTCTCGGGTCACCAATGGGATGTCGAGTCTTGTACTTTGGGTCAGTTAAACAGTCACGGTATTTTTAAACGAACTTGGTTATGGTCTGGACATCTAGGGACTAATTAACCTGCGGGTTATTAGTCTAAGTACTTGTAACTGTCGTATGTTAGGTCGCCACTGTACGGGACTAACATAGCAGCTGAGTTTACTCGGGATTAGGAGTAAAGCAACTTAAGGTGAGTTTACGGCCCCTCTTTTAAACTGGTTTTATACTTTCGGGGGAGAAAACATGTGTTAAAACGATTATTTGGTAACTACTGTCATACTATGGGATTCTATTGTGTACTACACGATCTTTGGAAGTCCCGGGGGAACCATGAATGTGCGGGTTTGCACAACGGGGAAATGTGAATAGCGCTATTGGGAGTGACCAACCCCGCTCGTCGGCTTGGAGGGCCGGGCGAGTGCATATTGTCTCAAACAGGAACAACAGGAACATTTGGAACTATTCGGGCACAAAACTGGTATTCGAGTTAGTAATGGTTTTCCAATCGTGGTAGTAACAAAACGTACGCCTAGCTAGCGTATACTGGTTTTCTATTTGTTATAGTATGGACAGGTGAACTTGGTACTTGAACTACAAACCTGTAAACTCACCAGCATTTTTGTGCTGACGTAAACTTTTACATGTTTTCTCAGGTCGCTAAGGTAGCACAGGGGAACTAGGGCGCACGCGTCTGCACGGCGTCTAGATAGAGTTGCATGATTTCACAAACATTGAACTTGGTTTATTTATGTTGAACTTTATTTTGAATAAGCTTCCGCTGTAAACGGGATTTTTAAACTATGTTTTGGTATTGCATTAATTACATTTAGACTTGTTTATTGTGATCGTTGGTTTGGATCCTGGTTTGTCATGCGCCTCGCGGTAAAACTCCGCAAGTGGATTTTGAGGGTGTGACACCTGCCACCCGAAGCAACAGTGGAGCAGACGGACTGCCGAGCTTGAAACTATGATATCTGAACGCATAGCTCGTGCCATCGCTGAACACGAAGCCGCACGCTCGGAACACTCCCATGACAGGACAGGGAGTGAGCGACGAGAGACCTCCCCCAGTGGTAAGAGGTTTAAAAATAAATGAAAAAGCGATGGGAGAATATTTCACAAACTCCTATCCCATAATAACATACTATGTTACTATTACAGGGACAGCCTCGGAGAGCGCGGCTGCACTTTCAAGGCTTTCTTGGACTGTAAGCCACTAAACTTCAGCGGCACTGAGGGTTCCATAGGCCTGGTCAAATGGTTCGAAAAGACCGAGGCAGTTATCCGCATCAGCGGGTGTACCCCTCGACAGTCTGTCATGTACGCCACCAATCTGTTCCTAGATCAAGCGCTAACTTGGTGGAACGGCCAAGTACAGTCTTTAGGAGATGATGTTGCATACGCTCTATCATGGGCGGCACTGAAAGAACTCATGACTGCCGAATACCGCCCGGCAAGCGAAGTGCAGAAGTTGGAAACCGAGTTCTGGAACCTCACCATGGTAGGAGCAGACGTCACTGGGTATACGTCAAGATTTCATGATCTCGCACGACTGGTACCTCGTCTGGTTACACCGGAGAAGAACAAAGTGGAACGTTACCTATTCGGGCTAGCACCACAGATTCGCAGCATGGTCACCTCTTCCAAACCCACGACCATGCGCGAGGCAATTGATCTGGCACTAAGTCTGACTGAGGATGCTATCCGCATGGGTACCCTAATCCGCCAAGTTTCTGGGTTAAAAATTTCTGAAGCAAGTAGTGTTGAGGCCAAGAAACAGGGATCAAGTTCAGCGGTTGCAACTAATGATCAGGGTAACGGGCAGAGGTTTGGGAAGAGAAAGAGAGATGAAGGGAAAAGGGATCGAGCATCGGGAAGCTCGAACAAGAAAGGAAAGGGTTATGCCGCCACAGGACGTGGTAACAATAACAATAACAAACAGGGAAACCAAGGAAGAAACAATGGATTGACTTGCGGGAAGTGCCACCGCACCGGGCACAAGACTGAAGAGTGCCGATCTGGAGCACCAAAGAACGGAGGGGCCAGACCCTGTTTTGCATGCGGGTCATTGGACCATTGGAAGAAAGATTGCCCCAAAGTCAACAATCAGGCCCGTGGCCGGGCATTTGTGATTGGAGCCGGTGACGCACGGCAAGACCCCAATGTGGTCACTGGTACGTTTCCTCTAAATGGTCATTATGCCTCTGTATTATTTGATACCGGTGCTGACTTTAGCTTCGTATCCATTGAGTTTAAAAGACTACTTGGTTTAAAAACTAGCAAACTAGATACACCCTACTCTATAGAACTGGCTAATGGTAAAACTATTGAAACGAGAGAGGTAGCTAAAGATTGTAAGTTAGAACTCTGTGGGCACGAGTTTGGGATTGATCTGTTACCGGTTGTATTGGGAAGTTTTGACATCGTTGTTGGCATGGACTGGTTGTCCGCGCATCGTGCCATTGTGGTTTGCAACGATAAGGTTATTCAAGTTCCCCTCGCAAGCGGTGAAACTCTCTCAATTCAAGGGGAAAGACACGGGACGCCACTAAGGATTATTTCGAGCATGAAGGCTCGTAAGTGTCTGAGAAAAGGGCTTGTCGCATTCTTGGCACACGTAGTGGACAAGAAGGCCGACGAGCGAAAATTGGAAGACATTCCAGTCGCCAGAGATTTTCCGGATGTATTTCCAGAAGATTTGCCGGGGTTGCCACCACCTCGACAAGTCGAGTTCCGCATCGACCTCGTTCCCGGAGCAGCTCCTGTGGCACGATCGCCATACCGCCTAGCTCCATCAGAGATGCAGGAACTGTCCAGCCAGCTACAAGAATTATTGGACAAAGGTTTTATAAGACCGAGTTTCTCACCTTGGGGAGCTCCCGTCTTATTTGTGAAGAAGAAGGATGGCACATTTCGCATGTGCATCGACTATCGAGAGCTGAACAAGCTAACCATCAAGAATCGCTATCCTCTCCCCAGGATCGACGATTTATTTGATCAGCTCCAAGGTTCCAGCTATTACTCCAAGATCGACTTAAGGTCAGGCTATCACCAGTTGCGTATACAAGAAGAAGATGTACCAAAGACGGCCTTCAGAACCCGGTATGGACACTATGAATTTTTGGTAATGCCGTTCGGCTTGACCAACGCACCAGCGGTTTTCATGGACCTAATGAACCGCGTGTGTAAGCCATACCTGGACAAATTCGTCATTGTCTTCATTGACGATATTTTGATCTATTCACGCACGAAAGAAGACCACGAGAATCACCTTCGGTTAATTCTTGAAGTATTACGCAAAGAGAAGCTCTACGCTAAATTCTCGAAATGTGACTTTTGGATTCGGGAAGTTCACTTTTTAGGTCACGTGGTAAACGAGAAGGGCATACACGTTGATCCGGCCAAGATCGAGGCAATTAAAAATTGGGAAGCACCTCGAACTCCTACCGAGGTACGACAATTTCTAGGCCTCGCGGTTATTACAGAAGGTTCATCGAGAACTTTTCAAAGATAGCACAAGCTTTAACTATGCTAACCCAGAAGGACAAGAAATTTGAGTGGACGGAAAAGCAAGAGACAGCATTCCAATTGTTAAAAGACAAGTTATGTGGCGCTCCGATACTGTCACTTCCAGACGGTACGGAAGATTTTGTGGTTTACTGTGATGCCTCGCATCAAGGTTTGGGTTGTGTATTGATGCAGCGAGAAAAAGTAATAGCATATGCTTCCAGGCAACTGAAAATCCATGAGAAGAACTACACTACACACGATTTGGAATTAGGTGCAGTGGTGTTCGCTCTCAAGATATGGAGGCACTATTTGTACGGAACCAAGTGCACGATTTTCACTGATCACAAGAGCTTACAGCACATCTTCGATCAGAAAGATTTGAATATGCGACAACGGCGATGGGTAGAATTATTAAACGATTACGATTGTGAGATAAAGTACCATCCCGGTAAGGCGAATGTCGTAGCCGACGCCTTGAGTCGCAAGGAACGGGTTAAACCATTGCGTGTTCGAGCTTTGGGATTGACTATCCACACGAATATGACTGAACGAATTCGTGAAGCTCAAGTTAACGCCCTCAAACCCGAGAATGTCAAAGGTGAAAGGTTACGAAAAATGGTTGATTCACTGGAACCAAAAGCGGACCAGACATTGTATTTCATGAATAGAATTTGGGTTCCAATATATGGTGGTTTGCGTGAGCTAGTATTGGCCGAAGCTCACAGTTCTAGATATTCGGTTCACCCGGGTGCAGACAAGATGTTCCACGATTTGAAGGAACTTTATTGGTGGCCGAATTTCAAAAGGGATATAGCAGCCTATGTTGCGCGATGTTTGACTTGCGCAAAGGTCAAGGCTGAGCACCAGAGACCTTCCGGTTTGCTCCAGCAACCGGAAATACCGGAATGGAAATGGGAACGAATCACCATGGATTTCATTACCAAGTTACCTAAGACAACAAGCGGCCATGACATGATCTGGGTAATCGTAGATCGATTGACAAAATCTGCACACTTCCTCCCGATACGCGAAACGGACAGGTTGGAGAAACTGACCCGCTTGTACATTAAGGAGGTGGTATCTAAACACGGTGTACCTGTTTCTATCATCTCCGATCGAGATAGTCGTTTCACGTCAAGATTTTGGGAAAGTTTAAATGAAGCCCTCGGTACTCGCCTCGACATGAGTACCGCATATCACCCCCAAACGGATGGTCAAAGTGAACGAACCATCCAGACCTTGGAGGATATGCTACGGGCATGCGCGATTGATTTCGGAGGTAATTGGGATACGCACTTGCCATTGGTAGAATTTTCTTATAACAACAGTTATCATACGAGCATTCAAGCCGCGCCGTTTGAAGCTCTATATGGGCGCAAGTGCCGATCGCCACTATGTTGGGCGGAAGTTGGGGAAAAGCAACTCACCGGGCCCGAAATTGTTCAAGAGACCACGGATAAGGTCTTTTTGATAAAGGAACGCCTCAAAGCGGCCCGGGACCGCCAGAAAAGCTATGCTGATATGAGGCGAAAGCCTTTAGAGTTTCAAGTCGGAGACAGGGTCCTATTGAAGGTGTCACCTTGGAAAGGTGTCGCGCGCTTTGGGAAGCGCGGAAAGCTGAACCCACGATATATTGGACCATTCAAAGTCTTGTCGAGGGTAGGCACAGTGGCATACAAGCTCGAGTTGCCTCAAGAGCTTAGTGGAATACACGACACGTTTCATGTGTCGAACTTGAAAAAGTGCCTATCCGACGAAACTCTCATTATTCCTGCTGACGAGATCCAGATTGACGACAAGTTACATTTTGTGGAAGAACCAATCGAGGTAACTGATTGGAAGGTCCAAAAATTAAGGCGCAGCAAGATCAGGTTGGTCAAAGTGCGCTGGAATGCCAAGCGTGGACCGGAGTTCACGTGGGAAAGGCTGGACCGGATGAAGCAAAAATACCCCGCCCTATTCGAGAAGACACCTGTACCGGAGAACTCGAAGTGAATTCCGGGACGGAATTCTCTTAACGGGGGGAGAATGTAACAACCGGCAAAAATAAGGTAATTCCGTACAAGTAATTAATATATGATTAACGTAATTAAATGCAATTATGTGTGATTTAATTATCAAGGCCTTAGGGAATAGCAATTTCCAAATAGTGCATAGGAATGCATACGTTTAATGGTAAAGCATGATTGGACCATGTGCGAATAAGCTATCCGGTACGGATGTTGGCAATTACCCGGTAATAATTAAATAAACGAAACGAATCCCGGACACCCAGGATATAAAATAAAGGGTATTTTCATAAGATATAATGAGTTTTGGAACTCCAAAACCATAAATGAAAACGTCTTGTACAAATCTCCCGGTAACGAATAAAGTGCGCGTATCGCACCCGATACGCGTATAACTCATAAATTCACCCGGTAAAGGCCTAAATAACCAATCAACGCTTAAAATAAACTATATTTAAGTGTTATTAAAGGTATATTTAATGTCCGGATAACGCGTGATTAAAACCCGAAAAATACCCGAACGACACCCGAACGACGGGGGATTAAACTTAACAATCAATGGGTTAATATTTGAAGTGGTGGACCCCACCCAAACCCCTCTAAGGGCCGGCCTAATGGCCCTAATATACCCATGTCTTGTGCAAATCTTAATAATAATAACCTATGTAAGGCATGTTTAACATAAGACAAAGTGTGTAAGAAAAGCATAAGTAGACATCTAGTACAAAAGCAAACAAACCTTGTCCCCTTGAGCCAAATTTCGGCCAAGAGGCCAAGAAAAGCCAAGACAAGCTAGCTAAATCATAACCTAGGTGTGTGCATGCATGGAAGGTCTTGTATAAAATCAAGTGCAAGCTTATGAAAGATTATAATCAATTAGCCAAGATTTGCACTCCACCTCTCTTGTCCTCTCAAAAACCCACGGCCACACCCCTCTTCCCACACCCATCCAAGATCAACTTTAGTACAATACATATCTCTCATATCTTAGTAATGATCATAAAATCCAAGGAAGATTACATGTGATAAGGATATAAATAACACATGTTAGGAGATTGAAAAGCAAAGCAAAACACTCTTTCTTCTCCCCTCTCTTGGCCGTAGGTTTCCACAAGCACACACACATTGTTCTTTCAAGTTTTTACATCTCCAAAATACTTAAAATCATCCATCATCCAAACCCCTTTTGTGTGTTTCAAGAGCTTGGAGCTAAACCACTAGGAAGAACACACTAAACCCCCCTCAAATCCAAGGTTTTTGTCTTCCCTAGCCTTGTGCTAGTAGTAAGCTTCTTAATCTTGTTTTTGATTGTTATTATTCATGTATGTGTTCCTAGTAGCAAGTTGTACATGAAGGGTTTAAAAATGGTTTTGAACATAATCTTTAATAAGTTTTCATGTGTAAAATGGAAGGTTAAAGATATGAAAATAAACCATGGAATTGATGATGATGATGTATTAGTCTTGAAAATATATGAAGTTTACATATAAGACTAAGTAGGATGATGTTTTGGTTAAGATTTTGAGATGAACTTGAATATGTTAAAACTAACTTTAATTCATCTTATTACGATCATTTAAGTTATAATATGTGGTAAAACATGTTAGAAGTTCATAAATGAATAAGATGGAAAATTAAAGTTAACTCACTTAGATGAATGAAATTTTGATAAAATGGACAAATACATAAAACACATATATAATTAGTCTTTCATATGGAATATAAGACTAACATAAGTGTTTTGATACAAAAATAACTTACCAATAAAAAGTTGAATCTTCAAAGTTAACTATTTTGAGTGAAAAATGCCAACTTTGAAAGTTAGAATAGAAAAATGCAACTTTTGTAAGTTAAGGGACTAAAGTTGTAACTTTGAAAGTTAAGGGACTAAAATGAACATCTTAGAAACTATTAGTCCAAAAATACAAGTATGGAGAGTTTGGTGTCAAAAATGTAAGTATTAAAGTCTAAGGATGATTTTTGTAAATACTAGTAGAAATACTTGGGTATTTTGTATAAAAGTGTATTTTTGAAAGTTATAAAAATATAAAGGGTTTTAACATAAGGATTTTTATAAAATAGAGATTTTATAAAAATATTGAACAAACTTGGGAAACTTATACAAAAATGAATACTTTTATATAAATGGGAATATAAAAGTGTTGGAAACATTTTTGTAGTTAAGTTGACAAGTTGGGTTAAAAATACATAAGTATTTTAACCATCCAAGTAACATGTGAAAATAGGAAGAAATATGGAAAATATTTCTATAAAATACATGTTGAAAAAAAAAACTTGGAAAAGTTAACTAATCGAGTTAAGATATCGAACTAAAACGCGTTAACGAACCATAACCGGACAAAATATGAGAAAAATGCCATTGCGGCAAGATAAGAAAAATATATATTTTAAGAGGTAAAATATATATATATACTTGGGTGAAAATAAATAAACACTTTCCTAAGTGTTGGAGGATTAATTCGTGGGAGAAACACATGACACAAACGAATAAGACGTTAAAACAAACGTATATACTTAACAAGGAAAAATTACACATTTATATATATTTGTACGCTCGTCTCGGCAAAATTCTAGTGTATCTACTTAATGGGAAAGTAGATATGCGGGAAGGAAAGCCGCGACGAGAAGACAAGGATATATATATGTGTATGTCGTATCAACGAAATCCTAGTATACTTATTTGAATGGGAAAATAAATATACGGTGTGGTGAGTTGAATCGGACGTTAAGAATATACGATCGAACGACAAAATCTTAGCATATTTGTTTAAATGGGAAAACAAATGTGTGGCAAAGTGAGTCGGGTCGAGAATTGAAATATATATTATATCGAGCGGTGCGATCTTAGGTATAATTATTTAAATGGGAAAATAATTATATGTTAAGTGAAGTCGAGTCGATGATAATAAGATACAAGTTATGGAAATATTAACAAGAGTAATATATAACTTGTAACACAAAGGGTAATGTAACGCCAACGAAACCTAGGATACACGCATAATTAAACGGGATTTGGAACAACTTGTGGTCGGGAGTTGGGTGTACAACTTGCCAAGGCACATGCACTATAGGAATAGTGACTTATACGTTTAGGACGTTTGTAGGTGCAAGACCACCCCTTGCTATTCACCTTATTGAGCCAGACGCAGTTACAGGTGAGTTTCACGGCCCCATTTTAAACTATTTTACGTTTTCCGGGGAAAGATATGTTAGGGATAGTGTTTGACGGATTTAATACTTGAGGTGTGACCGCCACTCGGGGTTGAGTCCTCGCCTCTATAATCATTTGTTCAGGAAATGAAACCGGTGGAATATTTGAATAGTACTATTGGTGCCTGACAAGGCCCACCCCTAATCGATAGCGTCGATTATGCATTAGGTTATGCCTGGGGTGCATATATTCTGAACTTAAGTCGTGGGAAACCGAGTAACGACTTGGAGCGGGGCACAATTATTATATGTCTTGGTTTGATTATAGTCTCAAGTAGATTTATAGGAATTTGCAACTCCTATATATTGTCATAACATGGTATTCCCAAGTATTCAAGTTTTAGAAACTGAAAACCTGTGAACTCACCAATATATTTATATTGACGAAACTTTTTAAAACATATCTTTCAGGTAACTAGAAGATGAAAGATCAGGCAAGCAGGGTCGGGGAATCTCCAATGCGACGTCAGGCTTTTGTGGGGTTTCACCTTTATTTCCCAAGGCATTTGGGATATATTTGAGAAACCTCTAAGTTTATTTCAAAAACAATTATCTTTTGTGTAATGTTTGAAACTGATTCGACGTCATAATAAATGACCCATTTTCTTAAATTACTTGTGTTTAGCCATAACCTTGACTTTATGCTTTTGAACCGTCGCGCCACGTGTTTCCGCCTTTGTCGTGGTGTGACATTTTGAGAATGATTTTGCTGAATTATTTAGTGAACTTCATCAAAATGGTACAATAAATCCGGCTTGCTTTCTGTCCTTCGTAGCATTAATTCCTAAAGTAAAGGACCCGTTGGGATTCTCTAACTATAGGCCGATTAGTCTTGTGGGGTGTATCAACAAAGTTGTGTCTAAGGTTTTGGTGGAAAGACTCAAGAAAGTGATTGGGAAGCTTGTTGGTTTTGAACAATCGGCGTTCTTGTCGGTAGAAATATTATTGATGGGCCTCTAATGCTCAATGAAGTTGTGAATTGGATGAAGCGGATCAAGAGGTTTGGGTTCTTGTTTAAAGTGGATATCGACAAGGCTTACGACTCGGTGGCATGGTCTTTTTTGGAGAAGGTACTTGAACAAATGGGTTTTCCGGTGAGGTGGAGGACATGGGTTATGGCCGTTGTGTCTAACGCTAGATCGTCGGTATTGGTAAATGGGTCTCCCACCATTGAGTTTAAGTGTGAGCGCGGCCTTAGACAAGGGGATCCGATATCACCTTTTCTTTTTGTGTTGGTGATGGAGGCTTTGTCCGGATTCATGAGAAAGGCTTCTCAAGTTGGGTTGTTTCATGGCATTGGGTGCGGATCGTCGGGGCTGCAATTAACTCATTTGATGTACGCCGATGACGTGGTCTTCTTAGGTGATTGGTCGTTAACTAATGCCAAGAACTTGCGAAGGCTATTGAGGTGTTTTTATTTGGTGTCGGGGTTAAAAATTAACATGGAGAAATGTTCATTGTATGGGTTGGGAGTTCAGTCGAGTGAGTTGTTGGGTTTGGCAGCCTCACTTGGTTGCAAGGTCGGGTCGTTGCCTTTTAAACACCTTGGTTTACAAGTGGGGGCGAATATGAATCTTTGTAAAAATTGGGATCCGGTGGTGGAGTCGTTTCGAAGCCGATTGTCTCTATGGAAGGCGAGGAATTTGTCTTTTGGTGGTAGAGTGACACTAATAAAGTCGGTGTTGAATTCCTTACCGACCTATTATTTTTCGTTATATAAGGTACCCGGAAAGGTCATAGATTGTTTAGATAGGCTGAGGCGCGTGTTCTTTTGGGGCGGGTCGGAGGATAGGGCTAAAATGAATTGGGTAGCTTGGGACAAAGTAATTGCTCCAGTCGAGTTTGGTGGGATGGGGTTGGGGTCTTTAAAAGATGCAAATCTGGCGATGTTGGCAAAATGGTGGTGGAGGTTCAAGACGGAAAAGGATTCGTTATGGTGGAGGGTAATTTGGTCTATTCATAGTAGCTCGAGAGGGTGGAGTTTTATTCCGGTGAAACTGTCACAGACGGGTCCATGGCAGAATATTGGGAGGGCTGTGACCGAGGTGAGAAGGGCGGGGGTTGATGTGGAATGTCTCATAAAAGGGCTAGTGGGGCGGGGGGTTGACATTGGGTTTTGGGTGGATACTTGGGTTGGGAATACTCCGTTGCGGTTACGTTTTCCAAATCTGTTTGACTTGGAAAGAAACAAGATGTGCTCTATTGCGGATAGGTTGGGTGGGGGGGTTGGGTTTTCAAATTGGGAATGGAAACGCCATTTGGTTGGGGGGGTCGAAAGCAGGGAATTGTTGCAGCTTTTGGGGCTGGTTGGGTCAACAGTATTATCCTCGGGGGTTGACAATTGGGGTTGGGATTTGGGGGGCTTGGGCATCTATTCGGTCAGCAGTATGAAGAATGAACTCAAGACGCTAAAGTATCATCGGCCTGAATACATTTGTAAGAGTAATTCATGGGTCCCAAAGAAGGTTTGGATTGTTGCGTGGAGAGCTTTCCTCGGAAGGCTACCTACTCGTGTACAATTAGTTCGCAGAAACATCAATGTTATCTCGGCTCTATGCCCCTTTTGTGACGTGGAGAATGAAGACGCGGAGCATCTGTTCGTTGAGTGTGGTTTTTCTCAAACAGTCTGGAGTTTAGTTGGTCAGTGGTGCGGATTGGCTCCGGTATTTGCGTTCAGCCTAAAGGACTTACTGGACTTGGAAACGTTTGTGGAGGGATCGGCAAAAAAGAAAAAAGCGGTTCATGCGGTCTGCCTTGCTACATTCTGGTCTATTTGGAGGTGTCGAAACAGTGCCGTTTTCAACCAGGAACAATGCTCGGTCACTGCTGTACTTGGTGAGATTAAGTCGTGCAGTTTTTTATGGGTCAAAAGTCGGTCCAAGTGTGCAGAATTAAACTGGGAAACATGGAGGGGCTTTAAACTGCATAAGGTGGGGTGGTAACTGTTTTTTTGCTGTATTTTGTATGCTATTTTTTTTATGCAGTATGTCGTTTTGTTTGTTTTGGTGTATTGTAAACTTGGTGTTGGCTAGCGCCGTGCTAGCCTTTTGGCGTAATAAATATATTTTGTTGGCCGTTCAAAAAAAAGTTATAAATCATAATACTTCTTGATGTTAATGGGCTGTGTTGGCAACTAGGGTTGTAAAGCTACCACCATTGATTCGTCAAATGTTTTGTTTCATCAAATCATCTAAAGCCCGCTACAAAGTATGGTTGTTTCCAAAATGATTTTAAATACCTGCATACAAATTCCAACAAATTTTTATAATTGGTAAACACGCCTCTTGGAGTTGGTTAGATTGTGTTGTTCAAAAGAGCTCATAACTACTCGCGGCAACTTGCGGGCATTTTACTAGTATATATAAGATAACAGCCACCGCCCCTCTCAACCAATGAAAGAGGGGTTGACACTATTCACCCAATTCCTAATTAATACATAGTAAATTTATGTAATGTTTTACCGGGGTTAATTGTGTAGTTTGTAATGTTTTTTTCTTTAAATTTATGTGATGTTTTAGTTAGGTTTATTATAAATTTTGTTTTAGTTATAATGTATAATATTTTTTGTTTTTCAAATATGTTTTGTTTTTGTGTGTGTATATATATATATTGTATATAGTAAAGTAATTGGGATAATTGTTGTTAATGGGGTGGTGGTCTATTGGTAAAGATAAAGTCTTTAAAACACCTAGGTTGTGGCAGGTTTTGGGTTCAAGTCCCAAAGACTAAAAGGATTAAAGAGAAATTAACCTTTTAAATATATATATATATATATATATTTGTTTTTTAAATATATTACTCCTCACGTCCCAATTTAAATGTCCTGGGTTTAAAAACACACATTTTAATAAATCTTTTGTTTGTATGTGGTAAAATGACAATAATATCTTCAAAAGTGGTGATTGTGTTTTGTCTTTTGTCTTTTATGGACAAAACTGAAAATTGCATTTCTATTTTTAAAAAGGGACATTTAATTTGAGACAAACAAAAAAGGAAAAGACATTTAAATTGGGACGGAGAGAGTATTTAATAAATTATAGCAATTTAAGCTTCTTTTATATTAAAATTAAAAAAAAAAGTTTACAATTGAAGGGGGGACCTACACCTTTGCGTCTGAATGAGTGCAATAGAACGGACTAAACCTGACCACCCAATCACCCATCACCACCTCCTCCAACGCAAGCTTAAGGCTATTTAGTAGCCTCTGAACGACTACTACTAAGAGACAACCTCTTAATAGTTCATAGCTAGTCCGATTCCATTTCAGACCTGGTCTTCTTTAGAGCAGAGATGCTCTAATTTTATTTAAAAAAAAAAAATATATCATTTATGATGATGACTTATGATCACAATTTATTCCCATAGTAAAAAACGGCGGACCATTATCGAACAAACAATGAGAGGAATAATGGATATCATCATCAAATAATATCCTTCAGGGGCATTTTCGTCTTTTAAATAAACGTGGTTCTCACTCATCCTACAAGCAGAAGTAACCTCGTAAACACACAAATATCATCACATCTCATCAATCTTTTTAAATCAATCTTCAAACCCTAGTTACGCTCTTCAAGGTATTCCTTCTATTAATATTCTTCTTTTTGGATTATTATGTCTCTCATTGATACTCCATTTGATTGCATGCTTATAAAGTTTCGATTTAATGTGTAAAATTTCGTATTGACTTTTGATCGTAGACTTTTTTTTTTAATTTAATTCTAGGGTTTTGATAGAAAATTGGATGGTCGGATTATTATTATTATTATTATTATTATTATTATTATTATTATTATTATTATTATTATTATTATTATTATTATTATTATTATTATCTTTGTTACTGAAATATATATCTATCACGTGGTATATAAATAAATAAAAATAATTAATTGCAAGTGTTGTGATTATGTTTCAACTAGTGTTATTGTATTTTTAAACAGAAATTAATTAGAATAATAATCTTGATTGGGGATCGTTTTGCGATTGATCGCCTTCGTGATGTGAATTCGACAATGCTACTTGTACGAAATGTGTGCCTTTTAATGACCAAATTGGTTACAGTCTGATTAGGGTTTGAAGGGTCTGGTGATAAAGCGAGAATGTAAAGTTTTAATATGCGGCATGATGGCATGACGCGTCCATGGTTTTAAAAAAAACGGGTGAGGCGTGCGCCTCAAGGCGAAACGCTAAGAAAACGAATCTGAGGCGCGCCTCATGGGGTTCAGATTGTACATACGCCTCTAAGGGCTGAGGCGCTTAGAAACTGTGTGCCTCAAGTGCGCCTCATGTGGCTTAGGCTGTTTTTGATGTGTGTTTTTCTTTTGTGTGTTTATGACTTTTTGGGGTCAATTATTTTATTTTTGATGTGTGGTTTTGATGTTTTAGACTTTTCTAGGTCAATTATTTTATATTTTATAAGATACATAATTTTTATATTTATTTTTTGACTGCGCCTTGGGCTTACGCCTCGAGGCTTACGCCTCATGAGGCGAAGGGAAAACGCCTCGAGGCTTGTTTCCGTCCTTTTAAACTTTGGACGCATCTTCTTTTTAATATATGTAATTATGCACATAATACAGGAGGCTAACATATTGTTTCTAGATTGAATCATGGGTCAGTCGCTGGGATGCATTCAAGTGGAGCAGTCTAATGTAGCCGTGAAAGAACAGTTTGGGAAGTTTGATGACGTACTTCAGCCTGGTTGTCATTGTTTACCTTGGTGCTTGGGGTATAGGTTAGCTGGTCAACTGTCGTTGCGTGTGAATCAGCTTGATGTTCGTTTGCGAGACAAAAACAAAGGTTTTCTAGCCTTTCTTTAGCGACCATTAATGATCGTTGTAGTAATATTACATTGGCTATAAACTTGTTAGACGGTATTTATATTGATTTAATTTGCGGTTTAGGGTACATATTTTTATAGGTTTATAAGCATGTGTTAGCTACAACAGTCTAATTTTGTTCATTTCATTCATGTTTAATCGTTTATCTACAATGATTGCTTTTTTACATGTTTGATTGGATCATGTTGGTACCATTTCAGGATAATGTCTTCGTTACTGTGGTTGCTTCCATACAGTACCGTGCCTTGTCTGAAAAGGCTGCTGATGCTTTCTATAAGCTTTCAAACACAAAGCAACAGATTCAAGCGTATGTTTTCGATGGTATGGTGCCATATATTATATGTTATGTTCAGTTGATTTTGATTAATGATGACCGTCAAGACATTTCATTGATTTTGTTTTGTTCTTGCTGTAAGCCTGACTGTACATGGTTGTTTAGTAATTAGGGCTAGTGTACCGAAGCTGCAATTGGACGATGTTTTCTTGCAGAAAAATGATATAGCCAAGGGCGTGGAAGAAGAGCTTGAGAAGGTAATATTACTTTTCCTTTATTCATATAAATGTAATATTTCTGCCTTAAACGAACAAAAGAACCTAATATGTGATCTTATGTTTCAGGCCATGTCTGGTTATGGTTTTGAGATTGTGCAAACTCTGATTGTTGATATAGAACCTGATCAACATGTGAAGCGATCCATGAATGAGATCAATGCAGGTATCTTAGTTTGACTCCCTGTTTGTTTCAGCCCATTTATGTGAGAAAAATGGGTCAATTTGGTTTATTTTTATTGCTAACAGGTTAATAAGTAAAAAAATAAAGATCTTGGGTAGAAACTTACTAGATCAAATGGGTCAAAACGATTAGATGTTGCCCAAAGTATAATCGAGTGAACCTTTAAGGGGTGGCACACAATGGTAAGCAATTGACTCCCTCTAGCGAAGGTCTCAGGGTGGAATCCAACTTTCGACGGTTTCTGCCTGTAACCCCTTGAAGGGCCACACCTATCTAGTGCAAACTGTGTTTTAACTGTCAGCTAATCTCTTTGGTTAGTCGGGTGTTAGTGGGACCCTGTGAGTTTTCTGGTGATGGGTAGAAAAAATATATATATATATAATGAAGTTTTTTAACCTCCTAAATTGCATTACTTAAAATCTGGATCATTGTTTTCATAATTATGGTTCATATGATGACACTGACGTCCAATAACATATTAACTGATATAAAGCTGCTAGAATGAGAGTTGCTGCAAATGAGAAGGCAGAAGGCGAGAAGATTCTACAAATCAAGCGTGCAGAAGGAGAAGCAGAATCCAAATACTTATCTGGGCTGGGTATTGCTAGACAGCGTCAAGCCATAGTGGACGGTCTTAGAGACAGTGTGCTTGCATTCTCTGAAAATGTGCCCGGAACATCAGCCAAAGAGGTTATGGATATGGTGTTGCTGACTCAATACTTTGACACCATGAAAGACATCGGGGCTTCATCAAAGTCAAATGCTGTGTTTCTTCCTCATGGACCTGGTGCAGTCAAAGATATCGCCTCACAGATCCGTGAAGGTCTTCTTCAATCTGAAAGTATTCAAGCTTAGTTGACTTGAGACCTTGACCTGACACTTTGACCTTGAACAGAGTCGATTGAATATGGTATATGAACATACTAGGGAGGGCTTTTTGGGATTTGGTAAAAGTAGTATCACGCGTAAATGGTATGGTCAGAGTGCGTATATATAATAATCTCTTATAACTTTGGTCTATATGTGTCTTCACTTTTTGAAATTGGGTTGATTTGCATATCTGGTTGGCTATGTGGATGGTTTCGTATTTGAATTTCAGTTGCTTTTTCCTCATTTAGTTTGTTTGTTTGTTAACGTAATCAAAATCGAAATGTTTATGTTGATCCCTATCGGTCCGTCAAATCTGATACTCCAATGTAGGTTAATTTCATAAACTGGTTAAGAGAGTACTTGGTACAAATGTAGTATTTGTTAACAATAAATAATTGAAGTTCTCTACCTGTAAAAGCATACCAACTCAAAAGTCAAAACTATTCTATAAAAAATCCTTAATCATGACTAATACTCGTATTTGTAATTTTGTTTTATTGTTTCCCATGTCAGCTTCATTGACGAGTCATGAGTGATATACGATCAACATCAACACCACGAATTAACTTAATTTTTGAGCAGTTAGCACTTGAGCATGAATTTTAACCTAAATTAGGACTGGGGGCTCCATATTAAAAAGTATGCTATTCCAGGAACCATTGTCACAATAAAATTCATATTTATATTTAGTTTATAATAGTTATTTTTTTGGTACAACTAATTTTTTTTTAAAATGCCGCTCTTATCAGACAAACAATTATTTAATCCAGCACACACATGAAATGCATCTTTTGGCATAAACAGTACTCAATGAACAAACCAACCAAGAAGATAAACCTCTGGAAATATACTACAATCCATGAGTAGGTCTAGGTAGATATCTCACCTACAAAAACTGTTCCAAATTATTTCTAAGTCAACAACGAAAAGTATGAAAACAAAAACCCCTTCAACTCAAGAGCAGAGCAGAGCAGAGCATACCAAACACTTCCTTCCTTAGGGCTTAAGAGCCAAAGCAAGACCAAACTTTGCACTCTTGTCAACAGCTTTGGTGTCGACTTCTCCTGAAATAGTGAACAGGGATTTGGGGCGCCACTCATGCTGGATAAGAGCGTTTGCCTTGCCAAGGTTGTCGATGCGGGCCTTCACTGTGGTCAATGGATCCAAAGCATGCTGGGTGCCAACTGTGATTGTGTTTTCATTGGTGGAGAAGCTGTGCTTCACTTCTGCACCTACTGATGTGTTGGTCAATGGCTTCACGATGTGGTAGTAAGATGCATTCAAACTCTCACCCTTGTCATTCCTGTAAATATCAGATCGTTATGTGTTAGATTTGAACGAAGAACCATCACACGCTTAATGGGGAAAGCTTAACTCAACTTTTTCTAACGAGTTAAATGTTCATGTTAAAGTTCAGTTATAACATAAACAAATGTTCACAACCTTCTAAGTTCCTCTACTTTGGATAAAAAACAATAATAATCTATGTGATCATATTTTATATATTAAACTATTAATCACATTAGCATGTATGGGAACCCAAACCAGACTGTTCTATAGTCAAAGTTGACACAGGTTATCATATGAAATTTTAGTTTTGCGAGTGTTTCAGATCAATCCAAACCGCCACATACCAAAACTTCAGAATTCAGCCTGTTTTTACTCAACCACCCAACCTACCATCTCTAACTGAACCCATCAGCCCCTATAGCCAATGGCTATAGCTACCCTGAAAGTAACAACTATGAGATTTAAGGTAACAACTCACAGAGTCAAAGCAGCAATGAGGTCATCATTGGAGAAGCTAATTCCAGCATTATATTTGGTAAAGTTCCCAGTCTTGGTGTCGAAAGAAACATCAGTACCAATAGCAGCAAGGTTGGTTCCCACCACACCAGAGAAATTGACAATAGGGTTTGCAGTCAACCCAATGCTTGTGGAGATTCCAGCATAGTCATGCAAGTATTGCAGTTCCAACTATCATAATAGAAAATAATCAGCATTTTAATACTACCATACAAAACTCATCATATCAAGAAACAGTTTAACTTTCACATACCTTGCCCGATCTTTGATCAGGAACTTTGAAGCTAAAAATTGCCTTTAGCCCAGGAGCAGTTCATCAACCACAATGGTTGTAGAAAGCTACAATAATGTTGCACAAAGTTCAGTCAAGCATAAAACATTAAAATAACAAATAAATAACTAAGAGTGAAATAACCGCCAACATTAGAGGCTGTGTCCACTTTGATATCAGTAGTAACATTGTTCCTCTTCAGTTGAGTATTGACATCTGCAAGAAACAAGTCACCTTTCTTTGTTCCAGACGATGTGATTGCCTGCATAGTGAAAAGTATATTCAGAGTTTACAACCAATAGACAGATCAATATGCAATGAACAACATCTAGACAATATCTTCATCTCATAGCAACATCACAATCAAAATGACATACACACACACACACACACACTCTAAATTGTTCAAAACTGACAAATGAATAGGACAATTAAACTTAGAATTGTTGTTTTGAAGAATCAAAACTCTACAATGTGAAACTTGGTGTTATAAAATGTGTGGCGATACGGTGCTATTTGATCCCAAAAAGCAATTTGTGAGGCCACAGTTGTCTATAGCTATTAGCGGTCAATAGCGACAAGCCACCGATATCCTATGTAGCGATAGCAACGAAGTAGCGCCCGCTATTTCGTATTTAGCGATAAGGTATTAAAATATTTAAAAATATTTTTATGCACAAATTTACATGTATAAGAACCAAATGTTTATATACACAAACTAATTTTATACTTTCTAATTAAATTTAAAAATTTAGGCACTATATGCAAACAAATGAAAAATAGAGGTTTAAATGTGAAAATAGTTAAAGTTTTTAGCTCTACACAGGCTGAAAGCAAAGAAGCACAAATGCACACAGCCGCTATTCATCTTCCTCCTTGTTTCTAGCAAAAAAATTACAGCAACGTCACCGGAATCGTAGCCGGAAGTCGCTATTGCCCCGTTAAACATAAGATAGCGATGGATAGCTGATACGCGAAGCTGTTTTGCGATCGCAGTCACTATCATCGCTATTAACAGCTATGTGTGAGGAGCAAAGCGTACGCATCACGTATGGAGATGTTCATTATTAAAAAAATACTAAAAAAACTATTTGCAGATGATATTTTAACTTGTTATCTTTCAAATACTAAAATATAAGATATCGTCATCATCTCTAGTCAGATTTGTTCAAAGAGTCGAACTAATTTCTCAATTGACCGGTCAGATACGTTCAGACCACATCCTTTGACACGCGCATCAAAGATAGCATCACGTGCATCATGTGATGCTCACGTTTTAAAACCAAGATGTGAAATGACACACATACATACAAAACCGTAAGAATAATCTGAACCAAGAAAAACCTTCAAAATGTGAGGGTAGATCAAACTTTCAAACACGATCATATCATTTGCTTGACATAGAATGCAAAATCAAACATGTCAACAACAAAAAATATGTAAATACAGTTCATACTAACAAATACAGACAGACAATACGGTTATATCCTCAGATCTACACTTTAAAACCATAAAATTACTAAATCCATTATCACATTCATCAAATAGAATGAAAACTGATACTAACTTTCTAACAAGCATCTATACCTTTATAACTTTATTTGTCATCAGAATCAGATACTCCAACTACATACAACATTATTAACAAAGCAACTACAACATATAACAAACCTCAACTCCATTCTAAGCTCTATACATATCATTTACATATCTAACGCCAGTAAAACATAATGAACCAATTCAGTTAACTTATAAACTTACATAAACCCTAATCTACTCCAAAAGCATAACACAGCAAACAAATCACACATTAATCCGTCAATGTTGAATGTTGATATAATAATAATAATAATAATAATATACTGAAAGAAATAACTCACAACTCCAGTAGGCGAGTAGGTGGTGATGGTGAACTTATGGTCTCCCTGGTAATCTCTGTACAGCAGATCTTCATTCACACATAAAAAACAAACATATACAAATCATCAAATGTAGATCCAACAGTCATCTATATAAATAACAGAAATGAGATAATAATAATAATAATAATAATAATAATAATAATAACCTCTGGCTTTTTTGCCAATGTCAGTGTAGAGTCCAGGCCTTTCACCATGATTTCGTTGTAGAGCTTAAAATGTACAGAAATGAGTGTGTGAATGAAAGGGAACTGTTGGAACGGTATTAGGTATATATAGGGGAGGAGAAATTGGGGGAAAAGAAAGCCCTAATATTGAGTGGGTTAACTGTGTGAATCGTATGTCTACTGTGCTTTATTTTGGGCCGTCCGATTGGGTAGATTTGTGTTTCCTTGGGGAAAAAGATAGGATTTCTTTTTTAATTTTTATGTGACAGATTATATGATTTTTTTTAATCAAGAATAGTGATATATGTATTTTTTTTTTCTATAAAATTGATATTTTCTCTACACATGCCAACCACAAATATTTAGTTGTGATACACTTTTTTACTAGTTTTGGGTGTATAAGATGGGAAAAATTGTTGAAACAGGTTAAATTGACTGGTCTGATTTGTTTAGGATATATAAAATCTGGTTTACAGTTTAAGAGATCAAGTTCTATAAATGTAATAGTTTTATATTTAAATAAGGGGTATTTTAGATCTCTACTGGATGTTATAGCTAGAAAAATATTTATAAGATGTCGTATCTGAAATTGTTCATTTAAGAATTTGATTTGAGATTGTGAACTAAGAAATGATTTAAAAAGTTGTTTGAATAACAAAAATTATAGAATTGATAAAAGAAACTTGATTGTAACAATTAATATGAAAAGATCACACCCGAGTTAAAAGTCTAAGGTTTAACAAACGGTCAAATAATTCAAGTGCAATTGGTGTTAATAGATTGATTGTTCAATAGGCTTGGGTATTAAAAATCATCAACATCAAAAGATGGACAATGGTATACTTTGTAACTCTAGAACATACAATCCTAATTTCATGTTAAAGTATATAAGCATATTCATTTCACTTGAAATTGGCACAAGAACAATTAAATGAAAGTGAATTCAACACAAAGTTAGAACATTCAACACAATTGTTCAAACACACTATTCCACACATAAGAGTTTAGAAATACCCAATTGTTATAAACCTTAGGACCTCAATTGTCTACACCCGGTAATAATACAAAGAATTAGCCACTCATAGCCATGAAACTCTTCATATCTTCAAATGGGTCTTGAATCTTCAAAAGTTGGATATTTGAATGATTTTTGAATGTTGGCAATTGATATAGAATGATAGAACTTAATAATGGAGAAGTGTTGATTTTGATGTCAAAATTTTGTTTATAATGGTTCAAAATCGAGTCAAAGGTCAAATGTGCCATGAAAATCCATTAAAAAGCATTAAAATTCATTAAAAATGGGTTCGACCCAGTATCTGGCGTTGGCGACGCTTGTTTTGGCGTAGTCGACACCACCTTCAGTTCCCCTACGCCGTTTTTTGCTAGAAAACGCCATTTTTGGTGTTTTCTGACGCGAGTGGCGTCTCCGACGCCAAACCTGACGGTTAAATTTCGGTTTCTTGTTTTCTTCATGACTTTTTTGTTTCAACTTCGTTTCCTTCGTTTTCGCGGCCATGTCTTCGGTTTTCAGTACTCTTTCATGTTATCCACAAATATCTTCATATCCATTCCATATGCATTCTAAAAAACACATTCAATCTTCATTCTTTGCTCCCGTTTGCTCGTTTATTGCACCCGATTCATCCTAGCTTCAATCCAATGCCCCATTTAACTCCCAAAATGCACTTTAAGCATATCAAGTCCTGTAGAACATAAATCATATCGAAGTAGATCATTTGGAACTCAAATGCACTCAAAAACTCAAACTTAAGCATTAGAACTTGAGGCTTTTCAACCACGCATCATTGCTTAAACCACGACCCGAGATTCCGCACTTGTTTCATATCCAAACCCGTGATATCCGGATTGTCCGGAACGGTCCTACAAGTATAAAAAAATTATAAAATTCAAGAATTTTTTTGTGTATGAGTTTCATCGTTGAGGGAATCATATTATGGATCCCGCTGAAACGTGCGGGTAAACCCACTAGTACAGAAGAAAGAAGAGAGAGGATGAAGAGGTAAGAAGATAGGAAAGAAAGGGGCGGCACATTTTAGCACAGGGGTGGCGCATATTAGATGCAGATGACCATTCAAAGTCATCTGCTATTAATAGTAGTTAATATGTATTTTTATTGACGATTTAATATTTATTGATCCAAACACTATAAAGTAAAATGTTGTTGTAATTAAACAGTACATCAAAGTTTATTTTTAAATATATATCTTGACGACTATATGTGTTAATCGATTATATTATATTTATTCAACTAGCTGATTACCCCGGGAGGGTCCCGGGGTTGAAAAATCTAATATTACGTGATAACCTATTGCAAATGACTCAAGTTAACTAACCACAAAATCTCTCAATCATTGCATGTTCATAGTATTCTAATCAGTAATAACTCATATTCCCCACAAAATCTAATTTTACGTAATAACATGAACACTTTGTGTGTTTTTTTTCCTATATGAACGAAACCCCACAAAAAAATAATCGATTTTTTCTCCGTTTTTTATATAGCACTATGGTACTCGTTGGAAAGATAATAAAACGCTCGTTAATTTGGTGTAAATTTTTTCTTTAAAAAATCACGTATATAAAAGATATTAAACGTTTAAAAATTATGAGAGAGAAAAAATTTTAATTTTTTTTTAAATTTTTTTTCTTAAAATAACTCAATTTAATTAATAAAGGAAACAATTCAAAAACACCAAAAACTCTTTATTATGATGTCACGTGACACTCTCAAGGGAAGGTTGAGGCCACCATTGCACGCCACGTCAGCATATATGTTTTCTTTTATATATATATAGATAGATTTGTGTGTTTTTTTTCCTATATGAACGAAACCCCACAAAAAATAATCGAGTTTTTCTCCGTTTTTTATATAGCACTATGGTACTCGTTGGAAAGATAATAAAACGATCGTTAATTTGGTGTAAATTTTTTCTTTAAAAAATCACGTATATAAAAGATATAAACGTTTAAAAATTATGAGAGAGAAAAAATTTTAATTTTTTTTCCTAAAATAACTCAATCTATTAATCTATATAAAAGAATTGAACAATGCTGACGTGGCGTGCAATGTGCCTTCAACCTCTCCATAAAATTGCCACGTGGCATCATAATTGAAAGATTTTAGTGTTTTTGAATTATTTGCTTTTTTAATTGAAAAAAGATAAACATAAAACTCTAAATTTATCTCTCTATCTCTCAATTCTCAATTACTAAAATTAAATTGAGTTATTTTAGGAAAAAATAATTTAAAAAACAAATTTAAATTTTTCTCTCTTATGTTCCTCCCATAAATTTTAAACGTTAATATCTTTTATATTCGAGATTTTTTAAATAAAAAAATTACACCAAATTAACGAGCGTTTTATTATCTTTCCAACGAGTACCATAGTGTTATATAAAAAACGGAGAAAAAAACGACTATTTTTTGTGGGGTTATGTTCATACAGAAAAAAAAAAACAAAGTGTTCAGGTTATTCATTAATCATGTTTTTTCTTTTAAACCAGGTTCTTATCTACGATGTTGAAATTCAGCCCAATCGCCATGCTATCATTGGAATTTTACTCTTCTAAAGATGGATAGGTATACTTCATCAAGAGAAGCTAAGAGAAATAATTGCGCAACACTGCAACACATAGTGTCACCTTATAACAAGGTTATTTTTTTATTTATTTAATTACAAGAGTAATAATTATTACTATTAGTATTAGTATTATTAGAATGGCTATATTTTTCAACCTCCATCATGAATTCTACATCTATATAAGTCAAAGTCAAATTGTAACATATTTTAAATTACGTGAAGATGATTATATATTTAAGGTTATCCTTTTAATACTGTATTATGTTTAATATGGTTTATGCTTTTTATTTTTTTAACTTTTTAAATAAATGTTTTTAACTAAGATTGATTATGTTTAAGTTATTTACTCTTTTCGTGATTTGAGTTTTCTTCTTTTATCATTTTTGTATTAAATCATATTAAAATTTTCAACCCCGGGACCTTCCCGGGGTAATCAGCTAGTTTAATTAATAAAGGAAACAATTCAAAAACACAAAAAACTCTCTATTATGATGCCATGTGGCACTCTCAAGGGAAGGTTGAGGCCTCCATTGCACGCCACGTAAGCATATATGTTTTCTTTTATATATATAGATAGATACGTGTAGTACACGAGTTTTTAAATATTTAACTTTTATATAACTTAATACATAAAATTATATTTATTAAACCCGTGTTATACACGAGGTTATAACCTAGTAGAGTTATACTAAGTCGTTCCCAAATTTCTTTTAATATATGAAAAGAAAGAAAACCATAATGTATTCAAAAACATACTCCAAATTCAAGCATTTTTCGTTTTATTATAATTTAAAATTTAATATTTTTTAAGACACACGCAAGCTTTCATTCACACAGAATGGAGTAGGTCAATCTAGATGTCATAATCAGTCGATTCCATAGTTTAAATCGCTATCGATGCAGGGACCCGTGAAGCATACAAACTCATTGTGTGCTAGCTAGAAGATGCATGCTAGTGGCAATATATATTTAAAAGCATTTAGCAACTTAATAACCATAAAGATACCATAAAATGTTTAATTTATATACTTATTTATCTTATTTAACCATCATGAATTACAGACTATTTATAGTAGTAGCGGATCTAGAAGAAAAGTTGAGAGAAAGTTAAGAGGTTGCGCGAGCTAAATTTTTGACAGCCAGTACATAAAACGAAGAAGAAAAACAGGATTTACACTAAAATGTACCCCTCACCCCCCCCCCCCCCCCCGATTTATAGTTTCAAAAAAATATTCTGATTTGCAATAAACATGATTTTTGACAAAGATGGGATAAAAACATTATTACTATATACGGAGTACACGTTTCTCCACTGCATACTATAAAACACGAGAATGGTAGATTTTTGTACAAATAATATCTAGCAAACGTTATTGTATTACATTGCCTAGATCATCGAGTAACAATTATCAGTGCTATATTAGACGAGACATATCTGCGTTATTTTAGTAGCGAATTATTCTAAATATAATATACCATTAGAAGAGACTAGATTGCCTTAGGCTACACTTTAGCTAGAAAGGGTACGAAGTTTTTAACGTATAAAACAATGAAGCATGATTCTAGGAATATTATTAATGGACAAAATAAGGTTGGCATCAAGCTGCTCAAATTCATAGAAATCATCAAAATAATTATAAAACATAATGAACCCAAAAGGCCAACAGTTTTCATATTTACATATATAAATACATAAACTGTGGAGTTAAGTTGATAAAACTTAATAGTGCAAATGGCAATGATGGCAATCAAGAATGAAGAGAACTACAGAAAGCGATCCATTGCCATCGTTAACCATGAGACCCCAGAAGTAAGGCGCGTTAAAAGAAGGCGAAGAGACGCAGCAGCGCTTACACTGGACTGCAAAAACGAGCCAACTCAACAAACGGGTCAAGCGTCACCAACAACTGTAAACAGAAGTTCTAAGTTTCGCGGAGTGAGCAGACATAGATGGACAGGCAGATTTGAAGCTCACTTGTGGGATAAACTTTCTTGGAACGTTACGCAGAAAAAGAAAGGAAAACAAGGTATTTTATTTCCTATAAAAAAAATTTCTTTTACTAGAACCTTTTATGTTATAAACACTGTTATCTAATCTGAGTTCATCTGTTTGCTCATCTGATCTTTAATTTGGATGACGCGTGCTGAACAGTTTATCTTGGTAAGTACTTATTCCTATATGATGATGATTTGTATCAGGAATCTGTTTTAAACCATAAAGTTTGATAAGTATGTTTGCTTATGATCTCAGGAGCTTATGATGAAGAAGAATCAGCAGCACGAGCATATGATCTAGCCGCTCTCAAGTATTGGGGACCAACTACTTTCACAAATTTCCCGGTATGATCATAACCTTAACCATTATTATTACAATCTTTTTTTAAAAAAGATTACAAAAAAAAAAAAAAAAAAAAAGTTAACTTGACATGCTTTGTCCAAAAAATACAAATGTTGTAACATCTAAGTTTACATTAAACTAGTTAATACAAATAAAGCGAGTTCGGTGTCGCTAACGTCTTTGAAATTTTGTGAAGGTATCTGATTATGAGAAAGAGATTGAAATAATGCAGAATTTGACAAAGGAAGAATACTTGGCTTCACTAAGGAGGTAAGCCCAATGGTGCATATCTAATAGCATGATAAGATTTTTTATAGCAGTAAAGAGCTATAGTTATTGATTTTTTTTTTTTTTTTTTTTTTTTTTTTTTTTTTTTTTTGTCAATTGTTACAGGAAGAGCAGTGGATTTTCAAGAGGGGTATCTAAGTATAGGGGTGTTGCAAGGCACCATCATAATGGGAGATGGGAAGCCAGGATCGGCCGAGTTTTTGGAAACAAGTACCTATATCTCGGAACCTATAGTAAGTAATCTCCTCAAAATGTGACGCAGAGCGGAAGCATGTAAATTAACAAACAAAATAATATCAAAAGAAATTTTGAAACATTATTTTTAACAAAAGTTGGTTTTTAGGCACACAAGAAGAGGCTGCACGCGCTTATGATATTGCGGCGATTGAGTACAAAGGACTAAATGCTGTGACCAACTTTGAGTTGAGTAGTTACATCACATGGTTGAATCCTGGTACACAAACTCAAACCGCAAACCATGAGCCACAAACAACCATCAAATCAAACTTTATGCTGTCAAATAACTGCAACTGGTCCGAGGAGCCACAGTCTCCATTCCTTGAAGAACAAAAACCATCTGAAACTAAACAACCATTTACTTCAAGCAAAAGATCTTCACCAACAGCAGTTGACTTGCTACTTAGATCATCTATGTTTAGAGAACTTGTGGAGAAGAATTTACATTCGACTGATGAAGATGATGAGGAAGAAGACATGAAGACGCAACTAATTAGACCTTGTTATGGAAATGAAGACGGTTTCATGTTTCTGGATTCCTCAAATGCGAATGATGTACAGCTGCAGCAGGACGAGTTTGATTTAAACTATGATTTTCAAGGATCAACATATGCATTCGGACTGTCTGCACTTGTTGACACAAGTTGATAATGGATGTAAACTGTTTGACGTCGAAGGGTGTTTTTGTTTTCGAGATCTTGTCTGGATGATAAATCAATATAAATGTTGCACCCCATAACATGAACATTTTGGATTTCTATGTGGTATGATAATGGCCAAGTGTTTCAAGGCATTTTTGCAAAAACGCCTTCAAAATGTTGAGGGAAATTCGTATTCCATCGCAAATAGTATTGCGCACGACCTGAAATCCGATGGAGTATCATCGTGGGATACATTTGTCAGTGAAAGTCATTTGTTATTAATGTACATCTAAAACCCCCCTATATGTTTTGGTAATGTCTATAATATTATGGGTCACTTTTCCAGTACGAACAAACGAGTACTCTACTCGTATATAATGTATCCTTCCACTCTCGCCGCTAAAGCATTAACATGCACACGAGTTTGATTTGAAAATCCAAAAAGAAAGCGACGTTGAAGTGAATTCCGCCAACCTTGAAGATTTGGTAAAAGGTAATTTCATGTAATTATCATTATACAATTCATTAGTGTTATTATTTTAGATCATTACTATTTATAGATATCAACCTACAAGCAAATTATTGTGCACCAGGTGCTCTCATGGTCATCATAAGTATGTATGACAATTTTAGATCAAACACAAAATAATAATGATTGGTACACTAAACTACCAAAAATATTGTTGTCCTGATGAAACTAAAGGGATAAGGCTAGCCACATTTGCCCCTTAGAAAAGATATTGTAAAATTTGCTTTACCTTATTGGCTATGATACCTTCAATATGGCATGGAAAGCCTCTTGAGGTATGTCCACCGACCCAACACGCTTCATGCGTTTCTTTCCTTCTTTTTGTTTCTCCAACAACTTTTTCTTCCGCGTCACATCACCTCCATAACACTTTGCAAGAACATTCTTCCTCATTGCCGAAATCCTGCAAAATCAAATTCCAGTTGTGAAAACTAGCGGGAAATCTTTGGAATAAGAAAATGTCACGGATTCTATTAAAAGCGAAAAATACACATGTCGGGAATATGGTCAAAACAGGTTCTAGTCAGGTTAGCCCAAAAGACTTTGGCTTTTCCGCAGAACTTTTAATTTTTTATTAAGAATAAGTGCGTCAGATGTGTAATAAACGACGTTTTTTTTAATAAAACGGATATAAAGGGTTTTATGCATTACAAAAAAAAAAACATATTGGTGGACCTTTAAACTGTTCAGGTCCATTTGACCTGTTGCTTTTAAGATAATCTTTTATTTACCCCTTTCATCTATCACGAGATCATACATAGCCCCGACTCAACCCATTCGTGAGTAAACAAATGGATGGAAAGCGTGACTTCTAGATTCTACAAATTTCATGGTTTAAAAGCTAGAGGGGATGTTACTTACGTCTCCCTGGCAATGACTTTTGTTCCGATGGCAGCTTGAATGGTGATCTCGAACATTTGCCTGTATAAGTAAATGTAAGGCGTGTTAGTGGATTTTGTTATACAAAGACGAAAAGCGGTTGAAAACAGTTGGCTGACCTGTCAATATATTTCTTGAGCCTGTCTACAAGTTCACGACCTACTCGTTGGGCCTTCAACTTGTGAACAATAGTTGCCATTGCATCTACGGGTTGTCCATTCAAAAGGATATCAAGTTTCACTACATCAGATGCAACATACCTGTAAACCAAATCCATTTTGTGAACCATTTACATGTTAGCCAAGCAGGAAACGTGTCAAGAGGGTCGAAAGTCGTCCAAAGTGTTATTTTATCACACAAAATTTCTAAAACTATTTTGTTGTAAATTATTATTGCAACTATGTAGTTTATGTACCCACAATTTGCGCGTTTTGACCCATTAAGTCTATTATGATCGTAAAACTGGAAGAAAGGTCTTACTCTGAATCTTCATAATCAAACGATGCATAACCAGACGTGATGCTTTTCAGTTCATTATAGAAGTCAACAACAATTTCCCTTAGAGGTAACCGGTACTTCATAAATGCCCGTTGACTGCGTATAACCAACAACAAGTTAAATACTCAAAAAGAAACTAGACATAACGGAGAGACTAAAAATATTAAATAATATACTATAATATGCACATGTAAGCTTACCTATCAATAAATGAGTACTCGAGTTGTTCCCCTCTTCGTTCTGAGCAAAGATTAATAACGACTCCCACATATCTTTAACCAAAAAACATAATGAGTGATTTAATTTAAAAAACCATCTTACTTTTACCATTCTTGCAAAACATTAAAAGGTAACAGGATTTTAGGGAAAAAATAGGGGATTTTGAGAGCTTACTCACTGGGGATAATAATTGTTGCCAATACTGTAGGTTCCCATGAAGCTACGACTCGGATTTTAGGATCTGAAGTGAACGCGCCTGGATTTTGCACTTCTACTTTACTGGAAAACAAAAATTAATAAACTGATTATTTTTTAATAAGCTGAAGTGATCTTTTAAAGACGAAAAGGTCACTCACGTCCCATCTGAATACTCAAAGATATAGGGCACAGTTGGGACAGTAGAAATTATATGAGTCCCATGTTCCTGTTGTTTTCAAGAAAAGTATGCATGGTTAGACGTATACAAGACAATATACTTACAAGCTATGACAAAAAAAGAACCAATAAATAAATACGATACCATATATGGCATACAGACTTGTATAAATGTTGGAGGAATGCCAACGTTGAGGAAATTTCAACTCATTTAATTATTACTTATCAGTACATCCCAACAAATAATACAAGTAAAATTTCAAACACACTGCTCAGTAGTTAATGATTTTATTAGCTATAAACCCAACGAAAGAACACCTGCTCAAGGCGCTGATGGAAAACATCCATGTGCAGTAACCCTAAGAAGCCACACCTGTAAGATATAACCATGTATATTAGCAAATAAAATCAAGCAGTGTTGCAGCTGAATAATTAAAAGGATAAAAGAAGCGGAATTCACAGACCTGAAACCGAGACCAAGCGCTGTGCTGCTCTCTCTGGCAACAGAGACACTAGCATCATTGCATGTTAATCTTTCAATTGCATGGCTAAGTGCTTCAAAATCAGAACCATCCGCCGGATAAAGCCCAGAAAAAACCATATGTTTCGCAGGCTTGAACCCTAATTATTAAATTTCATAAAAGGGCAAGTTAAGGCGTCTAAAAACATGCCTTGTTAAACAGATAATTAGGACTTTGAATGAGATATTTAGTTACATTTTTTTATTTTTTATATTATAATATAACATTCTAACTACCTTTTTCGCTAGTGTAAAATAAACCGGGTGCAAGGTTTGTAAATGGTTCCACTGCTTAAAGTTAAGGCGTCAAAAAAACACCTAAATTTGTGTATATATACATAAAATACGTATAAAAATACCAAAACGCCTAATTCCGCCTAGTCCCAAGTCCCAACTAGTCCCTAGGCTACACCTCACCGCCTGCCTAGCGCCTTCTACAACCTTGGTCATTCTACTACAAATGATTGTCAGATGTGGGTTTATATACCCACCGGAACGACATGACGGTTACACGATTAGTTACGTCGGTTGACATATAACCGACTAGACTTATAATAACTCTATGATACAAACTAACTTATGATATAAATCAAATATTATACTAACAGTCCTACCACTTGATAAATACTTTTGTTGCGGCATGCCAGTGTCAATCTGATTATCCACAATAATCGAATGATCATCGAGACATCGACTGAGAAAGGTTAGCCAAATTAGGGACGGATTATTGGAACTCAAAGTCACAATAACCAAATAATCGCTTTCAAAACACACATCCGATTATGCAAAAACTTTCTTACACACGCCTACATCCTTAACGTAACATAAATCCGGGGCCCATCAAACCAGAGTATAAAATTACCGGGTAAAGGCTCTACGGTTGTCCGTGTATGAAACAATGTATCTCCAACACGTGCCTCTTTAGTTGTCCGCATGCCAGTAACCACATACCCCACTTGACCAGTCAACAGGTAACCTGTTGACCTAAGTTCTGGATGCATAATCCCAACATCCAAAACCTCATAAGATTGACCCGTAGCAACCGATGCAATTTTGTCACCTTTACGCAAAGATCCATCAACAACCGCCACATGACAAATCACCCCCTTATACTCATCATAATAAGAATCCAACAAAAACATACGAAGGTTTGAATCACTTTTTCCAGGAGGCGGAGGAATCCGCTCTATAACAGCCGGAAGTACATGTTCAAGACCTTGACCAGTTTTTGCGGAAGTCAAAAGTACATCACTCGGGTCAAGGTCAAACATTGACTTTAACTGTTCTTTAACACGATCCGGGTCAGCTGTTGGCTGATCAATTTTGTTAATAACAGGTATTATTGTCAGATTAGATTCAAAAGCTAGGTAGAAGTTTGCAACGGTTTGAGCTTGTACACCTTGGGCTGCATCAACCACTAAAAGGGCTCCTTGGCAAGCAGCCAAAGATCTTGATACCTCATAGCTAAAATCCACATGACCAGGTGTGTCGATCAAATTCAGTAAATAGTTTGTGTTGCCCTCTTTTGTATTGTAGTCATAGAACATTGTGGCAGTTTGAGCCTTTACTGTGATTCCCCTTTCTCTCTCAACCTATTGCAATACAAAAAAGAATTATGATATGTAAATGTACAACTCGATGACTATCAATGTTGAATTACAAGAGTCAAACAGCTATGCATGAGTCACAAACTCACAATGATTTGATATTAATCAATCATAGTTATGGATATGCAGGTAATATGTTTATCCCAGTATTTGTTTTCTCAACATATGATTGCTTCTCCAAATCTCATCATTTTGAACTTCATCATTCAAAATAGCAGTATCATAATTACTTTTTTGCATTGCCAAACACTGGAAACTAATTGTTACGACTAATTATTGCATCATGCAATAATCTATTATCTACTTTAGATGTGCATCCAAAGTCCAGATGCTAAAAAATGCTGTTTACTGGGTCTTAAATAAATAAGAACCAGGTTAAAACACTGATTATAGGGAGTCTAACGGTGTATGCTTCTATGTTTTTAGTAATACTAAGGCAAAGACATAATATAGAGTGAAAACTTAGTAGTCAAAGGTGCACGCTTAAGCGCCCAGGCGCAAATAAAATGGAAACAACCTGGCAAAATCTTTAAAAAAAACTGCTTGAACTGGCCTAAACTAGTCTAAAATGATCTAAACAAGCCAAAAACAGTCTACATTCTAAACTAGTCTAAAACAGCCAAAACATGTCTAAATCAGCTAAAAATGGCCAGAAATACACAGCAGTTTGCTTGCCTCGGGCCCTCCCCTTTAAAGCACCTTTCCCTAAGCGACAGGGTCGCCCTTTGCTTATAATGCGCATTGAGTGCGTCTTGAGCCTTTTACTACCTAGAGTGAAACCAAAAAATTTAACTTTGACTTTTGTGCTGAACTTAGCTATTCTTAGGCTGTCCGGTGTGGTTGAGGACCGGCGTTGATGCCCGGCCTCCACGTAATCCGCCACGTCACCGACAGGCCTCCCTCTTCTCTTAGTGCAGGGCCTAGGGTGTGGAACGACGGGCCTCCTCATCTCCCTCATGTAAAGCTTTCTTCTCCGGCAACCACCATCTTCTCCGGCAACCTCCACCACCTTCTTCTCCGGCGGGTTAATGGAACGAGGGGTGTTTTTTTTAATTCAGTCGACTGGTCTGATCCTCCACGTGGTGGCACGGCAAGCCCGGCAATAGAATGCCGTTGGTGACGATGATGGGCCAGGGGGCGGCAACACCGCCCCTGGCTAGCGAATGCCGCCCCTATGCCGCTCCCCACACCGGACAGCCTTAAACTTCAAATGAAAATACATTTCAAAAGCTTAAAAAAACATGATGACTACATCACAATTTCCAAACACTAAAAATCGGTTTTGTAAGCTGTTTGGACTTTGAATATGCATTTTCACCTCACTACCACAATCTAAAACAAAAATCAATAATCACATATTCAGTACATTAAAACCCCAGGATACAAATGTAAATCAAATTCACCTACATAACTATTCTTCCAACAAAGACTCATTTCTGCTTCTCCAAAGTCCAAACCTAATAAATTAACTCTCCAAGTCTCCATCATAATCAAGATTTCATTTTTATTAGTTTCCAAGAAAATACACATAAATAATTTCATAACCCAAGTCATCTTCACCATCCAAACCCTAAAAACACAACATTTACACCCTAAACAATAACCCAATACAAAAAAAAAAAAAAAAAAAAAAAAAAAAAAATGGCAAATGTACCTGCAACTTATCAAGATACTGAGCAACCCCATGACCCCTTTTAATAGTACCAGTCAACTCAAGCAGCCTATCAGCTATAGTAGACTTTCCATGATCAACATGAGCAATTATTGAAAAGTTTCTAATTTTATCAGTTGGGTATTCACTCAAATCTATAATATTATCATCTTTCTTGCTATTGTTACGTGAATTGGAGCAGAACCCATGTTGTTCAATGGAGCCAGAATAAGGGAACACTAGCCTGTGATGATGATGGTTGGGTCGGAGTCTGTATATGTAATTGGCTATTTGGATTGCTTTGGAGGATTTATTATTAAGATAATAAGGCATTGGTGAGTGGTTATGTGTAGGGGTTTAGGGTCTTTTTTGTTGGTTGTTTGGTGATCGGAAGCATAGGTGACGGCTAATGTTGCAGGTAATGAGAATAGTAATTTTAGCTCTTGTGTTGCGGTGCGATTTTGATTATTAATGTGGTATCGTTACTTGGTATAGTAATAAGGTAAAATTATGGGGTAAAACATCGAAACGGCAACGTATGTGTTGGAAAAAACGTAAAAGACCAAATGGGACGAGCAAAAGAATATTGGTTTTGATGTTACTGGTATCCCTAACGAACGATATTAAGAGGCTAAATACTATAAGTAATAAAAGTAGATAGATTATACATGTATATTAGCAAAGTTAAAGCAAAATGTATATAAGCAAAAGTTAACTAACGAGAGGAAAACTTGTTTAATGTAGAGGTACTAAATATTTATAATAGAAAAGTTAAAGTAGACTAAATATATAAACTAGAAAAGTTAAATGAGTAAAATTTTTGTTGCTAACCATAAGGCGCCACGTGACTATATCAAATTCGCCCGGTGATAAAAAGGAAACCTTTTTATTACATAATTTATAGTTATTTTATATTGAAATAAAACTAATAACCATAGTTTAGTAAATGTATAATGTTATTACTTGTGTCATTCAACCATACAAATTGATTTTTTTTTTCATTCTATCACCATCAATAGTCATGCCTAACATATTTGCCCCTGACGTTATTCCCCTCCTCGTCGTTGTTGCTAACACCACTAATATCTTCGATGCAATCACTGCAATAACCATTGTGACCACCAATGTCCTCGCCATTTCCACCACCATTCAAAGTCATGCCTAACATTCGTCCCCTGACCTAATTGTTATCCCCGTTGTTGCTACCAGTACTAATGTCTTCGATGTAATCACTGCAACAACCATTGTGAGAACCAACGTCCTCGCCATTTCCACCATCATCAACTTCAAAATCATGACAATTGTCCTCATCAGCATACCGACACAACCTCAACATCGTCATTCGCCTCAACTGTTGCCATGAACTCCATCACCATTCCGCCATATTTAGTTCAAAACTAAATTTCATTCCTACCATATTTGGGTCGCCTACTGTGACAACCTGCACCCTTCACTTTTCATAAATATGCATAATTGGTTCCTTAACTATTTCAAAATTTTCATTTTTAACCCTCGTATTTTAATAGGACCAAAATTCACAATTTAATAAAACTTATAATTTTTATAAGTAAAAGTATGCACATTTTATACTCACATCTACACCCGAGCACGTATGTTTCAGACCTTGATACTCAAAGCCCTTAATTTTCGGTCCTAAAACAACTTAGAAACAGAAGGAAACAAGTCTATAACTTAAAATTGATTAAATTAGAAAAAAAAAATATTTTTTTAGCCCTCGCGGTCCGCTAAGACAGTCTCAGTCAAAGTCCCAGTCAAAGTTTTAGTCAAAGTCCCAGTCAATGTCCTAGTCAAAGTCTTAGTCAAACAGTCAAAGTCCTAGTCAAATATTCAATTCATCATAAAACCTTACTTTATGGTGTTGACCAATTTTAAAGCCTAATTGAATCCAAAACTAGTATAAAAACCCACCTATGACCCATTACACTTTGCACCTCTAAATCGATTGTTTCAATTCGATTAAACTCTCCCTCATACCTTTTGTTCTAGAGTATATTACTTCTACATTTGAAGCCTTGATTATAAGCTCTTTTAATTGGCGAATTGGAAGCTTGATATTTTTTCCTATTCGGTTTCTTTTCTTCTAAATTGGACTAGTTTCGTTGTTGAATCTTTGGATTGCTCGCATTTTCACGCTCGCTTAGTCATCTAGTCATTTGGCGAAAGTGAGTATTTCCTATCCCCTTTTGCTTTTATTCACTTTTGGGGTGTTACATGTACACTTATACAAATTACAAATACAAGTTCACATTTTTACAATACAATTCTAGTACTATGTGCATTTGCTTACAAACGTGCTTTATGCTTAGACATTACATGTAGAATACATTTGTACTTAGTGAAATCATTAACATTGTACAAGCCGACCTTAACATTGGATAGCGCTATTGGATTGACAACCCGCCTAGGTTGATTCTCCCCCTTTTTCATCGGAGAATCCGTGGTCATTGTTAAGTTATTATCCATTTATTGGATAAGTACACCGCCGTTCATTTAGTACATTATACAGCCACAGGATTGATTTCGCTCATTTGTATGATACATAGTTTACATAATTGCATTGTAGCTTTGCACTTGAATTGTATAACATTTTCCAACTTACTATATGTATTAAATCTAGGAATGCTCACCAACATTTCTTATGTTGACAAAACCTATTTTGTACATGTTTCAGGTGCAGTTTGATCTTATAGTTCCATAGCATTGGATTTTAGTGCTTGCTTTTAATAAGTTATTTCAAATTTCATGTTTTGTTCAGACTTTTGTATTTTTTTTTTCATTTCATCTATGTAAGACAATTTAAATTATTCAATAATATATTTACATTTTAGTACCATGTGCTTTTGAACAATCGTCACTACGTGACACCTCGATGATTCCGCCATCGATTGGGGTGTTACACCTAGTTCATTGTATTGGATTTAAGTTTCATTTTTATCATGTGTTGGTTCGTATAATTTGTTAGAATATGATTAAAGAATAACATGGTTTGCTTGCATAAATTCACTAAATTGAATTTAAGGGAACTTGAATCATAATGAAATCCCTCAATTTCCTCAAGCGAAAAAATCCAACATTTTTTACAAATTATGAAAAATTTCAATAAAAAACTTCCTCATCATTATCACCACCACCATTATCGTTGTGAATATCACTGCAGCCCCTTATCATCGTTATTGGGCTTTAAACACTAGAAAAATATAGAAGTAACATCTGACCCCTCTCACTACTAATATTATTTGCCTTGCCCTTGATGGGTTGCTCATACAATAACTCTCGAATTTGTTATTGGTTGCCCCGATGAAGACATCCCAAGAGGTCACCCATCCTCATATTACTACTATCATAACACACTTAATTGTGGAGTTTTCTTGTGTTCCAGAACCAACTAAACCCAAAACACGTTGGTTTTAAGAGATATTGGGTTACTTATGAACCAATGATTTATCATGGCCACGACCGATGTGAGATTTGCCTACGTTATTAGAATGATCCATGTTAATCTTCTCGGTAGTCGGTATCGTTATAATCACGTTTCCTTAAGGACTCATCGTCCTCGATGAGGTTTGCCCCATTGTCACGGACGACACAGGAGTGGCTCCAATACTATTTATAACATCAGCCCCTCTTACCACTAAAGTTGTCCGTTTTGCCCCTGATGGGTTACCCATTCAGAAATTCACGAAATTGTTTTTGGTTGAACCAGTGGAGACTTCATAGGAGGTCACACATCCTGATACTACTCCTACCTAAGCATGCTTAACTGTGGAGCTTTCATGTGCTTTACAACCAAGTAAGCCAAAAACGCGTTCAAGATTTAAGAGGCATGACATTCCTTATTAACCAAGAATCTCTCTTGTCAACAGTGATGTGGGATTTGCTTAGGGTACTACAATGGTCCATGTTGATTTTTTCGGTATCCTCACAATCGCCCCCTTTGCCTAACCATCCCAAACGGCACAGGAGTGGCCTTGATTATGCGAATGGGAGATATATTACTTAGGCAATCCTTTTCAAATTGGGTTTTAAACATTTGTTATACATGAGATATGGGTTTTGATAGAGGCGCCAACTTGCAATGTACATCCATATAGTTATGTCCAAATTGATTTCTCCATGACGCCTTCTACCATATCTTATATTATCGTTTTTATGTCAATTATTTGGTTTATACTCATTTGCTCTTTGTGAATTGATATATTAGTTGTCATAGCAAATTGATAATAAAAATAAATTACGTGAAACCCGCCACACAACATGCCCTAAAAAACATAACTACCCACGACAACGTACAATCATAACAATTAGTATATATATGTACACACATACACATATATCATCATCATCATCATCATCATCATCATCATCATCATCATCATACTCAATTAATCCCACCTATAGCAAAGTTAAGGTAGGGTCTGATGAGGGTAGATGTAGACAACCTTACCTCTACCCCTAAGAATAGAGAGGCTGCTTCCAGTGAGACCCCCGGCTCGATGTGGTTTGGTATCAAGCCTTAGACATAAGGCACAAAACACTTAGCAATCAAGACAAACCCGATCGGTGCATGTACCCCTTTGTCTTTTGGCTATCCACGCCACCACATGATGCATGATTAACCGTCCGTCATTTTTAACATTATTTTCACGAAATTAATGAAATAACGTTAAAACTAATGCAACTTTACTTTTGCCCCCCAATGGTCACACATATCTATATCTATAACTATTAATAAAAGAATTGACTTATGATGTCCGGTATTAAGGATGTAGAACTTTTGGCACGATTCAAGGATCTACACGCACAGCTTGAAGCTTCAATGGAATTGAAGCTTAAGTTTATTAATTCCTTTAACTAGCGGTGGATACCATCCATCGCATATGAATGAGTTAATACGCGTGTTGAGTTTCATATGCGTAAAGTGCTTAAAGTTCAAGAATAAAAGAAATTGTACCTTCAAAGGAATTGAAGCTTAAGTTTATTATTCCTAATGTATATTCATATGTATGAACAGATTTTATGAAGATGGAATTCATAATATATATTGATGTTTAAAGTTGATTATATTTGTTTTGTTTAATGTTGATTAGATTTGGTTTTTTAATCCGTATGTAGAGTTTTTGTTCCTTGGTTGTAACCTTTCAGTTATTAAACATCTGATCAGTGTTAAAAAATATAAACAGACGTTGCGAAACAGCGGTTCCTCTCAGCAGACATTTGGTGTGTTGACGCGTCGTGGTTACCGTACAATGGATAAGTGTTGGTCTGTTTAAGCGTCAGTATAAACAACCATTAGGAAACAGACGTTTTGTCTACTGACTTGTCAGTGGTTAGCGTACAACGGATAAGGGTTGGTTAACAAGCAGGCAGTCTATTGGTTGGGCGTAAAGTAGGTTTCTGATACTCCCGTGTGTTACCACACGGGATCTCACCTAGTATCTATACATCTAATAAAACAAACTCAATGAGTACACTTGGCACTCCCATATTGCACCTCAATTCCTCTCTCTTCCCATATTGTGCCATGTGTCCTCTTCTCATAATTTATAAAATTGTTCTTTTTAAAAAAATAAAAAATAGAGTAATAATCTATACATATGGTAACAATTATCACTTAATAGTTTCCTAATCTAATTAACCTACTCAATCAATTACCCTCATTCTCTCTCATCATTCTCTCTCATTCTCTCTCACACGAGAATAACTCTCTCTTCCCTGCGATCGTGTATCTCCATCCGATCAAAACCTTCCATCACCATCGTTCATCTTCTTCGTCTCTATCATTCAAGGTAACGATTTCTTCTTTGTTTTTCATACGATTTCTGTTACATATTGTTGTTTCTTATAATTATTTCAGATTTAATCGATTTTTATGTTTCTCTGTTTCTTTCTATGTTTCCATCGCCGATCATTCATCTTCTTCTATCTCTCATTCAAGGTAATCATTGTTTCTACTTTGTTCATACGATTCCTCTTATATATTGTTGTTTTTTGTAATTATTTTCAGATTTAAGCGATGAATGATCGGCGGTCTTTCTTTTTTCTCTGATCGTCGCCTATTTAGATTCTAATATTTCATTCAGATTCTAATATTAAACTTTTTTTTTTGTATTGTTGATGGTTTTTAATAATTTTTCAGATTTGGGGCTTTAGGTTTCATCTTTCTTATTTTCTACTATGAGATTATATTGTGACTTTTAAGTTTCAGTGTTTAGGTATTGTTATTTGTTTTCAATGATTAGGTATTATGTTTGTTGTTTTCAAAAATTATGAGATTTTAATAATTTTCAGATTTGTGATATGATCAGTTTCAGTGTTTAGGTATTGTTATTTGTTTTCAATGATTAGGTATTATGTTTGTTGTTTTCAAAAATTATGAGATTTTAATAATTTTCAGATTTGTGATATGATCCTTCATGTTTTCTCAGTAGCAAAAACACGAAAATTTCCCGTGTATTATATTTCTTCATGATATTATGTTGGCTCGATGATGTTTGTCTTCGGTGAGGTTGAATGTTCATATGTTCTTCGAGGTGTTCTTGAGGATCATAATATTAGATGAAAGGTAAAAGAATGTTGGATATTTTTTTAGTGATTAATCCGCTTAGGAAAGCTATTCGGGTCCGGGTCCTGTTTGTTGATTCGGGTCTCATTTATTAGCATTTTATTTGTTTCCTAAGTTGATGGCTTAAAGTTTGGAAGGATAATTATAAGAATTAATTGTTATAAATGTTGGTTTGAAAAGTCTTGGATGTTAAAAGGAAGGGTCGAGTTTTTTGGTAAGAGATTGATTGTATTATAAGAAAGTTAATAGCACAATTAGTTGTACACTTTCCATATAGTCATAGTCAAATATATTAACTATAATTGCTATAATTATGAATCTTGGTTTGGAAAGTTGTTGAATGGAATTGATGGTGGAATTGGTTTGTAAAGTTATTGCACTAATTTTAATACATTTTTAAAATTCTGATTTGTTTTTTTAATACTTTTTTATGGCGGTTGCAGGTGTATAACGATTGTGTTGCACCAGTGAGCAACGGTGGAGGCTGTTTGCTCAGGGTAATAGTACTCTGGTAGATTCTTGCATAGACCAATTGGAGTTTATTGTTGCACGGGCACAAAGGATTGGAGATCCAAAATATCAACAGAAGGTACATGATTTTGCTCTTTAGTGTTAACAATTCTTGCATTTTGATATTTATCATGATTTATACAATATTGGAAACATCTAATGTTAATAATTATAATTACCATATCATTAATAACCTTTAAACACAAAATTATTAATCAAATATAAATACATTTATAAATTTACTTTTAACATTCAAAATCAAAATTTAAAAAAAAAATCGGTTTTTAAAATTAAAGACATTTAAACACAAAATAAATGCTTAATTCTTTGATTTGTCACATTACTATTTTTAGCGTATAATTAGCATTTATCATGATTTACACAATATTGGAAACATCTAATGTTAATAATTATGATTACCATTTCATTAATAACATTTAAACACAAAATTATTAATCATATATAAATATAAATACATTTATAAACAAAGTTAAATTTGAATTTTTTTCATCACACTTAATATGTATATTTTCAATTGAATTACTTTATTTTCAAACATTCAAAATCAAAATTTTAAAAAAATTACGGTTTTTAAAATTAAAGTCATTTAAACACAAAATAAATGCTTAATTCTTTGATTTGTCATGTTACTATTTTTAGCGTATAATTGACATTTATCATGAGTTACACAATATTGGAAACATCTAATGTTAATAATTATGATTACCATTTCATTAATAACTTTTAAACACAAAATTATTAATCATATATAAATACATTTATAAATTTATTTTTAAACATTTAAAATCAAAATTAAAAAAAAACGGTTTTTAAAATTAAAGACATTTAAATACAAAATAAATGCTTAATTATTTGATTTGTCACATTACTATTTTTAGCATATAATTGGCATTTATCATGATTTACACCATATTGGAAACATCTAATGTTAATAATTATGATTACCATTTCATTAATAACATTTAAACACAAAATTATTAATCATATATAAATATAAATACATTTATAAACAAAGTTAAATTTGAATTTTTTTTTCATCACAATTAATACGTCTATTTTCAATTGAATTACTTTATTTTCAAACATTCAAAATCAAAATTTAAAAATGAATACGGTTTTTAAATTTAAAGACATTTAAACACTAAATAAATGCTTAATTCTTTGATTTGTCACATTACTATTTTTAGCGTATAATTAGCATTTATCGTGAGTTACACAATATTGGAAAAATCTAATGTTAATAATTATGATTACCATTTAATTAATGACCTTTAAACATAAAATTATTAATTATATATAAATACATTTATAAATTTATTTTTAAACATTCAAAATCAAAATTTAAAAAAAAAATCCAGTTTTTAAAATTAAAGACATTTAAACACAAAATAAATGCTGAATTATTTGATTTGTCACATTACTATTTTTAGCGTATAAATAACATCTATAAGGTAATAGTCGGTTAAAATTATTGAGTAATGCTCCTTTTACTTATACATGGGTCACTTTAGATAATGTTCCTTCCTATAAACGGGTCAAATAAGGTAATAGTCGGTTAAAATGTTGTTTTAGTGGTGTAGGTTCATGTTTGTTTACTTATAAATTGGTCGATTTGGGTAATGTTCAACTTTTCCAATGGGTCAAATAGGGTAAAAGTCGCCAACAGTGTGTTTATGGTGTTTTGATTAGATTGATGTTCCTTTTACTTATACATAGGCCATAGGTGAATTAGGGCAATCTTCCCTTTTCTTAACGGGTCGATTTGGGTAATGTTTGCCTTTTCAAATGTGTCAAATAGAATAAAATGTGCTCGAAGCTTTTTTAGCGGGTCGATATGGGTAATGCTCATCTTCTCAGACGTGTCAAATTAAATTGTGAAATTTAGGTGGTAGTTAGTTTCTTATTTTTATTTTTATTACTTTCTTATTGTTGAATATGCCATAAGTCTATTTTTAACACATACCATTTAAGTCGCCTTATTCAGGTTGGATTGTATTTAAGAAACCCTGTATTCTCACATGCCAGCTTTATGTCGCATTGTCAAGAGTTAAAAGCAGGGCAGGCGTGAAGTTACTTATACTTGATGCTGGTGGGAAAGTGATGACTAAAACAAAAAATGTGGTTTGTAAGGAAATTTTCAGCGATATTTGAATAAATGTGTATTCGTTGCTTTTAAATTTTAATAAAATTTTTCTACTTTATTTTTCTTATACGTTATACTACTCCAAATAATCGTACGTTGTTGAACTGCGTGTCAACACGGGCAAATATCTAGTTTATTAATAAAAGAATTGACTTATGATGATGTGGCATTCAACGAGGCCTCAACCCCCCCCATTGAATGTGCCACGTGGCACGTTGAAGTGAGAGGTTTAATAGAATATTTATTTAAAAATAAATAAAAGAAGATATGCATATCTTCTAATTGTAAATATTTAAAATTTAAATATTATTTTCGATATATACTATATATAAATATTGTTTTCGAATTATGTATAAAGATTAACATAAAAATTTAAATATTTATCTGTTTACAGTAAGTTTAATAAAATATTTATTTAAAAATAAATAAAAGAAGATATGCATATCTTTTAATTTAAAATAGAAGATTTTATTTACAAATTAATTTAATATAGAATTATTGAGTAGCCATTATAAATATATGGTTACATTAACATCAATCCATTCATTCTTAAAAAGTTTATGAATTCTCTTTATGTTTATCAAGAAGTAAGTGTTAAAATTTTTTAAAAGACTTTGAATTTTTTTTCTTCTTCGTTGATTATTAAAAGTGATTTATGTTTAGATTAATAAACATTTATTAATCTAAATTCATGTATTTAAAGAAAATTCGTATATGCTTTACTTTACAAAGTCATTGTATTGAAATAAATGTTTTTGTTTTCAATGTGATATGAATTCTACATCTATATAAGTCAAAGTCAAATTGTAACATATTTTAAATTACGTGAAGATGATTATATGTTGAAGGTTATCCTTTTAATACTGTATTATGTTTAATATGGTTTATGTTTTTTTTTTAACTTTTTAAATAAATGTTTTTTAACTAAGATTGATTATGTTTAAGTTATTTACTTTTTTCGTGATTTTTCTTCTTTTATCATTTTTTATTAAATCATATTAAATTTTTCAACCCCGGGACCTTTCCGGGGTAATCAGCTAGTACACATTATATGTATGTATAATTAGTATTTTGAATTAATGTTCTTTTGACTTACCATTTTTCAAAAGTTGTCTCGTTTTTTTTCCGAATCAATCCCTATCGAAAAACTAAAAATGTTTTCACATCTACTGAGCTAGGCATTGTGGAATTCACTCCACACACGTAGCCGTACACACATGTATAGGGAGTTAAAATTGAGACATGGTTCAAATGAGAACTCGTCAAACATAATAACGGTTTTGCTATTTATTAATCATGCGGGCGTATGAAGTTGCAAGATGGTAGTTAGGTCGCTTTGTATACGTGGTATAATGCAATGTGTTTTTGGATTAGTCCATGAGAGTTTGTTCCTCCCTGGTTCCTTCCAGACCTGTTTTTGTTTTGTTTCGCTTGATAGTTTCCGTGTGTTTCTCTTTTCGTGTCTTGTACGTGCATTTGAGGGTCTTTTTTTAGGCCAGTTTGTAATTTTGTCTTGTCGAATCTAGCTTACTAGCAAGGTGTATATTTTTAAAAGTTTTGCCGTTAAAAAATAGGCGAGCTATTAAAATTTCAACCCATCTTATGTCAAGACTTGATCATTTTATACTTTAATCCGTGATTATTTTTTATTATACACAGATAAATAATGTTAATTGAGCACATCCATTTTAGTCTCAAAATTCAATCATTAACTCGCCGCAACAAGTGTGCATAGTTTAACGATTTTACGCATTCTTTTCATTCGGTGTTAAAATTTCAACCCATCCAACTTACCCGTTTGAAGCGAACTGATTATTTTTTTTTATAACTATGTATAATGTGTTTCTTGCGTTATTATCATCATATTTTTATTACTTGTTTTTGTTTTAATGCTTAATTGCTTACTTAGTTTATTTGCAGGTGTTAACATTCAAAGTAGTGAAGAAGTTGCTATGAAGTTTTTTTTTTGAACGACAAATTTCTTCTCCTTGTGGGACTTAAACCCATGACCTCCCCTAGGTGTTCCTAGAAGCTTTGCTTCTACCATTGGGCCACCAACCCCAATGACAAGTTGCTATGAAGTTAATATGGTATACTTATATTTTTAAGGATCTAGGAGTTTCTAATTGTCTTATTACTTTAATGATAGACTGATCAAATCATGTTTAGTTGCTTAGTTTGTTTGTGTGTTCTAATAGTGTTGTTTATTAAATTGGGCTTCACATTTTGACATTTTTTACTCGACTTTCACGCTTATGAATTTTGTAATTGAGGAATGCACTCATGCATGTTTCCAATTTGAAACCATCCTTTCTTGATTTGTAGGTTTCTATTGAAAGTACAATTTACACTCTTTTATGTAATTGTAGTTTTTGACTTTTATTTTCACTATGCATATGTTAATATGTTGAAGCAATATTGTTTTTTTTTAACCTGAGCAAGGTTTTTCTTGATCTACATAAAGTTCATATACATGTATGTTTGTTCTTCATTTATTATAATATTTCATTGGTGTTCCTTACAGGGTCAACCTAATAAGCAGATATCCAACTAAGGAAATCATATTAAAGATTCATAAAATTAATCCTAGGGCCCAAGGGTGATCTGATATATGTTTAAACGCAACTAAAAATTCAGTAAACATGTCTTATTTGTGAGTGAATGATGAAATAACTTTGAACAGACTTTAAGGTATGTTGAGAATTACATATTAAGTACTTCACATTTGATTTTACTTTATTAATACATGTGCAATCGTGTGCATATTAGATGAGAAATGGTAAGTTTGTCCAATCAACTTCGAGCCTTTGAGTATAAATTTCAGAAGAACTATTTCAAAAGCCCAACATTTGTACAATTAAATCAACAATTTCAAGTTTTGTACAATATCATGATGTTGTATTGCTTAGTAAAAACATTCTTATGATAGCTAGCAAATGTTGAAACTATACATTGGGTCAAGTTATTCTACAAAGTGTAACAAAAATGAGAAGGGTGAGAAGAATACAAAAAACACAATAGATCATGAAATATGACACAATAAGCCACACAATATAACACAATGCTAAAAAATATAACACAATGCTGAAGAAAAAAGACACAATGAGTTAAAAAATGACATAATGATGAAAATAAGAAAAAGACACAATGGTACATAAGAGACACAATGATATAACACATATTCTATAAACTACAAGCTAAACCCCCCAAAAAACGAAGACCTAAAAACTAACGTCGTAGGGTTCGATAAGACGATTCTAATGCCGCTTGAATGAGTTCAATCAGAGTCCGTTTGATACCCTTCCTACGACTTCGTATTTTTCTTTCACTGTGTATTTAATCCGAACCCACTATACATTATTCTAGAACAACTTTGCTTAGAGCAAAATAATATTGCTTCAATATCTCAAAGTTGTGACCGTAAGAGTAAAAGTTAAAACATATCTACATTGTACAATTCATACAATTGAAAATATCTCCACCATGACAACAAGGACCGAAACAATTCAATGCACCATTTCTCATTTTCTTGTACAATTGTCATGTGATATATTTTTTTGCAGCCCATTAATGGACTCAAAGAGTCTTCAAATATTACGCAATATATTAACATAATGAAGGAGATTAACAAACTCACATTGAATTTCAATTTATCAATTGCTCTAATGTAATGTATAACTCCATGACTCATATAAGGCTATTAACAATATAGAGAGAAGAACGAGAGAGTGAGTGAATGTTTTTCTTATTGATGTATCTTATGAAATAAAAATACCTCTTTATATATGCCCTTACATAAATACAAAAGTTAAGTAAGCTTAAGGGATTAAAGTGTAACTATGACAGGGTATTAAAATGTAAATAATGTATGAATGACTATTTTACCCTCATTTCAGGGTTATTAATAAAAAACAAGTTGTTAACTTTTGGGTATTTTAAACTACTCCTCACTCCTGCATTATAATATAGTATAGATAAATTTAAAGATAAACTTAAAAATAAATAAATATAAAAAAAACAAAATATTTATAGAAGTTCCATCCAAGCTACAAATTCCAAAAATTGTTTTATTACCTGCTCCCAACAATTGATAACCCAACCAAAATGCAAGCATATGCACTCACAGTCACAGACTAAAGAGGCGTAGTCGGTTTCCTGCTCATTATCTCCTATTAAACGTACAATCTCAATCACTCATCTTTTAAACTTTTCGCCAACCTTCATTCTCTCTGTGTTTAATTTTATTGCACTAATTTTACAGGCTGTTAAATTAGGGTTTTATCCGCTAGTTTTTTTTATTAGGTAGGTTTCCAGATCTCAAACTCACTTATTATAAATTTAAACCCTAGTTTTTCATGTAATTTGTATTTATTTTTACTTGAATTTGGTTTTGCTGTAGATCTGTTCTAGGTTTTAGTGACATTGCTTTAATTTGTTATTTATGTTGTGTGTGACTGTGTGAGTGATGTTTGCAGTTGGTTTATAGTTATTTATTTACTTATTCAATAATCATCAGGTGTGTTCTCTTTTTTTTTTTTTTTTTTTTTTTTTTATTTATTTGTTTACTTATTGTTGTTAGGCAGCATGTTTGTAATTTCACTAGCAATAGATTTCGAATGTGTCTGCTGCCTATAACTAATTGTAGCTAGTTTGAATTATGTTAATCACAACTCTCTTGTTGCAAAGATATTGATGCATGAATTCATGGTAAAAAAAAACGGATGAGGCGGACGACTGAAGATGCGCCTCTGAGACGAGGCATCAAAAAACGAGTATGAGGTGGCGTCTCATGGGTTATTTTGTACGTACGCCTCATAGGGCTGAGGCGGCAAGAAAAGCTGCGCCTTAGGGGGGATTTGATGTGGGTTTTTTGATGTTTTAGACCATGGTTACCAAATTCGTTCAAACAGGCGTGAATTCCATATTGGATCGCGCTGTACCCAAACGGAATTCGTTGTCGTACCCAATCGCTTCTGGTACGCGATTGAATCGAACGGTGCAGTGCTCCCTTTTAAACTTCCAATCATTCCGATTGTTGTTGGGTACGATAACTGGATTGATAAGAATATATCGGAAGACGACTTCTGACGCTGTTGCTGTGCTTCTTTCTGCCGGAAACTAGGACGAAGAAAGGGATCTGAGGGAGATGTGACTGGTACTTGTGTGTATGAAGAAGAAGGGAGAAGCGGCTGTGTTTTAGGTTTTAGGGTTAAAAAGTTTAGGAATTTTAATATTTAACCCCTCTATCTTTTAGTAATTTACATTTAGTCCATAAAATTTTAAGTTTTAACATAAAAAGTGTAAAATTAGTTTGTGTATCTAAACATTTTACCCCCACTATGTTCACTAGTTTACATTTGGTCCTTATAAACTTATACATAAAAAAGTATAAAATTAACATTATATTACTATATATAATATAAATTACAATAGCTATTTTTAATATTTTTAAAATTTTCTGCTACTTTATCGCTACTCCATACCGGACTCCATGGTACACCGTACTGGTTCGTACCGAAATGAACCCACCCCTCTTCGTGCCGAATACGTTACCTCTAGCGAATCGCGTACCCGAACCTTGTACCCATACCGGAGTGAACCACGTATTAGGTAACTATGTTTTAGACTTTTTTTGTGTCAGTTTTAAACATTCCGTGCCTTTTTAATGTGTGTTTTTGATGAATGACAATGAAGCTTGTTAATATTTATTTTTACAAGATATATAATTTTTTATATTTGTGTTTTAATTACACCTTGGGCTTATGCTGCGGTTTGCCTTGAGGCGTATGCCTCTCGAGGCAAAGGGAAAACGCCTCGAGGCACAATTATGTACTTTTAAACCTTGCATGAATGTTTGAACTTGTAAGTGGTGACATGAGATATAGGTTCTTACATTGAATCATTATGTTTTCAGAATGATTTTCTGGTTCTTTTTTATTGGTGATTTAAACCTCTAATTAACGGATGGTGAAACTGACTAGTCATGTGAGTGACGGAAAAGAAGTTTGAATGGAAAAAATGATTATTGGAATGTTAAAATATAATCTTTAGTAAATGCATGGATATCGTTTATTTATGTTACTTATGGTTTCCATCCTTCTTGATTTCTAGCTTGATAAGAGTTCATTTATGAAATACAGGGACTTTTGAGGTTAAACGGTTCATAAAGTCTTATCAGTTGGCAATGGGGAAGTCTCCTGGAAAGTGGATCAAGACTGTGCTTTTTGGGAAGAAGTCATCAAAATCTAATCTCTCAAAAGTATGTAAAAAAATGCTTCCCATCACTTATATTTGAGCAAGCATACCTTTTGGATTACAAGTGTTATTACCCGACTTTTTAACTATAAAACCCATACACAAGCTTTTGCATAAACTTGCTTTCTTTGCATGCAACTGGTTTGAATTATTTTGCCAACTTGCTGAATCTGCTAGTGGACATTTATGTTTCTTTTTACTCACAATCAGTTATTCTTTGAATAAATAAACTGCTGCCTTACTCTGAGTCAGTGGCTATCCTTTCTTTAATGCAAACAAAGAAGACCACTCCTTCGGTGTCCGAAAATTGTATGTCCTGAATTTGAATCATGAACTGCTTTTTTTGAGTTATGGCCCATGGGAAACATATCGCAAAAAAACAAGTTTGCTGTGATTATTACTATTGTGATTTTCAGGATGCATTTTTATGAACATAAAAAATTAAAAATATTAAGATAATTATGTAAAGTTGTATCACTTCTATGAAAATTATAGAAATATGCATGTAATGCTTCTTTATCCTGTATTCTTCTTCTGAATCAAATCTGCTAAAAGCTATTGACTTGAATGATATATTTTTGGCAAGACATTTTCATGCTCTACTCCACTTCTTACTGCCAGTTACACTTTAGAAGTTTAGAGGGCCATTTTTTCTCATCTACAGTGTCCTCATTAGTTTTGTTTTATAGCTTTCATATATTATTACTGGTTTGTCAGTTTAGTGTATCATATCTTGTTCTTGTAATCACTCTCTACCTCTTTGCATGTGTATGCCCATAAAATATGGCTTAAAGAGTAATTTATTTTGTAAAGATTACTGCAGCATTGTAATGTCTATATGTTATCTCTCCGGTGGTTAGAATTGTGGAGAAAGCCTCTGTGCTTGCAGTCACGAGGCTGCATATTCTTGTCATAGTTTGTCTATTTCTAATCAAGTTTTTTTGTAAGGAGCAATTTGTTTTTACTGGATTAATGACCTAATCTATAATTGTTTCCTGACGTATAATTATTATTGTAGGATTCTACGTTAGACAAAAAGACCTCCATCACTGATTCTATGGTGATATCAAGTCCAGTACGCCATGTCATCAATGTAAGCGGAGAACACACACAATTAGAAAAGAGCTCCAGTGCCAACTTAGTGCATGATGCAACTGAAAATCTAAGTAATACCATAGGGTTTACTGCTGCAAACGATGATGAGTTAGTTAGACTAGAGCAGGCTGCTACAAAGACACAGGCTGCCTTCAGGGGATACTTGGTAGGTGTCCTTAAGTTGCTTTTATTACAAGGGCTAAAACTGTTATAAATATAATAATATGATTATATGTTATATAACAAATACCAAAGTGTGATACCCTTACTGATATAAATTACTTTGTGAAGGCTCGTCGGGCATTTCGGGCCCTCAAAGGCATCATAAGGCTTCAAGCCGTAGCTCGTGGTTACCTTGTGAGGAGGCAGGCTGTTGCTACTTTGACCTGTATGCGTGCAATTGTGGAGTTTCAGGCACTTGTTCGTGGTCAAATGGTCAGACTTTCCACAAACGGTCCTCAAGTTCTTCCGAAGAGAGCTCCTGGAGACCCTGTGGTAACTCTTTTTCTGTTTTTAGTATTTCATTATATTCTTACTAATTTGCTCTCTTCTCATGCAAGCTGTTTTTTACTTGTTTCAAAAGTTGATATTCTATGTTCGTCTTCTTGTACAAGACACTTTTACCAACACAATAGACATTCCAAAATTGACATTCTTAATCTGTCTTCATTGTCCTGATTAACAGTTAACTGATCCTGTCTGTATGTTTTGATAGGACAAGGAACCTGCTAACTTGCTTCAAACATCTATCAGATCAGAGAAGCTATCAAACAATGCATTTGGCGTTAAGGTACCATAAATCTTCACTGGACCTTAAAGTGATAATATCATTGTTACAGCTTTTATGTTTTGTTAGAAGTTGACACGTTTTCTTTATTGCTTATTTCAGCTTGTAACTTCATTAAAAACTACTACACTCTTAAACATCCAGTATGATTCAGATGAACCCAATTCAGTTAAGAACTGGCTTGAGCGTTGGTCATCTTCTAATTTCTGGGAGCCACTTCCCCAACCCAAAAAAACCCTTGATATAAAGCCAAAAAGAAAACAAATAAAATCACAATCACAAGAACCAGAAACTACAAGGACAAAGAGAAATATCCGGAAAGTTCCTTCATCAAGTATCGATAATAACAATAATCTGTTCGAAAAGGAAAAAACAAAACGCACTGCAAGGAAAATCTCTACTCTCCAACCGCAATCAGTGCAAGATCAATCTCATAGTGAACTCGAGAAGGTGAAACACGGTCTAAGAAAAATTTCAATATCTGCTGCAGGCGGTTCAGACGTGTCAACAGTTGAGAAAGTCAGTGATTCAAATGCCATGGTGGCTGAACCACTTCCGGCTCCACCTCTAGAAGACAAATCACTTGATGTAAATCATCCCGTTGAGCCACCTACACCGCTGGCCGAAAATGAAACCAATGGGAAGGTTGAGAATGTGGAGTCAAATGATAAAGAAAACCGGAAAACAAGAAGGAGAAAGTCTTTTCCAGCAAAACAAGAATGTTCTGAAAGTGTCTCACATAATACACCAACAGTGCCAAGCTACATGGCAGCAACTGAGTCGGCAAAGGCCAAGCTTAGGGCACAGGCGGCTGCAAAGGCTGCAGAAGATGGAGCTGAAAATGGTTTTGTCAGGCGGCATTCTCTCCCTTCTTCCACTGGTAAACTTAGTTTACAGTCTCCTCGTGTTCAGAAACTCTTACTTACCAATGGTAAAGGAGCGAGTAAAACTAACAAACCACAGATTTCTCCCAGAGATGGTAAGCATATTTGTTTCACTAATTTCCATGTCTTGGTTATTTCATATCTCTAGCATTTCAATTAGTTAAAATTGCAAGAAAATGCAATGTACTATTCCGTTTTTACCAATATATGCAACACAAGCAATTTTAGGAACTTTTAGGAATTAATATGAACCATCCATCTCAACTGTGTGTATTACCATCTAATGCAAGCACACTAACCATTTCTTGCCAAAGTAAGCAATTTATTGCATTACATGATTACAAATTGTGAGGGCTTTGGTAAGATGGTGCCTAAGTTGCATTAATTATTTTTTTTTTTTGAACAATCAAACGGAACTTTTCATTGCACCCACAAAATTACAATCATCGACACCCAGGCTCATTTAGCCAGAAGCTACCTGGGCCGACCCATAACATCTATTTAAACAAAACACAAACTTACTCCTATAACACTAAACAATTAACCATTGTCAAATAAAGAGTGTTGCATATAGCAGTTGAAGTTGAAAATACATTTGTGTCTTTTTGCATTTGCCCAATGTAAATCATTAGCTAAAAGCCTAAAATTGTAAGAACGTTCCCAGGTGTGTCCATGTTTACAACCTTTTTAATACTTTTTCGTATTAAAGTAACAATTTTATGTTTAATATTATAGTTTCTTTAATCATATTTAAATTTTAATACAATAAATGTTAATTATATTTAAAAGAGGACCCAAAAGTGTTGAGGTCTGCGGTCAGCCTTTGACCTCACTTGAACCGGATTAAAAAGTTACCCGTTTGGACCCAAATCTTTCTCATCTCCGCATGATGATCATTGATTGCACTGCTTGATGATATTTGTTTCAGAAAAGGCGGTCTCGGCAGGGTGGAGGAGGTGAGTGGATCACAACCGCAGGTTCACTGAGATACAGTTAAGGTAAGCTTGTTGTCGTTGAAACTTATGTTGTGGTACATTAAGGGGTTGTTGTTGTAGGCGGTATTTTATCCTTTTCATCAAGTGTTGGTGGTATAATGTACAGTAGTGGAGGAATGCAGGCAGGCTTAGTTTGTTTTGTAGGCATTTTAAAAAGTCTGTTGATGTGTTTTTGCATTTGGTTTTGAGCATCTTGGGCATTTGATTTTGGTTACTTGATTGTGATATTATATTTAATCCTTTTCATTTTGGACTCATTATGTGATGCATGCATATTACTCTATTTTTGTAGTATTTATAAAGCAATCATTACACATTAATCCACAAGAAAACAATTTTAAATAATCAGTTTGAAATAAAATAAAGAATCTCAAATTTTATCAAAGATTTTTCTATTAGGAGATTGCATGTTTGTCATATAGAAAAAAAAAACATCCTACTGGTTATAATGAAGTCATTCTCAAGAGAATGACCACCATGGTGGTTACCATTGTGATCAGTGCCGGCTATGGCATGGGGAGAAGAGGGCTACGGCCCCAGGCCCGATTTTCCTAAGGCCCCGAAGATCTCTAAAAGTTCGTCAAGTTTGTGGTTGCCTAGTTGGATAGGTTTGTTGGTCAGATCGGTAAGCGTATAAAAGTTTGTTTTTTAGGTTGGAATTCAAATGTTAAAAGCTTGATATGGTTACTGCGCGCATACGGATTTTTAAAGTAGATGGACATTCCCTTCTATATTAATGAAGAGACACTTTAATAGTAAGTTGATGATAACATGCGCTGCTATCCAGCCGCCAAAATTGAAAAAGCAATAGGCTTAATATCTTCGGCTGCCTTCAATGCCTTCAAGTGAAACATTATGAAGAACACATTTTATAATAATAAGAGATGTTCACATACTCTTGAGTGAATAATAATAAAATAATAATACGACAAAATTGTTATGAAATTACATAAGCGAGACTTGAACCTATGACCTCCCCCTTAGGTGTTTCTAAAAGCTTTGCTTCTACTATTGAGCCACCAACCCCAAGTATTAACACTGGTCTGAAACTTAATGGGTTGCGAGTATTTTTGTTAAACCCACGCGAGCATAACAGTCACTTAATGTTATTTTTATGCCCGCCAAACCCTCAACATAACAGGAGCTTCCGGCAGCAAACCGCCGCCCATTGTGCGTAACATGTATGCACAACAGCGACACCCGCGGCGAAGCACGGGCCAACTAACACCTAGTTTTTATATATAATTTTGCTTTTGTTTGTTAAAATTAGAGCTTGAAACTCTAGCCATGGCCGATGGTGATGGATATAAACATTGAAGAAGATGAAGAATCACTTAATATATTATATATTGTTATTATTATATGTATAAGTTTGAAACTTGAGATTTTAAAGTCAAATGAAACCACTCCATATTAGTTTACTAGTTTTAAACACTCGTATATATGCCAATGTGGGGCTAGCCCACTTGGTAGAGACATATGTCTCTTAGATGAGAGGTCCAAGATTCAATTCTTGGTAAGGGTGTTGTAATTTAGAATTATTGGTGTAATATATAGGAGATGTAACATTTGCCGTTCAAAAAAAAAAAACACTCATATATATAATTAATATATTAATTATCTTTGAGAACTAAATGTTTCATTGTGTATGATCAAACTCATATAGGTTTCTTCGATTTGAACTTTAACATATCATAAATACTTAGAAAATTGTTATATTCTATATATAAATATAAATATATTATTATTAATGACATCACCCGGATTTTTATGTCCGTTCGAACCGTTCCGACCAGTGAACCAGTAACATGGCCTCGGGTTTTTTAGTAGCACCAGGCCCAAAATATTTTGACATATCTTGAAGACGGCCCTGATTGTGATGTTGATCTTGAGATTTTAAGATAGTATTATAGCCCTCGTGTTTATCTAATTTGTAATCCACTTAGTCTTTGCGTAAAATGGAAAATTGGTGAGTGAGTTTGAGTAGGTTGATACTGTATTTTATACATACAATAAGAATTGCTGAAATGTCTTGTGTTTTTTTTCTCATTTTTATATATATTTTTTGGTTTTCTTTATGTGTAGTTTAACTCTCAACTTTGATCTTTGATACTTACACTCCTCAACCTTTTATTATTATTATTATTATTTTTTTTGTGTAAAATGTCATTTTGACCTAGGGATGAGCACGGGACGGTATCGGTACCGAACCGATACCGATCCCGACAATACCGATACCGAAAAGTCCAAAAAACCAATACCGATACAGATACCGAACACATGCGGTATGGTACGGTATCAGTTCGATATCGGTACGGTACCGGTATCGTATCGGTATTTTACCTTATAATACCGATACCATACCGATCCCGTACCGATACCGATAATACCGAAACCGAAAATCCATAAATATGGGTACCGATACCGATCCCGAAACCCCTCGGTTCGGTATCGGTTCGGTACGGTATCGGGATCGGGACGGGACGTGATCTGTATTTGGCCTTGTATGCTCATCCCTATTTTGACCTGTCTCTCGAGTTTTACGTGTTTGTTTTTTTTACGTATGTGGATAGAAATTCAAATTGGTTTACGTTTTAACGTAATTTTTTTTCTTAGAAATGAGTCGTGTCAAATATAATACGTTTTCATTAGGCATATAAATTCAAGTTGTCGCCGCAACGCAGGGAAATTTACTAGTTTAAAGTTGGAGTGAGTTGATGTTTTTGAAATTTATTATTATTATTATTATTATTATTAATATTATTATTATTTAAAATTGAAATATTTGAAAAAAAATTATTTATCATGTTACCGTTTGAATTTTGAACTCGTGGGCCCCACTTAATCTCCAACGAACTGGTCCGGTGAAACAAACCGGACTGTCTCATGTCATCATCTCCAACGTGGTTTGTCCGTTTAGTCCCCGCCCGGAATCCGAACCACCCCTGCCTGGAATCCGGACCACCCTTCTAGCGAATTACAACTCTATTGTACCGCAATTGGTGCATTGATCTTTGCGGCGTTAATGCTTTTTACTAGCTGGTTTCATTATCATAAGCCGTTTCAAAACTGGCTTGGTTTCAAGATACGTAAAACGCCGCGTTATTGATGCTCCAAGTAATTTTGAACAAACACAATGATAAATAGTTTGCATAATTGGAAAAAAAGTAAAACATGAAATAATTAGAAACCGAGGTGCGTGACTGAGTGGTCCCTTGTGAGATGACCCATTTACACGTATGTTAACGGATAATATCTATAGTTATTTTATTTTATTTTTCAAAATTAAATGTGTTAGATAAATATATTATTAAAATTTATATATAAAACCAATTTTAAATAAACAGCTAGATGTATATATCTATATCTATATCCAAATTTTCGTTGATCATCTAAAAACAAATACAAATTTATAGTTATCTTTTGACTAAATTATTCAAAGACATTTAGAAATTAGAACTACCATATGACTCTCTTGGTTTCTTTTCCTATATATTCCCACCCTCACCATACACCACTCATGAATCATAAACCACCATTAATCTCCACAATGATGAACAAAACTCCAACGGTTTTCTATTGTTTCATCATAAGCATCACTATAACTTTTGTGTTCTTGTGGGGAGGAGGAGGTGTTAATGCAACAAAACATGAAGATGTTATAGGGATCTATGAGCTCAACAATGGCCACTTCTCTATTAAATGCACCAATTGGGGTGCTGCCATTATCTCTGTTTTTCTTCCTGATAAAAATGGTACACACACACATTTTTTTTTTTTATACTCATAATCTTTTTGGTTATTTGGTTGATGGGTAGTCAATAATAATAATTATGTATGTTGTTGATCATACACATTAACTTACTCACCTTTAACTGTGTGTGTGTGTGTTTTTTTTCTTGTTTACTTGTTTGAATCTTTGTTGAAGTTGCAAGAATCTTTCTGTGTAGATTTGTCTTTTTTGAATATGTTTTGGGTCCTGAATTTCCCATAACTTTGTTTGGTGATTCCTATGTATTTTGAGAAAATTAAGAATTATAATATCTTCATCCTAGAATAATGTTACATGGTGCATATACACACTAAACTCACATTTTTTGTGTATTTTTTCTTTTTCCTTTCCTTATTTCAATCTTTATTTTTTGGGTCTTTCATGTTTTGGGTAAATTTTATATATTTGTTGAGAAAATTAACAAAATTTGTTCCTCTTCTGGACAAAAATCACACAAACACTCACACTCAATATTTCTTGGTTTAGCATCCATTCAATATTTCTTTTTGGGTTTTTACAGCTATTCCAGAATATCTTAATAATATCTATAGACTTTTGAGGAAATTAACAAAAAATGTTCTTACTGACAATAATGGCACATCACACACTAAATTGCTCTTTCTAAATTTCCCATTTAATATAATCTTTTTGTAATTATTTATGTATTTTATTTTGTGTTTTACAGGGGAATTTACAGATGTGGTTCTTGGATATGACTCAGTAGAGACATATAAGGTAACGTTTTGCATTCTTTTTATCTTAACATACGTTATTATTCTAATTTAAGTGCAATTATTATAGTTTTAATATTATACTTTACTCGATATTTTAAAGATAAGATATAGACTTATAATCATCAATAAATCACGAGGAACTTTAGCCAATTGAATAAGCCATGTGAGATCTTGACTTATGACCAATCGTATTATCATGTTGGAAAATATGGAAATATTAATAAATAATGTGTTTTTTTCTTTAAAAGAATTCAAGTACTCTCAACTAACGGTTGACAAGTGATGATAACGTAAATACGTCATGTCTATAAAAACTTATATGAGGTTGTAACATCTTAAATAAATATTAAACAAATTTATAGATAGTCCAAGAAATTGATGATTTTTAGGTTAAAAACTAAGTAATTGATCATTAATAATATATAAATTTTGTTTTATAAAGGTATGCTTGGTGGGTCTATTTTTATGGGCTTTTTCAATGAAGCTCCTTATCTAATTAATATCATATATATTAATTTATATGTATATTTTAGTGAATAGATAATATTTTATATATGATGCCAAGAAACAAGTTGCAACATGTGTCTTTGGAATTGACTCCAAAAGTCCAACGTATCTTGGACAAAAGGTTTTCTTTTGAATATTATGCAACTTAGCTGTAATATACTTTTATACTCATATGCTACATTTTTCAAAATAATTTAATAAATTATATATTATTACATTATTTTGAACCAATAAATCTTTAAGTTCATGAAAAGTTCCAACTAAGATTACCTAAAATAAATAAACATATATTATTACAACGGGTCGTTCACAACAATGTTTCATCCCCAGGGGGCAAGATTTTGTCTTTAGTAGACTAGGGTTTGCAATTCAAAAAGGGGTGGCGGCGCAACTTGTTGCCCGTCTACCTGCTATTATGATGTAACTTTCGTATTTTCCTTTAATGAAAATAGATATAACTTTCCTTTGAGTTAAAAAAAATAAATAAATAAATAAAATAAACATTTCATAAAATTTAATGTTGTGTTTTTATTTGCCAACTACAAAACATATAAATTCTCTTATTTTTATGTTGTTGTAGAATGATACAATCTACTTTGGAAGCGTTGTGGGACGGGTTGCTAACCGCATAGGTGGAGCTCAGTTCACGTTAAATGGAACTCATTATAAGTTAGATGCTAATGAGCATCATAACATACTTCATGGTACGTTTCATATGAGACTTTTTTAGTGAATCTTGTTGGCTCAATTGGTGTGAATTAACTACTATGTTGCATGATGATTTAAATGAGCTTGCTTTAATTTCAGGTGGACATAGAGGGTTTAGCGATGTAGTTTGGAAGGTCATAAAGCACGAAAAAGACGGAAAATCTCCTCGTATTACGTTCGCATACCATAGTTTTGACGGCGAAGCAGGTAAATCTTGGTTTCATTAATTTCTTAATTTAATTATATACACTATTAATAATACAACTCATTTGAATAGTGATTTCAAATAATAGTAAAAATATTAATATTTTATTTATATTATTATTTTATTTAAAAACTTTATTATATTATATACTATTAATATATTATACCGATCCTGACAATATCGATACCGAACGGTACGTTATTGGTTCGGTACCGGTATGGTATCGGTATTTTACCTTAAAATACCGATACCATACCGATTCCGATGAAATTTAGGTTGTTTAGGAAAAAGATTTGTACTTTTATTTGTTTTTTTGAACTTAATGTACTTCTAGCCAGTTCACAAGTGTGTAAGTGAACTGTCTAGAAGTACAAAAAGTTGCAAAAAACACCTAGAGATACTAATCCTTTCCTAAACCACCTACTATATTAAAAATGTATGACTAAGTTTTGAATGTAACTAGGATTTCCCGGAGATCTAAAAGTGATGGTAACATATGCACTAGTTGGTAAGTACAAACTAAGTGTAAAGATGTTAGCAAAACCAATAAACAAGGCAACACCGGTTAACCTCGCCCAACACACATATTGGAACCTTGGAGGTCACAATAGTGGCGATATCTTATCCGAAAAGATCCAAATCTTCGGGTCTCATATCACTCCAACGGACGATGAACTCATTCCCACAGGGAAGATTGCTTCGGTTAAGGACACCCCTTATGACTTCCTAAAACCGAGTGTCATAAAGAATAAGATCAAAGGCCTTCCTACTGGATACGACATAAACTATGTCCTTGATGACGAAGAGGGGAAGAAGATGAAGGTTGCCGCGATTGTATGGGATAAGAAGTCAAAAAGATCGATGAAGTTGACCACGGACGCGCCTGGAGTACAGTTTTATACAGGGAACTATGTTAAAGATGTGAAGGGTAAAGGTGGATATGTGTATGAAGCCCATGCAGGATTATGTTTGGAGACACAAGGTTTCCTGATGCAGTTAACCATCCTAACTTCCCTTCACAGATTGTTAATCCTGGTCAAATTTATAAGCATCATATGTTGTTTGCATTTTCTATTGATGATTAGGTATAGATTATTTAGAATCAACATAAAACATGTTCCTTGTTAAGGACTCTTTTGGAACATTTTGTTTTTTTTGATGTCACTAGTTTATAGTTAATAAAGATATCCTTCATGTTTTTTACATCTTGTCTAGGTGTTTCCCATGAAGTGATTTATACACAACATAGTAAATTAACTAGTGTTTTACCTGCCGCCGCGACACGCGGCGGCACACGCCGGATGAAACTGCGCGTGTGTGGTGTTCAGGTTGCCCTTACGTGTTCATCATCGTTGCTACTATAGACGGAGGCCGCCAAAGCCGAATATCATTTGCTGCACCTATACCCGCCATCGCCATCGGGAAGGGAGTCGGTAATGGTAAGGGAAGCGGAGGTGGTAGCGGTGGCGGGGGACATGGAGACAGTTGTGCGGTGTGGCGGGGCTTGTGGAGGGGCTGCGTGAGTTTGTGCAGGTTGGACATGAAGGGTGGACCTGAAAGTTGAAACACTGATTGATTATGATGATGGGCCCCTAACGTTTTTCAGCCGATATGTTTGACTAAAGATGAAGAGCCACCGTAGTTGTGATGTGACATTTAGCTACAGTGGAATTCCTTTCACAAACCTTAGTTGCTTTTTAATATATATATAACTAGCTGATTACCCCAAGAGGGTCCCGGGTTGAAAAAATCTAATTTTACGTGATAACCTATTGCAAACAGCTCAAGTTAATTAACCACAAAATCTCTCAATCATTGCATGTTCATAGTATTCTAATCAGTAATAACTCATATTCTCCACAAAATCTAATTTTACGTGATAACATGAACACTTTGTGTGTTTTTTTCCTGTATGAACGAAACCCCACAAAAAATAGTCGATTTTTTCTCCGTTTTTTATATAGCACTATGGTACTCGTTGGAAAGATAATAAAACGCTCGTTAATTTGGTGTAATTTTTTTCTTTAAAAAATCCCGTATATAAAAGATATAAACGCTTAAAAATTATGGGAGGAAATATGAGAGAAAAATTTAAATTTATTTTAAATTCTTTTTTCCTAAAATAACTCAATTTAATTAAAAAAGGAAACAATTCAAAAACACCAAAAACTCTCCATTATGATGCCACATGGCACTCTCAAAGGAAGGTTGAGGCTTTCATTGCACGCCACGTCAGCATATACGTTTTCTTTTATATATATAGATAGATTAGTAACAACAAGCACGACATTTGTTTCACAAAAAAATCATATATTAAAGAGTATAAAGATAAACTTACAACCGTACCCATTAAGTCTCACCAATACCGGTTGTGCGTCTTAACCCACCCACGCCCATTGCCATGCCTGAGACGTAGGTGTCGCGCACACGGTCAACTCAGGCATGGGAAGATGACGCACGGTAGTGGTATGGCTCCGGTTGAGGGTGTAAACTGTGAAGGGCACCGTTTGGAATTTATTTATTTATTTTTTTAACATATAACCAATCATGTCTCCTCACCTCAACTCAATACCACATTTCACATAAAGCCCTTTAGAGCCCCACAACAACCCCATTAGAGCCCTTCTACCAAGTCTATGTATCACCGTATTGTCGCTACATGACATCACTTTTCCATTTTTAAAATCATTCTTTCAAACCCACAACACATAAACACCATAACCTTTTTTTTAACGGCTATATGATTTTAACAAAATTAAAAGACAGAACTAGCAAGATACTAGAACACATATTACCATGTTTAATCACCCAAAACAACACCACAAATAACCCCAACGCCTTTATCTCCTCCATGTATTAACCAAGCCTAGCACATACTACTCTAGAAATATCAATAAATAATAAAATTACCATATTAACTTTTGTCATGTGGCATTTTATTTCTCTTAAAAGGAGTTAAAAATTAAAATTATACAAAATATATTAAAAAAAAAAAAAAACAGAAATGGCTGCTCTATCCCTCTCTCCTTTCCTTCCACACCAATTCACCATCAAAGGTTCTATAAAAATTATTATTCATCTTTATTCTGTCAATCACTCAATCATACATTTAACAATTTTAATTACTCTTGTCTGTCAGGCAAACTCAACACTACCAAATCAGTCAATTGTGTTCTCAAACTCAATTACAGTAAATCCAATTCAATGTTGACAGATAACACAAATAATAATAATAATAATAATAATAATAATAATAATAATATTAAGAAGAAGAAAGAGGTATGGATATGGACAGAGAACAAGCAGGTTATGACTGCAGCTGTTGAAAGAGGCTGGAACACTTTCATCTTCTCTTACCTTCATCGAAACATCGCTACTGATTGGTCTTGTATGTCTACTGTTAATTGATTATAGAATTAATTACACGGTTAGTCCCTGTCGTATATCCATATTACGACTTTGATACATAGTTATTGGAAACTACGCCATTGGTCCTAAGTTATGTATAAACGTAACGTGGTTGGTCCCAAGTTATGCATAAACGTAACATGGTGCCATGTTACGTTTATTCAAGGGACCAACCATGTTACGTTTATGCATAACTTAGGACCGACGGTGTAGTTTCTGATAACTATGTATCAATGTCGTAATATGGATATACGACAGGGACTAACAGTGTAATTAATTTGTATTATATGGTTGTTTGTTTTGCAAGTTGTGGGTCGGTTTATGGATTGTGTTGGTGTGTTATGTGCAGCTATGGCATTGATATGTACTCTGTTTGTTGAAAAGAATAAGGTTTTTGATGAGGAAGGTAATTTGGTTGCTACAGTTTCTGAAATATCGTCGCCCGAAGAGTTGGAGCAGGTTCAACCAGTGGATGAGTGTGCTGATAATGTTATTGTTGATCTGTTGGATTGGCAGGTATGCTATGAATGTAGACAGTTTTGTACATTTACCTTGGTGTAATAGTTTATCAGCTGAGTTAGCGAAAATCACATGAATGGCCATTTTGGTATTGTTTTGTTCTACATAAACAGCCATCTTGACCAACTTTTTGTTCTACATGACAATTGACAAATGGCCATCCACTTGTATGATGACACGAGGCAGGCATCGCAAATGGAGATATGGATGGAAATGGTGCTATTACACACCCCAGCTAATGGGGAGATGACACGTGGCAGTGCAAAACGGATATTTGCAAAGGTTTTTAAGACCACACATGGCAGCGCCAATGGCGAATTTTGAGGCCACCAGCATGCTCGTTTTTAGGGCGTTTTTAAGCTCACGTGGAGACGAAAGGGGTGATGTGGAGAGAAGGGGTATTGAGCAAGAACACCCAAAAACGGATTATGTTAAGAGTGGGAAGTGAGAGGGAAGGGGACGTTTTTGGCTGTGAGAGGAGCAATCTCCATGTAAAGGCGTTTTCTAGAGCTTCCATTGTGGATGCTCTTATATTTGTTTATAGATTTGGTCAAATAGCTATTTTGGTAAAATGTTGTAGTCACTGTTGGCCCAGAAATAAACGTGCAGCGGATTATGTTGATCGAAATACACACAAGAACAGAATGAAACAATAGAACAAACAAATGATAACTGAATTGTATTGTATTAATGAAGATGTTTTCGGACAGAAAGTTACAGAACAGAAAGTTTACAAGGTTTTGGATTGTTTGTGTACAATCTTGATAAAAACAAATGAAACACATTGATCCTACTTATATGCTTAGAACCGGTGTGTTTGATGGCAGTTACACGTCGAAATGACATGTCTGTTTCTGTTTTGTTTTAACTCCCAACGGTTCATGTTGCCGCCAAATCACCCAACCATAATTTAACTGTCAAGGGCAATTTGGTACTTTCACAATGTGTCCCGCCTTTTGTTTCTTGTTTGCTGCTGTTCCTGCACTTGTTTTGTTGACTTGACCCATTTGACTCTAGTATGTTTGCAGCCAACCGTAACAGTCTTGTATCTCTTCTGTTGCAGTGTTTTTCCCATCCAAATTGACCCATATACATGATCTTATTATCTAGTCTAAAGTATCTTACAACTAAACTTATATCTAAGGTTTAACATACTAATATATACAATCACAAATACAGAAAATATATGTTCAAATGTACTCGCCCCGCTTACGGTGTGCGCATATAATGTATATATGTGTGGCCCTCGGGGGGCAAAAGTAAAGTTGCACTAGTTTTAACGTTATTTTACTAATTTCGTGAAAATAACGTTAAAAACGACGGACGGTTAATCATGCATCATGTGGTGGCGTTGATAGCCAAAAGACAAAGGGGTACATGCACTGATTGGGTTTGTCTCGATTGCTAAGTGTTTTGTGCCTTATGTCCAAGGCTTGATACCAAACCACATCGAGCCAGGGGTCTCACCGGAAGCAGCCTCTCTATTCTTAGGGGTAGAGGTAAGGCTGTCTACATCTTACCCTCCTCAAACCCTACCTTAGCTTTGCTATAGGTAGGATTAACTGAGTATGATGATATGATGATATGTTCAAATGTACATACTTAAACACAAATCATAAAGTTATATTTACTAGTTTAACAGTCACAATGATATGGTGGTATTTTAAAAGTAAACCAACTTACAACTTGTTATATGGTTATTGATTTTATTCTTTCTAGGTGATTCCAGCAGAGAACATTGTTGCAGCATTTCATGGCCATCACAAAACAGTCTTTGCAATCTCAAAAAGTCTTTCTGAAGCTCAAATTTTCTTGGAGGTAAAGCTTAAGACCAAAAGATTGCGATTATTTTATATATTCCAATCTAAATTTGGCTAGTGAGTTTCATTATTAGCTTATTGTAGGCATTGGAGCAAGGTTTGGGAGGAGTAGTCTTGAAAACTGAGAATGTTGAAGACGTCCTTGAGCTGAAGGTACGGTTTTAAAATTTTAAAACCGTCTAGTTTCTACTGAATCATCGTACTCTTACATAAGTTGAATCATCAGGGTTACTTTGACAAAAGAAATCAACAAGGTAGTCAAGTGGGGTTGACCAACGCTACTATTACTGGTGTTGAGATGACCGGAATGGGTGATAGAGTTTGTGTTGATCTTTGCAGCCTCATGAAACCTGGTGAAGGTGTCCTGGTACTCTCAGCCCTTCTTCTTTTCTAGTTTTTTTTTTTATTATTTTTTTTTTTTATTTTTATTTTTATTTTTCTTTAATTAAGTTTTTTTTTTTAATAAATTCCTGAAATATATTTGTAGGTTGGATCTTTTGCTAGAGGATTATTTCTTGTTCACTCAGAGTGCTTAGAGTCAAACTACATCGCCAGCAGGCCTTTCCGAGTCAACGCAGTGAGTTTTTGGTGGTAGTTATCTATCTATTCACATCATTTTCTTTTATCATTAGTGACTAATTACTTACCGACATTTACAGGGCCCCGTCCATGCCTATTTGGCAATTCCAGGGGGTAAAACTTGCTACCTTTCAGAGCTCAAGACAGGGAAAGAGATCCTCGTTGTCGATCAAAATGGCATACAACGAACAGCGGTAGTTGGACGCGTAAAGATTGAGACCCGACCATTAGTTATAGTTACTGCTAAGGTTCAAAACAAAATCAAACCATTTTAGACCGGGTCGTTTTTTTTGTGTGTGTTATATTTTGATTTTATTTTTTCACAGATTGATTCGGATGAGGAAACTTGTTACAGCGTTCTTCTGCAGAATGCTGAGACTGTCGGACTCGTACCACCCAACAAAGGTTTATATTTTTTTTTTCAGCTCGGTAAATATTAATAATATGTAGGTCTGGATGGCTAAGTATATTCGATTTGTTGTAGGAAATGAAGCAACAGCGATTCCAGTGACGTCACTCAAAGTCGGCGATCAAGTATTGCTGAAATTACAGGGTGGTGCCAGACATACTGGTATAGAGATTCAAGAGTTCATCATTGAGAAATGACTTGTATTTTGTATTCTTGATTTATAATTGTCTGGTTGTTTGTGACAGATAATTTTGTTGCAAAACAGTGATGGTTCCATATCATATAATCACTTATTTTTGGCATTGGGTTATTATATTGAGCTAATAAAGTTGATTACTTACTAATTATTATCAAAGTTATATATTATTCCATATCATATAATCACTTCAAAATGCACTTTTAAGCAACTATTGGTGTTCATGATTTCGTTTAGTCAACAAATTGTGGGTTGCGCTGCTCAAGATGTTTTGGGGGGAAACCTTATCGGATTACCTGAGCCTCTGCAGCCCTTGGCGGCATGGGTCTGGACGGGTGCAGCAACAAGTACAACAGGTGCCGAATTCTCTGTACAGGCGGTTAGAGGTATTTTGAGGAAGAACTGATACTACTATTGCTTTTGTAACATTTTTATCAGAATGATAGTTAATTTGTAAAGAAATTTTAAGTATAAAGTTTTGAAAAGATAACCACTGAAATTTATTTGTAGTATCGTATATTTTATTTTATTTTTAATTCACTGAACGTGCCGTTTAACATTCGTTATTTAGTATTTCATCTTTTTAATGAGTTCTTTTGCGTGCAGATACAATGGCGCGACAAGCTGCAATGGCTATTAAGCTGGTAATGCTAATGTATTACAGAAATGGCAAGGGTCACAATTTTCGTATGCTGTTTAGCGCCTCGTGTTCTTTTCTGTTTTGACCAAACATATGTAGCAAAAATGTTTAAGCAACAACACAATTATGTAACAATCTTTTACATTCGGATCATACACTCAACGACATTTTTTTATAACTCTATTTAGTAACAACCGTGCTCAACAGTTGCGCAACGCACAACTCGGCAAACATCTAGTTGTAATGAAGATAATGTATCAAAAACTATACGAAACGTGTGTTCTTAATCTCTGAAGAAAACTATTGGATCGGTTTTCATCGGCTGCCCCTTTGACCTGAATTACTTCCAGTACGTTTCGACTGCATGGCCTGAAAATAAGGGGAAGCACACGCCATGTCCTTCAGGTTCAGAAGGGGCTTCAGGGCTTCATGAACCTCACTCATGAGCGGTCTAGCCTTAGGGTCGCGGCTAAGACAACGGGTAGCCAGTTGAGCTGCCTTCTGTGCACCTCTTATCGAGAACCGACCTTCCAAATGAGGGTCTATCAACTTGTAGAGCCTTCTCTCCCCGAGATACGGTCTAGCCCATTCCACGAGGTTATGCTCGCTATTTGGTCGGGTTTTGTCCATCGATCTCCTCCCGGTTATCATCTCGAGTAACACCACCCCAAAACTGTAGACGTCACTCTTTGATGTCAAATGCCCTAGAATTCATCACAGAATATTAAATATTAAATATAAAAACAACTAAAATGACCATTCAACCCCGACTTCTAGTAGTAGAGAACATACCGGTCATTACATACTCGGGAGCAGCATAGCCGTATGTACCCATGACTCGAGTAGTCACGTGTGTCTTATCGCCTTCTGGGCCGTCTTTTGCAAGTCCAAAATCTGAAAGTTTGGCATTGTAGTCCTGAAAACAGCAGTAACACTTCTCACAATAAGACAATTCCGAATTCTAACATTACAGTTAATGAGATAAAAGTTATTAAGAGCCACAAACCGCATCGAGTAGAATATTTGAGGTTTTGAAATCTCGATATATAACGGGCCTTTGGGCTTCCTCGTGAAGGAAGGCGAGACCCTTTGCAGCACCAAAAGCGATCTTCATTCTCATAGCCCAAGGCAGGGGCAGTGATCCTGTTAACGACATAAACATATTATAACTAATAATATTACTAGAAATGGCACTGAACTAAGAACAAACAGCTAACATACTTCTAAATAAATGATTTTCAAGGCTTCCACGAGGCATATACTCGTAAATGAGCAGCCTTTGATCATCCTCGATGCAAAATCCAATTAATTTAACGAGATTTGGATGTAGAAGGTGACCAAGAAAGGTAACTTCCGCCTGCAAAAAAAAAAAAAAAAACGTTATCTGACCCGTCCATTTAGCCACCTAGTTCAAGAAAGACAAAGGGTCAGAGGGTACATACGAGCCATTCTTTGTGACCCTGGGGTCCATCATGGTTTAGAGTCTTCACAGCCACAGTTAAACCGGTCCCGCTCTCGTTGATCCATCCTTTAAAGACGCGACCAAAGCCACCCTCGCCAAGAAGACTCTCAGGTCTAAAGTTTCTTGTTGCTGATTTAAGCTCAGCAAATTTAAATTTTCGAAGCTGAGATGCTATTTTTAGTTCTTGGGTTATATCTGGAGTAGATGTAACGCTTTCTTCATTACTAGTGGTTGAAGATGAAGCATCCGGTTGGTCTGTACTAGTATCATTTGTTGATTTACTTTCAGCTGGTTCACAAAACAATAAGTCAAAAATGAAAATGGGTCTTACGGGTAAAACTAAAAAAAATTGCTAAAAAGCAGGCCGAATGGCCTGAAAGCAGCCCAAAATATTCTCAGGTGCTTACAATTTCCTAAATTGCTCTTTTCAAAAAGATTGGATCATTTTTTTTAACAATAGACTTTGCATTCATGTCTAGTATGTTAATTTTTTTACACAATGTTAAAAAAGTCCCAAGGCACAAATTGACACCTATATATGTTAAAAGGGGAAATACCATAAAAAAACACTATACTTCAGTTTTTTTCTAGAAAAGTCACTCTATAATTTTTTTCACATAAAAGTCACTACACATGTCAAGTTCGAATAAAATTGTGATTCTTGTATAATAAGTTTACCTAGGACCGGCTATACCGGTAGTATTTGCTGACATAGGATTTTATTTTCATACTTGTAGGGGTGTCCTTTTTAAACCATACCCGATAACCGAACCCGACCTGAGGTCACCCGAACCGAGAAATTAGCATACCCGAATTACCCGAACCCGACATACAGTTATACCCGAACCCGACATACGATTATCAGTTCGGTGTTTGGACAAGTTTTAGGTGACCCGAATAACCCGAAGTATATTCATAGTATGTTCCAAATCCCGATATTTTTTAGGTTGATATGCATGATGGTACTGCATATTTATGGGGCTGATATATTTTAATTAGCATCTTTACAAAGCAATTCAAATTGATTAAACCCCACAATATTAAATCATCGTGTAAAGACGTAAAATTTCCATTACCTATTATAACAAACTTAATAACTTATAATTATATTATTGTCATTCCTTATCACCTACGATATTATATATTATGACGATCTCCAAATCGAGTTCCAATCATGCAAATAAAAATAAAATAAAATTATGCAAATAAAATTGGTACTGAATGATATATTACGCAAAAAAAAAAAAAAAAATCGGTAACTAAAAAAGATAATATTATGCAAATAAAATTGAGTTCAAAAGAGTACCATATTGAATACTGCCGCCACTAATGGAGCTTTCAACATTAGCCCTAGAAGATCTACACTTTCCAAACAACCTAAACTTAATCCAACATCCTGTTTCTACATCATCATCTTCTTTCTTCTTCCTTTCCTTCACATTCTCCACATTCAAAACCTTAGGTCTAACAGACTTATGACCCACATAACTTAAAATACTTTTAAACACACCTATTTCATGGATTTTCAATTTAGCCTTCAAAGCACCAAACTTTTTCATGATCTTTAATATTCTTAAAAGAGACAGACAAAAAGGAATGATGAATGAGACATATGGATATAGATATATATAGAAGAAAAGAGATTGTATGGTAAATTGTATATGTATGGTAAATTAATAGGAGAGAGATGAGAAGGGTTATGTATGGTAAATTGTATATGTATGGTAAACATATAGCTAACTGTTTCTCTCTATCTCATTAAATAATCGGTGCATTATATACAAATGATTTCTTCAGTTATGACAATCTTAACATAAAATTGCATTTGAAAAAAAAAAATTGTCACCTTTGTTATAATATGATTTTATTTATAATTATGCACCGTAATCCTTTTTTTTTTTCAAAACTCAACTAATACAGTAAAACACCTTCCCAAAAAAAAAAACTAATACAGTAAAAGCAAGTTAAGCATAACATGTATAAATATAAATGTTATTTTATGTTATTGTCGTATGTCCAAAAGCAAATCACACTCCTAATGCTTTCATTGCTTTAGAATACACATTAGAACTTCCATTGCCTGAAAATTAAGTTAAAACCTTTTGTAGTTTGTTATTCTATATGTTATTTGTCATTTACAACACCTAGTATTTATCATCTACAAAGAAAAAAATAAAGTGTTCTTATTGATAATAGCCGTTCGAGGCTTAAAATAAAAAAAATAATAAGACGTGGCTGTAAAGGCGGACCACGCCAAACAACATTAAAATTCTTTGTTTTTTTTCACCTAAAACGGCAAAAGTATACAACTTCCATGTTAACATATTGAGCGGTGTAAATATATCATTATATCTAAAAATATATGGAAGCTACCACCCCTGTTCAAAATGACAACATTCAGCTTCAATATGCTTATGGTTAAACATGTATTTTTAAGTTAGTATTTAGCATTGCCGAGAAAGTGGTTGGTCTTCCATGCAACATGCCTTAACATCGTCCTCTAGCATAGTCTTTTAGGTCACACGCACCCCTGCTCTCGCCTCAATTTCCATTATTCTTGGTCGCCTGCTTGTTTTCTTATTTCAATCTGCTTCGATAGTTAAAGGTTACTACAACCTTGAAGAATAAAGAAGGCATGAATATGAGAAGAAATGGAGCCACTACCTTTTTGGCGTTTGTATGTGGTATCAGGGGCGGATGTAGCTTATTAGCAGGGGGTGCGGACGTTGCGGCTCAACTTCGCGCGCGTAGTGGAAAATTAGTGGAAATTTTGGTTTTTTTTTTACGAAATTTGGAAAACGTTACTACTAAAATGAAAAAAATGAAAAACGTTGCTACTGAAAAATGTTTCTAGATCCGCCACTGTGTGGTATTTACACTCCAATCCATTATGGCTCTAGTTTTCTTGCCAACAACACATCTCTGAAGCAATAATACAAGACAATAACATGCACATATGAGAAGAGTAACCAATGGTTTAGGCGTTTTCTTAAAAGCGCCTAAACGATTATGTTTTAAGCGCTTTCTTGAAACACCTACACGATTATGGTTTAGGCGCTTCCTTTGAAAGCGCCTAAACTATTATAATTTAGGCACTTCCTTATTCCCATGAAGCTGCCAAAACAGCCCCAAACATACTAACATATTGCTGTCTAAATAGTGCAGCTTTATTGCTAACAAAATAGTCTTAAACGCACAGCTTAATTATAACAAAAGTGCCCCAAATGCGCAGCTTTATTGCTGCCAAAACAGCCTCAAGCGCACAACTTAATGTTAAACTTGGAAACTAGGAAAGAGACTCACGATTCTGATCAAAACTTTTGATCGACTCTTTTTATTAACTTGAATTAATAAAACATTACAACCAATGGGTTTATATAGACTAGTTATTCTAATCCTATTAGAACTCTAATATTAAACATAATTATCTAAACATTAGGAATCATAATTCAAACCTAATACTAACACTAATAGATAATTCAAATAATAATTAAACAAACTTAATTATTATTTTACTCGTTTAGTCCTTCGACTTTAATCGGGTTTCTTGATATCCTTCAATCGATTTCCTGCTGCTGTCTTTTCCTTCGCGTGGCTAAGATCTCGGAGTCTTTTCGCGATCGCGATCAGGTTTCTTGTCTTCGATCAAGGTTTCTAGGTTTCCTGCTTGATCGGTTTCTCTTCTTCTGATCAGTTTCTTTTTCCGACTTCCGTCACCTCTCCTGGATCAGTTACAACCTTCCTGAAATTCGACTTTCACCACCACCGTTGCAGCCCCGTGAGGGGCTGCTCCCTCGACTCGGTATGCGACTCTCAAAACCGTGGCTCTGATACCACTTGTTAAACTAGGAAAGAGACTCACGATTCTGATCAAAACTTTTGATCGACTCTTTTTATTAACTTGAATTAATAAAACATTACAACCAATGGGTTTATATAGACTAGCTATTCTAATCCTATTAGAACTCTAATATTAAACATAATTATCTAAACATTAGAAATCATAATTCAAACCTAATACTAACACTAATACATAATTCAAATAATAATTAAACAAACTTAATTATTATTTTACTCGTTTAGTCCTTCGACTTTAGTCTTCAAGTTGATATCGCCATAACTTTAACACTTAATTGCTGCCAAACTGCCCCAAACGCAAAACTTAATTGCTGACAAAACAGCTATGAAAGTTGTTATTTAGAACCCACTTGATCAACTTTATCGGTGGGAAAAAAAGCATCCTACCCAACCCTAACACGCAGGGCTGGTCATTGTTCAAACAACAACACTTTTTAGAAAGTTTGGCTTGTTTTGTGCTTCCATCTTCACAAAAGACATCCTTTTTTAGGCGTCAGAAGAAAATAGGGCTTAATATGATTCCTTAATTTCTGTATTAGGTTAATATAACAATTAGTAATCTTAAAAATAATAGTAAATATCAAGTACCTATAAAAAAGTACTACTGAAAATGTTTTCTTTACAGATTTGATCATATTGAAGGCTCTTATCCATAAAATCTATAAACCTTTTTTTTGTCTTTTGGACTAAACACACTTTATAAAATTTAAAAGAACCATAACCTGTGCAACAGCTGAACCAATGCGCTTAGCTTCATTAGGTGCATCTTTCTCATTTCCATGAAGGATTGCATACTCATACACTTTCTTAAAACTGAGATAATTACAGAATGACATATCAGCATATCATACTCCATAAAAAAACATGTGGTATATGAACCAGCTGCCCCTCACCTCCATACCCCCAACCCCAAGCAATTCCTCTAATGTAAGTTCTTGGGACGGTTCCTGATGATGTGGCAATGCAAGGTATAGGACGTGGCGAAGATGCCATTCGAATGCGGGACCCCAAACCTAGCTCCATACCCCCAACCCCACACCTGTCCCATATCTAACTTCACACAAGCCGCAATACAATAAGAATACATATTAATTACATATATGAAGCGTCCGACATAGCTGAATCAGTATCAGTTAAAATACCAACAATCAAATCCCGATTTTAGTAACATTTTCAATCAATTACATATATGAAGTCAACGTACAGCTGCAACCTAAAAGCATAACCGCTGACAACCAGAGTTACTACTGTGGCTACTGTAACATTGATAATCATGACTTTGAGTTTCAATTGCTCACAATTTAATGATGTTGATGGTTTGGTACTGATTATTATTTGTATTAATGTGAGATGACAATATTATGAAACTTTGGGACGAAATTCTAGTTGGGTTTAAATGGGCATACTCTGTTCGACCATTTTCTAGTTCTACAGCCTGTTCTATAAGAGTATCACTAGTCAATATCACATAATGACTTTCACAACTCACATCCAAACACCCCCTAAATCTATTGTAAAACTACCAGACTAAATGTCTATACCATAAATGCACATACCTGTGTGATGCCTTTCAGCACTGAACCAATATTTGGAATTGCAAACCAGTACATCTCAGAATCAATAAGCTGGCGAGTCTAGCACCATCCAACTTCAAAGTTCAAATATGGTAAAGTAATAAAGTACATATGTCTAACGAGCAGGGTTTGATCATCGATTAGGGTTTGGAACGAGCAGATTATTTTGTTATGAGAGAGAGGTGTTTGATTTGAGAGAGGTTTCTTATGTACGTGTTTATTTTGTTATGACAGAGAGGGGGAAGGTTTATGGGGGAAGGATTTTAGATTTTAGGTGACACCACACTCATTTTAAAACCGTCATGCTTTTTTATTTTATAATGAAAAATTATTGACACTCATAAAAAACGTCAAGAAATTATCATTTTTTATCAAAGATGACATTTTTTTATGGCATGCACCTTTGCATGTCACTAAATAGGGTATGTCATAAAAAAATGTCAAAAAAGGGTATTTTTGTAGTAGTGTTACTTGCTCACTTGCTATAAAGTCAACTACAAATTAAGAAATACACCGTTATCTTTTATTACATTTGTTAGGGGGAGTAGGACCAAAAAGGATGTCTTGAATAGAATATATTTGCTGCTAATAAAAGGTAGAATTTATTTAAAAAATTCTGCCTAAATTCAAACTTTTAAAACTTTTGACTTTTTATATAAGTGTATCTAAAACAAAATATGCATTCAACGATTATTACATAGACCTCTTTGACTCGTTGGAAGCGAACTTTCGAGTATTTATTCTTAAGAATGTTCTCAACTTCTTTCTTTTCTTCAAACCAAATTTTAAAACCCAAACAAAAAACCGCGCCCAATTGAAAATGTCTATTTATCTAAAAACCCCACTTTAATCAAATCAGGTTAAGTAGGTTCAGTAAAAACCCATATAAAGACTCTACACAGTTTATCAATAATGAAAGTAATTACACCATCAATTACCTTGAAACTGGCAAACATGGATGGTTTTTTTCCTTGATGCTTTGTTGCAATGATGCATCAACTTTCAAAATTTCCCAAATTAGGTTCCGCAATAAAAAAGGCAACATTAAGCGATTAACATAAGATTATGAATTCAACTTTAAAACCCACATCAATTAAGACAATATCAAACTCTTAACACAATTTCGTTTAAGGAAGCAATTAATTTCAATAAAGACGCAATTCACATTATATTTGAAGTCCTACTCCTGATATAAACTTCATGACATAACATATTCGAGAATAATAACTAACGAAACAACAAATTAAAATGCAAGGAGGTGAAAAATCACCAAAGTTATACATTAGCCCTGCAAAGATGTCCCAAGATCCCCGATCAAATTTGAAAGCAAATTAGTTTAATGCAGAAACTATAGCATCTTGCTTCTCACTTCAATAAAGTGTACTTGATGCTCTAAGAACAAAGAGTCATTTTTTTTATCTATAATCACATAGCACATAGCATTATTCAACTTTCACATGTCGATCAAACAAATCAAAATCATACCTCATATTAGCTTATTTATTTCCATCCATCAGGTATGACATCTTCTTCCTTTTTGGTGTTCTCCTTGTTTGCCCCCATTTGCATGAACTATAGGGACATTAAATATGTTTAAAAAAATCAAAAATAGAAGAGCATAAATTGGGAGTTGAAAATAATCAAGAAATTTGGTAGCATAAATCGTAAGCGCAATAAATTGCTGGATTTTACCTTCAATTTATAACTAAAAAGAACATATGTTATGAACCAAAAATGAATATGAAGCTTCTTGATGATCAGGGAATTCAGGAACAGAAACAGGACTTGAATTTTTTGAATCAGGCTCAAGCTTCTTCTTTCTCAAAACCCCTCCTGCGACATACTTTGGATCACACGATTTCTTTGAAATATTTCCCAAACTTGACAATTTACAGAACTCATAACCTCACTATTGTTCTCTAAACTTTGATGACAAATGGGCCTTTCTTTATTCGATTTCCTTGATTTGATCAAACCCTGTCGAGCAACTCATCTTTAATTTCTTATCTTTACCACCTCCTTGAAAGGTAAGAATATAAATTTCTCATTTTCAAGCTCCACAAACGTGGGAGCTTTAAGAACATACTTCCTCTGTTTCTTCAATCTCGATTCATCAATTGAGTGTCCACCGGGGAATTAATCAAGCTCCATAAGTTTCCCTACAATTATAGAACTACTCTTCAACTTATCACGACAACAAACCTCCCTAATATCATTATTTACATAGGAGGATTCTTTTATGTAAGTATCCAAAGGGAATGTGGGAAGGGTGTGAAAACAAATTCTAACTGATATATAGAACCTTCAAAAATTCTTATATATCATTATTTATTTGGTTTTTTTTTTTTTTTCAAAAATCAAGTAAGTTATGACCAGCAGCTAATTTACATTCCTCAAAACTGGAAAGTTTCAAAAGGGTGAAAGATTATAAAAATCTGTTCCATAAATAAATACATATATAAATATAAAACAATATAAAAGAATGCAATCAACAGATAAATATCTACGTTTTCCATTCGCACATAAAAAAAATTTAATGAAGAACTGCAATCAAGGTGATCAATTGAGCAAGTTAACACCAATTCAATGCAATTACCATAGAAATATGTGTCGTTCCATCCATATAAACATCTCCCCGTTCACTGGAATCTTCGTCGAAACCCCACTAGATAGTACCTACTCATCAGCTCAACCTTCGTCGTTAGAGTAGGGTTCGGGTACAGCTGATCTAATAGAATAGAGAACATGCAACAGTAAACGGCTTACCGGAAGTTGATTGAAACCGTAACCGATTGACCGCCTGACGCCACCAAAGACTACCGCTAATACAATGATGAAAAGATCATCGTCGAGTGGTGTTGATGAAATGTGCATCGACTTCGGATGGTTGACCGGAGGTCACTCCTGTCGTCACTCTCTATCTCTATGAAAAGAAGGTGTGAATGTGTTTTTGTGGACCGGGAAAGGAAGAATGGGTTGACACGTGTATTGTGGGGGTGACGTGTGTATGGCAGATGAAGCAACAACCGCCAAACACAGGCTCATAATCATAGCTAATAACCCTCGCAAAAACATGAAATTACAAAAAGACCAGGCTATCGTTCATCTTTAGTTTCTAATTAGACATAGTATATATATAATAGAAGGATTTATATAAATAGCCACTTCTAAGATGGTATCATAACAATAATATTAAAGTATTTATATTTGAGCATTCGCATCAGCTCTACCATATTTCGTAAGTGAGAGGGCTGAGGGTGTTTGGGGTTGAGTTTTGAAATGAATTTTTAGATTATTACGTTTTGAAAACACAAATAATCCGATTATAGTGTTTGGGAAAAAGTTTATAAAAATAGATTTTTTATGTTTAATAGGTTACCAAAACACAATAATCTAAAAGCAGCTTCACCCCTACTGCAATAAAATGCATAATTTGTTTTCAAAAAGCAATCCTAAACACCCTCCGAGTTTTTCGTATTTTAAAAAGTAGTTGGGGGGGGGGGTGTGAGTGAAGAAGAGAGAAAATGTTATTGTGCAATTTTATATTTAGGGGGACACTCTTTTCCCCCCATTTATTTATTTTTAATATTTTTTTGAAAGTGGATGTAAGTGGAGGGGAGAGAAAATGTAACGATAATAAATAAATAAAATTATTTAGTTGAAAATGAGATAAAAAAAATTAGTGTAATTTGGTAGATGTGGGTTGAGAACTTGATGTGAATGTTCATATACTTCATCCATGACATTTAGAGAAAAATATAGAGAATCGTAAGAAAACTACCTTAATTAAAGTATCTATCTATATATATAAAAGAAAACGTATAGGCTGACGTGACGTGCAATGGAGACCTCAACCTCTCCTTAAGAGTGCCACGAGGCATCATAATTGAAAGATTTTAGTGTTTTTAAACAATTTCCTTTTTTAATTAAAAAAAAGATAAACATAAAACCTTAAATTAAATTGAGTTATTTTAGGAAAAAAAGAATTTAAAAATAAATTTAAAATTTTCTCTCTCATGTTTCCTTCCATAATTTTTAAACGTTTATATCTTTTATATATGTGATTTTTTAAAGAAAAAAATTACACCAAATTAACGAGCGTTTTATTATCTTTCCAACGAGTACCATAGTCCTATATAAAAAACGGAGAAAAATCGACTATTTTTTGTGGGGTTTCGTTCATACAGGAAAAAAACACACAAAGTGTTCATGTTATTCATTAATCATGTTTTTTCTTTTAAACCAGGTTCTTATTTACGATGTTGAAAATCAGCCCAATCGCCAGGTAATGATCCAGACCGTTTCAACCTGACTCGTCCTGTAGCGACCCGGACTGTTTCGACTCGGTCAGGCCCGGTAGCGACCTGGACCGTTTCAACCTGACCCGTCCCGTAATGACTCGGACCGTTTCGACCCGACCGGGCCCGGTGTTAACGACCCAGACCGTTTCAACCTGACCCGTCCCGTAGCGACCCGGACTGTTTCTACCTGGCCGGGCCCGATAGCGGCTCGGACCGTTTCGACCCAACTGGGTCCGGTAACGACCCAGACCGTTTCAACCTGACCCTTCTTGCAGCGACTCGGACCGTTTCGACCCGGCCGGGCCCGCTAGCGACCCGGACGGTTTCGACCCGACCAGGCCCGGTAACGACCCAAAACGTTTCAACCTGACCCGTCCCGTAGCGACCCGGACTGTTTCGACCCGACCGGGCCCGGTAACGACCCAGACCGTTTCAACCTGACCCGTCCCCGTAGCGACTCGGAGCGATTCGACCCGGCCGGGCCCGCTAGCGACCCGGACGGTTTCGACCCGAACGGGCCCGGTAACGACCCAAAACGTTTCAACCTGACCCGTCCCGTAGCGACCCGGACTGTTTCGACCCGGCCGCGCCCGGTAGCGACCCGGACTGTTTCGACCCGACCGGGCCCGGTAACGACCCAGACCGTTTCAACCTGACCCGTCCCGTAGCGACTCAGAGCGATTCGAACCGGCCGGGCCCGCTATCGACCCGGACGGTTTCGACCCGACCGGGCCCGGTAACGACCCAGACCGTTTCAACCTGACCCGTCCCGTAGTGACCCGGACCGTTTCGAACCGACTGGGCGCGGTAACGACTCAGACCGTTTCAACCTGACCGATCCCGTTAGCAACACGGACCGTTTCGACACGACCGGGCCCGTCAACGACCGGAGCATTTCGACCCGAACGGGCCGGTCAACAACCCAGACCGTTTGCACTCGATCAAACCCGCTAACGACTCGAACCGTTTCCATGGGATCGGTCTCGTTAACGACCCGTGTTGTTTCGACATTGCCGTCCGTTAATGACCCGAACTGTTCGAATCGACTGCGGTGATCAACAAATGCAAAAGATATAATTTTTTGTTTTTATTGACATTGATTTCTATAAGGCATCAACTTGGGGTGAGTTTTAATTTAAATTTGTATATGGTTATCTAAAAATACCCATCCTGACCTATTTGTTTTTTTTTTTTGACATACCTTTCCTGACTCACTTACTTATTTCCTAAAATTAAAATTACCCATCCTAACCCCCTTGAAAAATATATTAAACCCATTTTAACCCACAAGGTCAAATTTTTAACCCAAAACAACCCAAACTCAAATAGATGGGTTGAAATTGACAGGTCTACGAAATATATTCAAGTTTTTGTAAAAAAATAAATAAAGTACTATATAAGAAATGAATATATACAACTTTATCGTGTATTATATTGTTTCTTAAAATTTTATATAACATTATACACAAAAGTTGTTATAAAAATATGGTTGTTCATGCGACATTATAATATTTTGTAGCACATGCAAAGAGTAGAACCTTCTCCCAGAAACACATTTATAATGACAAAGTAGTGACTTCTTTAATATTCAAGATGCAAAATTATAATATTTATTTTATGTTTATTCATTTGATAATATATTTTAAATAGTTATATCCCATACATGCCAGAGCAACTACACTTACCTAACTGGCAACTATATGCTGTGTAACAAACATGTCACATGAATCCCTATAAATCCAAGATATTTTGAAACGAAGGCTGGCTTTTAAATTTATTTAGTATAAAGAACCATGATATAAACTTTCTCACTTGGTAATTAATTAACTTCATTTTGAAGTCTAATTCAGATGGTACGTTTCGTTTAAAAATACAAAAATAAAGAAATTCTAACTCAAGAGGGCTGTGTTTGATTGTGGTGAAGATAAAGCTCCGGGTCCTGATGGATTTAATTTTAAATTCATTAGGCATTTCTGGGATGTTTTCGAGAATGATTTTGTTGATATTTTGAGACACTTTCACAGGGTGCATCGTTTTAGTCAGGGGGTGGGATCGTCTTTTATCACGCTGATTCCTAAGGTCAGTGATCCGTCGAAGTTAGGGGATTTCAGGCCGATTAGTCTAATTGGTAGTGTTACCAAAGTGGTGTCAAAAGTGTTAGCTAATCGTTTGAAGGCGGTTATGGGTGGGATTGTTTCTGAGCATCAGTCGGCTTTTCTGTCCGGGAGGTATATTCTAGATGGCCCCTTGATAACAAATGAGGTGATCGCTTGGGCTAAGAAGAGGGAGAGGCGCCTATTTTTGTTCAAGATTGATTTCGATAAGGCGTATGATAATGTTAATTGGGATTTCTTAGGGTCGGTGATGTCTCAAATGGGTTTTCCTACGAAATGGTGTGAGTGGATTCGTGGGATTTTGGTTTTATCGAGAGCCTCGGTCTTAGTTAATGGTTCACCCACGTTTGAGTTTGGCTTCCAAAAGGGTATTCGTCAAGGTGATCCTTTATCCCCTTTTCTTTTTATTATCTTGATGGAAGCGTTTTCTGGTATGTTGAATCAGGCGTGTGACACTGGGGCGTTTCATGGAGTTCATCTGCCTAATGACGGTCCGGTATTATCTCATTTACTTTATGCGGATGATGCTATGCTTATGGGAGACTGGTCGTTGTTTAATTTTGCTAATATGAGGCGTATTTTGCGTATTTTCTATTTATGCTCTGGCTTAAAGATTAATCTTCATAAATCCGTGTTATATGGTGTGGGTGTAGAGGATGAGGTTGTGAAGGAAATGGCAGATTCGTTGGGATGTAAATCTGGAGTGATGCCGTTTTCTTATTTGGGTATTAAGGTAGGGGCGAATATGAATAGGGTGGCGAACTGGGAACCCGTGATTTCTACTTTTAAGAGGAGATTGTCTAAATGGAAGGCGAGTTCATTATCCATTGCCGGTCGTCTAACTTTGATTAAATCGGTTTTGGATAGTCTTCCTACATATTATTTTTCTTTGTTTAAAGCGCCAAAGAAAGTGATCAGCGAGTTGGAAGGGCTGATGAGAAGGTTCCTGTGGGGTGGTTCGGAGGAGGAGCGAAAGATGAGTTGGGTTGCTTGGGAGGTGGTGACCAAAGGCATTAAAGATGGTGGGTTGGGTATTGCGCAGCTTGAAGTTAACAATAACGGGTTGCTGGTTAAGTGGTTATGGAGATTTCTGAATGAACCCAATGCGTTGTGGAGAAGGGTTGTGGTGGCTATTCATGGGTCTAACCGTAGGTGGGGTATTGCGCCTGCTAACAACGCCATTACGGGCGGGTGGAAGACTTGTGTTAATCTTTGGAATAAATTGAAGAGTAATGGGGTTGGTTTAGACTGTGTTTTTCACGGTAGGCTTGGTAATGGGAGGCAAATACGGTTTTGGTTAGACACGTGGCATGGGGCTGAGCCGTTCAAGACTAGATTCCCTACTGTGTTTGCGCTTGAAAAGAAGAAATATGTTACTGTACATGAGAGATTGTTGTATACTGCTGATGTTAGTACAGTTGTGTGGGACTGGAGCAGAGCGCCCCATTCTGCTGCTGAGTTAACAGAGAGACATCAGCTGGAAACGCTGCTGTCTTCTGCCGCTATGGAGGATGAGCCTGATCGGTGGTTATGGGAGGATGGTTCGGGTTTGGGTTTCGCAGTTTCTGGTGTTAAACGATGGCTGAAAGGGGCGGACAGCAGTGCAGCAGCTTTTGGGTTTTCGTGGAGTCCGTGGGTTCCTAAGAAGTGTAATATCTTTATGTGGCGGGCGTTTTTGGATCGTCTTCCTACTAGGTCTGCGCTTGTTAGGAGGAACATACATATTGAAGACCAGTCTTGCGTGTGGTGTGCAGATTACGAGGAGACCATTGAGCACGTTTTAACGGCGTGCGCGATTTCTATGGGAGTGTGGAATGCGATTGCGGATTGGTGTAATATTCCTAGACCGTTTATTTTTCATGTCGATGACTTGGTGAACTTGCATAGTCATAGTGGGGCGTCTGGGAATAAGAAGGCGGTTCTTCATGGTATCGTCATCATTGCGTCGTGGAGGTTATGGAGAGCTAGGAACGATACGGTGTTCTCTCAAAAGGTACCTAATGTGGTGGAGATAGTCGCGGACATCAAGACTTTGGGGTTCTTATGGTATAAGCATCGTTTTAGAGAGGGTGTGGTGGATTGGCATAGATGGTGTTCTTTTGATGTAATGTAATTCGTTTTCCTTGTATTTTGGTTTTCGGCTTCTTTCTCCTTCTTGGAGATAGTCGTCGGTGCCGGTTTGGTGTTTTAATGAAGTTCAATTTTCAAAAAAAAAAAAAAAAAAAGAAATTCTAACTCAAAGCCTTTTCATGTGTTTACCTTCGGTTTAGCTGATTTCATTGTATTTCTAAACCAACGCCTGATTTATAGTTTTAAAAATAACTAAAACTTACCTTCTAATACTAGTAAATATATAAAACCGAAGCAAAAACCATCTCATCACAACATCTACAGTGCATCCACTTTTAAACATTTCTAAAAGCCGCTACAACAAATTATCACCAAAGTTTTAAAATTAAAATACATAATTTCCTCTTCAATGCTAAATCCACTTTCAAGTTTCAAACACCCAATACTTGCTAAAATTAAGAACATATATGTATGTGCGTGCACGAGCGCGTGCACGCACGTTTGTGTGGGCGCCCCACTGTCCCATACGTTCCACCATCCAGATTTCTATACGCTCCAATGATAATGTCATATTCCAGACGCTAAATCGACGTCATGTGTCCAACCGATTTCTTGCCTCGAAGATGCTCTTATGCACAAGAGCTAGCTCCGTAATATTTTTTTATGTGGATAAAAAAATTAGTCATTTCATGATAATTTTTATGTCAATTATAAAGGTAAGAATTGAAAAGTGACACTTGAATGACAACGATGACAAACAAAGATATTTGGTCATGATAGAAGAGACGATATGTTTTTTTATCATAAAGGATTTATTATGGCACTAAGAGCATTCACATCAGCTACTCCGTAATGGTGTAAGTGTGATCTCTATATTATATAGAGTGAGTATAAATGGTTGTGAGTAGAAGAGAGAGAAAATATTTGTAGAAGACACTGTTCATCAGTAAATTTGAAGGAGACACTGTTCATCCTCTATAATTTTTTAATATTTTAAAAGTGGTTGTGAGTAGAGAAGAGAAAAAGGTAATGATAAAAGTATATAATAATTATGGGGAAAGATTCTGTACAAAGTTTTTCTTGTAAGAATTGTGAGAATAAAAGGAGGATATTTTTTTTTTTGAATTTTTTTCCCATATTATTAAACATGTATTATAGTATTGAAATTTAAAAAAAAATAAATAAATTTTGGTGTACAGTAATTACTGTTGTAGAGTTACATAATTACTCTAATGTAATCTAATGTATTTACTTTAATGACGTAATTACACTTAAAAAATTAAAAAAAAAATTGTATTATTTATCTATAAAGTATTTTAAGCACACGGGAAAAAAATTCTAAAAATAAAAATAAATCCCCCCTTTTGATTCTCACAGTTCTCACAAAAAAACAATTTGTTTTTGATCTTTATTCTAATAATTATTATTAAATAGAAAAAAAGAGAGAAATATAATGAAATTTAGTGTAATTATAAAGATGGAATGCTTTAAAATAGTTTCTAATTTTCTATTATCACATAAATATATATATATATATATATATATATATATATATATATATATAAATACATATGATTGTCACAAAACATTTTAAAGTAGCTAACATATTTTGTTATAAAATTATGTTAAAAAGCTAAAATAAAAATGTTTGGACAGTAATTTAATTTATAAATAACAGTGTTTATATTTAAAATGATGGTTTTTTTAGCGTGAGTGTTTGGATGCAAGCTAATTTCTATATTAGATCACTACATGTTTCAGTATAACTTTTCTAGTTGTTGATAATCCAAAATTCACAATGATTATTAGTTAAGTTCTAAACGTACCTACAATCTAGGGACAATGCATATTTTTTGTTAACGACATTATAATTTGTCATGGAATTTCACCAACGTATTATCAAGGTTTACATAATATCAGGGCCGGCTTATAGGAGGGCAAGGTGGGTTACCATTCAGGTCCCGCTCTCTCCGAAGGCTAGATTTTTTGAAAAAAAGTTTTATATGTATAATTGCGGGATAATGGCTTTGTTGCAGGGCAAGCGGTCCGAAAAGCAGAGGCAAAGAAGGTAGAAAAACATGCTAAAGCCTGCGAGGAGAACCAACACGTTTTTGTACCTTTGGCTTTTGACACCTTTGGCTCATTGGCACCGGAGGCTACCCGTTTCCTGACCAGGGTCCAGCGGGTTATTCACAGTAGTGTCTCGGCTCCGGGTGGACATGGTTATGTTTTTAGTAGATTAGGATTTGCTATCCAGAAAGGGGTGGCGGCGCAGCTTGTTGCCCGCCTGCCCGCTATCTTAATGTAATTTTCTTTGTCCTGGAATGAATTTTAATTTATTAGATAAAAAAAAAAAAAAAAAAAAAAAATTGCATACATATAATATTTTATTTATAAAATTATATTTTAGGGTCTATTTTTTCTAGTCGCCCCGACACTTAGATTTTCAAGGACGACCATGCATGTTATTAAAACTTGTCTAATGTCTATCAAGATCATGTTCGATTATATAATTTCAAATATGGTGATGTTCAACATTAATAACGACACCAAAAACTAATTTATGAGATTGAATGCACAAATATACACCGATTAATCACATTGCAAAATTAAAGCGTATGCATGAACCTAAAAATGTAAATAAAAAAAAAGGAATTATCTTAGAAACTTAAAGATAATATAATATATATACTTATTTCATAGAAGATGTTGATTTTGCTGCTCAGCCTCTGGCCATGGCCAGCAACCTGATTGATCCCCTATAACATTAAGCATGTTACAGAACCCTTCATCTCCAGCGACCACCGTCTGACTCAACGGTTGACCGAGGAGATATGGTGGTGTTAAACCTCTGATCATCGACGAATTAGTCGGTATATTGTTGGAAATTTGTGTGTAATATATTGTGGTGTTGTCTTCACAACTGTTGTCACTTCCATTGCTCCAAGATCCTTCTGTTTCTTTGTTTAAATTCACCATATTGGATCTAATGTTGTTTGATTCTTGGCCCTTTAAAGCCATCAACTGAAATCAAACATTAAGAATATTCCAAGAAATTAAGGAACCTGATTACATATATGCCACTACAAAATATATGTAATATACACTACAATATATACAAAATAAAAGAGTATGACCGACGGTCATATCTCTCAATAATTCGCTGGTAAACGGTTACCAACGAGAAATGGCTGTCGAAAATTTCGCAGTATGACATATTACTGATGGACAATGGCGGATCTTGAACAAAAAATATGGTAGGGCCGGGCTCAATACACATAAAATTTTTGGTAAATTCTTGGCAAAATTTACACTACGAAGCGAAACAGTTGTGTGGGCTGAGGCCTCGGAGGGGGCCGGACTCAATTTTTTTCGATCGGTAGTGGCAAATCGGTGGGGGCCGGACTCAACCCGAACTCAATTTACCTATGAAAATCGCAAATTTCCACTATTGCGCCAAAAAACAGGGGGGCCAGGGCCACCCTGGCCCTTCAAATGCTTCGTCCCTGTTCAAGGGAGTACTGACGGGACACTTACCGATGGATTACCAACAACTGTTGTAGCATAACCCGCGGTGTTTTTTTCTTGGGATTAGCAAAAGTTTCTTTGCGACGAAAACCAACAGTTGTTTAGCGACAAATAACCGACGGTTCTTTGTGGACAAACTTTTTAATGAATAATAACTATTCTTTTACCGGTGTCCGTCCACATTTTACTGATGGATTACCAACAACTGTAGCGTCGTCAGTGCTTTTTTTCTTGAGATTAGCAAAAGATTCTTTGCGACGGACGGAAAACCAACTGCGGTTTAGCGATAAATTACCGGCGGTTCTTTGTGGACAAACTTTTTAATGAACATTTACTATTTTTTACTCGTATCCGTCGGTAATTACTAACGAAGCTAGCCCGTCAGAAACTGTCTGTCGGTAATACTCATTTTTTTTGAACGGCCAACAAATTGGAATCACTCACGGAACACTGGAGTATCATCGTGCCACCAATGGTACCACGCGATCATATTCCACCACCAAATCACCAATTCAGGAGGAAACTCATAATTATGAGAAAACCCCTATGAGATTCGAACCCAGGACCTTATGGTCCCTAAGTCTTATCTCACCACCAAAATGCCGCTCGGCTATAATGCCTAACCTAAAAAGTTTCCATTAAATGTAAAAAACAGTACCTGTGCATGAAGTTTATTATTATGGTTCTTGAGTTTATGATTATCAGCTTTAATAGAGTCAACTTGTGTCTTCAACACATTATAATCTTTCTCCAACTGCTTAGTCTTCCAGCGAGCCCTTCTATTCTGGAACCATATAGCCACTTGTCTCGGTTGCAGCCCTAAAGCCCGAGCCAGTTGTCGTTTTCGCTCCGGTTCGAGCTTGTTTCCCAACTCAAAGCTTTTCTCTAGAGCCTTAACCTGCTCTAGCTTCAGTCTCCTCTTCTTCTGTGTTCCCTCTTCGTCCGATGTCTCAGTACCCTCGTTCACTTCTTGATCATGACTGCACCTTCCTTTACCCATATTAATATATGATATCAGTGGTTGTACATGACCTGCAAGATTATTGTTAATTAGTAAGTGACAAATTAACACATGGATATGTTAAGTTAATGGGTATGAAGGCCGGGGACCTTGGAAATGATTATGATTATGATTATGATTATGATTATGATAGTGGTTGTGATCTTCATAGCCAAAGAACATGGGTTCAGGTGGGTGGAAAGACATGAAAATAGAAAGTTTTGTAATGTTGCAAAGGGAAAGGGAAAGATAATGAGTTTTGGGAGAATGTAACAGGGTGGGATTTTAGGGGTGTGTGTGAGTGATGTGAGAGGTTGTCTAATGTTGGATGATGCTAGGAAGACCACGTAACAAATAGTACTAGCCTCTTGGATACCTAAGAGATTTGCAATTTTTTTTTTATTATTGAAATATATTAAGTAATCAGTATAACTCCACTCCACTCCACCTGGGGAGGGGCGTCACCCGTAAAGGCAGCCTCTGGGTATCCCACTATTTTTACGGAAATATCATCGTTGGTGTCACGGGTACTACCCCTGGAAATATCAATGTTGGCGTCTCGGGTACTACCCGCGGGTTGTAGGCAAAACACACAAAGATTATTCAACAACTCTCTTTTGGACCGGTCTTGGTCTAGTGGTATGATGTCTCCCCTTACAAATGTGAGGTTGTGGGTTCAAATCCTTGCAAATGTAAGGTTAGATAGAAATAAGGTGGTATAAAATTTGCCGTTCAAAAAAAAAAAAATGAGAAGGTATAAGTTGAGAGAACCATAAAAACTTTTATTAACTATTGATCTAAATTGAATGTGTGGCTTAGATCAAAAGCATTTGAATTTATTTTATTTTGAATTAAATGGGGTAGTATAATAATGAAATGTAACAAAAAGTGTATATGAGTCATTTCTTTTAACCTTCATAATCTGGTTTTATTTTTCCACCTGACATGTACTCGATCACTTCTATGAAAATGAATTCTAAAGGGGGACACAGAGCGTCACTTGGTTTTTTCAACTTCACTGATTTCTATCAATGCTGTACTGCTACATCACTTTACTGATTCAGTTTACTAAAACTGTTTTTTGGAGGCAGCACTCCACTAGAAATAAAATAGAGAAAAACATAAAAGGGGGAGAGCCAAATTCATAGATACCCATCCATTAACAATATCATGGAAACTCTCCATGGATCCACTACCGGCACCACCGACGACAATGTTACCGTGCTGGTAGTGAGGTATCCAAGAACATTTCTGGTTGTGCCTGCCCCCTAATTTTATGTATATAATTTTCAGTTATAAGTTATAACTAATATCATAATACATGTATATTGAAAACAAAAAATTACTGAAACTTCAACCATTTAGATGAACCAAATGTAATTTCTTATAAATATTTATTAAAAATAGAAATCTTTATACAAGTTTACCAAAAAGAAACAATTATAAAATAAAATAGACCTAGAACCAACTTTTTCCTCATTTCTTGATCAACATCCTTGTTCTTATTTCTAACTAGAAATTTACCCACCGCGCGTTGTGGCGCCACGCGACGGAGCCAAGGTGTAGACTAACTAAACGTATAATATGTGACTTGAGTCATATGATAACATAACATGGGTTGCGACAGGGAGAAGATGTTTAAAACACAATTTGAATATAAAATTTATGTCCATACGGATCATACATGGCCGTCCCTGAAAATCTCTGAAAATTTATGTACCCTATCCGAACCGTTAAAAAATAGGGCCCTTAGGCCCAAGTTTAAGTGTTAATTGAGTTATATGAAAAAATATGTACATATATATAGGTATTTTTTTCAAAAATTATGCCCTCAAGATTTGTGGACCTTGTCGGTTAGCCTCCTCGGACCTCCCCAAAGACACCCCTGGGACCATACGTACACAATTTGTAATATTTTTGTCCTAAGTTGTGTGTAGTAATCAAGCCATCAAGGTCCCATTCCAAGAAAATGCCTAAATCAAATTTGCAATTACACAAACATAAATACCAAATTAGTCTAAACAAAAGTATACAACAATTAGTAACACCTACTTCGAACTCAGTCCAAAGTTTGTCAAAATGGTAACACATCCATGGTTCTGTGACTTCTGTTATATTTCTTCATCTCCAATTTTTTGTCATAAATGAAAAACTCGCCTACTCTTATAGGTTAAAGAGTACCTTGTTACATCAAGAATCAATATGTCAAGCAACATATAATCTGAATGAATCATACGCTTATCTAATTGACCCGTTTATCAAATTTACTATCGCCCATTTATAAAATTAAGTATTTTCTACACTGTAATATCATTTTAACAATCTGACCAGCACCCGATTTTTATTTGCAACATAAATTAAGTTATGTCCAAAAAAAGCAGGCACATTAAGGATAATAACCATATAAAAGTAACCTGTAACTTAGTTTCTTGCAACCAACCATACCGTAGCATTGGCACTCTCGTCCCAAAATGAACCATCTTGGGAAACGCTCCTTTGTGTCCCGCTAACTCTCATACCACCTTCATATACAGTGATAATCAATCCATGTAATTTAATTTATAACTTGCAATCAACAACACATCCGTTGGAAAAAAAATGAGGATTTTGTTTTTCAATTATCAACATAAGGTCATATGAAACGCTACTCATAATGTGGATATTGAAAAAGTCATCTTTCTTTATAAATTGTTTTCTTAAAACTGTCTCTGATACATATACGCAACACATAGGACTTGAAAAACTTACTGTTGTTACTTGTGGCTACCTACCAAATTAATGTAACTAAGTTGTTCAACCTGCATGTATATTAATATAATACAAATGGTTTTAAGGAATTTGAAAACATTTCTATCAAGATGTGAACACCAACACAGAAAAGACTATGAACACAGGTCTGAACATCACAGAAAATGATTCAAAAGAACATATGTTGATTTAACGTACATTGGTCGCACAGAGACAAGCTTAAGGAAAATAACAACGGCTCATTTCAATTATGTGCCTCGGTCTCATTAGGGGGAGGGGGACAAAACTTCTATTTGTAGTGGTTCATGGTGTCATGACATGGACAACAATAACACATTGTGTGCCTGTTGTAAATGGATTTAAAGGTCCTCTTAGTATACGATAATGACATATCTTGACTCATTATGCCAATCACCCTACCTATGTCCCAACCTATAGTAATTATAGGAGTTATACAAAAACTTGTTAGCGTGGAATGGATTATAAACCTACTTATAACATTGATAAACCGACAACAACTCACAAAAGTGATAATGCACTGCAAATTTAAATCAGAAAATAATGGTTACCTTTTGGTGGTGAAATCCTTTGAAAATCAAAGTTGTATCATCGCGTCTACTACTTGTAAACCCACTTCTCATAAAAACCTCGTTTTGTATGATGTATACCAGCAAACATCTCCCAAATCACAGCCAATCCAAAACTCAAACTAAAAGCCCATATCAATTTCTTAGAAAAATCAGAAGCATATCATCAAAACCCCTCTATGTCTAAAAATTTCAAAATCTGCGAAATCACAAAACCTCGATTCCTAGCCACCGTGAGTTGCCAGAAAGAAGTATCATCGGAAAAAACACATCAGCATGCAAAATAAGAACCAAAAGGGTTGAACATTACCTTAACCCCTGGACGGACACCGATACAACTCATTGACCGCAGCGGCCATTTGCATTCGTAGCCACCACATCACCGTTTGGGCGGCGATTTTTGGCCTCCTCCCAAAGCTTCCCTTCCGAAGGTCAAACTCTGCTTTGATCCTCCACCGGTGTCCCTTCCCTTTGAGCTACGACATACCTAAGACCACATCCTCAGGATACTGAAGGACTAAGCAGGGTTCAGGATGTAATTGTGTTCTGACCTATGTGCAACATGAGGATAGACTAACGAATTATCTTATTGTGATATTATTGCAGGCACACTTAATCAATATTAAGGCTTGTAACTCCCCCCTAACGGCTATATTGTCTGATTTAAGTCAAAGGAGCTAATCATTGAAGAGCTATGTATGTAGAACAAGTCCACCACCAAAGAATAGGTCAAACTTGTAACCGACGAGCATTAATGGAAGGAGAAAAACATGGAAACAGTTAACCAACATCTATATTGGTTAACTACTGACTTGAAACAGTCCACAAGCTCATTAAAGAAGGCGGATTTCATGGGATCTTCTATTTATTTCATTTTCAACTATAAAAGGGGTGATCAAACGAGTATAGGACACTCCTCACTTACTTAACACTTTGTAGACACCTAAAACTCTCTCTACACATACAATACTACACACTCATATTGTAATCTTAGATACTCGTTCATCACCTATCCAAAGTTGTATTTATTTTTACCTTATTAATATTAACAAACAAGGCAGGGGCCTAGACTCCTCCCGAGGTTTTGTGCCGGCGATCATCAAGTGATCAAGGGCTTTCATCGTACATCGTGTGTCGTCTACTTATTGTTTTACATACATACTCACCCCTTTTCACTTATTTTACGATTCTGATACACAGTTATATCCTCAGGATATAACTACCCATCCTAATTAAACGATACCCTTGACATCCTCAGCATAGTTGTCACTTTATAATTGATTTGTCACTATAATCAGCTATCTTGAAAACATAACTGAACTTTTGATATATTTCAAACATTTAGCACTCTACCTCATTTTTACTAATTTAGAATACAGAATAGTAGGTAATTTTTTACCAAAACATATAGAACGCGATACCAAAAGAATATAAAACATTCCTCCTAAAATTTAAAACACAATACCTACATAGACTTCTTACACTTCTTATAAAAAATGGGCTTTTTAGCCAACTCTTTACCTATATATATATATATAAGTTTCCTGTAGGAAAATTGGTTTGTGTAAGAAGGATTAAAAATTGGTATGTGGACATCATTTTTTGGACGTATTCATGATGTTTGGATTGTTTTGCTTAGAAAACACGCCAAACATAACAATTAATAACTTAAAACAATGTATTTTAGGCTTAAAACACTATGTCAAGAACATTTAAGCAGCGTGTTTTAAGTAATTACTATGATGTTTTATTTGTAATTTAAATTTAATGACTATAATACATTGGATTGTGTTTTAAATTTTTGTATATTGTTGTGTTAAGTGTTTTTCAAGCCAAAACAACCCAAGACATCATTCCAAAATAAAAAACATGATGGCTACATGTCAATTCTTAATCCTTCTCACACAAACCAGTTTTCCTACAGGATCCTCTACGTGTGTGTATATATATATATATATATATATATATATATATATATATAGTATAAGGTTATATTGGAAACCCTTGTTATATGGTAAACTCTGAAAACTCTAACTTCCCGACTTTTTTTATATGAAAATTTTAGGGTAGGTAATATACATGATTTTAAGCATTTTGTGCCAAAAAAATGGAAAAAGCACCGAGCCATTTTTTTAAAAAAAAATAAAAAAACCGTCTTCGGGTAACAAATAGTTAACACGTGTTAGTTTCGCTTAACATGTGTTAGTCAAACCTTTATTTAAAAAAAAAAAAAACTACTCGGAGCTTTTGTGATTTTTTTTTGCTCAAAATGCTTAAAATCATGTATATTACAGAGTCAGAGTTTACAGAGTTTACCATATAACAAGGGTTTCCACATTATCCTTTCCCTATATATATATATATATATATATATATATATATGGGGTATATATAGGTTCTTGTACAAAGTGCATTTTTCGTACAAAGTGTGAGAAGTCTATGTAGTCATTGTGTTTTAAATTTTGGCTACGATGTTTTCGATTCCTTTTGCATTGTATTACGTTGAAAAACACCAAACGCAACAATTTAAAGCAGAATCAAATGTATTCTAGACATGAAATTTAAAACACACTGATTACTTTCTTCGTAGGGTGTTTTAGATTGCATGTCGAGAAATACACTAATTTGAGTTTTAAATTGTTACGTTTTGTGTTTTTCAATATAATATTATGCCAAAATAATATAAAATATCATGCCTAAAATTTAAGAAACGATGTCTATATAGACTTCTCACAATTTATACATCAACCCTAACCTTTATATATACACATGTCTAAAACTATAAAAATTAGTATTGTACATACATGTTTTGTAATGTACATATGGATGCAAATGTGTAGTAATAATTATATATATATATATATATGTATAAGAAGGAAGATTATGGGTAATAACATGTTTTACTAATGTACATATGTGTTTATATCTTAGAATTTGAAAATAAGTATTATACAATGTTTGACAATATACACATGTGTATATATAATCAAAAATTGATAATACACAAATATATATAAATGAAAAAAAAATTACAAGAAAAACTACGATTTATCAAAAAAATAATAATTTTTATTTTCTTAGAGAAATATGTGGTTAATTGAGAATAGTTCTCTCAATTATCAATTAGTGAAGTGTTTTCTCATGATCCCTACCATATATATATATATATATATATATATATATATATATATGGTTGAGATCCGTTGAGAACTCGATGAGTTGCGAGAACTCGCGAGAGCACGACGTAAAATGCGAATTTTTTTTTTTTTTTGCACAATGCTGTAAAAACACGTAAACCCCGCTGTAAAAAAAAATAAAAAAAGAAATACATGAATTTACGCCGAATTACACCGATATAAAGGATTTTTAGCCCATGTAAGTATATTAATATTTTATTCAATATGTGTGTTAAGGTTGGGTTGTGTAGATGGAAGAGAGAGAAGTTATTTTTTATTGAAATGTTGGGTTGTGAAAGGGGATGGTCTAATCAATCATTGAAGGACTTGGATTGAATCTAGGGCTGGCAAATTGTGTCTTAACATGTTTAACAGGTTTCTGACGACGCGAACAAATGAAGTTCTAAACATGAACACGACTCATTTAACTACTTTATATCTCATGTTTATAACACAATTTTATGTATCAAAAAAGAGAAATGAGGGATCTTTGCCTGTTAGTTAATTCTGATTATTTAAAAAAAAAAAGTGAAAAATCACATAGTGTATTTTTCAGTTAACAGGTCTTATCGTGTCTTATACAGGTTACCCATTGCCAGCCTTAATTGAATCAGCGACCTTCAATTTTTTTTCAAGGTCTTGGATTGAACCAGCGACCTTGTGAATTTCTCTATATCAATAAGCGATCTTCATAATCAATCATTGAAGGTCGCTGATTCAATCCAAGACCTACCCATTTTCATATTTTTTGTCATTCAACCCCTACAAACACTCTCTCAAATTTAAAATTACCTATTTATGCAAAATATATATATATATATATATATTCTTGATATTCGGAAGTTATAATCCTTTCATAAAAATAAGGTTAAAATATTCATTAAATTTGTTTTAGTCATACTAATGAATTACAGCTTTGATATTTAATTTTTATATTACCACATGCTGTATCTAAAAACTATACATATAAATTGCACACATTATCTTTGTGTTTGATGGTGTGTAATTACATATTCATTGATTTTAGTGCTTAATTGCTTTAAGAGTGAATTTGCAGGTCTACTTGGCATTTTAAGAATAGAAGAAAAATCAAGTAGATAAAGATGTTCGTGGTATGAAAGTATAAAAAAAATGATTGATTTTTATTGATGACTTACATATATATACAAAGTGAAAGGCAATTTACTAGGAATAAAGAGCTATAAATAAGGAATTAAAAACTAAGACTATGGTCAAAACATAAGAGCATCTTTGACTTGATTTATGAGCTTAATTGGTGAGAGAATTGATTTTGACCAATGTGATAAGCTCAATTGGTGGGTTTGATAGTGGGGCAATGATTGAATCATAGCTGAGATCAAAGACATGATACGGCCATATGATACCATACGAGCCATATCCTACTAGTTCGAAAAACCTAATTTTCACCTATTTATTAAACTTGACGACTTTTAGTTTGATAGGTCTACGAATACAACTTCCAACCCAATGTCGGAAGTCATTAGAAGAGAATAGTGAAGAATGTGGAGGTTGAAAATTAAGCATTTGGTTTAAAGAGGTGCTGATCAGAATTAAACACTAATATTAAGCTTTTCCTTAAGTGTATTATCTTTCTAATGGCATCATGTTTATGTCATGTAATCTATTTGTTTTCGATTTTACAATCATTAGTAGCTTAACGTTTTGTATCTTCTAGGTTTAGAGGATTTTAGGCATATTGATTGTATTTCTTGATTCGTGTGGTTGCTATAACATGATCGATCGTTGATTGATACCACTAATTTTAGGTTGTTGACCATGTGTTGCAACATAGGGCTTGAGACCTGATAAATGAATCAGTAGAGTAACTGGTTAATGAGGTCATGAGTTACCTTTGGATTAAATCTGAATAAAAGGATATATATAATAATTTGTTAGGATCTTTGTTAGCAATATGTAGCTACGTTTGGACTTGTTTTAAGTAAGATAGTGACATGCTATTAGTGGCGGATTTAAACTAAAATTTCAGGGGTAACGTTATAATTTTTTTTACTTTACTAAGTACTTTCATACGATGTAAACGAAACAAAAATAAAATCACGATAATAAATAATGTTCAATTTTTTACCATACTTTCATAAGCAATATTTTTTTACCGTTCCATTTTTTTTTATCAAAACATTTTACATCAACACTACATTGGCCATTAGGATAATTTGTCAATTTAAATTGATGACCTCATGGTTGAAAAGCCTTTTTAACAAGATACAATCTGTATCCATCCATAGTGGTGAAGTGGCTTTTGTTTCACCTATGTGATCAAAAGTTCAATCCCCACTTTCATCATTTATGGTTTGTAATCCGGGTGAAGATCAAATACGGGTGCGCGCCGGTTCGAATCTGACGGGCGGTGAGGTTTTATCGAGTTTTATAACACTGTCGTGCCTTCGGGCGGGTGGGGATCGGGTTTCCCCGCATCAGGAGAAGGCGGGGGCTGCTGGAGGTCGAGTAGTTGATTCTTGGGCACGGCGCCCCGCAAGGGTGGTTGCCACATAGTTGTTTACCGATAAAAAAAAAAAAAACAAGATACAATCTTCTTATGTCATTTATCGATTAACGTGATAATTATTAATGGGTGGTCAAGTTCTCTGTTGCTTCTTTTCCCCCACTCTTTATTCTTTTCTTTTATTTTTACCGTGCAAAACTAGGGGTGCAACCGAGGTGAGCCTGAGCTCTACCAGGCTTGAGCTCGAGCTTGCCTCGTTGGCAGTTCTCAAGTTCAAACTCGGCTTATTTATTATTTATTACTTAATATATTAAACAAAAATAATATAAACAATAGACTCGTTTAGGCTCGGGGCTCAATAGGTGAAAAGCTCAGCTCGACTCGTTTACTAAGAGCATGTTTGACTTTCCTTACTCCCACCAACTTATAACTTATTACCTTTCAAAAAAGTCAATAAGTTACAAAAAGTGTTTGGCCAAGTCAAAAGTCCTTTTTGTTTTAACTTTTCATTTGTGTATAATAAGTTGTTTTGGAAAAGTAAGGAATGTGTGACTTTTTGAACCTACTTATAACTTTTGGGAAAAATTTACCTCTATGGCCTCATTATATCCTTTTTAGTCATTTTACTTGAAAATCTAATCTAAAAACTTTTTTAAAAACTTTTCTATAAACTCCCTTTTGAAAAGCCAATCCAAACACGTTTCTAAAAACTCATTTTCAAAAAGTTATTAGTTAATAACTCATTTTCACCAAAAGTCCCTTTTGTCTCAAATAAGTTTATCCAAACATGCCCTAAACAACTTTAAATTAAGGGTAAATAATATAAAATATTAATAAAACTAATATTATGAGCCTAACGAGCTTCACATGTCAGACTCGAAAAATAAACGATCTTTGTTTTAAGGTCAAGCTCGGCTCAGGCTCAATAAGGCTCGGCTCAAACTTTTATTAAGCCGATCTCGACTAGCTTGTGAGTTGTTCAACTGGTTTGCACCCTATTCAATACTTTAACAATGGTCAATAGACTTGTATATTTTAATTAATAAATTACAAATGGAATAGGTTATGGCTTATAAGTTTTTATCAATTTTTATGTTAGACTTATATTAAAAACTTTGAGGGTGTGTTGGATTTTAAAAATATTGAGAGGTAACGTTACATAATTTTCAGGGGTAATATAATACAAAAAGTATAAAAATACAGAAAAATTTACACTACACATAAAAAATTGAGAGGTAGCGAACGTCACCGCTCATCATGTGATATATCCACCCCATGCTATTGCAGGATTAGTAGTGAGGTAAAATTATAAGATTTAAGGGGATTAAGATATTCTAGGGTGACATCTTCTGAGCTAATATGAAAAGTAAATTCACAATTCATTAGTTTTTTAAGAGCAATATATTTTGAGATGAGCTATAAAGTGAAAAATATCCGGAAGTTCTAAAAATCATTATTCCATTATATATTTTGTTAAAATGGCAAAGAGACTGTTATTCTTTATGGTCAGAGGTTAAAATTAATGAATCCAAACATATGTAAAGTAATATTCCCGTTAAATGATATAGAAAGTTAACAAATGGATCAAGGGTTCTGGATTTCATACACCCCGTGACATCATATTCTGAGGGTGTGACATCATATTTTGGGGTATGTGACAGCCTCCTATTGGTGTGTGACGTAAGCCAGGGTGTATAAATCCTAAATAAGGAGTGTATGATTCCTAAATACCATGGATCAAATGGAAAGTAAAAAACTACTTTCATGTGTTGTGTCGGAACAATTTGACTTTTGTATCATTCATACTATGGGGATATAGGTATTTACTACCTACAAAGCCTATTTAACATAAAAGAATAATTAAGATTCATCTAATTAATGTGTTGCGTCTTCTTCACCACATTAAATTAAACTTGCAATTTCACAACTCGGTTTGCAGTCGGTCCATCCACACAAAAAGTTCCGGTATGCTTTTTTTTTATTTATTTTTTTTATACAATTCTCCTACTAAATCAGAGATAGTTTAAATGATTAACTACTAAAATGATGTTTAGTTCAATAATCTTAAAACAAAAATTCCAGCCACCAGAATACATGCCTGAGCTCCTAAGTGAATGGTGGACACAGGCCCGCCCTACGATAGTTGTGCCCTACCATATCTCGCTCACATGAATTTAATCACTCGCGTATGATCGATCGAAAGGCGGAAATCAATGAATCGAGTTGTTGTTAGTCATGTAAAATTCAAGGAAATGATAAAAATCAATAAACACAAGTTCACACAAAAATCCGGCAGCATTTCGACCTGGTTTAGATTAAGTGCAAAAGGTTACAACTAAAATGTCTAAGGGTCTTATATATAGGCAATCCTCATATGTCTGGACGATTCCATGCGTATGGATCCTTACGCCTTAGAGATACAGGCGCATGAACTTTATACGCCTGATCATCCACAAGTATCAAACAATTCAACATTAAATTATATCAAAAGCTACCGAATGTTATCGTAAACATATCAAAACATGATCTAGACTAGAAACCTATCCAGGGACACACCAGAATGTGCATTTACAATATTCATTGTATTACTTGTGGTTTTAAACATTAAACATATATAACTCAATAAAACATAACATGATTTAGTGTAATATAATATAAGTCACTTATACACAGTGTTATAAGAATTGCCAGGCGTAGTCGGTTGGTGAAGTACCGACTAGCGATGAATCAGGATTAGTAGGGACTAATCGTGATTAATCGGATTGGGATTTTATATGTATTTTTCAATTTTATATATACACATACACACATTTTATATGTAGTTTTTTAAGTAGGCATGTTTTAATTCTTTCCTCAACTCATATCTTTAAGTATATAGGATTAAATTGCTTGAATTTACTGGTTTAGGTCGCAAATATACCCGAAATTTACAAATTTTGGCCGAAATTTGGCTAAAATCGCTAGATAGCCACCGACTAGTGATTAACTGGTGTTTACTCGATGAGCATCCAATTAGCAATTAATCGAAGATTAATCGGAGGCTAGGCGGGATTTTTACAACTATTCTTATACATAACAAGGCTCACTAAGGCACATTACGGTGAGTTTTCTTAACGTATCATATGTCATAAGTCATTATGCCTAACATCACTTGTTATAACCTAAAATGACATAGTTTAACATAACAGAAGTCGTCATCATCATCAGTAAATCCAACTAATAGCAAAGCTAAGGTAGGTTTGAGGAGGGTAAGATGTAAACAGACCTCTACCCCGTAAGATAGAGAGGCTAGTTTTGGTGAGACCTTCGGCTCGATAGTAGTTTTATATCAAGCCTTGTACATAAGCTAACACTCAAAAATCGGCACAAAGGCCGATTGGTACATGTAATCCCTTATATTTTAGCTATCAACGCCACCAATTAATGCATTATTCGTTTGTAACGGTATTTTCACTAAATTAATAAAATACCGCTAAAATGAGTGCAATTTCACTTTTTGCCCCGATGACTCACACATATATACATTTAAAATATATGTGCACACTGCAAGCGGGGCATTTAACATAACATAAGCATTCAACTTAAATTTTTTGATAGGTAGCAATAAGATCTTCGTTTAATTAATCATGTTAAAAGTTAAAAATGTAAAGCATGACAAGTTGACAATAGATGAATTAATATTAATAAAGAAAATAATATCATATGACACTAATAAAAATAGAAAACAGTACTCTGGCTTCACATGCTATTGTGCTACGTACCATGTGCATGGCCCTTTTCCATCCTCTATAGATTTTTGTCTATCCATATAATTATATTAAACCTATATAAAATTTAAAACAAGCTGTTGAGTATGCATATTATGTAAGCATTATAAGGGGATAGGTTGGATAAACAAGCAATGTAAGCATTATATGGGGATAGGTTGGATAAACAAGCAACGTCCCAAGAAGACAACTATAATTGTGAGATAATTTATAAGTACTTTTGAACTTTAAATAAAAAAAAAATCAATCTAGTAATTGTTTTTATTTGTATTTGTGCACTTGGTATAAGTTGATACCCATATAAAGAAGATACGTCTGTCAATCTAAAATACTTATCATCACTAGGTAGCCTGCCTTATTTAGTTTTGTAATATCATTCCGTTTTATGTATTTCTCAGTATGACCCATTATCTCACCGACCGCTTTGCAATGCTTAGAAATAGCTAAAATACTCTAATTTAATTATACTCTAAGGTAGCGTTTGTTTTGTGAAATGTAAAGGAATTGGAATTTGCGCAGGAACCAAAATTTGACGGAATTTGATTTGAAATGTAGGTATGTTCGTTTCATAGAATCAAATGGAATTGAAATACAGATTCCCTTCCATATATCGTTGTTCAATGGCAATTCCTTCATCTTCTTTTGAAATGAACAACATATAAGAAATGAATATACATTCCAATTTCATTTCATTTTACTTCATAAAACAAATGCTACCTAAATATAGGCTGATACATCTTAAATCAATATTCTTTTAAGAAAAACAGAATACAACTATGAAAGTACTTTCGAACCGTGTCTAGATTATGAATTATAGCAATCACTTACCCTTCTATAGTTTAATAAAAACACCCAAATAAATAAGACCGTTCAGCCACTTATTGTGTATCAATAGCCCAAGCAACAAACGCGGAAAGCCTACCGATTCTTGTATCTATTATTAGCATGTTTGGGTGTCCATCTCCTTATCTCCTCTCTTCTTCTTCTATCTTATTTTCTCGTTAATCTAAAAATCACAATTTCTAACTTATGACTTTTCTTCTTTTCAAAAGACAAAAACTTCTAAAAGCTCATTTTCAAACCAATACCTAAACACTTTTTTTTTAGTTTTTGACTTCTTGAATAAGTTATAAGTCAAAAGGATGTGAAAAAATGAAGAGCCAATCAGCCAAACATGCTCTATGTTTTTTTGTAAGGCCGTTTAAATATATGATTTATCTATACTACACATTAAGGCCACACAGTTAATGTTAGCTCCCAATTAATTACAAGCTCAATTAGAAGGCACAAATTGGTTAGGTTTTGGTAAAAGTAAGTGAAAACTAATTTTTTCCCAAGTGTGTTTCGGGTTCAAACCTTTCCAAATGAAAACAAATCGGTTCATTACAGATCGGTTGATTTGTTACCGGATTTTGATCAGTTCGGTTCAGTTCATGGCCGGTCGTTGTCAAACCGGTTTTGATACTAGTTCTAGTTTGTTAAAATTTATATTTAGAGTGAATTATTATTTGAATCCCTGTGTTATAGTGGTTTTAACTACTTGAACCCAAAGTTCAAAATTTTAACTACTTGAGTCCCTAGCTGGAAATTAACTAATAATTTGAGTCCAAATTGCTAACTCCGTTAACTAAGTTTGTTAAATCTGCATGAAATGACAAAAATACCCTTACTTGATATAAAAATAAAAAATATATATACAAGGGCATTTTTGTCTTTTCACAAAAAAACTAATAGACTTTATGTATGAAGTTAGCAATTTAGACTCAAATGGTTAGCTAATTTTCAGCTAAGGACTTAAGTAGTTAAAGTTTTGGACTTTGGATTTCAAGTAATTAAAACCATTATAACATAAGGACGCAAATAGTAATTCACTCTTATATTTATTATTTTCTAATCCAAACTAGTAAACTAAATGTTTTTTTTAATCTTTACTTTGAGTGTTAGTGTAATATGGCAAGTATCAACAATGGAGGGGCTATTGATAGAATGTGCCTTTGTGAAGATTTACATGCTATGAAGCATCCCTAATTTCTTGGATGTAATTGTGCTAGAGCTAACAATCTTCTCCTTCTTCATCCATGATTGACGCTATCACCTTGATGACTTGTAAATTTTAATCATCTTTCTTAATCTTGGTACATGGTTCCTGAGTTACAAGCGGTTCCGGTTCCGGTTCCAGAATAGTTTTTTTTTTTTTTTTTTTTTTTTTTTTTTTGTTTGGTTTTTCTCGTTTAAGCTAAACTCGAATCTTATAGGTCTGGTGCTCTGCAAGTCTGCATCACACAAGAACCCACTAATACCGGTCCAGCCCAAATTAATAACGGGCCTTGCTGCTTCGACATTTTCTTCCTTATCTGATCATTTATTTGGGTTCAACTTTTCAAGTGTGTAGCTCAATTAACAAAAAAAGTGTAAGCCTCAGTACTTTTAGTTTCTTTTGTAGACCGATTCACCTGGTCAAATAATATTACTTCAAAGTTCAAATTACTAATTAGATATCTTAAATTCGGAAGTTCACTAACTCTTCAAAATGGAAGAGTATAACATTAACCTATGGTGATTTTAAACAATTGTATGATAGCACTTGCGTTATTTTTTATATGTAGTCATAACTTCGTAACCTCTAAAGACGACAAAGCGAAAGTGAGAATGTCGGCTTGAATAACGCAAACATTGATGAAAATCCAATGCCCCGAATCACAATACTTGAACCCGTTTATGCATCGTTTTGGGCTTATTTGATTTAGGATCTTTATCAAGCATGTCAAGTGAACTCCCTGTAGAGGTACCATGCACATATCATTGTCACGCGACTATATATCATGAATTCATGATACTGCCTTGAAGGGGTAGGGTCCTAGTTCCTAGCGTAGAGACGGACCCTACCCCACAACATCATTCTCACAAGACCTTCGCGGAGAACAGATCTCTGCGGAGCTCCCTTCGCAAAATCTCGACCTCCGCGGAGACCGATTCTTACAAGACCACACGTGGAGTGCAATCCACCCGCGCGAGACCCTACGCCCAACTTAGCGATGGTCTCCTGCGGACAAGTCACAACCTGGCGCGTGTCAGGCCTGGCCTGCCACGTCGGCGTGCCAGCAGGGAAGGTGCAGCCCCACTTGCTGTGCCATTCCCCCTGGTGTCAGGCGTCATTTCAGACGATCTTCTAGAAGGAGCAGGCTGACGCCACCTGACACGTACAGACGCAGATAGAGAAAAGATCCGCCTACAGCCACTAGCAACGCGCCACGTGGACCAATAGTAGGGCGGTGCACATTTCTCTCTCTCCTGCATTTATTACATTTAGTTTGACATCAATTTTCGTTAGTCCATTACTAACTAATTGGGCCGAAAGGAAGGTAAGCCCATAACCCAGGCCCAATCCTACCGTCGTGATTATGGGTAAATGGTAACCGACCCGTTTAACCTCTATAAATAGGAGCTTACACCTCCTTTGCCAGGGAGTCCACTCTCTCGAGAATACATACATCCCTACCGGGCCAAACCACTTTCTCGAGTATACACACATAGCTATCACGAGTCTCTTGAGGCTCTAGGCGGTCGCCCCCTTTCATACGGCCCACTGATTATTTACAGATCTCGGATCCAGCCACGGTGTGGAGTGAATGATTATATCCTGCAGTAAACACGAGTCATTACCCCACGTACCTCCTATGAGGTAAGTACGACAGTCATTATTACTCGTTTCTTCGTTGGCGCCATTCGTAACGGTTGAAAACCTGGTTTTCAAAAACACATCTTTTAGCCAACCCATGGCATATCCCGCCGCCTCGGAGATCCCTGTGTTCACCGCAACCACTGTGGTCCCTCGTCCAATGGGCGGAAACATAGGAACTCCTGAAAAAATAACTAAACAGACCTCGGCACGGGCTCACAAGCCCGTTCGAGACGTTCAACACTCTGACTCTGAGGACGACACCAACTCGGATGTCGACCCAAATGAGTGGATTTTTAGACAGCAAGCAAAAAACACTGCTAGATGACCCATCTCAGGTAGGGGTGAGCATTTTGTGGTTCGGACCCACGAGAACCTTAGACCCGACCCGTGAGAACCTTGGACCCGAGCATTTTTAAATATATGGGTCGGTTAACGGTTCTAGATCTATATGAATTATCGGTTCCAGGTCGGGTCGGTTCCAAACCATGGTTCTAATATAAGAACCACAAGAACTGTTTGTATCTTAATTAGAACATGACTTATTGGCTTGATGTATATGCATATATATGTATGTGTGTGTATTTGTGATGTATACATAACATATTCACATAATTTTTCGAGTGATGAGAATGACAAAATTGTTACCAAAACATACGTTAAGAAACAAAAAATGATTAAAAAAAGGAAACTCGTGAGCTATTGTTAGAACCATGTGGAGGAACTATTTTATGAGCATGGTAAAAGAATAGGAATATGTAACACTCTAAAAGCTTTTTTCATTAAAAGGTTCTAGAGGGTCAGACCCTTTACCCGACCCATGAGAACCTTTAGGACCCGGAACCACATAGTCTTTTAAGGTCCATTCTATCATTTTCTCATTACTTCTCGCGAAAATCGATCCATTCTCCAGCTTGGTAGTTTCCACCGCCTGTCTGGTTCCTAATTTCAACAATAAAAGGGCATACGATTCTAGTGGGTCCGGGTCGGATCGGTTCCTGATTCTTTTCACAACCCTAGTCTCATAGTAGTAGTGGGGGTCGTAGATGACCAGTTTTAGGTAAAGTCTTGAACCTTGACTCCCCTTCCGGAAGACACAGCCGAAAGAGGAAAGAAAAAGAAGATGACCAGTCTCAGGATCGTGGTGGGGGTCGGGGTAAGAAAAAACCCGACCGAGACTACGCCCAGACAACGTTACAGGAATCGGATGGTTACCAGTCCACCAGTGACCGGGACTATCACGAGCCAAACAACCAGCATCTCTCTCGGGCCACCTAGGGCACGCATGAGACGCATTATAACGCGGACGACGACCTTAACAAGCCTTACAGCCCAAAGTCATTCGCAGCAAACTCAAAGTTTTGTGAGCGGATTGCCACCGCCACATCAACAAACCAGCCAAACTACCCAGCAGCATCGGCAAGTACGATGGCCTGCGCGGCCCTACTGACCATTTGCACGATTTCGAGTTTGCTGGAAGCATCGTACTTTGGCCGGTTCATGTCTGGTGCCACCTGTTCGCCCAGACGCTCACTAGAGCCGCCAGAGTGTGGTTTGATTACCTCCCTGTGGAGAGCATTTCGGACTTCGATAGTCTTATAAAAAAGTTCTCTAATCATTTTTTCCACCTGCGAGAACACAAGAAGAAAAATGATTAAAAGCTTTGGGAAAGTTGTTGAAAAGCTTTTGTGTTGTTTTTTTAAAAAGAAAACGTCAACAGCCAATAGTATAATACCATAAAGACACAAAGAAAGTTGTAATTGTAGGTTGGATAATTCTCAAATACAATATGGAATTGTAATATTGGCCTTGTTGATGTTCTCTTAAAAGTATATTAGTTTTAATAAGAAAAGTATATTAGTTTTAATAAGAAAAGAAAAATCAGTTATGCATAAACATGACTGCTAAGAACAAACTATCTAAAATAATTTTGAAAGAATTAAGTTGGGAAGGTGTTAATTTTGGTATCACAAAAAAGAATAAATAAATAAATAAATAAGGGGGCAGGGGCACTACCCTCATTTCTTTCAATTTTACTGATTTTTAACAGTTATTTACTGTTACAACTTTTTACTGAAACAGTTTTTTTGAGGTATCACTTTACTGAAATGTTTTTTTTTTTAGTTTTTTAATAACCGTTTCATTATCTAAAATAACCGTTGCATTAACTTAAAATAAAATAAAAATACATTAACTTAAAATAAAAAATATACAAGAAACATCAATTAAAAAAACATTCAAATAAAAAAATCTTCTCGTCGCCTTCATCGTCTCCCACCCTTTACCACACTCTTTGATTTTCTTGCATCCATTTGTTTGTGTTTGAAAGTAGTTTAATTAATATAAAGTTGAGAGTGTTTGTGTTTTTTTTTTTCATCTTAAATGTTCCTCTTTCATATACCGGCGCGTCCCCTGTTTTTTAATGAATAAAAAAATAACAGTAAAAAAAAGACCTTTGCATTTAAAAATATATATTTTAACCTTTTAAAGTTTGACCGTTGCATTTTATATATAAACTTCACGCCCGTTAGTTAGAACCAGCAAAGGTCCACGGGACCCCTATCAGTGCCCACAGTGACGGTGTTAGCGTGCTAATAGTGGGGTACCTATGGACAAAACTTGTTGTGCCTCGTCCCCTTAAAAAAAGATTTGAGGAAGGGATCGAACCCGGGTGAACCATCACGATATAACCAGCCAAGCTATCAACATTTATTATAGCGTTAGGAAAAAAAGATAACTAATGGCCACATAGAAGTTACTGTGCATTTTGTTGGTAACATGTTAATTACTGTATAAGTTATACACAAAAGTCGTGTTTAAGGACCAATTGCAGATGGAAATCTCAGTTAAAATGTGTGTTGTATTGAAAAAAAAAAAAGTGTACGTACTCTCAACTAAAAAATCTCTAGGTAAACGATAGGCAGTAACCAAAACCGGGTTAGTAATATGTTGTTTTCATCTTTCTAAAAGAGTAAAGGCAAGTTTTTTTTTTTTCAGCATTAGATTCTAACAGAATTCTGTCGGTAATGTCGGTTACTAAAATATTCATGGTTTTTCCTTTAACATTTAACCATATTATATATAGTAATTAATTACTAATGATTCATCCATGAAACATTAAGAAAAAACCTGCCAATAAAATTTACAAACTAAGTTTTTTTTTATTTTTCACACAATTTAGTTACCAACTAATTTCTTGCCAATCTTCAATCGTTAGACTATCCGTTGTGAGCCGCGAGCGAGCCCCGACACGAGTGAGGTTTCATTCCAGTGCTCACCTCCAGCCACAACAGCGCTGGCGTGAGCACACGCGAACAGCCCCGACGCGATGGTGCTCGCGTTCGTTAACGGGAGAAAGTGAGCACAGGTCGCGTCAGTGCTCACCCCCAGCCACAACGGGGACAAGTGAGCACAGGGAGAGGGTGAGAGTGAAGTCGGTGGCTCGCGTCTGCTCGGTGCCACAACGGATTTTCTTATGTTTCAACTTTCAAGTAGTACTCCGAACGAGACCCACCAACAAAATGAATATTCAGCAAGCTCAAATCAAAAGGTTCGAGAATTAATGCAAATAAAACATATTTAATTGGTCATATCATAAATTTGTTTGAATCATCGTTTGATATTGGGTATTAAAAAGAAAAAGAACATCTACTTTTTTATGACGATCAAATAGATGAGTAGTCAAAAGAACAAAATCCAAGATCTTGGAAGCAAAAAGGAACCCTAAATTATGGGCGTTAAAATGGTAGAGCGATTTATGTAATTTGTAGCTCTAATTATGGGAAAAAGGTGAAGAAAAGTGTTCCTTTTGTCCTCTTTAAAGATTTGAACTTTGGAAAAGGTTGCCTCCCAACTTTATACCCAAAAGTGTTCCTTTTGTTAAATGTTATGTTAAACATTTAACAAGTTTATTTACAAAAAAAAAAAAAAAAACCAGCACTTTTACAAAATAACAATATACTTTCTACAGTTTTTTGTGAAGTGCCAGTCATTTAATGAAAGGGCCATACCATATGAACCAGTAAAAACCATTGAAGTGAGTTTAGAGATTTTTTGAACGGCAAGTGAGCTTAGAGATGAGAATGGATAAGGGTGGGGACGATTTTGCTAATCTTAGTTATATATATTTGAATGTGAACGCTGTAGTTAATTGGTTAATTAATTTCATTTGATTTGAAAAAGAAAAATTACTAAATAGTAATCAAGTTGTTCTTATATATATTCATTTAGGTCACTTATTAATTTTAATGTTTTTATATTACATTTATAAAAAAGAAAAATCATAACCCTGTAATAATATTAAAACTTGAGTGGTTTTTATTGATAAAAAAATTATGATGTATTTAAGTGAAACACATTTAAACAAACTTAGCAAGAAATAGATAGGTTACTCTGTTTAATAATATAGCTAAGGCGGTAGGTTATGGAAAATATAAGAGTACTCGGGGTGTCACCTGATTTGGTATCGGGTAACCCCTACCCGTCTGGAAACATAGCCGGCGATGTCCCGGGTAATAGGTTTCGGCTATGTTTCTCGGGTGCTAGTCAATGGGCCTTTAACGATCTACTAATACATATATTCTAAGTGGTGGTTGATGGTGGCAATCCCGTCGCCTGAAAAGTGCGGCTCAGCTTCGAGCGGTGTTCGGCTGAAAATAGGTACATATGTTGTGGCGAGTGGTGGAGGATATGGTGGGGTTGTGGTGGTGGTTAGGTTTGGTGAGTCTGGGTGCCGGTAGAGAGAATTTGGAAGTTAGAGAGGAGGTGGTTAGCCCATTTGCTGGCGGAGAAAATCAATCATGTCGCATTATCACGTACGCCAGCGATACCGTTGTGGCATCATCCATCTGTTGCTGACTTGCTCTCAATCATAATTCAGAATCTTGTTCGATTGTTCACACAATCACACCTTTTCAATCTCGGTCTCATTATCATATAAAGGTATAAAGTTTGAACCATTTGAATATTTGATTGTTGTAAGGGTAACAATTTTTTTACTAATTGATCCACACGTGACAAATTAAATTAGGGTTTACACTTTTTTTTTGTGGCATTCATGGTCTTTATATGTTGAAAAAGACTTTTGGGTTTTTTTTTGTATAATATTTCCACCCCTCACATATATGTTTAAGTTTGTCACTAATATTTTATTCAAGTTTTTATTGTCAGAGTTATTTAGTTTGTTTGATTGTCTAAATAACTATACGTGCTTGAATGTTCACTTATTCAGGGTCACCAACGGCTATGCATGGCTCCCGGTTGCTTACTATTTTTACCACCACCAACCACCATATTTTCCCACTATTTGAACGGTACCAGGAAAAAAGACAATCAAAACAAGTTCCATCCGCGTTCCTTCTTAGAAGATTTCCTTTAGCTTATGACTTGACGGGAAAACCACATTACACTTTTTATTAGCTAGTGCGGTTTCAAATGTTTTTCCTTGATCGCTCGATCTGCGAACTAAATAACAAGAGCAAGAACTATATTAGTTGCTCTTACCTTGTGATAGATCTAGGATTCTCTCGTTTGTGCTTAGTCCGTAACTCTATTATTAACTCCTATGAAGTATTAAGTTACATTGTACACACCAAAATCTATATCTATATATAAAATAAACTAAAAGGGGTATGCCACATAGCACCACCCATTGATTTCTATCAAAAAGTCATTTTCTCTCTCATGTGTATTACACATGCGCTTTCCCCCCATAATTTTTAAACATTAATAACTTTTATATACGACATTTAAAAAAATACACCAAATTAATGGGCGTTTTATTATCTTTCCAACGAGTAGCATATTGCTATACAAAAAAAAAAGAAAAAGAAAAAAATGACTTTTTAGTGTGTTTTATTCATGCAGAAAAATTTTTTACAATGCGTTCAGGCAATACATTAATCATGTCTAAGGCCTAAAGGGGCGCAACTAGATTCATGTTTTCACTTAACTGATTTTAACCAATCCTGCACTACCACATCACTTCACTGATTTACTTCACTGAAACTTTTTTCTAGACAGCACTTAACTGATTCACTTCACTGAAATCTTTATTTTTTATTATTTTTTTTAAAGAAACATTAATTAAACATATTATTAAACTAAATAAAATAAAATTACATAATATTCCATAAAATAAAATCAATACATGACATCAAACCATTATTTAATAACGTCCTCTCGTAGCTCTCTAAACCTCGACCCTCGGGTAGTTATCATTGTGTATGTTTCGGTATTGGTTACGGGCTTCTTCAATCAATTCATCTTCGTTTAACCCCGGATTGGTGTCCATCGCATTAACGAATAACTGTTGAAATACTGCGCACTTCGACTTTAAATATACAAACTTTCCATATATCACGGCCGTTGAACGATGGTTTTCACCCATTTGTTCATTGAATCTTGTGACAACCGCTTTCTAAAAACTTTGCGTTCCCTCGGGTCCTTGCTCTTGAATAGCAATATAGCTATTCACCAAGGCGACTTCGTCCTCCAAGTTCCAGATTGGTTGTCGCACACGGTTTAGCGGGGGCGGGATTGGATTTGGATTTGGGTTTTGGTTTGCCATTTGTGATCAACTTGAAGATGATCAATTGATAAAAAATGGATTTGGTTTTATACTAAATTAACGGTCAAAAAAGTGTTACAGTTTTATATTAAATTCATTCAAACGTTCAAAAAAATAATAAAATAAATACTAAAAATCGACCGTTGCAATTATTATTAATGGTTACCAGCATGGTAACAAGAACCAGAAAACGGTTCACGGGACCCCTACCAGCACGGGTGGCGGCGGTGTTACCATGCTGGTAGTGGGGTACCCGTGCCGAATTCTGGTAGCGCCCCATCCACCCTAAGCTAGTCACTAATCATGTTAAGATAGTATATATGTTTTTGAACATATTATTACATATAAGAACCCACTAACTACATATATATTCACAAAAGTAGTTAGGTTCGTAAGTTTTATTTTACTTTTTTTTTTTTTATTGTTGCTAAGAACATTAATTATAAAGGTTGCTAAGCTTGTTAGATGTAGCCTATGGTTCTTATACATCAAGTAAATCTCAAGCTGATAAGTGATAATTAATCACCCCATCATGCACGCATCTTAAATCGATTTTAATGTATGTACTTTAAAATCGACTGACATGTGGTGATGTTTGAAATATATACTTAAATTATGTATGAGTAGAGAAAATAGTCGGGATACTGAAAAGTTATTATCCTACAATCTTTTAAGTCGATGGCAGTTATATCATTTTTATTTATAATCTTCAAAATGAGTCTTTATTGCTTACCTATTAATTGTTTTATTTGGTGCCACCCAGGTGATCGATTGTATATTTGTAATAAAGATTATACATGTATGTTATTCTTTCACATATGCTCACTTTACACATCACAATCGTCTATCATCATCATGACATATCATTTGATACCAATTTTGTTGTTTTTTTCCACGTTCACATCACTGCTTAGAATGTCTTGAAGAAGTGACAGAGTTGTACAAAGACTCCACTCAAGCTAGATGTGCATATGTAGAATTAGAAGTATGCTTTATGATTTATTGAGTGTTGGTCATTTACAAAAAAAAAAAAAAAAAAAAAAAAAAAAAATCTGAAAAAACGACATTTTCCTTTTACGGTACACACACTTTATTACTTCATATTAAATTTTTCTATCCCGAAAACCTCCTATGGAATAAACTAGTTAAGTAATACCACAAACGGTATATGAGTCTAAATCTGGATATTCCAAGAACATACAAAGAACACAAAGTTGTCACTAAGAACAACTTGATTTAAAATGAACACACAAACCAAAAATGAAACACACATGCACAACAATACATAATCTCTTTCTGACAATGATACCACCTAACGCACCCAAATGAACTTAAATTCGGTATTAACTATTTTAAGGAGTGTTTGGCATTACAATTACATTTTAAACTTGCTAATTATTATGTGACATGAAATAAACGAACATGATAACTATTAACTAGATGTAATCAGGTTTTCAAAGATCCACAAATTCTAGATGATTATAACTTTCTTGAAACTACTTTTAAAAACTTCATTTTTAATTTATATTCATCATCAATTTGACAATTTAACCCAATTAAAACACATATTTTCACATTTAATTAATAATCAAATAACCACTTCAAAACAACAAACACCTCTCAGGGCCGGTCCCATAAATTATTGCGAATATGTTAAAAATCAGTGTTATTTATATATTAGCGTCAATTCACGACAACACCTAAGGGGGGCCATTTTATGTATTTAAGTAATTTAAAGCATTTAAATGGGAAAAAAATTGAAATTAGATATCTGTAGGCATATCAACTTCGTCTACAGAAAACATTAGTTATGGTTACCTGTCACTCATAAATATTGTTTTATTCATCAAAATACCGAATATATAATTTAGTTAATGTATGAATTGGAAGAAAAAAAAAACCATTATATTAAATCGACGAAAATTAAAAGGATGCAATATGCTATCTATATAAATAGATAAAGTTACCAACTTACTTTTGGATCAGTAAAAACGTTACATTTCACATATATCTTTCACACGGTTATAATTATGTATAAAACGTTATATAGATATGCATACAAGCATATTCAATACATAACTAATTTTAGTTACCGTACATGATAAACACATAACTAGTATGGAATATTATATAGCCGATACAATTACATAATTAAACTTCGAATAACTGAAGCTTCAGCGCTCTCGTCATCAATGGTGGATAATAAATGTGACAATCGTTCGCTAAGATCATCAACCTCCTTATGCAAGCTTCTCACATAGTTGCAAGTCTCTTGCAACACCTTCGAAGCCGATGCCTATACAAAAAAAATTATAGGATTATTTATTTTCCAAAACTACACGTATAAAATGTTGAAACACGGGTACACATATGACGTATAGGTAGTATATATGCTTTTGAACTGACTAGGTTCATGAATGTACTGTGCTTTAGTGCAACTCATGTGACTCAAGAAATAGACCCCTTATATGGAGCGTAGTCGCTAGGATATCGTCTATCACATGCAATTACTATATAATTACATAAAACAAGAACTAAAGAAGTCAATATAATATAAAACAATATCCACACTAGCTACTTGATACGTGTTAGGGTTTTTTTTTATTTTCCAATTGAACTTTAAATATGGTACACCAGAGCAAAGAAAAGAAAGCTGCTTGTTTATTTTGCCAAGTGGTCAAACATAAAATTATGAACTTAATTACGTACACCATACAGCATTTTTCACATCAAACATTAGCGTGTTCAAACAAACCAAGACTCGTGTTTTCATGTATATGAATTAATGTATGTATGTATGCATGATTGCTTTAGTAGTTTTCAATGTGTTAGTGACTATAAGTTTTGATCGAACTGTTGGAAGAAGCGAAGAGATACTTAATTTTTTCTTAAAACGGTAACTTTCATATGATGGACCCAATTTCACACTGCCTAATCGGCAGCCCTAGCCAAGGTCTGTCCAAAACTACGTTGTCTTAACATTGCTAGCGCTGGTGTATCAGACTTGGTTACGGCATTCCCCCGGAAACCATACTGCCTCCACGCAAGTTTCCTCGCTGGAGTAACAGCCGGGTGAAAACCGGGGTGCTGCTCAGGAGTAAACGCTCATCGCTGCGTTTGTCACCATCATTGCTCGGATGCTGTAGAAAATAATGAGAACACCAAGTTTTTCCTTAACCACTCCACCACTACCTACATAATTAATATGGTAACCGCTATTTTAAGTAAACTTTTTTTGTTTTGATCAGTAATCTCATATTTAAAGTGTTTTATGTTATTTTACAAACGTGCTCATATATTGATTTCTTTGGTATATATTATATGAAGGAAAAAAGTTAAATAGTAGAATCCAATAAATCTTTCTTTTCGTCTTCATTTCCTAAGTCAAAAAACCGTTATATTTAAATAACTGAAAACATGGCAATCAAATTATTCAAAATATATTACATGTTTTGTGGGATTACCGTACCTTGTTCGAACGACGATTACGAATTTCGGGAACAAGTTGTTGCAACTTGGAGAGGAGTTGTACAATTTGAGCATCAGTGAGCCTCAAAGCCTCAGCTGATGACTGGCCCGATCTTCTGCTTGACATTACGATAGAAAGAAAGTGCAAATGTGCGTTTGGTGTTTTGGGACAATATTGGAAGGAGGTGGTAATGATGTATATATACAGAAGTTTTGGGTAACAACAGTAGATTTAACTTAATAACAGTCTTATTCAACACAATAAACTCACAATTATGAAATAAAAACAAAGAGATTACATGGAGCAACGAGAAGAAAGAGAGTGTCAAGTGTGTGAAGCATGTCCAAGATGTTGAATATGAAGAAGACAAAGCTTAGGAAAAAGCAAGTGTCCACTATTTATATGGTCCCATTTGCTTATTTCATATAAATTTGAGACAATAACCATTAATTAAATTAATTATGATATATCTATTATCAATTATCTATTATCCTTGTATAATAAACTGATATAAGTTTAAAGGATCCATTTGTTTTTTGATTTTCTATTCTTTTTCTCCTACTTAATTATCATACTTATCTTTTAATTAAAAATATTATTTTTTTATCTTACTTAATTATAAATAATTTTTTGATTAAAGATAGTAATTATATTATCAACCAAATAAATTTAATATAAAATTAATTACTAATAATTCAAATAAACCTATATTTTTTTACATAAAAACTTTACTAAGTTCAAACCAATATAAGTTTGAACACATATCATTCACTAGACCATCTAGTTTTTTGGTTGCCCCTTATTTTTCACTACTTAATTATTTACACTTATCTTTTAGTTAAAAATGTTATTTCTCATAGTTAACTAACGATACTTATCTTTTAATTAAATATATTATTTCTTTCTATCTTACTTAATTATCAATAATTAGTTTTTTAATAATTTAAATAAACTTATACGTTTTACTAGTTACACCTTATATTAGCTAAAATACTAAAAATAAAAAATAATGAAGATAATTATTTTCATAAGTGATATTTAAAAATTTTCTAATACTTGATATGGTTGGATGGTAAATAATAATAAAAATACAATATGTTAAATAATAAAAGAATAGATGGTATTAAAAAAAATCAAAGTTAATTACCATTTGAAAACAAAAAAAAGTGTTTTAAAAATTATCTTTAAGAAATTTATAACTGTTGAGTCAATGTTTCTTTTTGAATATATATATTGATTGTTGTATATGTTAACAAGTTATGTTATATTTTATTCTATTAATATAATGCATTGATTTATGAAATGCATATGTTTTCTCAAACATAGCTTTTTATTAATAATATTACATTTATGGACCCGTGTAATACACGAGATTGAAATAACGTCATCTGACTCTGTTGGTGGAATAATCATAGGTAATTTATTTGCTATTTGAAAAAATAAATGTGAAAGTGTAAAATTTGGCATGAAAGAATGGTATTAAATTGTTGGATGAGAGGGTTATAAAATTTTGTATATGAGTTCTGTGTTTATATATGTTTAAAATAATTTAAAAAGTTTTTTTTTATATATTGTAACAGTCACATGACCGTTTGAGAAGCTTCTAGCCAATTTAACCACCACAAACCGAGATTTCAAGCTTATTTCCCAAGCCCACCACAAACCGAGATTTCAAGCTGATTTCCCAAGCCCCATCCCAGGAAACTGTGTAACCGAGAGGATACACTAGCCGGTCACCCATGGTGTGTCGTCCCCCTTAGAAAAAAAAAACCTTTTATTTAAGGAAAGGTAGTCATTAATTACCAGTGGACTATTTAATTAACTCCAAACAATAAAAATAAAGGAAAAAAGACAACTATTAACTCGTCGAATAAATTACTAATGGGTTCAACGAACCGCCGATCTTCTAGTAAAGTGATATGGAGGCCTAATGATAGGTGACTTGGGGCCTAATGGTTACAAGTTCGAGCCTTGAAGCATACGAGGTTTTACCGATTATTCACTGTCGTGCCTTCGGACGGGTAGGTGATCAGGTTTTCGCGAGATTGGTGGACCTGGAGGACCACGTGCCCCGTGAGTATCCTGAATTTGTCATAAAGGGATTCCCACGAGAGCCCCTGACAACTTTGTTGGCCTTTCAAAAAAATTGAATTCAATGAGATCCAAATAAAAGGAAAAAAAAAAACATTCCTAAAGAATTACTAACCTGTTACTGTGGGATCCTGATGTGTCAGTTTTATTAATATAAAAGACATTATTTTTTCGGTGTCAAAAACTATGGTGTTTAAAAAATCAAAACATTGATTTTGGAAAAAGATGATTTGTTACTAAACCATTACCTAGTTTTAAATTTATAAGTAAACGATAATTACTTACTTATAAACTAAAACAAAACATACAGGCAGAGAACCTGACGTATGCAACATCTGTCTAGGGTAAATACCGAGTATCGTATTCAAGAGAACACACTTTTCCCTACTCAACCTTTCATCATTTTCGTTAATCGGATTTTTTAAAGAAAAAAAACGGATGGATTGGAAAAGATAAATAGTTTTTGAAAATGTTTTGGTTTTAAAATAAAAAATAAAATAATGGGGATGGAAAATGTGCTAGTCGTGGGAACCCTCCGATAAGTAGATTAATTAAATTAATAGTAGTAATAGTTTTAATTATTGATGTGGAAAGCGGGTTTTGAACGGTCCCTTCAGAGTTAGAAGATGGGAAAAGAAATAAACAAGGAATGTCACACCCTCAAATTTTCACTGTTGGGTTTATACCGCGAGGCGCGTGACACACCAGGATCTCCATAGCCATAAGTCATATGAACGACTCATTGTAACTAAACAACAATATTATTGGGAACTGCAGAGTTGTTAATTTGCCTTAGTGAGTACTAGTGTCTATCAACACTAGTCGAATATGTGGTCAATAGTTCATGCCCGTGACCCAATCACATCAAGCATGAGGCTGCTGCATAACCTAATAGCGTTATCAACTAATACCCCGTTCACCTCCAGCGATTAACCCAATAATGTGTAAGGACTTTTCAAATGATAGAAGTGTTTAGTTAACAAAGGACAAAAAGTTGCAAACTGGTGAAAACCCGATCCACACAAGGAATCGAAAACCCGACCCACACAAGGAGTCAAAATGTGATCCACGCAAGAAATCAAGCATCCCAAAAACCAGGATGGAAAAGTAGTTTCAACCGGACTAGAAAAGTTCATCAAGTTGTCTCAAAACCTGAGACGCATGCTTTTGAGAAAGAGTAGAGAAACTCACCTTAGGTTGCAAAAGCTAAATCCAAATCCGAAAGTAATAGGAACGTACTACCGACTCCCTATTATATGTTTCACTATGTGAGTACATGTGTATACACGGCACACCATAAAACTCATTTGTCCAAGACGTTAAAATAATGTGAAAACGTTTAGGTGACACCAGGTGTAACAACATGCACAAGTTATAACCCTACGAACCCATTGGTGAACATCATGTTTATTATCAGTTATACACGCCATATAGGTCTCATACAAGTGTACGTACAGTTTCAAGTCATAACCGAGTCATATAAGCCTTCAAATAAACACTTATGCACATGACAGATTATGCGTTGTCAAAACGATTTTATGAAAAATACATACACAACATATTAGACTCCAAAATTTTACTGAATATTCCTAGGAGTCTAGTCGTCATGACCATATTTTTGTTTCATGACAAAAACCATATAGAAAAATTACGAAAATTGTTTACTACAGCTAAGTTTTGAAAACATTCACATTAGGTCAGTTTACGAGAAAAAGTCTCAAAAATCGTGTATTCATCCAAACAGGATGAATCTACTTGGAATATTCGAATTATCCATGTACCTATCTACTGACCAAATTTCGTGACCTAACTCCTTGTGAAACTCGAGTTATGGTTGTTTAACGTTGACCTAAAATATTAATCCGAAAATCAGTTTAGACCCATGTTTGTATAAAATTCCATACACACATCAAATGATAACCAAAACGCGCAATCTTACCCACTACAGAAATCTAAGACCACATACAACATGTTCATATCAAGAAACAATCATAACAAATAGTTTAAGGTCACGTTACAAAGCCAACAAATCGACCTATGTATTATGTCCAATTTTTAAACATGTAAAAATCTTAACTTAAACAAACCCTAGATGTATATTATCGATCATGGTCATCAAATAAACATCATACAAGACTCATCACACATTAATCCAATCAAAACATGCAAGATTCATTGTAAATATTATCATCTATAAAGCCTAGATGTTCAATAATCATCAACATGCAATAACATGCAACATATCAAATAACAATCATAAAACTCCATGTTTAACATATTAATCTTTTAGAAAACTCAAGTTTTAATCTTTATAAATGATGATCCGGCCGTCACGGGTCATGCAAAACCTAAATAACCTATGTAGTTACGGTAAATAGGGTATCGAATCCAAGGAGCATGTGGTTAGCGAAATAGATTTTAGTTGATAAAGAAAAACTGAATTACTTATGAAGTTTACAATTTTGTGTTGTATTCAAGAATTGTTTGATAAAAATTAGGGGCAACCATAATGGATTCAAAATTGATTGTGAATAAAAGACAAAGTAAGAGATTAAATAAATTATATCTGTAACAATAATAAATAAAGAATTCACACCCGGGTTTCAACAAATGATTACTAAGGCTCTAACGAATGGGTCAATTATAATTATTGCAAATGATGTACGCGGGTTAGTTGTCTCATTAGGTGTAGGTATCAAGAATCATCAAGATCTATGATGGACGATAATATACTTTATAACTCTAGAACATACAACCCTGGATTTGTGTTGAAGCAAGGAACCATGTTCATGACACTAGAAATTGGCACAAGATCAATTAACTAAAATGGCTTCAACATAAGATTAATCTCAATTCAACACAATTGTTTGACATTCATAAGCAAATAAAAAAAATAGAAAATACCCAAATGTTTAGAACCCTAGAATCAAGGTTTACACCCGGATATGAATAAATGTTTAGCCAAGTATGGCCATAGAATTCTTCAAGTGATGTATTCTTCGATCTTCAATCTTCAAGAGGATGATGGAAAAATGATTGTATGATGGATTAGAATGGTGTGGAGTGATTAGTAATGATTAGGAATGATGAAGATGATCTTTGAGATCTCCAAATCATGTTTTTATCAAGTCCCCCTCGAGTCCTAGGTCAAACTCTCCATAAAAACCCTTAAAATTTGCATTAAAAATAATTTTGACCAAGTCTTGTCAGGTGGCACCGTCAGAGACGGTAGGTTTTCCGTCAGAGACGACGGGTCTCAAACGCCCAAAATGGTAGCAGACGGGGTCCCAGACGACTGGAAAACTTGTTTTCTTCATAACTTTTTCGTTTTAACTCCGTTTTCGCGGTCACGTCTTCGTATTTCAAAGACCTTTCACATTATAAAATAATATATTCATTTCAAATTCATGTATTTCTTCCAAAACTCATCCAATCTTTGTGTTTAACCTACAAAACATCAATTTCACATAGTTATCCACTTTCTCACATATCAACACATAAGATTTAACATTTAAATACTAATAGCACCGGACTTTCAACCATGTATCACATCCCCACACGTATCTTTTGCTTGTCCTCAAGCAAACTCAATTCACACTTTCGCATCTATCAAACACAAGATAGCTCACCATCCTTATGCAATGCAAGATAAGGTCCTATGTCATACCCAACTCATTTTAACCACACAATTTAGAATGCCATGACATATTATGATCTTCATTTTCAAAACAAATGTTTACCCAAAACTAGATCACCTTCAACAGTCAATGCTTCAACACACACATCCCTCACAATTTTCTCTCCACTCGGCATAATATGACTAGTATGTACTAATATATGTATACATATGAACACTCTTAGCTGAATGTGACCCATGTTAGCATAAGTTTGCATCTCAATCACCCTCCACCAAATTGCACAAAGTTATTACACAAGTCAAAAGGTCTTTCAAAGGATTGTAACGGGGCTTGGTGAAAGGGTATGGAATGGGAATTTTGAAAGCGACTAAGGTAACGAAAGTCTATTTTTATTACATTAAACTCAAACTATGTACAATCTAAACAATCTAATAACTACAAGGCGATATTGTGCCTTTTATTTTCTTAAAGACAATACATGTTTTTCATGTTACTTTTCTTTTTCATAACTTTTTCAGTTTTTTTTTTTTAACATACGATTTGTACAATATAAGAACCTCCTAAAATCAAACTTTCGTTACTCGGGTTTTAAAATCAAAAAGTTTAAACGGGTCAAATAGGTTAATCTGGGTGTTCAAGAGAGAAGTTTATGCTCAAGATTGGTTAACTAAGGGAAATTGTTTTCGGTGAAGGATGCAGAAGTGGTGTAAAAATAAAAAAGGCCAAACCTAATGCCTTAATCATTCTTATGCAAAAAAAAATTGGCCCATGGTCTTAAGTGTATCAAAATACGCAAATTCTACCACATATGATCACATAGGCGCACTCAAATTCAACTGAACATAACATAACATGCATAGATAGTATGTGAAATGTAGCATGTTATGATGGCTTAAATACTCACATAGGAATTGGGTAAGGTATGTGACATGTGTGGATAATCGACTTATCAAGTGACCAACTTCCAAGTAAACACCCATAATTTTTATAAAACTATAATCAAGCATCTATCACGTGGGTTTCTTTGAGTTTAACCATGACAAAGGACCAAAATGGTTCACACATCCCAGGTTAGCTTTTGTTAATCGTGTTTTTTTAATGCAAAATTGAGGACAGTTTTGAAAAAAATTGAAAAATTTTAGGCATTTTCTCCCCCATCCCCACACTTTTGAGGCCAACATTGTCCTCAATATGTAGAATTTAACTGGTAGATTTCAAAATACTTAAATTTTTCTCCTCTCCCCACACTTAAAGTCCACATTGTCCTCAATGTGTAGGGAAAGTTTCAAAGTGTTTACGGGAATGTGATAAAGCCAAACCAAAGAATTCACCCCAATCAACAATATACAGTTTACAATCCACTTATTAAATCTACGTAAATGATCAAAATTAAAGAGATGGAAATAGATACACCTAGTTTTTCGTCATTCTTCAATTCCATGTGTTATTTAACAAAATAGTTCCACATCCATCATAAATAAACCTGCAACTCGCAAGTGTGTAGAAGCAAGCTTCTCACAAAAACATTAAGAGTTATCGGTTTTACTTTTTGTTGAAAAGCATTACTAAGTAATCTTTTAGTTAATTTTGATCAGTGGACAAATATACACTAACTAAGATAGATGCTTTAAACCTCTCGGTAGCCCGGTTATGAGGACGAGTGAGGTCTCGTGAGGGTTATATAGGAAATACACCCACAACGTTTATTTACCTACCACACAAAATAAAATAATAATAAAAAACACACAAACAAAAAGAAACAAATAAAAATACAAAAATATATAAAAACTAACAAGTATCTCTTACTCACGGTGGTCGAAGTGAACATTTTCCTACCAAGTTACCAAGATAAGCTCGGTAGTTTACCTTCCATGCTCCAATCTGTTCATTCTCCTTTAACTTGTCCATCGAATCCAAGCATGAAGGTTTTATCCCACATTTTCCCACCGAGTTTCCAACATACACTCGGTAGTTCACATGCCAAATCCACAATTGCTTCCTAGTTATTGGCATGAGAATTGGGTGATTCTTGTTGCGGGGCCATTTTACAATAAATTGCCTAATGTCCTCCCAGCTCACCTTCCTCTTCTTCATCTTTAAACCTTCATCCTCCACTTTGTTGGGTGCCTTAATCAACACGGGATGAGATTCGTGAGGAACTTTCACCTCAGCCACCAAATCTTCATGAGATGCTAAGTCTTTAGTTGGGTTTAGCCATTCAGAAAGACTTGCAGTATCTTCATCTATATTAGCATCTACCATAATACCATAGGCCAACTCATTTTGCTCACACTTAAGTTGGGAAAATTCCTCGGCTAGTTGATGAACCTGCATGACCAAAGCTTCACGAGCTTTGTCTCTCACTTCATTTCGCTGCTTCGTTTCTTTTATCATATTTATGATAGCATCAAACTTGGAATCTCGTGAGTTTTGAGATTCTTCATATGCCAGTTGATGGCTATTAGGATAGTAGTCATCATATTCCTCATGGTTTTGATATTGTTGTGTCCTTTGGCTAAATGAACTCCCTTGATACTTGCTATTTAATTGATAATAGTGTTGGGAGTTTGAATGGTGTGGCCGATGATGTGAAGAAGATAAATGTGAACCTTCAGGTTTTTCTAGCCCAAAAATAATACGCTCTTGTCGTTCTTTATATGCTTCAATTCTCTTACGGGACACTGGACAATCTCGCCACAAATGATATGGGCTCCCACAAGAAGGACAGGTATTATCATCATCTACCCAATACATGGTGATGAGGACGATCAAGTCTTGCTAATTTCCCAATCTTCGGATCTTACACAAGTGGCATGCATGCATTATCTGTCACCTGCACACTTAACACACCACACGTAACAACAAACAAAAAGAGGTAGCAAAGACAAGAATTAAACAGATTATCACAAAATCAACTAATCACTAAACTAATCACTAAACACTAAGCGCACTAGTTCCCCGGCAATGGCGCCATTTGATGATCCGGTCGTCACGGGTCATGCAAAACCTAAATAACCTATGTAGTTAGGGTAAATATGGTATCGAATCCAAGGAGCATGTGGTTAGCGAAATAGAATTTAGTTGATAAAGAAAAACTGAGTTACTTATGAAGTTTGCAATTTTGTGTTGTATTCAAGAATTGTTTGATAAAAAATTGGGAACCACAATGGATTCAAAATTGATTGTGAATAAAAGACAAAGTAAGTGATTAAATAAATTATAGCTGTAACAATAATAAATAAAGAACTCACACCTGGGTTTCAACAAATGATTACTAAGGCTCTGACAAATGGGTCAATTATAGTTATTGCAAATGATGAACACGGGTTGGTTTTCTCATTAGGTATAGGTATCAAAAATCATCAACATTTATGATGGACGATAATATACTTTATAACTCTAGAACATACAACCCTAGATTTGTGTTGAAGCAAGGAACCATGTTCATGACACTAGAATTTGGCACAAAATCAATTAACTATAATGGCTTCAACATAAGATTAATCGCAATTCAACACAATTGTTTGACATTCATAAGCAAAAAAAAAAAAAATAGAAACTACCCAAATGTTTAGAACCCTAGAATCAATGTTTACATCCGGATATGAATAAATGTTTAGCCAAGTATGGCCATGAAATTCTTCAAGTGATGTATTCTTCGATCTTCAATCTTCAAGAGGATGATGGAAGAATGATTGTATGATAGATTGGAATGGTGTGGAGTGATTAGTAATGATTAGGAATGATGAAGATAATCTTTGAGATCTCCCAATCATGTTTTTATCAAGTCCCCCTCGAGTCCTAGGTCAGAGACGGCAGGTCTGCCGTCAAAGACGGCGGGTCTCAAATGCCCAAGATGGTAGCAAACGGGGTCCCAGACGGCTGGAAAACTTGTTTTCTTCATAACTTTTTCGTTTTTAACTCCGTTTTCGTCCATTTTCGCGGACACGTCTTTGTATTTCAAAGACCTTTCACATCATAATATAATATCTTCATTTCAAATTCATGTATTTCTTCCAAAACTCATCCAATCTTCTTGTTTAACCTACAAAACATCAATTTCGCATAGTTATCCACTTTCTCACATATCAACACATCCAAACACATAAGATTTAACATTTAAATAATAAAAGCACCAGACTTTCAACCATGTATCAATAAAACCATCCTAGACCTAGAAAAACTTATTTATGGTGTTTTATAACATAACAAAGAAGATTAAACACAAAAGGTTTAATAATATACTTAAAGCTCTTCATTCGGGTGATAAAAACTCAAGTAAAGCTCCAAAACTTAATCGATTATGGTTATGATAGAGGTTATAGGGTATAATATTCGTATGGGTTCTGATAAGGATGATTAGGGTTGTGTTTATGAGGATAATGAGGTTTAAAATCGTTTATAGAAGGCCTAAACTTGTTTTCCAAGAAAACCACTCCCACGCGGGCCGCGGAGGGATTGGGTATGACGGCTGCGGGCCGCGGCGACCTCCAGATCAGGCTAGGCTTGGTTCTGTATTGGCCGGGTCCAGCTTATGTTGTTTTATTTTTTTTTTCTTTTCTATTGGGCCTTAGTCACTATATCCACATTACCAATATTCAACCCAATATTTTTAGACCCGAATTACCTTGTCGATTCGTCGGGTGTCAGATAAGAATTCGATGACGCGTTTCATTTAAATAACCATACTTGCATATTAATTCACAAAAAATTCCACATAAGCACGTAATTGCAAATAATATCAAACAATCATTTCACCATTATTTATTTTGTTATTTCACCAACGTTCGGGGTTCGATACTCGTGTATGTAGTCTGGTTACTGGTTCATGCAGTTATTAACCTATAACCGTGCAACGTGTGACCCACCTAACTAACCCTATTTAAGTAAATTGTTGTGAATATAAATACAAGTTAACTAGAGTTTAGTTAAAGTATGAACCTGAAAATGCGGGATGTCACATGGAATCCCTTTCACCTCTCTTAACTCCCACTTTCCGTATCAAAGGATTTGACATGCCATCACAATTTTGTGACGGGGAACCCTCTAAAAAGTAAATGGCTTTGTACTAATGAGAGTTAGAAAAAATATCATTGTTTTAAATTATCTTTTGTGGTGAAAACTTAAATATTTAGTGATCAAATAAATATAAGTCTGGTTTAGTAATTAAATGTCTTAAAAATTTCAACCCTTAACCCCCAAGACTTATTAATGATAACCTTAACAAAGGTGGAACATAATCTTAAAGGTGTGTGGCTCAAAGACTACGGGTGCACCCGTAGGGAATCCGCCCTTTGCCATAAAAACCACTCATACATCTGGCACGATACCAAAAACTTGTCACCCGGACCTAATCCACTTGAGAAGCCTTTGCTTAGAATCCGGTTTAGATATCAGAAGCCCAAAGGATCTGTCTCATTATCTATTTCCTAACCTTAGATCTAGATTATGACTACCAGAAGTCGTACGAACCCTATGATAGTTTTTAGATTATTTAAGTTTTGGTTGATTTTACGATTGTTAAGCTAACCACTAATTGAACCTGGCACAAAAGATAAACAAACAAAGATTAGTTAAGAAGATAAACACATCAATTAACTAAAAATAAACTACTAATAGTATAAAAAGTCTATCAAATCGAATAGGTTTGGAGAATACCGGATGGATATAACCATCTATTAATAGCAACACAAGAACATGAAGATCTTCTACTCATACACAAGCTTCCAACCACTTTAATTCTATGTGTATGAAGTGATCCCCACAACCCTCGACTTTATTTCATGTAAGTACTTTATGGTGCCATTTCCGGAGCGAAAACCCAAGCTAGAAAGTATCCTAACCTTGAAGAGGAGTTTGGTCGGACCTAAGGCCTTCCCAAGAGTCCCCAAGAAGGCTCAAAAAGGGTAGAAATCGGCACACAAATGGTTGAGTTGAAGATGCTATTTATATGCAAAATCCAAGCTGAGCACTGTCATGCCTACAGGGTGGCACGCCCGTGCATGCTGCTACACGTATGTTTTGTTGCTACAGGGTCAGTCTGATCATCCTTGGTGTTTGGCATGACAGTGCCAGGGCATGAGCACGCCCATGCACCCGACAAAGTGATGTTTTCTTGTCCCCCAAGTTGGCTGCTTTGTCCTCTAGTGTCAAGGCCTTGTATTAATGTGCGTGGTCGTGCTTGGTCGATCCCGAGATTGATTTTATCGTTATTTTGGCCCTGGAAAGGTCTTTACACACTCTTGGATCATGCCTCAAGTCTCGTGTCATCAGGAATCTCCATTTTTTGGTTGTTTTTACCCCGGAATTTCTTTTTTTTTTTGGGTTTGGAGCTTTATTTTCATGGTGAACACAAATAGGAACGATTAAGTAGCTTTTATTACCAATTTTAGCTTAATTATGTCCTATTTTGAGACTTATTTATACATGTTCTATATGTGTAAATGATGGCACATCATATCCCATGGTGTAAAACTTATTCGCTTAATTTTATTCAATAACAGGATATACAATATATAGACCTACGATAGCTGAATACATGGAAAATAAATATTACATATTAAATTACAAAAACTATACATAAAATGCGGACATGATTACGCAAATCATTTACATGATTTACGTAATGCTATCCCCCCCCCCCTTCGCGGTCAATCCAACAAGTGGGGGACCAACACGAAGTAATTCCCAAAACTTTTCAAAAAAGGGGTGTGAGAAACTTTTGTTGAAACTGTTCGCAGCCTGGAGATTTGATAGAACAAACTTTGTGTATATGCGACCAGATGAGACAAGTACTTTTACAAAGTGATAATAAATGTAAATGTGCTTGTCCGTTTATGAGAAACTAGATTTTGGCTGAGAAAGATGGCGCTTTTGTGTCACATAGTAGAGTAGGACGGGCCGCAGGAAGAGCATATAACTCACGAAGGAGATGTGTTAGCCAAATAATTTATGCTGCTATATTAGCCATGGCACGATACTCCGATTCACGACTAGATCTAGAGACAGTAGGTTGCTTTTTTGCACTCCAAGAGACGAGATTTCCTCCTAGATAAATTGAGTAGCCATAAATGGAACGTCTAGTTTCAATACAGTGAGCCCACTCAACATCAAAGTAACCAACAATAGTTTTGGAAGTTGGTTTCGAAGAAGTTAACCCAAATGCGATTGTGCCTTTAACATACCAAAGTATCCTTTTGACCAATTCAAAATGGGATGTGGCTGGGGCCTGTAGGTGTTGACTTGCTTGATTTACGGCATACGAGATATCTGGTCTAGTAACCACGGAGATCATATGCTGCAAGCAAAGCATGATGTAAAGAACAAAAAAATAAAGACAAGTTAGATAATATATAGGCTTGAAAACTTCGTTTTTCGATCGAGTTCTCATAGGATTAGATGTCATCGGCTCAACGGGAGATCCCTGGGTAGTATCTTGTGGGTTGCGGGTTTTAGAATGTGGGTTTGAGGAAATTTGGAATTGGTCCGTGGGGGGTGTGGTATGTTGGTGTTGGGCTGGTGGTGATGGTGTGAGGTTTTGAGTTTGGGCAGGTGGTGGTGATGGAACATGGGCCGAGGTAGGTGGTGTGGTGTATGGAGATTGGGCCGGTTGAGGTGGTATGGTGTTTCGAGGTTGGGCAGAGTGTGATGAAGTGGAAGGTTGGGCCGACGGATAGGGAAATGTGGTAGAGGAAGCAAGGTGATCATGTGGGCATAAATAATAAGGAGCATAGTGGTGTTGGATGTTAGACGCATATGAGGTACGCATAAGGATCGGTGGGGAATTGGAGAAAGGCATATATGGGTGTCTCGATAGGAAGTGGAAGGACTTATGAACGTGCCCGTGACTTGTAAAAACCACACACTTGTAAGCTAACCATTAACTCCACGTGCAATGATCAGCCCCTTTGTGTTATGGAAACACTCACACTTTGCGGTTGATCCTCAACTATCAAGCTTCACTTAGGGTCGGTACAGTCTATACACTTGGACTTTGTGTTAAGCCATGATTTGGTTGTGGTAGTTAGCTACATGGTCTATATGTTAGCTTTGGAGCAAACCAAAGATTGGTGAACCCGTGTTAGAAGTAAACAGTCTTTATTTACTTCTATTATTATATTGCCACACAATTAATAACAGATCAATCACTTTTTAGTAAATTAATTATTTCAAGCAAATGATTAGCGTACTCGAGAGGATACAATGCCTTTCCCATGTCAAATGATAGTTTGTCAATCGCTACGGCTTTTAGCAAGTTATTAACAAAAGAAAAAGAGTAGTTAAATGTCAATATCACAACTTTGGGAGGTGTGTTTTTCAGAGTTCGGTATACACGATCTTGGGCGATACGTCCCTCACAGTTGAGAGGTGAGCTTACCGGGACGGGAGACACACCACTTAGCTAAATATTTACTATTAATTCATACCAAGAAAAGTCGGATCCGGAAGCAACACTTTTGTTTGGTTATTCTTTACTCTCTAGGCTACTTTCGTTTTCATAAATATTTTCTTAACCTAACAACTTAAAACTGAGTAATAAAAGTCATGTTTTTTGGTTCGATACTCGGTACTTGCTCAAATTTATGCATTACCTGATAGGTACACTTGCCTATTGTGTGGGTTTTAGACTATTAAGAAAATATCATTTTTATAAATTTAAAACTTCGACCGCGTTTTGGTAAAATATTATTTTTCTCTAGTTTTAGGACACCAAGTTTTAACACCATTGAATCATATTTTAAAATTTACTAAAACACGCACATCAATGCGTTATCAATCACTTGTGTTATTGCAGGTGCGAAGATAAACCTAAAGCAATATGATGCAATACCATTTACCTCTCAGTATCAAATTCCATTTTTTCATGCCTTCGAACCGCTCAGGTTTTGTAGGTGGTTTTTAATTCATCACCTCTGCTACACCATGTCCCTATCTCTCTGTCTCTCTTGTCGCTAGCCGCTACCATACCCTTTCGTCTACGACACCTCCTCCGCACCATCACCAGTTGTCTTTCTCATCGCTTTCTACCACCATATCAAGACCACCACTAACCAGCGGTATAACACCCCAACTGATATGGATGTGCCACGTATTTAATTGTCTAAAAGGACATGATACTATTGTAGGTGTAATGTAATTGAAATTCAAATTAGATTGTCATAAAAGTAAAATAAATACACATTGTCTCCACAAAACAAAACATGAAATGAAAAGTTGATTTATTAAGTCTAGTTCCAAAGCCCTATATGTATCATCATTATGCTTTACCTGAAACATTTACAAAATAATCCTCAATAAAGAAATGTCGGTTAGCATACTTATACATATAGCATCGGTTTGAAAAGTACAATTTAAGTGTCTAATGTAATACCCAAGCAATTATGTAAACACGGAAGTAAACAAAGGGGCAAAAGCAAACCTAATGTTGACAAAGTGTCCCTAATATAAGTTAGGGCATAAATGCATCTAATAATGGGTAAGAGCTTCCTCTCAAAAGGGTAAATCAAACAAGGCGGCCGGTTCTTAATTCAATAGCGCTCCATCTTTACCGGTGGCTTGTACACAATTAATGATTTTGTAATGAATGTATGTATACTACGTTTAAGTTTAAGCGTAATGCACATAGTTAAATAAGACATGTTTAGGAATTGTTTTTGAATAAAAGTTCATGTCTATGTGAAAGTTTAAGTAGGTGTACATGTTTCTTCCCAAAAGTGTATAAAATGAAAAAGGGATAAGTATCCTCACCCGAATGTGCAAATAAACATGAACAGGGAAAAGTGTAGTGGAACCGATAATGAGATGACCTAGTTTAAAATTTATTTAACGATGTTTAGGTAAATGTGACAAGATTTGTGAGTTTCGCAAACTAGAATCGTTTTAAGTTAAGAGCATGACCTCCGGCGGCCAAAGGTTCCTAAGTAAGGGCAACGGGTCCAAAAAGGATTAATAAACGCCACCCCTAGCGTTAGACAAAACTTTGCTTACTTGTCAGATGCATATATACTTAACTTATAATTCTATATGTATACAAGCTTGGAAAGTGTGTAATGGTTTGACGATTTGTGAAAGTATAGCGACTAAAATTTAAATATAATTTAGTATGGTTTAGGAAATTTTAGAAAGTAGAGGGTTATTATGAAAATATAAATCTTTAAGATAATTACGGTAGTATTCAAAAGTTCATAATTTATGATGATCAACGAATAGCCGATCATAAGATTTGGTTGAATATTCATGCTTGTTGTTGCAAAACATCTAGGTTTGATCCAAGATTTAGAAAATCAAAGTGTTTTTATTATAAAAGTACTATGATTATGAAGAATTAAGTAAGAACAAGTATAAGCATTCAAAGTAAAATTATAACAAAAGCTATAAATGCATATAATTGTATAACTTACTTGTTTGTGCTTTAGAGCTTAAGAAAGAATGTGTTGAGGTGTGAAAAATGATAAGGAGTTAGCCTCTATTTTAGTGGTATTAGTAGAGAGGTTATGCTTATAAAGTTTATGAAATTAAATCAAACTTAATAGGGTAAAAATCATTTTCTTATGCGATACTACAAAGGTGGTGAATAACATAAATACATAGATATGAACATTGAACGACTTATGAATAACGTCAAATTTTGGCGGATGTTACATGCGGTAACTGCAACCGGATGTCTATAATAAAACCCTAAATATTCCAATTCGCCTGATAAAATTACTGGTCACAAATTATTTATAACCCGGTTAACCCAGTAAGGATTCTCGTGTATCTTTCTCTTAATCTTTACCACCCACTCAAAGACTTCATCTTCTTTGCGAATTCAAAAAGGTATTGTGAAATCTCAAAAAATCCCATTTGAGATTTTAAGTTTAAGAAAGGAAACGATCATGATCATAGAAACCCATTTCGAAAAAAAATGGTTTGGGGAACTAATATTTGATGATGAAATTTGATCGGCAAATATTAGTAAACAAATTTAGTAGGTGATGAAGATGGGCTTGTAATTTGAGAGATAAAATGTTTAGACAAAGATGACTATGTAATTTGAGATTTTCTACCAAATTTCTTCCTTAAATATGCTATTTTTTTTGTGAATTGTAACTGATTTGATAAAATATCTGAAGATCTGACAAAGTTTTGAATCCAAATCTACTCTCTCTCTAGGAAAATTTCGGATCTACTATTTCTCTAAAAGTTCTTCATAAAACCCTAATTTATTAAACACCAATCAAATTTGAAGATGAATTTGAAGATGGTCAAATCACAACTTTAGTACCAAATCACTGATACCAAATTGTAGGATTGAATCGGATCTAACTCTGATTTGGTGAAAAATAAGATGAATATCACACGATATATATAGAACCCTAATAGATAATTTGCATAACATGTTTACTATGAAAACACCAAATTTCCCTATCGTGTTTTACCAATTTCATCATCGAATGTTGACTTCGGCTTGTTACGTCTTTGAGTGTGACACTGTAGTCGCATATGCGACTACGACAGTATAGAGTGTCGCATGTTGCGATAGATTGCGACACTAGGAGAGTGTCGCAGTGTCACTCCTGAGCCATGATCTGCAAGCCAAACCGCTTTTTGCTAGAAATCCTTCCCACTATCGTATGCAAGACTTACACGATGTCGCTTTTGCAACTGCGACACTAGGTAGTGTCTTTAATTACTAATTGGATCGTACAATTGATAACATTATTTTCCAATTTGACCCAACAATTCCCCCCTAAGATGATGTTATCAATTCTTCAAAATATCCTTAGAGATGTGAAATGTCTTCTCAGATTGCTAATAGCCCATTGAATTTTTTGGCAACATTATACTACAAATTTTGACCGAACAATATCCCCCTTAGACTAATGTTATCAATCACTTAAACCATCTTCAGAAACATCAACCTGTGCATGTTGTGATCTTGAATTTGGCAAGCATTGTTCTAAATTTCAAGACCTAACAATTGGGTATATTTAGAACAAAGGTGGTAAAAAGTCAAATTGACCATCACATGATAAGTAGGGGGCTAACGGACTAGTTAATGAATGTTAGGACCAGGTTAATGAGTGAATAATATTTTTTAAAATGATATACACTCATAATATTATAGAGATGCAAATTATGTTTTATTTTTTTTTTAATCAAACTCATCCTGAATTGACCAACTAAATCCGATTTTAGCAAAAGTTGACTGTCTTTAATCGATGGGGAGTAATTAAGCGGAGTTTAATAAAATCTTTCGGCATCATACCTTATAGCAACAACTCGGTCACCTAGACATAGTTTACTCTTTCTAATTTTAAAACTATTGACTCGATTTATATATTATAGGAATGTTATCTTAATTCAGTTAAGTGTGTGTGTGTGTTTTTTTTTTAATAGGGAACTTCATAAACCGTTAAGTGTTCTATACCTATTATCTCAATGAAAACATCATGTTATTCAAAGAAACAATATGTAACAATAGAATACTATGGTTTTAAAATGCAATAGCAATAGAAGAATTGAGCCACATACTCACATTGTGATATGCATTCGACGGGCCCATAATTGTTTGTACAAAATTCAAATTGTTCCTACTCGACATGTAAATCATGTCACGGATACTATCTAGTATCTACCATACAATAACTATAGTAAAGATCAAATACAAAGTGTTTTTTGGTGAGAACTGGAGGAGTGGGGCGGGAATTTTTTTTTTTTTTAGAATTTTTTTCCCATGTGCTTAAACATACTTTTTAGATGAATAATACAAAAAAAATTAAATTTTTTTAGTGTAATTACGTCATTAAAGTAAATACATTAGTTTACACTAGAGTAATTATGTAATTACTCTACACCAAAATTTATTTATTTTTTGTTTTTTTTAGATTTCAATACTATAATACATGTTTAACAACATGTAAAAAAAATTTTCAAAAAAAAAATATCCTTATTTGATTCTCACAGTTCTTAGAAAAAAACACTTTGTACAGAATATTTCCCCAATAACTAACCGACATAACTATTCTCTAAACTATTTAAACTAAAATATTTTATGGGCGAGGAACACATACACCCCCACCGCTAGTTTCACCAATCAATGCACGTTATTGTTGTCTTCTAACCTACTTCTACTGTCCATTCCGTTTGTTATTTAAAAATTGTTATATTCATATAAAATTAATTTACATTTGGTTTGTGTTTCGTGGAGTTGTATCTCATGCATAATAAGTGTATTGTGTATGTTGTACTTTACTTTGTTTTTTTTTTTTTACTTTTAAATCTAATAGTTTTTATCTTTTATATTTAACCCTAACATTTTTTTCATTTTCAACTATGTCCCATATGCTTTTTACCTTTTACCAATTTATAATTTTACGTTTTAGTCTAACTTTTCAAGTTAACACGTCACAACATGTGTATATGGTTCAACGTTTTTACCTTTGTTTTTTCCCATATAACGTCACAACATGTCCCATATGCTTTTTACCTTTTACCAATTTTTAATTTTATGTTTTAGTCTAACTTTTCAAGTTAACACATCACAACATGTGTATATGGTTCAACGTTTTTATCTTTGTTTTTTCCCATATAACGACCACATTGTGTTTCACGTTTCGCTCTAATTTTTGCGCATTAACACACCACAAACGGGGGTGCATGGTTCAACGTTTTTATATTTACATTCGTTCGATTTAATTTTTTTTTTTATTTCTTCTATTTTATGGGCTTTTCGATGTTATTGGTCACTGACGATAATGTGACAATGATGCTACTTAGTGTTGTTTTATGCTCCCGCCGTAACGCGGGGGCTTAATGCTATGTAACTATTTATAAAACTATAAACACAGTAAAATAATATGAGAAATAACACGGAGTAAAAACCTTTTGAGGGATATATAGAAGAGCACCCAAGAGATAACCACGAGACACCATACCCTTCGTAAGTCAACATCAGATGTGCATGCCCCTTAAAGGGGTGATATGCCACGTGTTCACTTATTATTAGCCTATGTTGGAAACAGGCAGAAATGTTTAATATTGATGTTTCTGTCGGACCATTGGTCACGTGACTCTTCAAATATTTGTGACCACCCTCTCTCTTTATTCGCTTCCTGGCACCATACGGCACTTTTATATGTGATTAGGGTAGAGGAGACAGCATCTTAGAACTTATTTGAGAAAGCCAAAATGAATTGGGTCGCTTGAGATGGTGTAATTGCGCCTTGTGAAGGGGGTGGGCTCGGGCTTGGATCACTTTTGGATAATAATTTGTCTTTATTAGCGAAATGGTGGAGGTTTCGGACTGAACCGATGCGCTTTGGCGGAAAGTGATTTGGTCAATACACCATTCATCTAGGGCGTGGAATCCTATTCCTTGCAGGTTGACGGTGCTGGGCCCATGGAAGGCAATTGCAGGGGCTGTAGATAGACTAAAATCATTGGGTGTCGATATTGGAATGCTCATGAGAGGGATTGTTGGTAATGGTAATACACTCAAGTTCTGGCTGGACAATTGGTCGGGCGACGGTCCACTGGTAGAAGCTTTGCCAGCCCTTTTCACGGCTGTTGTGGATAAGTTTGCTGTTATCGCTGACCGGTATCGAACAATGGGTTGCGTTGGGTTGGGTCTGGGACTGGCGGAATGTAGCAATGAACGGGGCAGAACATGTGGAACTGGGGCTTCTGGGGACTGCTCTGCAGCCGCCTGTCCTTGCAGAATCTGCAAACGGCTGGATGTGGACGGTTGACGGGTTGGGTACTTTCAATGTTAAAGGGTTAAAATGTTGCTGCAGGATCAGAGGCTGAACGCGTTCACATGGGTCTTTAAGCGGAATAATTGGGTACCAAGAAAAGTCGAAATTACGGCGTGGCGTGCGGGTCTTAACAGGCTTCCTACAAAAGAGGCGTTGGGTAGAAGAAACATAAATGTGGGCTCGGGACTTTGTCCGATGTGTGGAGATGAGATCGAAACGAGGGATCACTTGTTCATTGTGTGTGCATTCGCGGATTCGGTTTGGCAAATAATTTCCCATTGGTGCAAAGTGGGCGGCATCTACGCGTTAGATATCGAGACATCCTTTCACTACACATCTACACGGCCGGTTCTGATAAGCTGAAGAAGATCTTCTATGCAGTTTGCTTGACTACGTTGTGGTGCATATGGGACTGCAGGAACGATTTAATCTTTAAACAGGTACAACCATCAATACACAAGGTGATCGGCGATATTAAAACACTCAGTTTTCTTTGGGTCAAGGCGAGAGCGAAATTGTTCAACTTGGATTGGGACAAATGGCGGGGTTTCAATTTGTCACATATTGTTTAGTTGATTGTTTTTTGTGCCATTGTATATGGGTGAACTGTGATGTTATTCTTTTGATGTACGCCAGGTGTTTTTTTTGCTAGTTTCCCGCTAGCCTGGGTGTTTAATAAAATTTGTTGGCCGTTGAAAAAAAAAAAAAGAACTTATTTGAGCAATTCAATCCAACCAATAGGGAGTAAGGAGTTGTTATCTCATTTTAACCCGCTTAAGCCCTACCCATAACCTCTAGGTCTAGTGGTATGGTGTCCCCCCTTACAAATGTGAGGTTGTGGGTTCAAATTCTTACAAATGCAAGGTTAGGTGAAAATAAGATGGTATAAAAATTTGCCGTTAAAAAAACCCGCTTCAACCCTAACATTTTTTTGTTTATTCACATTATACAAACAAAGCAAATAAATAAAGCAAATTTTCATTAATAATAAAAAAATCAAATTTGGCATTTATATCCCTAACAAATTTTAAAAATAAATTTCTTGGATAAACTGATGATCGCTCTAAATATCGTAACACTATACTTTAGGCTAACGGCGAAGTAATTAGTCGAAGTTGATGAGCCTTCACGATCATGACACACATCTTTTCTTTTATCATGTCATATCTTCAAGTTCTTCTGTTGCGGCAACTATTTTGGCAAGAAACTCAAGATCAGAGTAGGATTAAGTTGGAAGAAGTTGATGAGTTGGGTAGAATAAAATTTGTTGTATCCATTTGAATGAAAGAAGATGATGAATATCATTTTATAGTTTGGTTGTGTATAAAATGAATGGAAAAGGAATATATAGTTTGAAAATGTGATTTTTTTTAAATAATAACGGTCAAATGATCGTTGTCAAACGGATGGAAAACACACATCTTGGGTGGGTTCGTGAACTAACAAGTGAAGCCACCATGGGAACCATGTCACTTATGGCGATGTTCTCTTGCCTACTCGCATGAACCCATACCACTTATTTCTCCTATTTAAATTAAAGATAATAATTATCTATTACTTAAAGATATTATTTCTTTCTCTCTTACGTAATTACGGATTGTAATTATGGATAGTTAATGCTTGATAATTATTTTTTAATGAATGGTAATTACTATATTATTATCCAAATAAATTTAACAGAAAATTTATTATTAATAATACTTTAAATAGACATGTATTTTTTTACATAAAAACTTCACTAAGTTCAAACTTATGTTAGGTAAAAATAGAGTAAACTGTCATTTTCGTCCTTGAGGTTTGGCACTTTTTGCCAGTTTCATCCAAAAGATTTTTTTTTTCTCAACTGGCTCCACTAGTTTTCAAATTTTTGCTCGTTTCATCCAACTCGTAAACGACGTTAGTTGAACTCAGTTAAATAAGGGGCAGTTTTGTCATTTTTTCATTTAACTTAAGGGCATTTATGTCAATTCGTTAGTTTTATCAACTCCATCTATATAAAACCTAAATCAGATCAAAAACCCCAAATCATCATCTTCTTCAAAATCGTCTTCCAAAAACCCTAATAAATCAAAACCCAAAATTGAACCATGGTGTTGTGTTCTTGTGGATCAGAAACTATAATAAGAAAACCCAACTGAGACACAAACAAAGCTTCAATCTCCTGTTTTCATGTCCACAATGAAGAAATAAAACCATATATATAAGGAACCGAGAGTTAAATAGGACTATAATCAGGTAGATCAGGCGTCAAGGTTATCTATATTTCCATAAACAAATGATAACATTTTAATGAGTGTCTTTCATTGGTGTGGCCTGTGGGGAACCATTAAGAGAGAGCAGACATATTAGTGTGTAACTTCAAGAAAAGACAGCAGAACCTTGTGAAATTTCATGGACCGGCGATGCACTCTTATATGTCTCCGATAATTGATAGTTGAGCAGAACTCACGTGAACACTTATCACACTTCTGCAACTGAACCTTCATAGGAGCCAACAAAGGCCAACCAGGGAGGTCTGTACGTAAAGAAGGTACTGTCGTCAGCTTATAACAATATTTCTTTTTTAGAAGACGATTTTGAAGAAGATGATGATTTGGGGTTTTTGATCTGATTTAGGTTTTATATAGATGGAGTTGATAAAACTAACGAATTGACATAAATGCCCTTAAGTTAAATGATAAAATGACAAAACTGCCCCTTATTTAACTGAGCTCAACTAACGTCGTTTACGAGTTGGATGAAACGAGCAAAAATTTGAAAACTAGTGGAGCCAGTTGAGAAAAAAAAATCTTTTGGATGAAACTGGCAAAAAGTGTCAAACCTCAAGGACGAAAATGACAGTTTACTCGGTAAAATACTAAAAATGGAAAATCATGAAAATAATTGTTTTTAGAGTTAATTGCCAATTTAGTCCCTGAGGTTTGTCAAAAATTGCCACTTTCATCCAAATCTTTTTTTTGTTACATCTGTGTCCCTGAGGTTTCATTTTTTTGCCATTTTAGTCATCAGCACTAACTCAGTTAACAAAAACCCAGTTAAGTCAAGGGCATTTTTGTCCATACACACCAAACTTTTTTCTTTTGCCATTTTCATCCAAAACCCTTTTTAAATTTATTTTGATTTTCTTTTAGATATTTTATTGTAACACCCCGCCGCCATAGATCCAGTCACCGTCCCGACCGAACCCACAGCCGGTCCCACCAAACGACAGCATCAACCCAGCGTCAGATTAGATGAAATCGGAGACCAACACACATACGATAATCACAGAAGACACAAAATCCGGTGACAGTCACCAGATTTGGTGACTGTCCGGTTATTATATCAGAACGATAGTTATCAATTAGTCAAACTTTATAACCCAAACATGAGAACAGGGTCACGGTTTGGAGTTCAACTTGAGGGTTACCGGGTACAATTCGTAACAGAAACCAAAGGAAATATTATCCGTATTATTGAATCAGACAAGGAACCCAAGACAGTCACCATAACCCGGTGACTGTCCGGTTGATAAAAAAAGGTGGCCGCTGGTTATTAACGGAAACAAAGGAGATGGGCTACTGGAATTCATAACAAAAACAGAAGAAAAGAGTTGTGGTTCGATGGTGAGATGATGATGAGGAAGGTAGATGGGTTATCGGGGTTTATAACAGGGACAAAGGAGAAGAAGGTTCACCGGATAAGGGGCGGCGCCGGAGATGGAGGCGGCGGCGGCGGCCAGAGGTTTGTGACCGCTGGTGACCTTGGTTGCTCCCTTTAAGTGTTGGGTGTATGTGTTCGATAATAGCAGAGGAAGAACCAAAGTGAAGGGTTTTTATAACATAATTGAAATAAAGGGTGTTTGGCAACAGGGATAACAGCTAGAACTCAGGGTGTTTGGAACAGGTATAGGATCAGAATAAAAGCGTTTGGCAACCAGTTTAATAGCAGAATTGGAGCGTTTGGCTACAGACTTGGGACCAACTAAATATTATAAATTAATAATCGGGTGGTCGGGTACGACCCGACCCGTTTAACGAGACCCGTAACACTCGGGGTGTTACACCCGACCCATTAACGAGACCCGTGTTACGGCGGGGTGTTACAATATAATATCTAAAAGAAAATCAAAATAAATTAAAAAGGGTTTTGGATGAAAATGGCAAAAGAAAAAAGTTTGGTGTGTATGGACAAAAATGCCCTTGACTTAACTGGGTTTTGTTAACTGAGTTAGTGCTGATGACTAAAATGGCAAAAAAATGAAACCTCAGGGACACAGATGTAACAAAAAAAAGATTTGGATGAAAGTAGCAATTTTTAACAAACCTCAGGGACTAAATTGGCAATTAACTCTTGTTTTTATAAGTGATATCTAAAAAGTTTTTAAATACTTGATGTGGTTGGATCGTAAATAATAGTAAAAACAAAATATGTTAAAAAATAAAAAACTAGGTAGTATTAAAAAATCAACGTTAATTCCCGTTTGAAAAAAAAAAATGTTTTGTAAATCAATTTAACAAAATTTATAACTGTCATGTCAATATTCATCATTTTAAATACATGTTTTGACGAATGTATGTGTTAACAAATTATATTATATTTTATTTTACTAGTATAATAAAATGATTTTTTAAACCGTGAAATGCATATGTTTTCTTAAACATAACTTTTTTTTATTAATTATATAACATTACATTAATCAACCCGAGTGAGATGTAGAATTATAACATTGTATTTAATATACGCACATATAGATTATTAGGTTAAACATCACATTGGATTTCCTAAAAATAAATATGTCAATAAATAAGTAGAGGAGTTAGTTCTGACTTCAAAGGGTTTCATAATACATAAAAACATGTTTAACCCAAGGGGCCAAGGCCCAACGTAGTGTAATCCCAACCAAACCCGTTTTATTTTGCATGAAGAACCAGTAACAAGCTTGCATTAGAACGAGACGGACCATTTAAGGCCCAAGTCAGGTACTCGTTTTTTTCTTTTTAAAGACTGATTGGGGTTGAGTTTTAAAATAGATTTTTACATTATTGCGTTTTGAAAACGTAAAAAATTAGTTTTTAGGGTTTGAGAAATGTTTATATAAATAGATTATTTGTGTTTAATAGATTACCAAAACGTAATAATCTAAAAGCACTTCAATACTGCAACAAAATGCATAATATGTTTTCAAAAGGCAATCTCAAACACTCTCTAAGTATCGGACAACAATGCCTTTATTATTTAATTTATTTTTTACTGTATATTTATAAAATAAAATAAAAAGTACTTTATACGTTATGTTGCTCTACACAGTCTCAAAATAAAATCTGCATGTTTTCCACTTAATAATTTAACACGTTTTAAATGATTAATTAAGTGAAATCAAACAAGTAAAAAACACCACGGAACATGGATGGTCAAGGCAAGAACTAATGAGAGAGTTGTAGCCCAGTTGGTTGAGAGCCTAAGTTTCTTATGGGAGGCTTGGGTTCAATTCCCACTAGCTACATTTGGAGGGCATTAAGTGTCACACCCCAACCTGGAACAGGCTGACGTGTCACTATTACAGATATCAAAACCAAACACAATCCCTTTAAAAAGAAAATAGAATTCACAAGACAACCGATAGTCTCCAACAAAAATCCTAAATCTTAATTTATTTAAAACGGAAATAAACGAAAATGAGAGTTTATTTATTCTTGAACTTCATTACTCTCTCACTCATCCCTGATTTCCAGATTAACTGCGAACACATAAGACAAACAAAACAAAGAAAATACGGCTGAGCCAAAGGTTGCTCAGTAACGGAGAAATCAACAGTACAAGTAAAGCCGACATACAATATTACGAAAAGGTACCGAAGCTGAACCGAAATAAAAGTTGAACTGAAAACAGATACTGCCACGAATCGAATCTCAAAACTTATATGAGATACATACAGAACAAATCAGATATATATCAACTCAAAACATATCATATACTAAAATACGTGACTATACAAGCCAATAAATAAGTCACGTAATGTAGAAGCACCCACGAGCCTAAACAGAGGGGTACATAGATAGCTAGTCCATGCACCTATGAGATGGTGCGTGTGGCGTACACACATTCATCTCCAGAAAACAGAAACATATATCAGAAGTCAGAATCAGATCTAGGATATATCCATACGTCTCTAAGGGACCATGTTTAAAGACGCCGTGATTTTAATTACGCACTGTCACGGAAAGTGTTCATGTCGCTGACGCCCCAACGACAAGCCAGAAACAGAGTGCTCGGGTGACAGAGTACAAAAGCCACATCATATTTTACAAATACTAGCACATGTCTAAATGGAACATGCAACAATGATTACAAATTAAGGTATATTGCATGCTATCAAAAGTCAAAAGAAACATATGAATCCAACAAAATCCGTACTACAAAGTAACGGATCGAGATTAAAAAAAAAATATACTACAAAGAGAGGGGAACGGAATCCGTACCTTATCTTAGCCAAACAAAGCAAGAGCCAAATCAAATGAAGTAGCCCTTAAAGAACACGAAAACCTACATTTTATTATATTCAAATCAATTCACGAACTTTATTACAGTAATTGTTTTCTAGACTTGTTAAGTTTGATGAATAGTTTATATGATGTCTTAACTTCATTTAATCGTGTACTAGTACTATTATTATTACAATGGTTAAATATTCTTTAAGTAGTATTATGTCCATGGACTTATATGTAAAACTTCTTTTGACAAATGGTCGTTTAAAGAACACCAGATTTCACTTAAATACATAAACCATTTATCTATGACAACATTTATTATTTTCTATTAAGTCAATAATGTGTGCACTCATTTAGGCATAATAAATAATTTACAAATAAACATTTGTAATTTAGAGTGAATAATTTGGTCATCACCTTCCCTACAACTTTACTGAAAACCCTATATCCCATATTCACATCATGGAATTAATAAATCCTTAGTTTCCATTTTTAATTATAATAACCAATTCACACTAGTTAATCTCTCGTTTATCAGGAAAGTTTAAAATTTTATGTAACTATTTAATAAACCAAAAGCTATTTCTTGTTCTAGAGCAAAGGATGAATCATTTATCTAAAAACAATAGACACGTTCAAACTTTTAAATCAATATCAAATTAAGTATGAGTTACTTATTAGTTGCCAAAAACTAACGTATTGGAGTAAAGCAAAAACGGATTCGGAATCGTTACCTCGGACAGTCGAAGGGAACAGGGTAAAACAAATGGGTTGGTGCTTTGAGCAGTTGCGGTGATTTAGCGGAAGTAACCCCGGCCAGCGGTATCAAACGGTATTTGATGGTGGTTGTTTATGAGTTACGTTGGGTCGCAAGGAGTTAAAACGTAAGAAAACGGTGGTGTCCACGGCTTCCTGGCAAGGTGGTGCGGCGAATGAAATGCTCCGTCGAAACAGAGTGTTGTGATTTGAGTGAAACAAAGGATTCGATTTCAAAAAGCAAGCTCGGAAGGTTATGATCACAAAGGTTTATAAATATTGATGGTAACAACAATCACGTCCGGGATTAGTTGAATGCAATTCAGATTTTGCGGTCAGTTTGTTTAAAAAAAAAAATGAGATTCAAAATCCAAGTTTGAACTTGGTTTGATCAGAAATTTAGAAAAGATAAGGTTTCCCACCAAGTTTGAAAGTCAAAACAAATTGTTTTTTTTTAATCATATTATTTATCATTTGTTCTCTATGTATGTATTAATATTTTTTTCTAAAAAAAAATGTGGTTAAGCATATAAGAAATTTATTATTATAATGAACTTAGATAATTATCTTGCATGAACATACTTTTGGCTTATCAAATTGAAAACAAATGATAAATTTCGTATATAATCTATTTATAAAAATTCCGGATATTACAATTCTACCCCCACTAAAAAAAATTTGTCCTCAAAATTGCTAAGTATGGGTAACAAGAAAATTTTCTATGTGACAATTTTCAAATATCGCAAGGGTATAACGACACTACATACTAAACGAATTACTAGGCTATCGGAATGACAGTTAAACGGGAACTGAAAAGAATCAAAATTTCACACGAGATCAGACGAAGTCCACATATCGAATATCAGAGTACTTATGACGTAAACGGATTTAGAATGGCAAGTCCTCTAGATTATATAAAACATATAATGGCCATGAATCGAATTGCACAATCTAAAGCAGTAGGCATAGTCAAAGAGCATACATATCACATTCAAGAATGCGCAATTAACCAAAAGTCGTACCTGAGGCATTGGCGCCATTATTAGCATCAAGTGCAAAAACTCGTCCTCCAACAGGTCTCGCGTCTTCCCCAGTATTAGCCTGCTGATTACGCCGAGGGCACTCTTTAACCTTGTGCTCTGAACTCCCACAACTAAAACAAAGGCCTTCGGCTCGACGACATATCCCTCTGTGAGCCTTCCCACAAGTGGCACAAGGAGGAATAACTTCAGGGTTCTGTTGTGTCTGATTCTGTGCAGGCCGATGATTTTGGTTATTGTGATTCCTGTTAGAACGGTGCCTACGGTCTCGGGTTTGATCACTGCCATCATGAGTAGAAGAATCATCTTGGTTGTTTTCCCTTGGCCGTTTGCGACCATCATCAAAAGCTTTCTGCCTATGTTTCGTATCATTATTCAAATTCTTGACCGCATCCACAATCTCATTAATGTCCACAAAACGAAGGTTCACAATCTCTCGTCTTTCTCCCTACAAATTCTCTCAAACAAATACATAGATTCTCTCTAAAAAAAATGGTTTCTTTATCATCCTAATCCGACGAAATCAATGATGGTTTGGTTTCTTCATCGTCCTCATCCGCCGAAGGCAAAACGTTTTATGTGAACGGTAATGGAGGCGGCACAAATTATATTGGAGGAAGAAGAAAACAAACATACACCGCAACCAAAAACACAAAGTGCGCCTTTGAATAGAGATTGGGATGCTATACTATTTCTTTTTCTTAATGATTTATTATAATGAAAAGTTTATTTCTTTAAATAGCGAACCAGACGACAAGACACATTTACAAACTAATCGAGGAAACCAAACCTCAAACACAAAATATGACTAAAAGTGAAAACATATAAAAAAACGCACGAAACAAAACAAAAAATACAGTCCAAATGGAGAAATACGACAACAAATTCCAACTGACAATTGAAAACACAGACGATCACTTTTTATTTGTAGAAACATATTTGTTTGTTACTTGTTAGGAGTTCAATGAATTTGAAATTTCTTTTTTCTTTTGTTTTATTTTAATAAATTGAAATTATCTACTATAACATTTATCAACTTAGTGAGCAATATTGGGCCCGTTTTGCTTGATTTCTCGTGGGCTCAAGGAAATATTAGAAGTGGAAATGTGGGTTGTGAGATGCCCATTATTTAATAGTTAGTGGTTTAGAAACCGGGGATTCATGTGCTACACAGCGATAAATTTGTCGCATCGTAGTTAAAATTGTGCTTTGACAAAAATAATAATATAATATATCAATGAAGAAACACGGATCCTGGATTACCGTATAGACGCTAATCCTGGTAGTGATTCTACTGTACTTTATAAAGAGAATTGTTTATAAAATACGTGAGGGTCTAAGGACAAGACCGATGAGTTTAGAAGACTACCGATTAGAAGAGTTGACCCTCTAAAGGTTAGTGAAATAAACAAGGGTTGAAAAAGGTACGAAAGAGTTCATAGTCTTTTTGAGTGAACGTGTATGTGGATATCAGATGCCAAAGGAGAAGGAGCTCCTCCTTTTGTAGTACCTTGACATCACAGTTTCTCAGCCCATCCTCTACCCTTGATCGGGCCCGGCCCAGGTAGAGGTGTCTCCAAGATTCCGGCCCAAGTCCTTAAGCCCATTTGCTGTAAGTGGGTTTTGATAAAAAGGAGAAAGTGAAATGCAAGGGGGGATGTTACCGTCCTGACGATAGTACGCGTGGTGTCCGCTGAATGGACGCCGATGGGCGGCGGGCACGTGGCGTCCGCCTATTGGTAGACCGAGGACAATGGGTAATCATTCTTTTCCTTGAACCTTGAGACATGTTGAGAAAGCCTGGTGTCAGGAAGATATCTTGGCTGGGAGGCTGCCACGTCGTCGTCCTTTCTGCACGTCAGACTGGGAGCAGTCTCTGATTGGAGAGGAACTCTGACGGGCAGCCTGTTGCGTCAGAGATATTTGCCTGGGGCAGGGGTGAGTCCCAAGGCTGCCCCGGAAGGCATCTTTCAGTTGTGCTGACGAAGCTTCAACTGGCTTGTTGGGGATGCTTTGAAGCGTATTGGGTCCGCTGACGTAAAACGGGCGGACGAGCTTGCGCCTGGCGTCGATTGGACGCCAGGTGTATCGCCGACGTAAAACGGGCGGTGAGGTTGCGTCTGGCGTCGGTTGGACGCCAGGTGTATCGCCGACGTAAAACGGGCGGGTGGACGCCAGGCGTTCCGCTGACGTAAAACGGGCGGATGGACGCCAGGCGATGCCGGTTTTTAGTTTGGGTGATGATATGGTATTTATGATGTTTTGATACCATATCCCTTCAATCAACATGTTATTTATACCAATCGATAACAATTATTCATTAAGAGTTGGTTTGGTTAATCACCTCGGTACCAACACGCATATAGTCAACGATTGGTTTAGTTTATTCTTAATATAGCTAGCAAGATTGTGGTAGAAATCCACAAACCAAACGTAACATGCTATGGGAATCTACTTTTGCTAAGGTTCCCCTAATGAGTGAGTGTATACAATAATGAATTTCTTTATCTTCATAATTAATATAGTTTTATTTCATGTTAATAGTTCGGGTACAAAAGTTTATAAGGAAGATGTAACAAAACAAAAAGTTTATAAAAGCAGGGTTGGGTTATTCTACAAAGGCTACAAAAAATGAGAAGGGTGAGAAGGATACAAAAAACACAATAGATCATCAAATATGACACAATGAGCCACAAAATATAACACAGTGCCAAAAAATATAACACAATGCTGAAGAAAAAAGACACAATGAATTGAAAAAATGACACAACGATGAAAATAAGAAAAAGACACAATGGTACATAAAAGACACAATGATATAACGCGTATTCTAAAAACTACAAGCTAAAACCCCAAAAAAAACGAAGACATAAAAACTAACGACGTAGGGTTCGATAAGACGATTCCAATGCCTGCTTGAATGAGTTCAATCGGAGTCCGTTTGATACCCTTCCTATGACTTCCTATTTTTCTTTCACTGTGTATTTGATCCTAACCCTATAAAAGTATTCAAGTGTTCTAAAATTAAACGTGGAATGAAACAAATGAATTTGGCTTCTTCATTAACTATTGATTTGAATTGTTAATCAACCAAGAGATTTACTACCGAAATGAAACACATCATAACCCACCATTGTGGTTTATTAAAATGAACTTTATAAAAATATAACATAGCTTGAGCCCAAGTGTTTCAGTTTTTGTACATCTCATAGTATTCGCACTAGCATCTCTATTTCCATCTCTATAATTAGACTAACAATAACTATCTTTTCTCTCTCATTTTTAATAAAATAATATTTTTTTATACTTTTATCATTATCTTTTATCTCTCCTCAACTCTCAACCACTTTCAAAAAAGTATTAAAAAATTATAAAGGGTGAACAATGCTACTCCAAATTTACTGATAAAGAGTAACATTTCCTTCTCCTTCACTTTTCAAGATATAGAGATTTCACTCTCATAGTATTATTATGGAAACCAATTGTGAATGCTCTCAATGTGTTTATAGGCGAGGTATTTGTTCATTTGGGGTAGGTTAAATTACCTGCTATACAATCAACTTTCTGTGGGCTAGGGGGCCTTTCTTTCCCCCCTTATCCATATCAGCGTCACGTCATTTCCTCTATCCCCTCCCCCTTTTTAAGGGAAATGATTCACCCTCCTTCCCCCTTCCATTTTTTTAAGTATATAAAAAAATCAAACAAGCGTTCACACACACCACCTTTTACAAATTATCTCACCCCCCCCCCCCCCCCCCCCGTCCCTCTTAACCCCCCCCTCTCTCTCTCCTCTCTCTCTCTCTCTCTCTCTCTCTCTCTCTCTCTCTCAACCCCCCCTCCACAAAATTTAATTAATCAGAAAAAAAAAGAGAAAAAGGAGAAAAAAAAGGAACGAGGCAGGAGGGGATATTTACCGTTGTCACCGAAATAGGGATGGGGGCGATGTTCACCGACGGGATGGATGCCACATGGGCTCCCCAACCAATTCCCCGTTCCCACACCATATGGTCTTATATGATAAGACTAAATAGTATATTGAGATGTGTGCCCCACCATCTTGAAATTAACACTTTATTGAGATATGTCCCTACCAAAATTTCAGGTCAGAGATAAAGAGTGAGATTTTTTCCAGCTCCGACAAGTTGGTTTTGTCATCAACAACCAACTTCAACTACATCAACATATCTTTTTCCCTTCGATTTACAACGCCCTTGAAGTTATTATCGCATCTCTAACGCCACAACGTAGTGACATGACTTGAATGACGGTACCGATCTCATCTTCTCCTTCACACATCTGCACCGCTACCGTCATCGGAAATGACCACCAACACAGTACAACATCCTAGCCGTCCCACTCCCTATTTTTCTCTCTCTTCGTGCCCGCCCATGTTTTTCCAGTGGCTCAAGATCAACCCCCCCCCCCCCCCAGGAAATAACCACCAAAACAGTACAACCGCCTAGCCGTCCCACTCCCTCTTTTTCTCTATTTTCGTCCCCACCTTTGTTTTCCAGTGGCTCAAGATCACCATAACCCCCCCCCCCCCCCCCGTGTTTATTCCAACATCACAAGAACAGACAACACCTCAACTATTAAATAGTATAAACTTGAGGTAGAGACAGGAGGAGTCAGCAGTGGTGACAGGTGGCAGCGGATCCGACCTCTCTCCTCTCTGTTTCGCAAGCCGTGGTGGTGATGATTAGTAGACAATGGTGGTTAATGTGGCGCTGGTAATGGGTAGTGACCAATGGTGGAGTGAAACTAAAATACAGAGAAAATGAGATGAAAATGTAGATTGGATAGAGAGAGGAAAGAGATTCCAGTAAAGTGAAATGTAGAGAAAGAAAGAGAGAATGATTAAGAAGAAACTGTACAGATGCCACGTATAGCCACATATACACGTTTACTGCATTCCAAAATGGTACACAAACATATGATAGGCGGCCCAATAGGGAGTGGCTGGCAGACGCTAACACTATTCAATTTACTCTCCGTTAAATATACTTGAATGAATTGAATTCTAGTTTGAGTAAATTGCCAAATTCGTCCTTGAGTTTATACCAAAATTGCTACATCCATCTAAAAAAGTTTTTTTTTTTCTCAATTGAACCACTAAGGTTTTCTAAACGTTGTCAAATCCATCCATTTATCTAACTGTACCATCCGGCCCCTCTCACCACCAATATTGTCCGCTTTGCCCATCCAGAGCTCACGGATTTGTTTTTGGTTGCCCTGGTGGAAACTTCCCAGAGGTCACCCATCCTGATATTGCTCCCACCTGAGCACGCTTAACTGTGGAGTTCTCCTCCCATCCACTAAAATTAAGCCCCAAAACGCGTTGATGATTTAAGAGGCAGAATATTACTTATGAACCAAGGATCTCTCCTGGCCACGGCCCTGTTAGAGTCTCATCGTCCCTGATGAGGTATGCACCCATCATCCCGAACGGCACAGGAATGGCTCTGATACCATCTGTAACACCTGGCCCCTCTCACCACCAATACTGTCCGTTTTGCCCATCCAGAGCTCACGGATTTGTTTTTGGTTGCCCTGGTGGAAACTTCCCAGGAGGTCACCCATCCTGATATTGCTCCCACCTGAGCACGCTTAACTGTGGAGTTCTCCTCTCATCCACTAACATTAAGCCCAAAACGTGTTGGTGATTTAAGAGGCAGAATATTACTTATGACCCAAGGATCTCTCCTGGCCACGCCCGATGTGGGATTTTCCTAGGGTGATTCGACACCCGGCAAACTCACTGTAACATCGCAAATTTTTTTCTCCAAAATTCTTGGTACTAGAAAGATCACCGCTTTACCTACTTTATATATTGTCTAATATATATTGATATAATTATTTTTCAAAACAATAATAATAATATTTTCATTAGGTATTGAAGTTTAGTTTTGGGTTATAAAAGTTTAACCCCAATTATAACAAAACACAATAACCCAAAGCCAAAACCCACTCCCTGAGCCCAAGACATGGTCAGCCCAATAACCTCAAAAAAATCGGCCCAGTATAAAATCTGCCCTTTTCTCTTCTTTTTTTTTGATACAGTTACAGTTACTGCACATCGACACCTCCATCCCTCCTTTTATTTTATTTTGACCATTGACTTTGCTAGGTTGACCACATGATTGGAGCTCGAAAAGGAAACCCCAATCAAATTTATTTTATTTTTAATCAATTTTTGTTAGTTTTAATCATAAATAAATCATAATAAATTCATTTTTCATATTTTTGCACCAAAATTTTATATAAATTCTTTCTATTTATTTGGAACAGAAATACAATTTTTAATTTAATAATTCTTTAACTTTTGTATTTTTAAATATTAAAGTTATATTTTAACAATTTGAAATAAATAGATTTAATATTCTATTTTTAAGGAAATAATTTTATAAAAATTATTTTCATACTTAAAACTTATTATTGTGACCATCTTTAATTTAAAATTTAAAAAAAGACTTTTGTTTATTTAATTATCAAATTTCTCTTATTTATCAAACATTTTATTTATTAATCAAACGAACACTATTCCCCAATTCGAAACCCTAGAATATACTTGTAGACTAGAAAGACTTAGACATATTTATTACCTTAATTATAGGGTAATACTTGGCATTGTTGGGCAACACATATTCTATTTTCACGAGACATAACATATTGCTAAGGTGAGTTTTACATAGCCCCTTTTCTATCTTTCACTATTTTTGGGGTGAAATATGTTACAACATTCTATATGCAATTCAATCATAAAGTGTCTATGTGTTTTTCTATGTTGCATTATGTCTTAAGCATGACTAGGGTAAGCACAATATTCTAGCATAATCATTAACATTGATCAGCCGACGGTATACAATGATAGATCTATTGGACTGACAATCCCACCCGGATACGTGCCTCCTACATAGGTACGTGGGTGATTGTTATCGCATAACATAATCGAGTGAACCATGAGCGTATGGGATGGACCACAATATAACAGTCACAAGGGTTGATTATGCACTCGATTTACTTCTAGTATGTTTTCACATATGGACTAGACTTGCCATGACACTTGAATTGTACAAGTTTTATTCGATTATCAAAACCTATGTAATTCTCACCAAATTTTGTTGACCCAAAAATATTTTCAAAATTAACATGTTTCAGGTAACAATGAAGCTGAGGCTTGAGTATGCATGAGGAATTATCATGAAGTTTTTGATTGAAGTTATTTGAAGTTTTTGCTTTAATTGATATCATGTATTTGGGATTTCTAGACATCACTTTATTTTGGATATTTATGTTATGAATAAATTATTTAAAATTTCAATTTATACCATGTGCTACTGAACAATCATCAATACGTGACATCCCGATGTTTCCGCCATCGGTTGGGGTGTTACACTCAGGGTAACATTTTTCTAACATATAAGTCTACCTTGGTGAAAACATTCATTTAACATACTTAACCGGGTCAGTTAAGTGTGGTTACATTACGTATTGTCCAGGGTTCAATGATTCAGAGGATCATTGGATCATCCTATGCACACACACGAGTCTTGAGTCTCGTTGTTGGTGAACGTACATAATTGGATTAGATGATAAACTTGAACCGCTTCGTATATGATGTGTAACGTGTGAATACGTGGAATAAGTGTTTAAGTGATACTTATATGGTTCTACATGATTGTATATGCTTAACATATGTTAGGATTGCATGTTCGTGTGTTAGGATGTGTTAAAACGTGTTTAAACGACAAAATTGGAAATTTGGGAAAATGAGAAATCTGGTTCGACTCAGAGGGGGGGGGGGTTCGAACCAAGCATGAATACTCTCATTCGACCTCTATAAAGGGTCGAATGAAACATAAGTATAAATACTACACTTTGCAACTTTTCATCATTTCACAACCCCTAGTTGCCTCTAAACACTCTCTCTCGACTCAAATCACTAAGGAAAGAGTTTTTGAACTTGTTTTGCATAAACTAACCTACAACCATCCTCCATGTCACAAAACAAGAGAAGATTCAAGGTGTTCTTGATCTAAAACCATTTACATTCATTTTGATTCGTTTTTTTAAACCCTAAGTGTCCAGATCTGATTCAAACATGTTTTCATGGATAAAAACCATTCTAACATCTTCATAAACAAAACCTTTTCATAAACAATGAGTTTTCATACAAATTAACATATGTTAATGGTGTTTTATGTTGTGTTGTGTTATGTATTGTTAGATGATAGATTGATGTGTAGATGTTGTAACAATGATCTAGGTTTGTTGTTGATGATGATTTATGATTGAGATAGGTTACAATTGGTTATTGATGATGTTTTGCTCATTTTTGGGATTTTGGGTTAGATCTAGGGCTTGTTTATGATGTTATTGATAATGATATGATTGGGGGTTTTCTTGCACAGGATAATATGGGCATATTGAGCTAATTGATAGATGATTTCGATAAGTTTCCATATCGGGTAAAGATTGCATGCGTATGATGTGACATTTCCATAATTTGCCATTTTGGGTAACTTGTAAAACGGACGGATTTCGGGATAAAATTGGTAGGGTTTTGTGGGAATATGTTAATGATAGTTGACTGCTGTGATTGGTGATGTTTCGTGATGTTTTCAGACCGATTAGATGCGTTTTGGTGCATTTTATGAAGTTTTGCAGCAAAAGGGTCGAACGTGAAACTCATTCGACCCTTCGTGGGGTCGAATGAAGCTCAAATAGGTCGAATGTGCATGCCTGGGGTCGAATGAACATTGTTTAGGTCGAATTAACACGTGTTAGGGTCAAATTAACATATGTTAGGGACTAATAAACATGTGTTATGCTTGAAACTTGCGTGTTAACCTTATGTGCTTGATTATTTGATGTAATGGGTCACCAACGGGATTTTGGGTCTGTCCAATGTGTCCGGTTAACGTTTAAACACATTTTTAAACACGCGTAGTCAAGATCTGGACAATCGGGGACTAGTTAACCTTCGGGTTAGTAGTCAAAACACTTATGCAAACTTATTGATAGGCCGCCACTAGTTGGGGCTATCGAACACGTGTCGGATTACTCTTTTATTTGAAGATGCAACCTAAGGTGAGTTTCACGGGCCTCTTTCTGTGTTTACGTTTTCGGGGGAGAAACATGCTACGTACTTGTTTTCATACTTATCATGTTATGCTAGTGTTACATTGTGTTCTTACTATACGATAGTTCAGTTTTGCCGTTGGACAGCAGTTCAGTTAGCCGAGGTTCGGCAGTTCGGTTAGCTGGGCTAGGCCGTTCATTTCACCGGGGGTTCGCTAGTTCAGTTATGCCTGGGTTGGCAGTTTGGTTGCACACAAGTGTCATGCACTTGGTATCGTATGAGCGTTTTCTTATGCCTGGGTTGGCATCCTTTTAGCATAACGGTAACTTTTAGAAACCTGTGGTAACTTTTGGTAATCTGTCGTAACTTATGGAAAACTGTGGTAACTTTTGGAGACTTTAAAAACTCTTGGAAACTTTTGGATGAAACTTTTTAGACTGTTGGAAACCTTTGGAAACACTTTTGGAAATGTTTTACTTAAAAACATGTGAACTCACCAGCATTTTGTGCTGACGTTTTTAGAATGTTTTCTCAGGTCTCTAAGGTAGCAGCTATTGATAGGCGCACGTTGTCGCACGGCGTCTAGGATTTCACTTCTATGGTTTTGAACATTATTAGACTCATAACTTTTACTTTTCGAGTTGTAAACACGTTTTATGCTTCCGCTGTTATGGTTATATTTTGAGAACTTAATGAATCGTTTATGTCGTTTTCATATCATATAGTTGTCGTTTATTGTGACCGTTGACTTGGATCCTGGTGTGTTACGCGCCTCGTGGTAAAACCCCGCATGTGGAATTTGAGGGTGTGACACTAACCCTATTAAAACTAACATTACTTGAGGGGTATATTTGTCATTTTACTTATTTGTTTTGTTTTATATTTTTTTTCTTATTTCTATTACTTTTAATATAAAAAATTAAGGTTTTTTTAACCATCCCCAACCCCACCCCTTCCCCGTCCCTCTCTCTCTCCCTCCCTCCCCCCTCTATTTCTCTCTCTCTCTCTCTCTCTCTCTCTCTCTCTCTATACACCACCATGGCACCACCATCATCTCCACCAACCCTCGTCATCACCACCTTTCACCATCATCACCACCACCAACCACCGACGTAGGAAGAAAAAGACCCCGTCGTCGCCTCCACCCCAAAAAACGACCGCATAAACACTAGAGACCTTTACGCTTAACAAAAAACGACGCGGCTAAAGTTTTGCTGCAAAACCTCAACGGAAGCAGTGATGATGGTTGTGCCAAGTGAGAAGGAAATAGATCTAGTGGTGTCAGTAGCAATAAACAAGGAACCCAAAGACTCCAATCATATTCCCAAAACTAAGGTGTGGCTCGACACCTTTGACCCTATTTATCGATTATTGGACCCTATTTCTGGCGTTTAATGCTTGATTCTGGCTATATGGAGTTTGTTAATAGTGGTGGTGGAGGTGGTGGGTATTCTAGAAAGAGGTGTTGGTAATATTGGTTCCTTCTTTGACATTGGTAGTTGATTAATACGAGAGACCTTATTGTTGTTGGTTGAATCTATTAAGCTCTAGATGACAACACACTTTTTATTAATACGTTGAGAGAGGGGGGGGATGAGTAAATGGCCACATTGCCTCTGCATTTAACGATGAACTTTAACAGGGGTTGGATTTTGGATGGATTTGGCACCAAATAATTAACCGTTGTTTGCCTACCACCAATTTCGTCCTCATTGTCGTTGCTACCATCACTATGCTCTACTCCCACCAAGCCATCACCTAATTTCCGACTTGAATTAGGCGGGTCTTCAATTCCTAGGTCGTAAGCCACCTGCTATTGACCGCCAACTGCAAAACTAGTCCGTTGCTATTTTGTTTACCTTAGTTATTGAACGAAAACCTGTCACTTGTCGTGTATAATAGAGTATAAATCTAGAATATTCCTAATGTAATTTAGGTAGATTATCTTGTAATTATTTTTGGTAATTTCTTTCTCCCCAAGTTTAGGGATTTGTATATATTATGATGAGATCAATGAGAACAGGGCAAGCATTGATCCATACTATTCTTCATGGTATCAAGAGCCTAAAACCCTATTCTCCTTTCTTTCTTTCTATTCGCCTACCTTCTTCCTTGTTTGATTTTTTTTCTCAGCCGATCCCTGTTCGATTTTTTTTAGCCGATCTCATCCTTCAATCGTCTATGGCATGTTACATCATTCACCCTGTAGTCACAGTCACAAACATCAAAAACTTTATCCCGCTAATTCTTGACCGTAAAACCAAACACTACAATACGTGGGCCGAATTATTCATCATTCACTGCAAAGCTTATGATGTGTGTCATCATCTTCAACAACGTGCCGCCACTACCTCCCCTTCCTCTACTGACAAAGACAAAGAACCAACCACACCAACCCATCTTGAGTCTTGGGATCGCATAGACGTCATTGTTTTACAATGGATCTACGGTACCATCTCTCAGGATCTCGTCCACACTATCATGATAACCAACACCACGGCCTATGATGTGTGGTGTCGCATTAAAAACCTTTTCCTTGATAACCAAGCTTCCCGCACAATCGCCCTACAAAAAAAAAATTAACACCCTCCTAGAACGATTTCCCAAATGTCCGGCTACTGTCAAACCATGAAACTTTTCTATGATCCATTAACCATCCTTGGCTCGACCATCACAGAAAACCAACTTGTCCTACAAATTTTAACCGGTTTAACTGATCAATATGAAAGTATCTCTCTCATTCTTCAAAAAACCCAACCCCTTCCCAACTTCTACAATACCCGTTCACGCCATTGTCAAGTTGAAGACCACAAAAATACCTAAGCAAAACTCTCCTATCAAACCGCCAGAACTGCCCTAAATACCACTACCGACAACCCCTCTCATTCCACACCCCAAAATCGAAACACCTATAACGCTCGGCCGCGTGGTCGTGGCCGTGGCAGAGGCCTCGGCTGACCCAATCCTGGTCATGACCGATCAACACAGCAGTACCCATCTCAGACATCATCTTCAGGATCTGGAATTCTCGGCCCAAGAACATCAGGTGCAAACGCAGCCCAGTCGTATTCAGCCCAGTCATACTCACCAACCGATATAGCCCATGCACTTTACAATTTGGCACTGCATCACAATGATCCATCATGGACAATGGACACGGGCGCCTCAGGTACAATGTCTCCTCAATCTGACAATTTACGTCTATTTTTAATTCTAGCATTATTCATAATATTATTGTTGGTAATGGTAAGACTATTCTGGTACTTGGACAGGGTGACATTACCTTACCCCCACCTTTCCCACCCTTTAACTAAAAAAAGTCCTATATGCACCCAACCTTGTTAAAAAATTAATAACTGTACGCCACTTTACAACTGATGACCAATTATCCATATAATTTGATCCTTATGGTTTTACTGTGAAGGATCTTCAATCAAGAAACCTATCTACCGGTGCAATATAGGGATGAGATCGTACCGTACCCGTACCGAAAATACCCGTACCGAATTTGAACAAAAGTGGGTACCGAGTACCGTACCGAATATATAGGTACGGTACGGGTACGAGTATGGGTATCGGTACCGTTATTTCGGTATGGTACCCGTTTGGTACCATTTTGTTATTATTTTTTTTCTTTTTAGAGCACTTGTACGGGTACCAAGTAGGTAAACAATTACAAGAATTAATTCTATACGGGTACCAAATAGGTAAAATGGATACGAATACCAAAAATACCATAATACGAAGTAAAACTTATAATCAAATTCAATAGTATAGGGATGAGCTCGGGACGGTATCGGTACCAACCGATACCAATCCCGAAAATAGCGATCCGAAAACTCCCAAAACCCAATACCGATACCGGTATGGTATCGGTATTTTACCTAAAATACCAATACCATACCGATCCCGTACCGATACCGAAAATACCGCAACCGAAAACCTCTAAATGTGAGTACCGATACCGAACACTCTCAGTTTAGTACGAGATCAATACGGTATCGGTTCGGGATCGGTATCGGTTCGGTATTCGTGGTTTATGCTCATCCCTACAATAGTATATAGAATTCGGTTCCCGTACCATTTTTACCCGTACCGATACCGAAAGTACCGAATACCGAAATCAGTAAAAGTGGGTACCAGTACCTATACTGAATACTTAAAATCGGTACGTGTACGGGTGCCGGTACAGATACGGTATGGTACGGGTATAGGTACTCGGAAAAAAATGCTCATCCCTAGTGCAATAGCTCGGGGACCTATACACTCTCATTCCGTCCAACATCACCAACCTCAACACTACGTCCACTTTTGCAGCTATTTCACAAGATACTTGGCATCAACGGCTTGGCCACCCAAGCCCAACTATTTTACAAACTTTGAAATCTAATAAATTTATTAAATGTGGTACTTTAGACAATAAAGTTTATTCTTCTTGTATTTTTGGGAAACACACTCGTCTTCCTTTTTTCTAATTCTAGTACAAGTACTTTTATGCCCTTTGATCTTGTGCACAGTGATGTTTAGACCTCTCCCATTATTAGTAATGGGGTCATCGGTATTATGTGTTGTTCTTAGATGATTACACTAATTTTCTATAGACTTACCCGATTTCCCACAAATCCGATGTTTTCACCATGTTTACCAAATCCACGACCTTCGTTCACACACAATTCAGGGCTAAAATAAAACTACTTCAATGTGACAACGGTCGTGAATATGCCAATAACCAATTTCACACCTTTTGTAACCAACATGGGATGCAATTTCACTTTTCTTGCCCATACACCTCATCACAAAATGAAAAGGCGGAGCGGAAGATTCGAACCATAAACAACCACATCTGAACACTCTTAGCCCACTCCTTAATGCCAAACACTTACTGTCACACGCCCTTGAAAACCGCAACCTACCTCCACAATATCATTCCAACAAAAATACATCACTTCCAAACACCCACCTAACGACTTTATAAATGCCTTCCAACATATGACCATCTTCGAGTGTTCGGTTGCCTATGCTACCCACTTATCCCACAAACCACCATTCATGAATTAGAATTCCGCTCCACCCCATGCGTCTTCCTTGGTACCCACCAAACCACCGCGACTACAAATGTTTAGACCTCAAAACAAACAAAATTACCATTAACCGTCACGTCCTCTTTCACGAAACCCTTTTTCCTTTGCCAAAAAGCCGAAACCCACCCTCCAAAATTATAAATTCCTTGATGACCCCATCCACCCTCAATTTATGTTCCCAGCCCAATCCCATCCTACAGCCCCTACTCCACCTACACCCAATCCCACCGACCCAAACATAACCCAAGTCCCAGGCCCAATTGATGCTACCTCACCTCATCCTCCCAATAGCCCACCATCGGAACCACTTCCTCACACCTCTAATTTACCTACTGACCACCTTAATTATTTGACCGGCCCATCAAACTCGACTTCCTCACTAGCCGTCTTTTCACCTCAGACTACACCATCATCACCCCGTTCCCCTATTCACCCATAACCGTCCCCACCTGTATCATCGCCAAGTCCCATACCTGTACCACCACCCCACCCGAACAATGCGAACCCGAACTATGTCAGGCATCACAAACCAAAACAAATATTTAACCTTTCCACCTCTACCATTGTTCCAATCCCCAAAACACCCCATGAGGCCCTGTCCAAACCAGAGTGGTACGATGCCATGGCTAACGAGTTTAATGCTTTAATTAAAAACAAGACTTGGGAACTTGTCCCGAGACAGGAATATATACATGTGATTCATAGTATGTGGCTTTTTGGCCACAAATACAGGTACGATGGCACGTTAGAACGTTATAAGGCTCGGTTGGTATGTGATGGCAGAAATCAAGAGGTCAGTATTGACTGTGGAGAAACTTTCAGTCCTGTGGTTAAACTCGCCACAATACGTACTGTTTTAAACCTTAGCCTTTTCACAGTCATGGTAAATTCATTAGCTGGACGTCACCAATGTCTTATTGCATGGTAACTTATCGGAGACGGTTTACATGTACCGGCCTATGGGTTTTCGCCACAAAGATTATCCTGATAATGTATGTTGTCTTAGGAAATCTCTCTATGGCCTCAAACAAGCTCCTCATGATTGGTACCAAAGATTCACCGATTTTGTGCTCTCTATTGGCTTTATTCAGAGCAAGTGTGATAATTCTCTATTTACTTTTTACCACGAGGGTGACATTGCTTACCTCCTCATCTATGTGGATGACATCATTCTCACATCCTCCACAGATTCCCTACGTGTGCAACTTATTCGTGGCCTCGCGGCTGAATTTGCTATGAAAGATCTTGGACCTCTCACCTACTTCTTAGGTATCCAGGTTTCCCGTTCTACTGCCGGCATGTTCTTATCACAACAATCTTATGCCTTGGATATCATCTCGCGCGCGGTATGGATTCATGCAATCCATTCGCAACACCGGTTGATACAAAACCAAAACTCAGTGCCACATCTAGTCCACCATTTGACAATCCAACTCTATACAGAAGCCTTACAGGTGCTCTCCAGTACCTCACGTTCACCATACCAGACATAAGCTATGCAGTTCAACAAATTTGTATGCATATGCATGACCCAAATATTGACCATTGGAATGCATTGAAACGCATCATTCAGTATGTCAAAGGCATGGCTGATTATGGGCTTACGCTTTCGACCTCTTCGGATATATCTTTACGTGCCTACACAGATGCAAATTGGGCAGGCTGTCCTGACACGCGTCGGTCTACTTCGGGTTATTGCATGTACGTGGGATCAAATCTATTGTCCTGGTCCTCCAAGTGTCAATATACTATATCTCGCTTGAGCGCCGAGGCAGAATATCGAGCCGTTGCAAACGTTGTTGTTGAAGTTTGCTGGATCCGGAATCTTCTACTTGAACTGCGTCGCCCGGTCAAATCTACTACTCTTGTTTATTGTGATAATATCAGTGCTATTTATTTGTGTGGTAACCCGGTACAGCATCAACATACTAAACATATTGAGTTGGATATTCACTTTGTTCGGGAGCATGTACAGAGAGGAACAGTTCGAATTCTACATAATCTGACAAGATTTCAAATTGCGGACATATTCACCAAAGGCCTCCCAAGAGTGTTGTTCGACGATTTTCGTTCCAGTCTCAACATACGGAAACCTCCCGTTCGACTGCGGGGGTGTATAATCGAGTATAAATCTAGAATATTCCTAATGTAATTTAGGTGGATTATCTTGTAATTATTTTTGGTAATTCCTTTCTTCCCAAGTTTAGGAATTTGTACATATTATGAAGAGATCAATGAAAAGAGGGCAAGCATTGATCCATACTATTCTTCAGTGTACGTTTCATGCACTACTTGTTGGATTACTTGAAATCAGCCATAAGTACGAGCCACCATATATTGTTCTGTTCATGGCAAGGAAGAAAATCGGGTATGATCAAAGTTGGATTAAAAGTCGCTAATGCGATCAGTTACATCAGCACTGAACTGCAGCTAACTTGATCACTGGTCTCTACTGCCATCTCAAACAGTACTCCCCGTAATCCGGTTGACCTGAACCATCTGGATGCTACCATACAACTCCTCGTAGCTCTAAAAACGAGCGGTCTGGCAGTTTCTTTCTGTTCTTGCAACGGGTTCGATCATTACTAGTTTGAACTAACCATGCTTATGGATTTAAACCATAAAAAATAACCATTATGCCAATCACACCATTCGGTTCAACCATATTCCCAATCTTACGTGTCCATCCACTACCACCACATTTAAATAACCAACATGGAGCTATTTTTTTAGTAACATAATATTATATCCATTCATTTAAAAAAAAACAGAGAATTCAAGAGAATGTCTTTCCAGTATCAATAACTTCTTGGAAAAATTGTTAGTGACATAATATTTCGCTATTCTTGAAATAAAATAATTGTATTTATGTATGAGTTATATAAATAAATTAGTTTTGTATTCTATCATATGAGAACATCATAACGAATCACACCACATCCAAAATACAGCTTAGATAAATGAGATATCGATATTTCAAATTGTATAGTTAAAACAACCAAATATGTGAAATATGAATCAAAATGAATTAAGCTTATTGTCAACTTGTCACACATAGGTGGGATGCAGCACGAAGCATTAAGTAGGTCGGGAGGGCCTTGGCCCCCACATCTAAAAGTTATAAATCCGTCAATAGTGGGATGATAAAACTTGAAGTGGTATATAAGAGGGAGCACTTTTTTATGGTTGTGCATGAATTGGTTCGGTTATCAGCCACGACCGAAACCAAAGCCATCGTTGATCTACAAATTAGTGTTTGGTTAGTCGATTCAGTTTATTCGATTAGTTTGTCGTTTAAGGTGAGACATCTTACCAGCCCGCCATGCTTATGTACATGCACCTTGTAGAATTTAAATCTCCCTACCTCTTAAATAAATTAAGGTGAGACATCTTACCACCCCACCATGCTAGTTGTGGGGTCCAAGATTGTTAAGTTTGAAATAAAATATAAAAACGAGCTTAAGTTAACTAAATATATATCTATGTTATTCACCCTCATTGAAACGAACAACAAATTCTTTGGCCCTGTGTATACACCCTTCTCAATGCCATTTATGTCTCAGCTTTTTCCTATTTTACGTCATCTCATCCTAAGGTAATGGTTTAATCCAGTTAACTTCGCCTAACCCTGTTGTTTAGTAATTTTTGGTTTAAAAAAATTAACTTAATCTGTTAGCATCTCAATAACATGTTAACAAATAATCTTTTTAACGCTTCTTAACACAAGAAGAGAGTAGTATACAACGCCAATTAATATGTCATGTCAATCTTAACTAGGGGTGGTAAAATGGGTAGGTTGGGTTGGGTTGGTTGATGGGTTTGGGTTAGGATGGGTTTGGGTCAAGATGGGTAAATTAAAAAAATAGGTTAGGATGGGTTTGGGTTTGGATGGTTTGGATTAGATTAAAATTAAAAAAAAAATTAAAATAACAATAAAAAGTTAAAAAGTAAAAAAAAAAATAGGAAAAAAAAACAAATTTAAAATAAAAGGTTAGTGACCGGAACCGTTTCGACTCGACCAGACCCGGTAACGACCCAGACCGTTTCAACATGACCCGTCCCGTAGCGAACCGGACTGTTTCGACCCGGCTGGGTAACGACCCAGAACGTTTCAACCTGACCCGTCCCGTAGCGACCCAGACTGATTCGACCCGGTCGGGCCCGGTAGCGACCCGGACTGTTTCGACCGGGGCCGGTAAACACCCAGACCGTTTCAACCAGACCCGTCCCGTAGCGACCCGGACTGTTTCGACCCGGCCGGGCCCGCTACCGACCTGGACCGTTTCGACCCAAACGGCCCGATAACGACCCAGATCGTTTCAACCTGACTCGTCCCGTAGCGACCCGAACCGTTTCAAACCGACCGGGGCCGGTAACGACCCAGACCGTTTCAACCTGACCCGTCCCGTAGCGACCCAGACTGATTCGACCCGATCGGGCCCGGTAGCGACCCAGACCGTTTCGACCCAATCGGGCCCGGTAGCGACCCAGATCGTTTCAACCTGACCCGTCCAGTAGCGACCCAGACTGTTTCGACCCGACCGGGCTAGATAACGACCCATACTGTTTCAACATGACCCGTCCCCTAGCGACCCGGACCGTTTCGACCCGGTCGGGCCCGGTAGCGACCCGAACCGTTTGACCCGACCGGGCCCGGTAACGACCCAGACTGTTTCAACCTGACCCGTCCCGTAGCGACCCGTACTGTTTCGACCCCACCGTGCCCGTTAGCGACCCGGACCGTTTCGACCCGACCGGGCCTGGTAACGACCCAGACCGTTTCAACATGACCCGTCCCGTAGCGAACCGGACTGTTTCGACCCGGCTGGGTAACGACCCAGAACGTTTCAACCTGACCCGTCCCGTAGCGACCCGGACTGTTTCGACCCGGTCGGGCCCGCTAGCGACCCAGACCGTTTCGACCCAACCGGGCCCGGTAACGACCCAGACCGTTTCAACCTGACCCGGACCGTTTCGACCCGACCGGGCCCGGTAGCGACCCGGACTGTTTCGACCCGGCTGCGCTCGCTAGCGACCCGGACTGTTTCGACCCGACCGGGCCAGATAACGATCCAGACCGTTTCAACATGACCCGTCCCCTAGCGACCCAGACCGTTTCGACCCGGTCGGGCTCGATAGCGTCCCGGACCGTTTTGACTCGACCGGGCCCGGTAACGACCCAGACCGTTTCTACCTGACCCGTCCCGTTGCGACCCGTACTGTTTCGACCCCACCGTGCCCGTTAGCGACCCGGACCGTTTCGACCCGACCCGGCCCGTCAACGACCAGACCATTTCGATCCGAACAGTCCGATCAACAACCCAGTCCGTTTGCACTCGATCAAACCCGCTAACGACTCGAACCGTTTCGATGAGATCAGTCTCGTTAACGACCCGTGTTGTTTCGACATTGTCGTCCGTTAACGACCCGAACGGTTTCGAACCGACTGGGGTGATCAACAAATGCAAAAGATATAATTTTTTGTTTTTAATGACATTGTTTTTTATGAGGCATCAACGCTTTTGGTGTTTAGTGAGTTTTAATTCAGATTTGTATATGGTTATCTAAAAATACCCATCCTGACCCATTGGTTTTTTTGACATACCCATCCTAACTTACTTACCTATTTTCTACAATTAAAATTACCCATCTTAACCCCCTTGAAAATTATACTAAACCCATTTTAACCCACAAGGTCAAATTTTAAACCCAAAACAACCCAAACTTAACTAGATGGGTTAAAATTATCAGGTCTAATCTTACCTAATAGATCATATGTTAGAGTAAATTTGAAAGCAATAAACAGTCCAATAGTTAAAAAACATGCATAACGTGAGATGTCTCCAAATTATTGAATGAAGTGTTTAAAACTCATTTGTCTTAATCATTGCTTATGTGGGCCTTAAGCCCAAAAGGCAAACTTGGTGCGCTGAAGTTTAGAAGATGATCGAAAGACACATTCTAAAAGTGAAAAAAGCAACCCACATGGGGCATGGGTTGTGAAAATGATGAATATATCCTTTTAGCTGTCTATAACCACTTGCCACCTTTCTATAACATCTTCCATTTAGTTTGACCGTTTCAGAAAGGCATCCGTTAAAATTACTAAAAGTAACAATCCGTCTTTTTTTTTTTTTTTTTTAAAGATTTAGATCAATGGAAATCCTTATACAACCCTAACCTATTGGTCTCAAGTTCGAATCCCTACCGACGCACCGGTGTCCTCCTTGCCTAAGCTCAAACCGTCACGGGGAATTTTTTTGTGGTGTGCATGGATCGAACCTGTGCCCCCCCCAGGATGGGAACCCCTAAGGGAAAACCCACCCTACCTCAAACCAGCTGAGCTAGAGATCATTGGCAACAATCCGTCTATTAATATCATCCCATGACCATATATAGAAGATACAATGTGAAAATATTATTGTCCGCCTACCTGCTATCTTTATATAATTTGCCTCATGTTTATATAAAAAAAATTGTTAATTAAGTAAAACGCTTGTATTACTTGTAACTTTGTATATAGTAGAGAAATATAGATTTGCTAATGTTACTAGTTAAGATGTAATTACTCATGATTTAGTGGTCTCGTGATATGATATGGTGTTTGTCCTTAAAAAAGTAATATGGATTTAAATTCTTAGATGTGGAAGTTGATAGGTGGTTAAGGTGTGAGAAAAATGTTGTTCACAATCAAAAAACACATGTAAAAGACAAATGTAAGATATAAATTTACAATGTCACATTAAATGAAGAATATTGTTTAAGTTATTTTAAATCATTTTTTTTAATGGCAAATTTTTATTCCACATTTATTCCATCTCACCTTGCATTTGTAAGGATTTGAACTCATAACCTTACATTTGTAAGGAGAGACACCATACCACTAGACCAAGAGGTCACAGGTGTTATTTTTAATCATTTCATATTATTTTATCATCATTTGTTTTTCTTTGATCCGACCCATTTATGATGCGATCCATTTTTCATACCGAGTAATCAAAATTCCATGATTCGCCACTAATTATACATGTTTTTTTTAACGGCAAACAACTTTATTCATCACCCAAAAGATACAATACAATTTTTATTTTTAGCATAACATGTATACGGGGTATTAAGCGGGTACATTTAGTAAAAGATGTGTGGAAATAAGGTGTGAGTAATTTAGCACAACATTTTCAGAATCATTTGTTTAAATATTTATATATAACATTACAAGCATTGAGTTACAACTTATAACATGTCGGGATGGAACCAATGGACCAAACATATGATAGCTAACGATTGGTGACCAATATACTATGTAACACAAACATGTTTATCATCATTATCATATGCGATGATGTTGTAGTTGCAAGAGCCTAGAGTAAGCACCTTCTGGTCGACTTATAAGTTCACCATGGCTTCCTTGTTCCACAATTCGACCATCTTGGACCACACCGATACTATCAACGCCTCGGATCGTTGATAACCGGTGGGCCACCAACACTGTCGTTCGGCCCTCATTAGTCTTTCGAGTGCTTCTTGAAGCACGCACTCTGATTCTGCATCTAGTGCACTAGTCGCCTCGTCTAGTAACAGAATGGTTGGATTTTTTAAACAGCTCGGGCTATCGCGATTCTTTGTTTTTGTCCACCCGAAAGTTGGACTCCTCTTTCCCCGACCGGGGTTTTATATCCTTCTGGCAAACCGCTAACGAATGTGTGCACGTTTGCTGCTGTTGCGGCCGCTATAACTTCAGCCTCTGTCGCCCCGTCTTTCCCATAGGCGATGTTTTCCATTATGGTTGTAGCAAATAGTGCTGGCTCTTGTTGGACTAGACCGATTTTCAACCGAAGAGACTTTAGATTTAACCGTCTAATATCTTTCCCATCGACCATAACTTTGCCCGCGGTTGGGTCATAGAATCGCTCGATTAATGCAATAACCGAGCTTTTCCCAGAGCCACTGGCTCCAACTAGAGCCTGGCTCTGACCGGCCCGTATTCTAAGGCTAAAGTCCTTGAAAACGATCACATCGGGCCTCGAAGGGTATGAGAAGTCGACATGACGCAGCTCGATCTCCCCCCTAATAGTTTCAACGGGGTCAGCATCTGGATCGTCCGGGTCAATTCGTGTTGATCTATCGAGAATGGAGAATACCGACCCGATGGATTCACCGCCTCTGATGATCTCAGGAGCAAGGCTAACAGTTTCGGCTACTGAGTTCGCGGTGATGACTAGGACAATGAATACTTTGATTACTTTTGAGAAGGTTGAAAGGCCTTTGGTAACAAGGTGCGCGCCATACCATAGGATTAGAGCTTCGGACGCGTATAGAGCCAGTTGGGAGACGCCGAAGATCATGCCCGAAAACTGACTACGACGAAGGCTTTGTTTTTGCGGGACACGCAGTTCAGCAGAGAATAACGAAAGGATCTTATCTTGCGCGTTGAAGGCTGCAACGGTTCGAATATTGCTCACCCCTTCACCCGCAATCATGCTCGTTTTCGCATGAGCTTTTGCTGTGTCTCCAGCAAAACCTTTAAGGGAAAGTTGCTGCAAAATGCAAAATTAATCATGTTATGTTATTGTTAAACATAAATAATATACAAGATACATCTACAATGTCAACATTCTACAACACATTGTTACTTTAGATATAAAATGTAACATTCCTAACACGCATGAGGTTTTGTTTTAAGAAGATTATGGGTATGTTTGGCAAAATTAGCTGGAGGCTGGTAGCTAGAAGCTGTTAGCTGGTAGCCGCAAGCTGGAAGCTGGAAGCTTTTTAAATATATTTTGGTGTTTGGCACAGTAGCTGAAACTTTTAATAAAATGTATAAAATGACCAAAATGGGCATAATTAAAAACTTGTAAAGAAGGTTTTTATTTTATTTTTAAAATAGAATGGGTATTTGTAAAGAAGGTTTTTCTCTAACCTAAAAGCTTTCAGTTGTTTGGTTGAAGGAGCTGGAAGCTTGAAGCTCATAAAAGCTCATAAAAGCTCCTAAAAGCTCCTTGCCAAACATACCTTATATATTAACAAAAATGACATAACTACCCTTCTTACTTACTGTGGAGTAAAAAAGTGGGGAGGGGTTAAAAGTTAATAATAATAAAGCCTGGGACCATGAAGTGTTAGAGAAGTAAATGGGTAAGTGACAAAACGACACAACATTCAGTCACTCACTCAGATTGTTGAAAACCAATAATAAATAATAATAATAATAATAGTAGTAGTACAGTGATCAAATACAATCAATATGAGAGAGTGCAGAAGGTTTGAATGCACGAGAGAAGAAAACAAAAGACTCCCTCCTAAATAATGCATCTGACAACACAGCCTCCCATCCCATGGAAATTACAACTGGAATAGTGAAAGTTAAATAGCTATAAAAGTATTGAACAGAGCGCACCAACGGTCAGGTCACGGGCTTAGAATCTCTGCTCTCCACTGTCTCATCCCATGTCTCAGGTAGGTGGTATACCGAGCACGTTTATGAGTGAATTTAACATCTTACACTCGTGATGGTCTAAGCCATGTGAGGTCGTGGTTAAAAAAAAAATATGTTTTACCCGACTCTAAAATAAGATTGTTTTTATTTATTGGAATATTGGATTTAAATAATCCCAACTATTATACTTATTAGTAGTCACAAGTCTCAACTTTAAAAATCATTGTAGACGGTCTTAAATTTAAACCTATTTTCCTTCGGTTGTCCCATACTAACCAAAAGTTAAAAGTCAAAGTTTTGCTGACGTGAAGTGCTTATGTGGTAGTCCACAATAACAAAAACGGGGGTAACTTTTAGTTAGCATGGGACCGTCGAGAGAAAATAGGTTAAAATTTGAAACTGTCTGCAGTGATTTTTAAAGTTTGGACTTGTGACGGCCAATATATAGCTAATAATTAAAACTAGTAATAAGCCCATTTTTGCCATCAAGACACTATTCTCTAATGTGATGCATCTTAATATATAGAGTAATAATTTAAATCTAATATTTCTTATTTATTTGACAATAATATATAAATTTTCCACAATTGAGAAGTGGGCGTGAGTCTCGGGAAAGTATGAACAAGAAGCACATGCAGGGCACTATATGTATTTATAACACTTTGAATATACTAACTTGTCGTTTTATAACAAGATAATATTGCCCAAAATCAAGATTCGGTATTATGAAAACTGGTGCTTAAACTAATAAATATATAATTTTATCTTCTTTTCATGTTTTTAACTTTTTTTATTAAATATATAAGATGTGATAAATGGAAGAAGGTGTAATAAATTACCTGAGCAAAATGGGCCAAAACAAGGAGAGGGAAGGTGGCAAGAATGAGGAGTGAGACTCTCCATTCGACAATAAATGCAACAACGAATGACGTAAGCAGAGAAGTCATGTTCTGTAGTAAAACAGAAATCCTCTCGGCTATGGCTGATTTAACGTCAGCAGCATCTGTGGCTAACCGGGCTGCTACTAGACTTGAGTTGTGTTCCTCTTCATCGAACCATCCCACTTCATTCCTCATGATCGCTACAATCATAAAACACTACAAATTTATCTTCTTCTTTTTTTCACAAAAATAAAACAAAATTATATTGCAAAATTAGGAGTCTAAACAAGTGACGTCTAGCCCTAAGCTAGACTTCAGCTTGTTTAACTTACTAGAGCTCGAGCTATGCTAGTGAATAGTATATTCGAGCTCGAATCGTGCTAGGCAATTTTTATATGGTATTTAGGATCCATACACCCTATAATTAGGATTCATACACCATGGTCCACATCACAGACCAACAGGAAGCTGTCACATACTCAGAATGTGATGTCATACCCCTCAAATATGATGTCACAGGGTGTGTGAATCCTAGAACCCTTTATATGTACATATTTGAATATTTTTAATGTGAACTTATTTTTTTTTTTTTTTAAATATGACAGAATATATAGTTTTAGTTATTTTTATCTTAATTTTATATTTTTTTTTGACAAAAATAATATAGATGTTTATTATTTTTTTTATTAAGTAATATTCCCATTCCCATTCAATCATCACGAAAATTTTTATATATAATAATAATTATATAAATATATATCAAGTATACTAAATAAAATTTATATAAATAACATGTTGGTTTAGGCTTCAACCAGCTCAAGCCCGATAAGTGAAGCTCAGGCGCTTGAGCTCGGTTAAGCAAGCCGATCTCGAGTAACTCACGAGCAGCTTAGCTCATTAATTTGCAGGAAAGTATACCTGAAAGCATCATTCTCCTTACTCTTGTAGTAAGGTTCTCTCCCATGATACTAAAGAAGTAATGCTGGATCAAGTATGCAACAACAGCATATAAACCAGCTCCAACATAAATAAACACATATTCTTTTGTCTTCCTCTCCATTTGAGCAGGGTTGTTAAAGTAGAATACTTCAATCATATTGCTCATCACAATCGCAAATGTTGGACCGATGAATCCGGATAAAACAGATCCTACAGCCCCCATTATCGAGTAAGGCCATTCAGGCGCATTCATCTTCAAAAGACGGAAGAAATAGTTACTTGGAGCCGGATTCTTTCTATCTGTTTCGGCATTGGATGTCATTTCTATTCGGCCATCAGCACCAGTGCTGTATGAGTAGCTTAAGTTTCTCAAGCTTCCAGACCTGAGGCTGAGAGACTTTGTGGACAATGAATGGCTTAATCTTGTTGAGCGCGTGCGACGAGTTGAAGGATTTGAAAAGTCTCGGGTTCCAGCCATTTCTTGAAATCTTATTAATGAGGCGTAAGCGCCAGCTTTGGATATTAGTTCTTCGTGTGTCCCGGTTTCCACAATCTGTCCTTGTTGGATAACTGCTATTGAGTTAACATTTCTTATGGTTGATAACCGATGTGCAACGACGACAGTTGTTCTTCCAACCATTAATCGGTCAAGGGCTTCCTGAACAATACTTTCGGAACCTGAATCAAGGGCGCTGGTTGCTTCGTCAAGGAGGAGTATTTTTGGGTTCTTTAACATTGCTCTAGCGATTGCGATTCTTTGTTTTTGACCGCCAGATAGCTGGACGCCACGCTCGCCTACTTGCGTGTTGTAGCCATTTGGAAGCAAGGTAATGAAGCTATGAGCATTCGCTGCAGAGGCTGCTGCTTCCACTTCAGCTGTAGTTGCATCAGGTTTTCCGTAAAGTATGTTTTCGAGGATCGTAGTGGCAAAGAGTGCAGGCTCTTGGTTCACTAGACCAATTTGATCACGCAACCATCGCAGTTGCAGCGTCTTAATATCCACATTGTCTAGCAATATTTGCCCTGCATAACCCCTCAAATTAGTTTCAAAAAACAAGCCATTCCCTAAAAATAAAACGTTTAGCGAAACTTACCTTGACTAGGGTCATAAAACCTTTCTATCAGCGAAACGACTGTGCTTTTACCCGACCCGCTACCACCCACAACAGCGACTGTTTTTCCCGCAGGGAAAAAAATCGAGAAGTTTCTGAAAATAAAAACATCTGGCCTTGAAGGGTAACTAAAAGCTATTTCCTTAAACTCAATATTGCCATTGACCTCCGCTAAACGCAACCCGTCTTTAGCGTCTTGAACGATAGTCGGGCTTTGCTTAATGATCTCCATCAACTTATATCCAGCAGTTTTACCTTTGCTGAATGCTCCAAGATTTGAAAAAGACTGACCCAAACTCCTGTTATAAGTTATAACCAATTTGTATGAATTAAACTTTTAAGTTTTAAGAAAATGATAATTAATTAAATTTATAAAATAAAAGAAGTATAAATCTTACATGCCACCAACAATGGCAGAGAAAATAGCAGTGAATGCTTTCCCACCATCTGTTTGCCCATTCCTAATAAACACACCAGCATACCAAAACACAAGTGCCCATGACATGCATGCAATTCCATATGTACATCCTAGTCCCAACCCCTTCGCCATTCCCGCCTTATACCCGAGCTTAAGGGTATGCTGTATTGCGTCCGAATATGAGTCCAAAGCCTTGGTCTCGCCCACGTACGAGTAAACCGTTCTTACTTGTGCAATAGCCTATTAAACATCATCATACATTACTAACTTTCAAAGTCAACATTAAAGTCAAAAAAATGTAAAAACATATTAATAATTCAATACAAATGTATATGATTAAGTTAGTAGTTGATTAATACCACACTAAGGAAACAAGAGAGAGTAAAAGTAAAGCAACATTTTAAGCAAAGTGTTCTAGTCACTATAGCGCATGCTGTATAATACTTTAGTAGCATTGAATCATTTATTTATGACCATAAAGTAACTAATTAATTTTTATCAATATACACAAATAACTTAAAGTAACCTATGATCACCTGTTCAGCAATAATGCCAGCATTGGCATACGATTCCCGGCTCTTCGAAGTAAGACCCGTAAGTGTATACGCGTATAAACCACCCGCGAACGCAATGCCCGGTATCACCGCAACACTCAGCAGAGCTAGCTTCCATGCTGACACAAAACCAACCACCAGTCCAGCCAAAAATGTAGACAGATAATGTATAAAGTTTCCCACCTAAAATATCATGAAGTATAAATTGTTAAAAGAGTGCAATAATCATCAATATGGTGTCAGGCGCAGGTTAATCAATCCATGCTAACTTGCGCCGGTATTTTTTTTTTACTGGACCCTACAGTAACGTCCCACAACATTTAATGGATCACGCATAAATGATGATAAGCTAATAATTGTTATTATTCCGTTACAAACAAATGTTCCATTCTAGAATTTAATTTAGAATTTATTACTGTGTTGTGTCACAATAAATGATATCGAAAAAAAATATACTACATATTGTTTAAAAAGGCTATCACTATTTGTTGGTCGTTCAAAAAAAAAAACTATTTTAGGAAACGATATATATATACACAATAAAGCGCTATTATAAAGCGCGAATAGCGCTAATACCTTCTCGCTAATGGCGTCCTGAACGAGAAGTGTGTCCGTCGAGACGCTAAAAACAATATCACCTGTCCTTGCATCCGTATCGTAAAATCCTACGTCCTGTTTTAAAACGGCTTCTAGGTACCTCTTCCTCAACGCGCTCACTTGTCGCTCACCCGTGTACATCCAACATCCAATCTCTAGTACATGTTCATTGTTCATCACAAGTTTATAAAAAAATTAATCATCTAGTTAAGTATCATTGATTGTGGTTAATTTGTTAATATGATTTTAGTTTTGGTTGAAACTTGAAAGTGATGGGAACAGATGGAGACTGAACATGAAAAAATATTCGAAAATTTGACCATGTCGTCACTAAAAGGACAAACATAAGCCACGTGCACCTGATCCTTTATCAATGGACTAAAATAAATAACCACTTCATAATAATAATAATAATAATCAAACATGAAATCAATAATTCCATAGCTTAACTTGTTACTTTATATAGAAGTTAAAAAATTAACTTAACCGTGTCAGGATATTTTCAGTTTTATTTTACTAATTTAGAAACTTACAGTAGTAAAAATTAACTATAACCATCTAAGTAAACTGTGTCAAAATATTGTCCGTTACATGTACATGTCATGGTAAAAAAAAAGGTTTAAAGAAATAAAAAATAAGGGATCGGGATTAAGTTCTCACCAGCATAAGACGAGACACACACGACCAATCCGAGGTACACAAAATACAAAGCATACTGCAAAAACAATTTACATCAAATTATATCATACAGATCTAGAACCAGTAAAAAAACAACTTAAAAAGTTTATATATTATATAATATTATAACTATATGTAACATTATATTATAATCACCTTGGAGACTTCATGGGTCATGGTATTTAAATCTGATTGGTTTTTACCAAACCCATTGACCATTTGACCAAACAATAAGAAAAAGAAAGGCATTGAAGAACCGTGAATGATGGCACCGATGGTGCCGAGAAACATGAGGACATAGTCGAGGTTATCAGCGAATGAGAAGAGTTGATAGAAGGGTAGAGACTGTTCCTTCTTTTTGTCTGCTAGTGGTGGCATTGGCTTGGTTGTTGGTTCAGTTGTGTCCGACATTTTTTAAGGTTTGGATGGTTGGGTACTTGGGTTAGGGTGTGTGTTTGTTTGTTTTTTAAGATATTAATTAAGGGTGTGGAAAAGAGAGGTGAAGTGCCATGAAGGATGAAGAGAGAGAGAGAGAGATCTGGAAGTGGAGAGTGTGAGAGAGTCAGAGTGTGGCAATGAGTCAAAGGAGAGTGGGGTGTGGGGAGAGGGAGAATGTGAAGTTTGGGTTATATAAAAGGAGAGGTGGGTTTAGACTTGTATTTAAGTTTAACCATGGTTTGCAAATAGAGTTGTGAATTTCTGACACGAGCTGAAAATACGATCTGAATTTAATACGAAATTAGTGGGTTTAGGTTTAGTCTAAATGGGTTCGAGTCAGATTTGGGTCGGGTTGGACCCGTCAACCCGCGAACCTGACCCGTTAAGCACCCTTATTTGCAAAGGTGGGAAGGGACAAAAGTTTAATTTTTGTTATTAGAGGGGACGGGGTGCTTATCGTGAAGCACCGGTAACGAACCAAACATAGCCTGCCACAATTGGACCACCATTCGTGAACCCTACATCCGTGGAGCACCTGGTTTCTCCCTCTTCTCTGCATCTCTCTCTCTCTCCCTCTCCATCTCTCTCTCTCTCTGCAATTGTGATTGCACCCGTGAGATAAGCCACGAAAACCTTCCGCGGGACTAGTGTTATAGAAATAACTTTGGTGTGACAAGTGATATACAACCTTGAGATTATAAGGGTGAAGATGGCACCTTGAAGACGGGGGTTCGGGTTGGGTGGGAATGGACGCTGCAAATTGTAGGAGATCTGATTTGTGATGGGAATTTTTGATGATGAACAGCAAGAGATGATTGTTGCCAACAATTTAAGAATTCTATATGAGAATCGAGTTATTTTTTAGTGTTTGTTACAAGTTTGGTAAAGATTATGCGACACTCGTGGGTTCATTTTGAAGTGCCCCTCACGCATTAAGAAAATACTAAAAAACAACTCTTTATGTACTACATGAGAATCAAGTTAGTTTTTAGTGTTTGTTACAATTTTGGTAAAGATGATGTGAAACTCTTTTATCAGATCATGTGTAGTGATGGGTTAATTAGGTGTGAAAAGGGCTTTTGGCGTCCCATTTCACTTGGCTACATCGCCCCCAAGTATAGCTGTACAAATTGTTTTTTTTTTTTTGCTAAACCGGATGGCTACAATACCAATTCCTTCCTGAATTGGTTCGGTTTTGGACCGGTTTGGTCGGCCACAAAATCGATTTTTTACCCGGTTTCGGTTCGGTTTTGATTCCGTTTCGGTTTCGGTTTTATTCTGGTTCACTTGAGCATTTTTTAAAATCAGAATAAATTACATAAAATTTAACTTTTAATAACTTTTAGGGTTTTTTAAAGTGTTTAATACAAAAAAATGTGTTTTTCGTAAACCGGTTTCTGTTCCGATTCGGGTTCTTTTGTCCAGTTTTATCGTCGGTTTTAGCCCGATTTTCGATTCGGTTTGGGATTTTTTCCCGGTTTCATGTGGAACCGGTTTTAACCGATTTCGGTATGGGTCGGTTTTGCCGTTCTCGGTTCTGAACCGGTTTTTTTTTTTTTTGTACACCTCTACCCCAAGGGCACCAAATGTATTATTTGGGTTATTGGGTGAAAGTTTTCACGGGGCAAGTCACATTTCACCAACCAATCAAATCTCTCCAATTTTCATCTGCCAATCACATTATTTGTTTTAAATTTAAAAAAAAAATAAAAACAATAATCTATATCTATATTACATTATTAAAGAAACTTGATGGATAGTTTGGTAATTTTACATCAAGTTTAAGATGACATACCAAGAGTCATAGTGCAATTTCCTAATTTTTGCCCCATTTCTTCCCCTTATGTCCATATTGTGCAAGCTTTGATGACAATTGTACAAATGACTAATGCACGAATTCTATATCATTGTTTTTGAAACCGTTCATTTATTCCGCTTTCAATGGCATTGTCTCTTCAACATCCCATCACCACCCTTTTCTATTTATTGTACACTAGCTTTTTATCCCGGGAGCGTCCCGGGGTTAAAAAATATAACCATTATAATAATACTAATACTAATAGTAATAATTATTACTCTTGTAATTAAATAAATAAAAAAATAACCTTGCTATAAGGTGACACCATGTGTTGCAGTGTTGCGTGATTCTTTCTCCTAGCTTCTCTTGATGAAGTATACCTATCAATCTTTAGAAGGGTAAAATTCCAATGATAGCATAGCGATTGGGCTGAATTTCAACATCGTAGATAAGAATCTGGTTTAAAAGAAAAAACATGATTAATGAATAACCTGAACACTTTGTGTTTTTTTTTTTCTTGTATGAACGAAACCCCACAAAAAATAGTCGTTTTTTCTCCGTTTTTATATAGCACTATGGTACTCGTTGGAAAGATAATAAAACACTCGTTAATTTGGTTTAATTTTTTTATTTAAAAAATCTCGTATATAAAAGATATTAACGTTTAAAAATTATGGGAAGAAACATAAGAGAGAAAAATTTAAATTTGTTTTTAAATTCTTTTTTCTTAAAATAACTCAATTTAATCTTAGTAATTGAGAATAAATTTAGGGTTTTATGTTTATCTTTTTTTTTAATTAAAAAAAATAATTCAAAAACACTAAAATCTTACAATTATGATGCCACGTGGCAGTTTCATGGAGAGGTTAAAGGCACCATTGCACGCCACGTCAGCAATGTTCAATTCTTTTATATATATTAATAGATGATTGAGTGCTCAATTAAAGAGTCTTCCACATCAATGAATATGTTTACCTTTTCATATTGATATATTCATGGTAAAAATGCAGTGATGAGGAAGATCTCAATGATGTTCCTAACGATGATGAGTATAATACTGATGATTCTTTTCTGCTTTATGGCCCAGAAAACTTTGTTACTAGGTACCATTGTCATCTACTCTTCTCCAACTGCATATAATTTTACACATCTTTTTAAATTGCTCATATACCACGCTCTTACTTTGATTTTATTTACCTTAATAGATCGTTGACCTTTGATCCTTTTGGTTGGTTTGTTATTACAAACATGCTTTTGTTGTCATCATGTTGGAATTTGGAATTTTGTTAGGTGTCATTTTTCTTTAAATTGTAATACCATTTATTTAATCTTGATATTCTTCTTGTCAAACAAGGATATGGAATGCTATTATGAAAGTTTGTTGTTTCTCAAGCCAGTGTTATGCTAATAATGATTACTTAGAAGAAGTTTATAAGGTTAGTCACATGTTCCTTTAATTCGGTGTTTGAATTCCACTACGTTTTCATGCAATCTTTTAAGAAGTTTATTATGTTAGTCATCCCAAGCCTGCAACTTGCATTCTTCCCCTGCCAGCCCCATTGTTTAATTGTTCATGAGCTCAATCAAGTATGTAATGATATGTTCGTCATTAACGCTCATTCTGATGAAACGTTCTTCATCTACAAATGGTAAGTCATTTTTTTCACACTCATGATACTCGATTACATTTTTAGTCGATTATTGACACTAGATTACCGTGTTATTAGATTAATGGTACTTATGTTTTTTCTTACGATTCTTCAGGTTATTCCCTTAGTCTTTTAGCCGAACATGCATTAAGACTGTCTATTTCATGTATTAAGCTTAGTGAAATTAATAGAGTAGTTAATAAAATTTGAAACTTTGTATTTAGCTTATCCAATAGTGGTGGTTGTATTTTGTACTAATGGTTGTTGACTCAAAAGGAGGAATCTTGAAAACACTCTTTTGTATTTTTCATTATTTTTTATATTTATAATAATTTATATGGTCATTGTTGCTAGATTGTTGTAATTAGTTGATATTGGGTTTGTCTCATGGCACTCCTATGCTTTTTATATGGAAAACAACCCCACAAATAGAATACAGTGAAAAAGATATCGTTGTTTTTTTCCTTTGTCATCTGATGCGACCTCACTCGCACCAATTTCATGACTTAGTTGCTTAATTGTAAATATATTTTTCTTTTTGTGGGTGGTGTGTTTCAAATGATAAAATTGAAACTAAAGATTCCAACTTTTTGATGGTTTTGGTTTGGTAAACTGAAGATCAACCATAGCTCCTGCCGAAACCTTTAAGGTTGTTTCATAATGCCGGTAAAGTTCATATTTTATTATAATTAAATTTTTTAGTTCTATTGCTTCGCACAAACTTTATGTCACCATAACGAATCATCCACAAACACTATACACACTCGTCACAAACCCCAACAAAAACTATGAGTTAACAAAACAAACGTACCCGCAGCAACGTGCATACATTCCTACTAGTAATAATTGAGTAATGATTGGAAGGGGCTTGAAACCACTACCCCCTCATTAATTTCAAGTTTTTTAAGCCACGTGTGAGACCCACATGACACATGTCACAAAATACCCTAAAGAGAGACTGAAATTAACCCACCACTACACATAGTTTTAGTTTGCTCATTTTGAAGTGCCACTCACGCACTTAAGAAACACTAAAAAAACAACTCTTTACGTACTAAGGTTGTAACTTGTAAGCTAGTTGAGTTAAACTCAGGCATGATTCAACCATATTAGATAAATTATGAGTTGGATTTTATAGTTTGATAAGTCTTAGGGGCTGTTTGGTTGATTTAGTGATGAATCATTAAGAGGTCTGAATGGTTAAGCACTGAATCATTAAGTTGGACCTCTTAATGGTTAGTTTTCTTGTCCCATGTTAATAGGGGAGCCTCATTAAAGTTCAACCTAGTTCAGTGCTTAATAGTTCAGTGCTTAATGGTTCAACCACATCTCAAATCTTAATGATTCAGACTTAACCATTCCATTCAGAAGCTGAAACAAACACACTGAATGTTGAATCATTCAGCGCTGAATGGTTAAGAGACCCATTAAGAGGCTACCAAACAGCCCCTTAATGATTCAAGACCTAGTTCAAAGATACGAGCGCAATTCAAAAGTTCATATACTTAATGTATTCATTACATGCCATGCTTAATATTTAAACAAGATCGACAGAGAAAGATGATTTCGTTCTTACATATGGACTAAGGTCGTTCTAACTGGTAACAAGTTGATAGATAAAGAAAGTTGTTTTCTAAATTTTCTTTAAAAAAAAAAAGAAAAAATAAACTATTTTTCATCTCTTATATTTACTCTTTAATTTTTTTATTCATTTTATATGCGTGCCTTCAATTGTATTTGAATTTAACTTGATTCTTATAAGAGTTAAATGTCAATTTCGTCCCTGAGGTTTGGGCCAGTTTGCCACTCCAGTACAAAAGTTTTTTTTTGCAATCCCTTACTCGAGGTTTGGATTTTTTTTTTTTTGCTAAATTTGTCCTTTTCACTAACGCAGTTAAAAAAGCTCGTTAAGGTCAGGGGTAGGATTGTCCTTTTACCTGCAATTTTTTTTTTATTTTTTCTTACATATGGACTAAGGTCGTTCTAACTGGTAACATTCGAAACGCGTCAAACAGAGACCGGAAGTCCAGCATGTCGATTAGACATGCAAAAATCGTGTTTTGAAAATTATGGGTATCGACTGTATTGTCGGAGCACCAAGTAGAATGATTCATGAAAGTTGAACAAACTTGGATGTTTTAACCAAAACACACAAACCAGTAATAAACGACCCGTAACGCCTCAAACGAATTTTGTTGTATTGGAAACAACTAAAACATTTTAAAATGAATTAAAATTATTTTTTAATCAATAACAAGTATTTAAAATGAATTAAAAGAAGTTAATTTTTTTTTAAAAAAAGGCCAAAGCGTCTCGCTTTGGCCAAAGCTAGGCGCCTGTGGTCTAATCAAGCTAGGCGCTTTGGCCTTTTTTTTAAAAAAAAAAAAATTGAACTTGTTTTAATTCATTTTAAATACTTGTTATTGATTAAAAAATAATTTTAATTCATTTTAAAATGTTTTTAGTTGTTCCCAATATAACAAAATTCGTTTGAGGCGTTACCGGTTGTTTATTGCTCGTTTGTGTGTTTTGGTTGAAACATCCAAGTTTGTTCAACTTTCATGAATCATTCTACTTGGTGCTCCGACTATACAGTCGATACCCATACTTTTTTCAAAACACGATTTTTGCATGTCTAATCGACATGTTGGACTTTCGGTCTTTGTTTGACGCGTTTCGTAATGTTTAATTGATCGTTTGTGGTTTTCAGAAGTCACATCTGATCATTTTACTAATTCCCGATTCTTGATACTTTCATAAATCGTTTTACTAATTTTCGATTGTTGATAATAATAAATTATTATAATAATAAAACAAAGGAACTAAGTTACAAATAAAATGATAAATTATTATTATAATAATAATAATGTAATATAGTCATGGTTAATGCTCAAAGAAGTCAACCTTTGTTGACTCCTAGAAGTCTTGAAGACGAAATGAATTTTACAAGATACTTGAAACAAAGTATGGATATGGAGAATATGCAATGAGATGATTTCGTACAAGATTCCTATGCAAGCAAGTCAAATTCAGTTGTTGGACCAACTTGAGATATGAGTTTGATTAGCTTGAATCTCTCTGATCCATGGTATCCACTAACCGTAGCGATTATCGCGTGTTATGGATCCTTTGAAAGTGGATACCATGGATCAGAGAGATTTAAGCTAATCAAACTCATATCTCAAGCCGGTGCAAGTTATGTTAGTGATATCTGTCATCTTCTTCTTCTTCAATCGGATGGTTGGTAGCTCTAGGTAAGAACATTGTGGATGATGATGATAATAACTTCTCTTCAGATTCTGATTGCACCGGCGGAATTGGAATTGGAACTGGAATTAATGTTAGGAATTGGAGTGGACAAACCGAGGCTTAAGGTGAATCCGTTTGGTGATGGTAAACCTAAAGAGGTTTTGCTTCAGGAGAAAGGTGTGGATTATCGAAATTGAATACTTTGAGATGACACGCGAAGCTTTAGACTCCAAGCGGATCCCTTGATCATTCACTTATTTAATGAAATTTAACGCGCATACCGCATTCGACTATACGTGGTTTTTTATTTTTTCTAAAAGTAGAAAAAACTATAAAAACATTAACAACCAACAAAAATATTGTAGAACAAAAGAAGAAAGTGTTCCTCTCTGTTACCAAGCATGTCAAGAAATGATAATTTTCAAATATTGCAGATCAAGGTCTACGTTAGTACTTAACTGAATCTATTGTTAAAATCTTTGACTATACGTGGTTGATGATGTGTAACACCCCGACCGATGGCGGAAACATCGGGGTGCCACGTAGTGACGATTGCTCAATAACTCATGGTATTAAACTGTAAATTTGAATACATTGAATTGAATAGTTTATTACATTGAAAGAAACTGCAATATACAAAATTCTAAAGTGGCAACTAAAACTGAAATACAATAACCCAACATCTAAGTAAAAATTCCAAAAGCTTAAAAGTCATCTCATAGATAACCTGAAACATGTACGAAAATATTTTGGTCAATACAAAATGTATTGGTGAGCATACCCGTTTGATATATATAGTAAGGTAAAACTTAGCAATTCATATGTAACATAGTGTTTGCAAAATGTAGTAATTGGTATCTGGGTCAAATCAACCATGTGAAAGGAAAGAAGATATATATAGTATGCGCTAGTAGTAATGAAATACATAGCAATGACAAGGACTCTCAACAGAGTCACAAGGGTATATACCATAGATCTATTCATTGAAATGCTAGGCCGCAACGGTTAATGATTTGACAAGTCATAGATACACGTAATGACACAAACAACACACATAAGATTTGCTATTTTAGTAAAATGAAATAGAAACTTGATAGTAAGTACATGAGTAGCCCCAAAAGTAAAATGAAAAGGGGGAAATGTATACTCACAGTTTCGCTAAGTGTAAATTCCGAGAAAGTTCATCGTAAAGGCTTAAGAATTCTGAAGAACTCAACCTATATATATATATAAAAATGCTAATGAATGATATGTCTTAAAAGTCTAAGGTGTTAAGGTAGCAAGACACCTAGTTACACAACTTGTCGGTTTTAGGCGATACTTTGGCAATTTCTCAAAATTCCAATTCGTGTGACTTGTAAAAACATGTAGTACTTTAAACATACCTTTAATTACATGTTTTTATTTCAAAAATACACTTTTAAGACCTGTTCGAAATCAGATTTGAAATTTATACAAATTAAGTCGTTTTTCGCCTTTTTACTACATAGTTTTGTACCGGACTTCGCCAAAATCTAGCTTTTGAACCGATACTCAAAGTTTTTGGTCAAAACAAGTTATTTGATGGTATTTTAGGTGATTTTTAGTTTGAACAATTAGACCTCATATTTTCTTTCAAAATCTCCCATTAAAGCTCATAATTTAGGCATTTTTAGGTCCAAAAATTATCCATTTTCTTATAAATCAAAATCCAACCATTTTACCTTCTAAAAATCATGTTTAGTAACTTGGATCTTGTTAATCATGGATTAGATCGTACATGCAATGATAGATTTAGAGTTAAAACTTTAACATAAACACACACACATATACATACATATATACATACGGCACACACATATACCACACATATATATATATATGTATGTATAACTCACGCACACATACATATCCATCCAATATTCTCTCTTTAATTTTTATAAAAACCATATGTTTATAAGTTTAGTTGTGTGAATCATCCAAGTTAGAGATGAAAAAGATTAAAATGAGATGAACAAAGTTGCGATTTTTACCTTTAAGAAAAACTTTGAAAACTCTTAAGAAATCTTGTTCAAATCTTCATTTCTCTAAGCTTTCTTGGGTGTTTCTAGTGAAAATATGGCTGAATTACTAGTGGTTTTGTGTTGGAAACATAATTATAGAGAGAGAGAGGGAGGGGTGGCGAATGTGAGAGAGGAAGAGGAAAGGGTTGTGTGTTGAAGTGGTGATGGAATATGAAGGGTTGAGTGTGTAGGTTATTTATAATCATAACACATGCATCATGAGTCACCACATAGACTTATGTGGCAACCCATATACATGACACACATATATTAGTAGGCTACATGAGTTTTTTTGAGAGTATAATATATTATTTAGTGGGTATTAGGTGCAAATTAGCGGGTATACTACTAGTTAACGCGGTACAGGCCTTTAACCGTTTAAATACCCGACACACCAAAAAAAATAATATTTTTGACTCGAGACATAATATTATACAAGCCAAGTTGATATTAGGTGTTATCTAGTGTAAAAATGGCGAATTTTCATAGTATAGGCGCGTAGATTGCGCGGTGTCGTGCGTTGTGACTAAAATCACAATTTTTATACTCTAAATTTATTTCTCCCTATTTTTCAACGAAATATGTTTAGAAATATTGTTTCAAACATAATTTTCGAATTTCGGACTTAAGCGTGAGTATAAAACGTGATTTCTTAATGATCAAGTTTCAACGAAAAATAAGAACCAACATGTGAAACAAAATAAATTTACAAGGACTAAACTTGCCAAAGTTTCAAAGTGTAAGGGCTACGAATGTCACAGTCTCCCCTACTTTAGAAAATTTCGTCTCGAAATTTCCTTCAAATGGAGGTTACTATGAAACGAAAGGCGTTGTAAAAGTCAACTAGATTTTTAAAAGAAAATTTCAACATTTATGATTTGCCATCATTCAAATTTGTTGTCTAATACCCAAAGTAAAAGTTTCAAAATCTTTGACAATTGACCCGAGATTAAGAAATTGAGAGTTTAAATGTGAAAGGCTTTGGGAATGTGTAATTGGTGAGGGGCAGAGGTATTAATGAGGCAGTCTCCCCTACTTTAGAAAAGTTTATGACCAAACTTTATGAAGGACATGCAACAGGATTTCGACTAACAGAGAGTGTAAAAGTATACAAAGTTTAAGGCTTTCTGTAGAGGTGGTCAACAAGGAAGGCTCCAAGAAAACTAATTGAAGCTTATGTAAAATGTTCTTATAAAAAATGATGGCCGTTAGTCACTAATCTAATGAAGAGGTAACTATAAAGTAATGGGTAAGTTCTTGGTCAGACTCCTAGTCCGCTCCCGCGGTATCGTTCATGCTTATATATAGGGTGTACCGCAGCTGACCCCCCACACTCCTGATACTTTGGACTCGTACTGACTGTCTACCAACAACCTAAATAGAATTACACACCACCCTTATGTACCTGTAAATCCATTATTGCGTTCCGGACCGTAATAATCGATTTACCTTACACTAGGGTGTTATGCTTTTCCATAACACTAACATAAGTAATACAAGAAACAAATGCGTGCAAACAGGATATGCTAAGTAATTGATACTGCAATGAAACATTGACATGGTTAGAGGTCCTTCCCTTTCAGGTTTACCCTTTAACCGTAATGAGAGTAACATGTAAGTAATAGACATGGTTAGAGGTTCTCCCCTTTCGGGTTAACCTTTAACCGGGAACTTCTGTTCACATCGTTGGCTCTAAACACTCATATTGATAAACTCTGAGGTTTAGACCATTCCCCTCAGATTAAAGAAATACTCTAATCCGAGTCGTACGTGGGCACTGGCTTATATCTCATACGAGTTATCAACTAGTATGTTCATTGGCCATGATGATGAATAAAATAATGTAAAGTATAACAGGGTTTTGCTCAAAATAGGAAGGTATACGTACAAAATATGCGTTCAAAATATACGCCCAAAATATACGTTCAAAGTATGCGTTCATGAAAAGTATATAAGTATAGCATGAAATTTCGATTGAAAGATTAGTATAACGTAAATCGAGTAAATCGCACAATTTGCACAAAATGAAAGTAAACGAGTTAAATTAATGCTCAAGACCAGTGTTGTAAGAATAACTAGTGCGAGAATAGTTGCGAATAACGCGTGAAAATAACCACCAATAAAAGAATAACACGAGAATAATAAGATAATGTGCGAACGTGACTACAAATAGAATGGTGTAAGAATAAAGTAATGAAAGTTACCGTAAATGAAAGTGCACAGTACATGTGTATAGCCTATGCAAGTTAAAATCTAGTTATTTTACATATAAAGACATTTAGCAACATTCGGATAAGAGTATATGTCCACTGTTTAAACCAAAAGTTTTGCAACTGAAAGAGTACAAGTGTAAAAGATAAATTTTTGCAGTTTACTCGAACTTTGTGATATAGTTGAAAGAATAGTAGTAATGCATGAGAATACCTTTTTGGAAATCGAAGTGTGTTTTAGATTCAAAACAGGTTCATGTGGAAAGATTTCATAGGTACAAATTTTCATGTGTTTACGAGAAGTCGAGTTTGAAAAGCGTTATAAGGCATATTATTATTTGCAAATGTCTCCTGAAAACATATATTGGATATGTCATATGAAAACAAAAGGTTTGCATTTGACTGGTAAAATATGCAATGCAAGTTTATAAAATGCAAGGTGAAACCATTTCATGAAGTATGCGTAAATCTAATGTGTTTCAACAGACCAAGATTAAAAATGGCGTGAAGGTTGTGAATGATCCCAGATGCCTTGACAAATTTTGGAAAAAAAAATAGAATTTTCTGTATTTAACAATATTTCTTTAAATTATAGGTTGAAATCTCATTAAAGTCAAAAAAAATTAATTGTTTTGAAATATTTGAGAGAATCTAAGTGTTACTCGTCAGGTTTGGGTAAACTTGAAACCTTTTAGTTATCAAACTTTTACGAAATTTGTACATTGAAAGATAATTTTTTGATAAGGATTGTTAAGGCATCTCCTTGGGCTAATAGCGGGCTACTTGTTTCAAGGCACAAGGTGTAAATAATGGGGGTACTAATCTGGTGAATAGGCTTTGTGAAAAGACATACAGGATAAGTTGCCAAGTTAATCGTTTTTAAAGAGTAATGTACTAGTGCGTATTATGTAGATAGACATTTATGATATTATAAGTATTGTGGGAGACACTAGGGGATACTAAAGGTCATAGTTTAATGATATACTGTGAGTTCAATCCAGTAAGTTTGTAAACATGAAGATATAAAACAGGTTAAATAATAAGTTTGGGAAAACATTTTCATTTTTAACCGTATGATGACGCAACATTCCTAAAATCATAATGTGGTCGAAGTTAAACACATAGTTTAAAACTTAAGTCGTGGATAAAAATGTTTTAACGCAAAAAGAGTGATACCTCATAGTGTAAAAGTCACAAAGCATAAGTGAAATAGTGTAAGCGTTAATGCGATAATATAACGAACAAAAAGTTTCAATAATGATGATAAGGAATCGAAAAGCGAATGATCAATGAATAACAACATATGAAAACAACATAGATCCTTGAGATATGGATTTCACTCCTAACTCAAAGATGTATTTCAAAATTGAAAACGATTGTGGAGTGAAACGCATCACTAAGTTAAGGATATCACTCCCAGCTTAATGGTTAAATTCCTTTTTGAAGGAAATACTCTTTGAGGTGTGGATGTCACTCATATCTCAAAGATATATTCCTAAGATAAATAACATATAGAGGAGTGAAACAAATCACCAAGGTATGGATGTCACTCCTAACTTGATGATATCGTTTCGTTTGTGAAATACGAGTGTCTTCTTCTCCAAGTAAAATATCGAAAGAATAACAAGAAAGAATCATAGTGAAAATATCTTGAATGAAAATATAAGTATAAATAGAGATATACACGAGAGGACTCGTGAAAGTAAACTTAGTTATAGACTAGGCTAAAAGGCATTCTAATAACCTAATTCCCTATAACCATGGCTCTGATACCAATCTGTAACACCCCGACCGATGGCGGAAACATCGGGGTGCCACGTAGTGACGATTGCTCAATAACTCATGGTACTAAAGTGTAAATTTGAATACATTGAATTGAATAGTTTATTACATTGAAAGAAACTGCAATATACAAAATTCTAAAGTGGCAACTAAAACTGAAATACAATAACCCAACATCTAAGTAAAAATTCCAAAAGCTTAAAAGTCATCTCATAGATAACCTGAAACATGTACGAAAAAATTTTGGTCAATACAAAATGTATTGGTGAGCATACCCGTTTGATATATATAGTAAGGTAAAACTTAGCAATTCATATGTAACATAGTGTTTGCAAAATGTAGTAATTGGTATCCGGGTCAAATCAACCATGTGAAAGGAAAGAAGATATATATAGTATGCGCTAGTAGTAATGAAATACATAGCAATGACAAGGACTCTCAACAGAGTCACAGGGGTATATACCATAGATCTATTCATTGAAATGCTAGGCCGCAACGGTTAATGATTTGACAAGTCATAGATACACGTAATGACACAAACAACACACATAAGATTTGCTATTTTAGTAAAATGAAATAGAAACTTGATAGTAAGTACATGAGTAGCCCCAAAAGTAAAATGAAAAGGGGGAAAGATATACCACAGTTTCGCTAAGTGTAAATTCCGAGAAAGTTCGTCGTAAAGGCTTAAGAATTCCGAAGAACTCAACCTATATATATATATAAAAATGCTAATGAAGGATATGTCTTAAAAGTCTAAGGTGTTAAGGTAGCAAGACACCTAGTTACACAACTTGTTGGTTTTAGGCGATACTTTGGCAATTTCTCAAAATTCCAATTCGTGTGACTTGTAAAAACATGTAGTATTTTAAACATACCTTTAATTACATGTTTTTATTTTAAAAATACACTTTTAAGACCTGTTCGAAATCAGATTTGAAATTTATACAAATTAAGCCGTTTTTCGCCTTTTTACTACATAGTTTTGTACCGGACTTCGCCAAAATCTAGCTTTTGAACCGATACTCAAAGTTTTTGGTCAAAACAAGTTATTTGATGGTATTTTAGGTGATTTTTAGTATGAACAATCAGACCTCATATTTTCTTTCAAAATCTCCCATTAAAGCTCATAATTTAGGCATTTTTAGGTCCAAAAATTATCCATTTTCTTATAAATCAAAATCCAACCATTTTACCTTCTAAAAATCATGTTTAGTAACTTGGATCTTGTTAATCATGGATTAGATCGTACATGCAATGATAGATTTAGAGTTAAAACTTTAACATAAACACACACACATATACATACATATATACATACAGCACACACATATACCACACACATATATATATATGTATGTATAACTCACGCACACATACATATCCATCCAATCTCTCTTTAATTTTTATAAAAACCATATGTTTATAAGTTTAGTTGTGTGAATCATCCAAGTTAGAGATGAAAAAGATTAAAATGAGATGAACAAAGTTGCGATTTTTACCTTTAAGAAAAACTTTGAAAACCCTTAAGAAATCTTGTTCAAATCTTCATTTCTCTAAGCTTTCTTGGGTGTTTCTAGTGAAAATATGGCTGAATTACTAGTGGTTTTGTGTTGGAAACATAATTATAGAGAGAGAGGGAGGGGTGGCGGATGTGAGAGAGGAAGAGGAAAGGGTTGTGTGTTGAAGTGGTTATGGAATATGAAGGGTTGAGTGTGTAGGTAATTTATAATCATAACACATGCATCATGAGTCACCACATAGACTTATGTGGCAACCCATATACATGACACACATATATTAGTAGGCTACATTAGTTTTTTTGAGAGTATAATATATTATTTAGTGGGTATTAGGTCCAAATTAGCGGGTATACTACTAGTTAACGCGGTACAGGCCTTTAACCGTTTAAATACCCGACACACCAAAAAAAATAATATTTTTGACTCGAGACATAATATTATACAAGCCAAGTTGATATTAGGTGCTATCTAGTGTAAAAATGGCGAATTTTCATAGTATAGGCGCGTAGATTGCGCGGTGTCGTGCGTTGTGACTAAAATCACAATTTTTATACTCTAAATTTATTTCTCCCTATTTTTCAACGAAATATGTTTAGAAATATTGTTTCAAACATAATTTTCGAATTTCGGACTTAAGCGTGAGTATAAAACGTGATTTCATAATGATCAAGTTTCAAAGAAAAATAAGAACCAACATGCGAAACAAAATAAATTTACAAGGACTAAACTTGCCAAAGTTTCAAAGTGTAAGGGCTACGAATGTCACATGATGTCAAGTTTAACTCGTTGATTCATTTGGAAATCGAAAACGCCTATATAGACGTTTGATTAGAGTTAAGACCTTTGTTTGTGGTTGATGATGTCAAGTTTAACTCGTTGATTCATTTGGAAATCGAAAACGCCTATATAGACGTTTGATTAGAGTTAAGCCCTTTGTTTTTAATTTTTTTTTAACTTTTTAAAATAATTATATTAAAAAAATAAAAAATAAATAAAATACCAATTCAAAACACCAAAAAATACCCCAAATTAAAACTTTAATCCCAAGCGCATCGCTTAGGCCAAAGCGAGGCGCTTTGGTTAAAAAAAATCAACTTTTTCTGCCCCCCTCTGCCACCTCGTACGATTTGACCCAAAGCGCCTCGCTTTGGCCTAAGCGAGGCGCTTGGGGGGGGGGGGGGGGGTTAAATAGAAGTGGGGGGGGGGTGTGAATAGCCGGGGCCTTATTTAATCATATTTCTTAAACTATCTAAGACGCTGAAATTGGAGATTTTTGTTGTTGAATTAGGTTTTACTTGGACAATTTATTTTGTTATCATGTCTACAAATGCAAAATTTTATTTATATTTTAAAATATGCAAAAGATGTAATTTGTATGTTGTGACTAAGGCAATTTCAAACTTAAAAATATATAACATACAAAGTTAGGACCCCAAAATTCGGGTCATTTCCTAAAACGCTTTGTCTTTTGAAGTAAAATGATTTAGGTGTGTCGTTGTAGGTTAGGGATAATGCAAAAAAAAAGATAAAAATAAAAAGGAAAGATGTTTGAATAAAGTTTAAGAATTTTCGCATCTCATATGGTGATACTAAAACATTCATAATCAAGATCCCGCCGCAACGCGCGGGCAAGCACAACTCGTTATCCACAGAGATTAAAGATTATTGGACTCCCTTTCCTAAGTCATAAGTTGTTACTTGTCAGTCGTAGCAACACAAGCTCTATCCTTCTCTCTACATTGTACATAGTCTTATGTGTTAACTAACAGATAGTGTGTAGCACATTTAAAAATAAAAGTGTTTGTTTTTTTGGGAATGTCAACTTAGCGCAGTTCAAGACAAAGAGTCTCCCCAAATGGGTCATAAAGTTCGGATCAGCACAAGCCGCCCCACAGAGGAGTCGAGCGGGCACCTTCACAGGAGGTACATACGTTTGCCATTACCGCCACTTTGCATTGATCGAACCCGGTACCTAACATCCCCTGACCAGTGGCGGATCCAGAATTTTTTTCTACGGGGGGCACAAATTGGTTCGGGTTACAAAAGACGGGTAAAAACAAGTTGGATCAAAATGAGTCAGGTAGAAACAATTCATACTTATCCATTTAAAAATATTGTAAATTTAATCGTACTTATTACTTAATATGACAATAAATTTGAGAATAATTGAATACCAAAAATCCCTTATAAATCAATTGACTAACATTACAACGTCCAACTATAATTAGTATCACGGATGCTTAATCTATGTTGTTTTAAATTCAAACAAATTACAAATGCAACAATCTAAATAATAAATAGGTAAGTAAATATAAACATAAAAAATATTAACTTTGGAGTGTCTTATTAAAAAAATATACAAACATAACTGCAACAGCATTAATAGGAAGCAACGAAGGCCGATAGAAGTGATTGAGAACATCAAGTCCATGTCGTTTTTCTGGATTCGCCATAGGTCTAGATTAAAAAATATGAATTGGGATTTGTGGTGTAAATACCCTTTGGACGTGATGTAATTTTGTTGGTTTGTTTGCCCGTCGGTCCTTGCTTTAAGGTCCGTTTTGCGGCGTTTTAATGAATTTTGCTTTTCAAAAAAAACTGCAACAGCATTAATAAATAACTTAATTTTTTTATTTTGATCAATAAATTTACAAACGTAGATGGGATAACTATGAAAAGTTTTGTTTTAGTGTAAAAAAAATATTAACTAATAAAAAATATTATTCAATTGTACAATAACACAAAATGTGAGCAAGGAAACACAAAAGTATTCTGACTTTGATCAATCTCTCATGTTTTTTTTAGACTTTCATCATCATCATCAAACCTCTCCATCTTCTAAAAAAGAGAAAGAAACAGATCACCGGAAAACATATATTTCTTCTCCCACTTTGCTCCTCTCTCTTTTCTTTTCTCTTTTTATTTTAACAATACATCATATCGTTTAACTAAAAAACATGCCGTAAAATACACTATTTAGAAGAAAGTTTTGGTTTTCCGGAGGGTAGCCGGACGTGGTGCCGCAGACGTGTACGGTGGGCACATGCCCACCCTCTAGCCTTAGTGGATCCGCCACTGCCCCTGACCTCATAGTGATCATTGGAGTACGACGAGTTCTACTAGCCATCATTAGCTTCATAAAAGAAAATTAGAACACTTAAAACTAGCTAATAACTAGGGGTGCAAACGAGTCAAGCCGTTCGCGAGCTACTCAAGCTCGGCTCGGTAAAAAGCTCAAAACGAACCGGACCTTATCAAGCTGGAGCCTTATCGAGCCTAGTGTAATATTAGTTTTTTTTTTTTTTTTTAATATTTAATAATATCTACCACTCATTTAAAGTTGTTTAGTAAACGAGCCCCGAGCTCGAGCTTCACTTATCGAGCTCACGAACCTAAACGAACCATTATTTATATTATTTTTATTAAATGTATTAACTAATTGATAATAAACGAGTCGAGCCCGAGCCGAGTTCGAGCTTGACAAATTGTCAACTAGCCGAGCAAGCTCGAGCTTTTATAAGTCAATCAAGCTCGGCTCGGCTCGTTTACACTCCTACTGATTAGCTATCTACCACTAATCTTTTAATGAGTCACTTCAATAATGCTCAACTATAATGCTTAACTATACTTTTAGAAGGGTTTTAAGTTTACAAACATCTAGCTAGATTATGTTATGTTGTACAAAATACTTGGATATATATTTTTATACATGTTCTTATGTTGATATATGTGGTTCACTAGCGAACACCCATTATTATCTTCCATCTCAGCGTCACATCAACATGTTCTTCCATCGTTTCTCTCCTCCACTATTAATGGGTCATGTGGTTTAGTGTCATCTCTTTTTATATTATTTTCTCCAAATTAAATTGTATGTTAATGGATTTGTGGGTTTCGTGGAAATCTCCACCCTCATCACCGCTCACCAATGAGGGGAGCGGTGTTCCAATAGTAACCATGAATCCGCCTTAGCTCCACGAGCTATTTCACGAAGCCACACCATTTGGACTTAACAAATAACCCATCACTGACGTGTTAAAAGGTTAATATGCAAAATCTAAGCAAATATTAGGTCTTACACACCAATGAACAATGGAGAACGCTTAAAACATAACTCGAACTCTATATATGTGTCACCATTTGTAAACCACTTTGATGATTATTTGATATATTATATATTACATTAATACAAACATTTTCTATTGTTATTCTTTTATCTATTATATGTCATTTTCATGACTCGTGTGTGCTATTATATCCTAGCAATCTAAGACAATTCTCACGGACTGTCGTAATTACATAATCTTATAATACAAGTGATGTATGAAGAAATAGAAGTGCACGTGACCTGAGGCTATATGGATTAATTAATGTGTGATTTAAATATACAAATACACAAGAATATTTAATATAAATTAATTAGTTTAAAAGGTTATTCACATGAATAGTTCATCTCCAGAGGGCAGAAGTTTGCATTTGGTATATTAGGGTTCACAATTTAAAAAGAGATGGCGGCGCAGTTTGTTACCCGTCTACTTTTTATTTTGATGTAACTTGACAAATTTTAAGAAATGAAATTTACAAGATTGAATTTAAAAATTAGTTCATATTTCAAAATTTGACTTTCAATACAAGTAAAAGGCAAATGCTATACGAACTACTCGACAAATAAAATATAAATTATGTAAAAAGAGATTGAATCTTGTATATATATCCCTCAATTTAAGGCAAATGCTAATGTTCAAAATATTGCTTTTGAGACTAGTTTTTTTTTACTTCTTTTATGTCTTGATACTGAAATTTTAAAATATACTTTTCATAAAAAGAAAAAGTTATTATTTTTAATTTTAACCTTTTAGATGCATGTATTTTCTATGAATTAAAGAAAGTGGTTATGGTTGTATTGTTAGGACTTTGGGGGACAAAAGATTAGTATTAGGAAATTATTTAAACCTTAGAATCTTTCTGGTACCACACACAAAGGGTTGGTATGAAGGGGCATGTGATGTGCTTTCTAGGGGTTAAAACTTTTGGACCACTTCATGTTCAATGTAATTTTTTTTCAAGTATGAGGTGTGTGGAACCGACCCCTCCCCCTTTCCGACCGTCACGTCGTCATCACCATGTAGGAGAGAGAGAGAGATAGAGAGAAGAGGTCGGGATGGACGGGGAGGATTCCTTGATTTCACTAAAAATTGGAGGTGGGGAGGAAAGGGGCAGTGTTCCTTAACAGAGGAGGTGCCACCTAGGCTCCTCAACCACTTCACCGTCTCCCACACCTTCAGCCTAATAAAAATTGCAAAGTAGTATAATGACTTTAAATATCTTGTTTGTGGTTCCTATGATTTTTAGGATTATAACCAGTATTTGACCCCTCTGTGATGCAGCGGGGGCATATAACCATGTCAAATAGCATAATTGACACAACACCGCTATTGACTACCCACCGAAAAATCTAGTACTAAAAAAGAAAAAAAATTGAATAAAATAAAACCAAACAAAAATTAAACCAAAAACGTTAAACCACGCAAGAGAACCGTAAAACACAAAAAACAGTAACTTGTTATGAAATGGCTGTTAGATGGGAAAAATAGACGAAAAAACATTGAACCACACATGCGTGTTGAAGCGTGTTAACTCATAAAATTTGGACCCAAACGTAAAACGAAAAATGTAAAAGATGAAATTCGACACAAGAATTGAATATCGCGCGCGTATCGGATTGAGTGCGGAATCAATGATCCGGTTAGTTGTTATAGGTGAGTGTTTATGGATGAAATAACAAATAATATGAGAGTGCACACACAAAAACACTCACAAAGGGTTGCACTTGTATTGGAAAGGGCAAAAGTTACAAATAAGCTAAGGCATGAGGTATTTATACCACTCCTTCATACACCTCCATGTCATGCACGCTTATGGCCTTCGTACATGTGGGGGGGGGGGTACATGTATGGCCCTCATACATGTGGAGGACACATGTATGAGATAAGTAGGAGGTGTATGTTACATATTAAATTCCTAAAATACCCCTAAGCCTATAAAACACTATAATGCAACCTGATAACATCTAAAACACTAGACAATCATGCCTACGACTATTATGGACCGATCACTATCTGGGGACATACACGAAGTGCACTAACAGTCTCCCCCTTGGACCTAGCTAGTGATCTGCAGACTTAACCAGTCACTGAGCTTGGAATGTCTGGAAAGATGTTCACAGACTCCCCCTAAGGTCTAGCTAATGCTCTTTGGTCTTCAAGTCTTCATATCTGGCAATCTTCAACTTGGGAACATACACCGCAATGCTCTAACAATCTCCCCTTGAAGACTTGAATACTTGCTGATTTGAGTTTTGGTCGTGGCTTCATGAGATCTCGTCTTGGTCTTCGATCAGCTTCGATGAATTGGGAGGAATCAAGAAATCTCTGCTATTTTGATTGACGATTCTGAGACGAAGATGGAGATCTACAACATCTGCACTTTCATTTCTCAATTCTCATCTTTGTCAGCTTCGGTTCCTGGAGCTCTACCATGGTCTGGTGTCTTTAAAGATGGAAAACCGAGTTCTTGTTGTTCAGGATGATCTCGTTGTTCAGGTTCTGGTCTTGTTCAGCTTTAAGGTTTATTGTTTGAATCATGATGAGTACACTGGTTGTGTTTAATCCTGCAGAAAAAATTAATAAAAACTGCACACCAAAACTACAACTTGTATTAGATACGACAGATAATCCGGACTCAATCAAATTCTTGAAGTTTATCATTCGATAAACTTTCAAGATTTGTCCATTTTGACCACCATTTGGAAAAACAAAGCATTCCCCTGAACATTTGAATCTTATCAATTTTCACCCTAAACTTTCAAACTTGCCAACTTAAACCCTTAAATTTATGAAAGTTGCATTGTGACCCTTGAATTTTGAAAGACTTTATTTTATTGTGTTTTGGCTTCGGATCTGAGATTCCAATTGAAGAATTTAGTATTCCATCATCAGTTAATCGAAAATAAAATCTTTTTGAGTTTTTCATAAATGCTGAAAATTAAAAACGAAATGCAGTAAGTAAATATATACAAACATTTAACTTTTTATGATTTTCCGGTAAGAGGGTCATATCAGTTTTGAGAAATCTATTCACACCGTTGTTCTTTAAAATTAAACTTTATAGACTGTGAGACTTGGCAATTGCTGATATTGTTGTCCATATAAGCTCACATGCAAACTGTTGTGCAATGCTTTAAAATGATACTGATTTGGTGTATTAATAACTAACTTGCCTATGGTTCCCACACACACGACATACTCCCGTATCAAGGAATTTGCACAATGCTTCATTGTAACGCGTGATTATGCCGTAGTTATCCGTATGTTACAAGGTACGAGGCACAGATGTGGCAGGTCAGCAAATCAGTTTACAAAGCAACATGTGCACTCAACCAGGGTGAGGCTTATATCAAATATGTTTTTCATCATAGATTTGATACGATGCATTAAATAATCTTTGATCATCGTCATAAATTTTAAGTTCCTCATTCGGTAACTTGGGATTTGACATTTTGCAACTCTTATAAGATACCCTGACTAAATCTAGGTCCGTAAATCAATACGACAGAAGATTAGTCAGGCTACCCTAGATAACTATCAACATAACGACCTGAAACCTCTGATTTTGGCAACCCTATCAAACGAAATTATGGTACCAAAACCATATGCCCATGAGGTGTTCATCCACATAACAAGTTGTTTGTTATGTTTGTATCACTAAGGCACACATTACTAGGTTCACGAAGCCTATCAACACATCACTCAAAGTCATCACATGTCATTTTTATCATTACAATTCTTTAGCATGTGATAGATATCCACTTATGTACTATCATCTCCTCTTTTTCTTCAGGAAAAATCACTTTTGTTTTTTTTGATTTTTTTTTAATGTTTTTGTGTTTTTTTCTGGAATTTTCTCCCCCTAGAATTCAAAAAGTTTAAAGAAATTGAAATCTTTTTGGATTTTCTGATAGAAAAACGGTTAACCAAAAACTGATTTTCCGATGTTGTTTACTCAGATTTTCCCAAAATGACTTTTACCTTTTAAAGATAGGCAAATTTAGATTTGTCAAATGAATAGGTAAACTAGTTGGAAATTTGGTAGTCAGTGTGGACTATAGTAATCACTGGATTTTTAGTGATTGCTATGGAAGTTACACTATCAATAAGAAAATGGAGGTGATACGAGAACGCAAACCGTAGTCACGCATGTGTATTGCTAGATCCTATTGAAGAACCTAGAAACAATAGCTCGATGCAGCTACCCGATTCTGCTTCGCAGGTTGCAGGAAACACATGTGACGACCTCCATGAACTGATATCCACCCGCTGCGGATTCAGCTTCAACATTGTAACCACCATTGACAAACTCACCAAGGACAACGAGATCCAGCTTATCGCCATTAGGGTACTATAGACCTTTGGTCGGTAACCCTTTAGATAATGAAGGAACCGTTCTACAGCAATCACCCAGTCCACTCTTATTCATTACTGACACCCGTTGTTAAGTCGAAACACTAGGTCATGATTTTAAACTTATCAAACATTTTTCTCTTTCTTTTCTCCTTCTTTGACAACAAATCCCCTCCTTTGATTGGCCAAGGTTATATATCCGCCAAAGATGTTATGATCAAGTTACCGAAGCGATATGTCACTTATTTTTTTATAAGATGCCCCACTGTCAACAATCAACGACTACTGATAGTTCCTCCTGGAACACCCTGCACACTCGTTCAAAGATTAGTTCTGGAGGGGGACCTAGGCCTTGATTGTCGTTGGTTGTCCTAGGTCATCAATCATTGGTAGATCCATCCACCTACCATGAGGAGTTGGAGTAGGATCACTTGATGATGAACCCTCCGAAAAATTTACTGATTTAGGTCTCCACACCTTCTTGATTTTATCTTTGAAATTTTTGGTTTTGCATGTTTGGGTTTGTCCTTAGGTTGAGCCTTTGGATTGCCCTTTGGACTAGCCTTAGGGATTTTCTTGGGCTTTGAGACTTTAGGTTTTACAACCTTCTCAGTTTTAGGCTTTGGAGATTTAACAACAACGCTTTGTCTTCTCTTAAATGGGTTTGGTCTCTCATTTTGATAATAAGTCTCATAAAAAGTTTGGTTTGGAGAGCTAAAATGATTGTTATTGTTGTTTATCGAGGGTTCACAAGTCCTAGCCTTCATCTTTCTCAGATAGGGACAATGAGATCTGATGTGTCCTACCTCGTTGCATTCAAAGCATGACCTCCACTCTTCATAGTATTCAGGATCATACTGTGAATACCCTAAGCTATGCTGATAAGATCTCGGGCTAGAGCTTCCAAATCTAGTGGTACTTTAGGATGCTTCATAGTCATGTGATCTAGGTGCAGCATATCTTTGATTTTTTGTTTAAAATACTCAAGATTTGAGTGATTTTCAAAATATTGCACCTGATCCGTACCCCTAGATTTGACAAAATTAACTTCTTTAGTCCTGGAAACAAACTTGTTCTTCCCAAACTTTTTCTTTGGAATCCAATTGATTTTCTTAGATTGATTTGGTTGGTTCTGCTAATTCTGATGAGTTTTTTGAGGAATAGCTTGTGGATTCACCTGTTGAGGTTTACCATTTTGCTTTATGCCTTCGGGCTCAGGATCACATTCTATGTGATTCTCAAGTGGAATAACTGGTTTTAATCTTAAACCTAGTCTCTCGGATTCCTCATCAGAATCTTCATAATCAATTTCGATCAACACATAATTCTCATCTTTAACAATCTCAGTTTCCTTGATCTCAGATGGGTCAATAACAAGCGGTGTTGTGACAACAAATTTTGTGAGATCTGTCTCCTCTGGTGACTTGGAATAATTGTCACGCAAAGGAGGAGGAACTGCATTGTAAGCTATACCACTCGTGATCTTTTCAGTTATTTGATTTTTAATTATGTGATCAATCACATACCTGGAATTCGAATAACTGTCAAGCTTTTTCTTGATGGCCTCATAATCACACTGTGCCACTGCTAATGCCTTTTTGGTTTAGGTTAATTCAGCAATGTAGTTGTTGATTGCGTCTTGTTTGTTAAGAATGGTTCTTTTGATCTCACTAACATCCTTTTCCAACAATATTACCGTTTCTTTAAACTCACTTTCATTTGATTTTAAGGCATTGTTTGCATCAGTGCACAATCGAAGATCACATACCAAACTGGTATTGTGTTCTTTGATTGATTCGATTCGGGATTTTAACTCACAACACTTAGCACATACAAGTTTAAAGGACCTAGAACTTACCTCACTATGTTGCTCAGTTTGATTTTCAGTTGACTGAATTGGAGTGTCAGCATCTCTCTCCTCAATATCATCTCCTGCCGAATCATCATTTCTAGATGATAAACACCCTACATCTGTGCTGCTTGTTGACTCGCAACTTCGCTCGTCAGTAGACGATTCTCTCTCTTCACCGACCCATCTTCATAAATTGTTGAGCTTGAACCGAAGCTCTGACTCTCCTCACTTGAGCTTTCATATGCTCCACTGCTTTGTTCCTCTGAACTCCGAGCAGTGTCTGAGGATTGTCCTTCATCCGAAACTCTTGTCATCTCGTCACACCCTCTATTTGCATGTTCAACCAATGCTTTGACTACAACTATACTAACTGTATCCGTGTTACTGCTTCTTGTTTCCTTCTCACTTACATGGTTCCTTTGCGAAGGCGGAGCGTGAACCGGATTATACGGAACAACATACGAACGTGTGACTTGGAGTTTTTGTCTTGATGGGAATCCAAAGATTGACATCCAATGTTCATTAGTGTCAACAGCTGTAATTGCTTGTGGAGGCGGTGCACCAAACGGACTATAAGGCACATCGGCATTTGCTTGTTGCGGAGGATTCGTTGCATGTGCGACACCATACGGATATTGCACTTGCGGGGTCGGTTGAGGTTGTGGGACTTGGAGATAATTCCAAGATGCCATTTTAGAGGGTGGAATCAACGATCGGATCGACCCAAGAATTGAATATCACGCGCGTATCGGATCGAGGACGGAATCAACGATCCGGTTAGTTGTTATAGGTGAGTGTTTATGGATGAAATAATAATAATAATAATAATAATAATAATAATAATAATAATAATAATAATAATAATAATAATAATAATAGAGCACGCACACAAAGGGTTGCACTGGTATTGAAAATAACAAAAGTTACAAATAAGCTAAGGCATGGGGTAGTTATACTTCTCCTTCGTACACCACCATGTCATGCACACTTATGGCCTTCATGCATGTGTAGGAGGGGGGGGGGGTAGATATATGGCCCTCATACATGTGAAGGGCACATGTATGAGATAAGTAGGAGGTGTATGTTACATATTAAATTCCTATAATACCTCTAAGCTTATAAAACAGTATAATGCAACCCGATAACATCTAAAACGCTAGACAATCATGCATACGACTATTATGGACTGATCACTAGCTGTGGACATACACGAAGTACACTAACAGTTTATGTGATTATATGATGAACATGAAGGTTCATCTTATTATGAAGCGGAGAAAAACATATGGGTTTTTTACAAAAAAAAAAAAAAAAAAAAAAAAAAAAAAGTTCACACAAAGTAACAAGACTTGGTATGTTCTTAGTTCCACACCAAACTAGAGATGAGCACTCTCAAACTTTATCCTTTTAAAGTTCTAATACACTAATTTATTCGGTGCAAACTCGGCCACATGGCCTTCAGCAGTACAGACTGCTTTGGCTATTGTACCCTGAGAACATACGTGTTATCTTGAGTAGAGATGTGAAATCTATTTTATAAGAAGCGTATTGAACACGTGACTCAGCTGCAACTATCAACATATGTTTGCTCATTCTTGCAGCAAGCGAAAATCATAATTGAACACGTGGTTCAAGAGCTTGTAAAAATTGCGGTCTGAATTGGTTTATTTACATAAATTGTATTTATTATTTAATTTCGTTTGAATTTATACACGGTTTGTATATTACACCTTCTCTCATGTATAAAGAGAGTATCTTTATCATTTTTATTAATATAATTCTAATGGAATTGTAACTCATCCTATATTAGTTTTTTTTTTTCTAAATGGTAACAGAACTTGACGAAATTATAATGCACTAACCTTTTCTTATCTTTTAAGATTTATATAGAACGTCAAGTAGGACTGGCAATTTAGACACGAACACGATAACCTGATACAAATTTATACGATTTTAACAGGTTTCGTGTTTGGTCTTAACAGGTTTCGTGTCTATAGCAGGTCAACACGCTAAGACCTGTTTATTTTCATGTCATGTTCGTGTCTTATTGTGTACGTGCCTTGACGGGTCTTATCGTGTCTTGTCATGTCTTATCGTGTCTTGTCGTGTTAACTTATTTTACTATGTGTTCCTTATCGTGTCTTATCATGTTAACCTGTTATACAAAGGTTCATGTTCATGTTTGAAAAAAATGACTTAATTAGATTTCGTATCATGTTCGTGTCTTAACAGGTTCGTGTAACCTGTATGCCAGCCCTAACGTCAAGTTATCGTACACGGTTAACAAAAATGAGAAGGGTGGGAACCATACAAAAAACACAATAGTTCACGAAATATGACACAATGAGCAAAAAATATAACACAGTGCCGAAAAATATAACACAGTGTTGAAGAAAACAGACACAATGAATCGCAAAAATGACATAATAATGAAAATAAGAAAAAGACACAATGCTACATAAAAGACGCTTTCACAATGTATTTTACACTAACCTTATACATATGAAGCACAAATGTTATATTTAACTCGTAACATAAAATTATAACTGTGATTGTAGTTTGTGTTAGTAATCTCGTGGTTTATTTGATTTACATATTTAGGCCAAAATAAACTCTTTTGTTTTTTTAACAATAAGTGGCTTACTTCTAAACCTACACTTGGTACGATTTAAACTTTCCTTTAAAGGGGAGAGGTATCTTACCACCATTGTAAGCATGTTAAATTTGATAAAAGAGAAAATTGCTCGAATGGTCCCTGTGGTTTGCACTTTTTTCACCTATAGTCCCTAAGTTTTCAAAATTACAGAGATAGTCCTGAAACAGTGAACTTTTTTAACTCGGATAGTCCTTGAGGCTAACAGACGTTAACTCTAGACGTTAAGTCACCTCTCACTAATCGCTCCCCCGTCAAGAAATAACCAACCAAAACAGTCTGCAACTCTGCTGTCACATCTAAACCCTAACGATTTCTACACACCTCATCTCTTTCCTTGCAGATTCTCTTCAACCCTAAAACAGTTTACTCACCACTAACGAATATGGATCTTCAAAGCCTTGCTTTTGTTCTAAAAGCAGCACTTAGTCCAAATCTTACTGAACGTAAAGTAGCTGAAGACAGTCTCAGTAAGGTATTATTATTATTCACTTATCATACCTTATTTTTAAGTGGGTATGTTTTATATTTGTTTCATTGTTGTTATTATATCATATATATGTGTGTGTATAAGCAGCTAAAGACAGTCTCAGTAAGGTATTATTATTATTATTCACTTATCATACCTTATTTTTAAGTGGGTGTGTTTTATATTTGTTTCATTGCTGTTATTATATCATATATGTGTCTGTATATGTTATTCATGATGAATTGAGGTGCTTGTTAATGTGAAGATGGTATTGTATTTAGTTTCAGTATACACCTCATCATTTAGTAAGGCTGCTGCAGATTGTTGTGGATGGAAATTGTGATTAATATTTTCAGTTTTAGATGTACTGATTTAAAATGTAGTTATGTTTGTTAATTTGTGTTGGTTTTGTGAATTTAGAAAAAATTTTGGCTGTTAGTTGTTTATTGATTGTTATTGTTTAGGTGTTTCATGTTCTTAATGTTTGTTATTGTTTATATGCGATGTTTCATGCTCTTTACTCACTTGATTTTGATATGAGACCTAAAGAAAAATATATCAAAATTGATTGCATCACTAACAAGGTTTTTGTTCGTTACCAATATTTTAGATGCTTTTAGGGGTTCATGAAAGACTGATGTGTTGTTGATGGGTTTGGTGCATGATGATGATATTCCAGGAGAAGTTCATAAGACCCAAGAAGCAATTAAGTTAGTGTTTTTAATTCATATTATTATTTGTTATTGTGTTGAGAATTATATATCCGAATAGGCATGTCGTTGTTAATTCTTTATTAATATGTGAATTTGTTATCAATTTAGTAAATTTTAGGTATACAGACAGGTGTTTTGTGCAGTGAATGCGGAAGATGCGTGAAGTATAGGTGTAGTGTATATGTTATGTGTGTGATCACTAAACTTCCATAGGAAGTTAGTTTAATAATAATATTTAATGTAAAATATTGATTTGTGATTTGGGACTACTTTGTTTGAGTCATAACGGGCAGAAAAGGATAGAAGAAAGAGAAGTGGTGGTCCATAAGTTTACCTTTGGTTTGTTTTTTTATAAAAGAGATACAGAAGGTGTGATTGGTAGCGTATTAGGCAGTTAGGCATTATGGTAACAGTCGAAATGATTTATATTTCTTTGTTTAGATTGTAGATAATTGATGTTATAGTTGTGATGACAATTCGTGATTTGAGTTTTATTTTAAATTTAAGTTTATGTCCTTACTTTAGTTTTTGTAGTGGTATTCTATTGTAATTATTAGTGGCTAATATAGGAATCAAATCCTTAGGGGACCAATATAATTAAGATGGAAGCATCTTATGCGGTTAGGTTTGTGATTTGGGACTACTTTGTTTAAGTCACAACGAACAGAAAATGATAGAAGAAAGAGAAGTGGTGGTCCATAAGTTTAGCTTTGGTTTTTTTGATAAAAGAGATACAAAAGGTGTGATTGGTAGCGTATTAGGCAATTATGCATTAAGGTAACAGTCGAAATGGTTTATATTTGTTTGTTCAGATTGTAGATAATTAATGTTATAGTTATGATGACAATTCGTGATTTGAGTTTTGTTTTAGATTTAATTTTATGTCCTTACTTTAGTTTATGTAGTGGTATTCTATTGTAATTATTAGTGGCTAATATACGAATTAAATCCATAGGGGACCAATATAATTGAGATGGTAGCATCTTAGGCAGATATGGGACACGGTAACAGTTGAAATGGTTTATATTTCTTTGTTCTGATTGTAGATAATTGATGTTAGAGTTGTGATGACAATTCGTGATTTGACTTTTCTTCTTTTATCATTTTTTATTAACTCATATTAAATTTTTCAATCCCAAAACCTTCCCGAGGTAATAAGCTAGCATCTATATAGACTATATATAGATATGGATATGTATTGCATTCACTAGTTACTCCCAACAATTTTATGAATGATTGACTGATTGAGGGTATGATTGTCGAATCTTGTAGGTAGTTTAGAAGCTAATTATGAAGTAGAAGAAACTAATGCATGTAATTATTACATACACTAACTTTTGTATGAAAACAGAAAAAAAAGGTAGGACACATCATGCAACTATTCTAGTCCAACTAAACTGTAAGGCTAAGCCCAATGGACCACAACCATAGTCTCTTCTGACAGTCTTCTAGCCAAACTAAACTATTAAGGGTAAAGGGTAAACACACCATACATTCATGCAACTCTTCTAGTGATCTAGTCTACTCACACTTTTATTCTACAAGTAGTGCGCATTATACCCGCGTTTCATGACGGTGGTGAGCTGAGTTAAAAAAAAAAAATGAAAACCAACACGCAATGATAAAAATAACGTTCATGAAGAGAAATCGGTTGGTATCGGTTTCGTTTAATACCGTATTCATATGTATTGACACTCGGTATAACAACGGTATAACAATCGAAATATTAAATAAAAAAATAAAGGTATCCATACGTTACCGACAATCGGTAAAACAACCGAAAGAGAAAACCCACAAATTAAAGTTGGCCAAAAGGATACGAACACGTGTTTAAATTAACTGACAACCATAAAAAAGTTCAGTAAGTAGATTCGGTGAAAGTAGATGAGGGTTGGTTTTAGGGCCGTACTGCTAATCTTCAAACGTTTTAACCCGGGGCGAGTAAAAAAAGCAAACCCCTATGATATAAACCAAAAATTCAATAATCATATATAAAAAAAAAATCATAATATGACAATAAATCTGTAATGGATTTTAGTTGTTGGGCATTTTTTGTTTAGTTGTTTAACAATTTGAGTGGGTGAACGTGGTTTTATTTGGGTTTAATTTAAATATACATATTTTTTTTATAAATGGAAGTATACAGTGAAAATCATTTTTATAGTGAAAATTGTAGAAACTCTGACTTTCGAGCTTTTATTTAGGAAAATTTTAGCGCATGTAATATACATTATTTTAAGCATTTTGAGCCAAAAAAATCAAAAAAGTGCCGAGCGTTTTTTTTTTTTTTTAAATTTACGTTTCCGGGCAACACATTTGTAACACATGTTACTTTCGTGTAACATGTGTTACACAAAAAGTTATGTATTTATTTAAAAAAAAACGCTCGACACTTTTTTTTTTGCTCAAAATGCTTAAAATCATGTATATTACATGCCCTAAAGTTTTCATAAAAAAAACTCGGGAAGTCAGAGTTTTCACTATAAGAGTGGGCTGTCGGAGCCGGGTCGTCGGGTCGGGTTACCAGAGCTGCGCAATGGATTCGGATAATAACGCCTTTACTTTCCCAGGATCCATGTCATCTTAGCTGGTGGGTTACCTGAACACATGCCAAAAATAGTTTTTGTGAGGTCGTGTATTTTATAAAGTGAATGGCCAGTTCTTTTATAAATGACTCTGTTATAATATTCTTTGAATAAAAACATGCTTTACAGATAATAACTTCTGAGGGGAAGATATTATATTATATTCTATTAAATTGATTCTATTATGTGGCATTCCTATCGATGGTACCAATTTGTCAATGGTAGAATAATGGTTCTTGCCCTCTCCTGGGACAAGAAAGGAAATGGCAGAATACCAGACAGTAGTACTGCCCTCGTCGTTTCTATTATCCCCTTTCTATTATACAACTTCTATTATAGAACTTCTATTATGTAAAGCATTTCTATGTTTTCTGATAAACGACATGTATTCCCCCGAAAACACTTAATAAAACGATAAAAGTGGGGAGTACACGATACTCGCAGGTTTGCGTATATAATCTTCTATAGTATTTCTTATTATAATTATATTTAATATATATATATATATATATGTATATCAATACGTGTTATGCCTGGGACTTGTTAGGTTTATAATACTTGGTATATATAACATATATACACTTATACAGATACAACTTGATATATTTTAGATAGTCCTAAACTCGGGGTTCATTATTGATAGTTATTATATGAGACACGACACTGACATCCTAAATCTAGTTGGCCATTACAGTTTAGCACTCGTAAACTAATAAGCTGGCCATTACAGCTTGGCAGATCTAATCTAACAAAAGAATAGAAAATATTATCATTAACCCGAGTCTAGTATATCATCAATATATCAGATTGTATAGGGATAAACATATAAATTGATTCTATTATGTGTCATTCCTATCGATGGTACCACTTTGTCAATGGTAGAATAATGGTTCTTGCCCTCTCTTGGGACAAGAAAGTAAATGGCGGAATACCAGACAGTACTGCCCTCGCCGTTTCTATCATCCCCTTTCTATTATACGACTTCTATTATAGAACTTCCGGTTGAGTTTATTATCAGGCCAAAGAGGAAGGTATATGGTTTAGGTTGATGGTGATAAGGACCTGATGACAATCATACGGACAGGTTCGACCAGTAGGTTTCAAGGGTAGAAACAAGGATAAGGTTGTGGTGGTTATAGACTCGAGGGAGGAGCTCACCGGAAAATAGGGCGGCGCCGGAGGTGGTTTCTGGTCTGGGGCTCTCGACACACACACACACAAGTGTGTGTTGTGTGGCTGTTTATGCAGACAAAGGGAGAAGAAGGAGGCTTTTATAGCCTAAGTCAAATTGAGGGTGTTTGGGAACGAGGTTAATAGCTTGGATAAAAGGGTGTTTGGTGACAAAATTAAGGCTGCACATAGTGTTTGGTGATGAGTTTAATAGCGGACAAGGGGCGTTTGGCTGCAGACTTTAAAACACTCAAATATTATAAGTTAATAGTCGGGTGGTCGGGTACGAACCAACCCATTAATGAGAACCCTAACACGCGGGGTGTTACACTCTCCCCCCTTAGAAAATTTCGTCCCCAAAATTTGAGAGATCTTACTCTTTATATCCTTAATTTGTAAGGATATTACAAATTTAAACCAAACATTTATCAACAAGATATGATCAGTTCTATTGGTTTGCAAGGAAATCGATCTTTATATCAAATCCGAGACTACATAAATTAGAGATGTCAATCTGTAATAATACATCTTGATCATTCGGCTAATCACGTTTTAACCTTTCTTGCTATAGTCATGTTATTTCAGATACATGAATTATCTGTAATTTCTTGGTATGACTACTAAAGGTTCTCTAAATAGATTGATATTTTCTTTATACTATTAACATTATTCTTATCTTTTCCTCATTATGATGAGAAAGGAATCGAATATTATTCTTATATAAAGAGAATTTAAACGTACTTTGAGACTATAATCGGTTTTCTTCTGTAAGATTTACAAACCTCCAGCAAACATCACTAGAGTCTCAAATCGATAGGATATACTCATCGTTGGATATCTGGATTTATCTACAATGATGGATTACTAGATAGTTCTTTAAGAGATAGATACAGAAGTCCCATCCATTCATTATCATCTTGACTTGAATGGGATCCGAGCAACTATCTCGTGGATTGAACTTAGAATTTACCATCATTGTATCTTTGACTTCTCAAAGAGTAGAAATGATTCTTGGTAAATATCGGATTATTTCTTCTTTACAATTTCTACCTTGTAAGTTCTATTATATCGATGTAATATGGTTGACTTCTTGGTCAATATTTCCATTCGTATATAATTAGGAGGTTTCTCAGACCGTCAGACGTGTCTTATTTGGAGTCAAAAGGTGTAAGGAAAGACTAATCGAACTTGTTGAATTACACGGTTTCAACAATTCCTTTTTATCTCTGGAGAGATGAAATGCACAAGCATTGATGAGTCTTTTTAAGAAAGATTCTTGAATTATGTTCCAATTCCTCTTTCTTTGATAATGATTCCACTGATACTGAATTCTTATCACTTTTCCCTTTCATTATCTTGTCCTACTGAAATCGTTCTTTAAGATTTTTCTTAAATCATCGATAATAAATCTTACTGACTATTTCATTGATGATTGACTGCATTGTATCTCTATACATATTACTTGACTTTCTCTTGTATTATTGTGAATAAGGCTTTCACGATTGACTGCATTATTTCTTCTGGCATATCTGATGCCTTCTGATAATATTTGGCAATTCTAATGCCTTCTCGTGATATCTGGCATTTCCAATGCCTTTCTATTATTCTGACATATCTGATGTCCTTTTAAATTATAATTCTTTTTATTTCTCTATTTATATTCTATTAATATCCAAGCGAATACTGATAACGTCTATAGTAGACACTATAAATCCATCATTTCTATAATATACACTTGCTTGGAATAATTCTTTCTTATTTATATATTCGATTAAAGTCTATACTTTGAGTGTCTGAAAAAACATTCTGATAAACTTATATATAGGCAATGTATCATATCTTCTTAATCCAACTTATTATAAGCGATGCTTATTTCATCAGGATATTCATGTAGCTAGTTCTTGCCAGAACAGTTATTTCTTAAATTATCTCTCCCAAACCTTAAACTCGGAACAGGGAGTTCATCATTTCTTTGGCCAGAGAGTTTCAGTGGACAAATGAGCATAATTCTATTCATTTTTCGATTTCACTTCGATTATACCGTTCGGATCTTTACATGATTCCACTTGGTATCTAATCGTCTTTTGATATATTCGATAGAAATTATTTTCTTTTGATAAATCGTTGGATTCCACCATTTCCGGTTTCTGAATCCATATAGATTTCTATATGTTATATTCTAAGGATTTAACAATTCTTCCATCACTTCTTATTCTTGATTTTCAACCTGGTATCACTTGGCCACTTCACCAATTCGATTGTACTATAACTCACGCGAGTTTTTATACAAAAAGCGACTGCGAAGATTCTTTCTCCAACGTTGGATGGTGTGGCATTTCTTTCATAGTATCATATATCCTTACAAAGAATCCTGTGCTTGGTGGCAAATGTCCAGATATACCTTCTGTAAGGGTCCGGATATCTTTCGCCACAGGACTTGCACAGAGGACATGCAACTATCTTTGGTTTTACATACTGATTTGATCGGTAAATTCTAACCAGTTCTGTATATAGATTATTCTTGAAGAGTTTATGATGTTTAGATCTAGGCTGCCATGGAATGCGCCTGATTATCTTAGTTTAATCTGATGAACACGATTATTTTACATTTTGGTTGGCAATCAAAAATCAATAAACTGATTTCTTTGATTCATAGAATTTAAACACTCGATGGTTTTTATCCTGCGAATATATTCTTAGTCGTATTTCACAAAGGAATTTCAACTATATTGCCAGTTCTGTGGTCGTATTTTCCATATACGATACGCCGATGGTTCGTATTTCTTATATTTCTTCTTATTATTATTTCTTTTAATATGTTCATGACTCAAACATACTGTGATCTTGATAAATTCCTACTCGAATATTCCTATGCCTGTGACATTCATAATTATGTCGTGACCATAATTTCTATTTCACCTCATCTAACATTCAACTGCTTGTTTATTTTAATCACAATAGGTATGTGTCCCTCACACATTATTCTATTGTTCTTTTCTTTGTTTTCTCTGGAATTCTTAATTATATTATTCTGGATACAAACATCTTGATCTGAGTCTAACGTAATAGACTTTCAATCTGTCTAATTTGTTTCAAGGAGATGAAACTCGTTCTTGAATGTTTTCGTGTTAAAGGATATCCAATATAATAATCCAATATTTTAATCTTTCTAACTTGCTTAAATCATAGGATTAATATGATACATATATTGTTGCTCACTCAATTGAAAAGAATTCGGTTTCTTTGTATAGATCCCAAAATATTCTTTTATTATCTTGTCACAAGATTTCGAGGTAATAATATTTCTATTCAAAATATCATTTTGCTCTTGGAAAAAGATCAAAGTTGTTATATAGCTGAGATTCTATATATACACAAAGAGAGATTTAGATTATAAAACGTGGTAAATAATACTCATCGTTCATATCGAGAGGAATATCGAGGTAGATAAACAATCGGATATAAATGTAGAATCATGCCGAAAAGATTCTTGGCATATATACGGATACGGATTCGATTAAAGATCTTCCAGAGAAAGGGCACCAGATGTGGAGTGAAATACGCTCTAGTAAGACGATTCTGCAGAGGTGTTATAGGATTTCACGTATTGAAATAGAATTTCTAGGGAGGATAATAACAACAATACTGGTTAATGTTGATGTCAAAGATCTGAGGACAAATGAAAGATACTGGTAAACATTCTTGAAGAAATCTTATTCGTTGAGATATCTGGAAAGCATAGCTTAGAATAGATTATGGATGGACTTAAACTGGTCCGAGTTGCTAATGAATATGTTAGTCCCGAAAAGGAAAACTAAAAAGAGACTCAGGGAAACTACAGCTGGATTGGCTTCCAGAATTTACTGAATGGAGAAGGCTCCGAGTATGAGGTTTTGTGGTTTTAACGGAACATCTGATTGTTGGTCGGCTACTGGTTTACCAAGATTGAAAATTATAGATGGAGGGTATTTACGTTATTTCTCAGAACTTGATTTATAGAACAGAAATTTCTAGGAATAAATCCAATAAATTAGTGAAATATACTGAAGAGATTTCAAAAACACAATTTACGTTATTGTGGAAATTTTCTGATTTTCGATTATAAGATTGAAGGAAATTCTTTAGAAACATAATACTCGTATGTCTCTAGCATATTTGAGTCTTAATGATTTGTGGAATTCGTAGTAAAAATAATATTCTTGAAAACTCGATCATAGGAATGTTCAAGTTGAAGCGTAATATTCGTATTCTATTTATAAATATTGGAATAACAATAAGGTTAACGATCTGAATTTTGATAGAAATTATCACTGAGACGGAATGATTCAATAATTTATGCGAAATTTCTTGAATACACAATAAGGTTTTATAATCAACGAGTTTTCTAAAGTGTGAAAAATGATTTTCCAAAATCTCGTACTCGTTGATCGGATTATCGAGGATATATTTGTAGTTTGATAATCTAATTATACATATACTTCTATAATTTTCGTCATTTCTTATTTATATCTTGATTTATTTTCTGATTTCTTTTAATATCATGGTTTCTCTTCTGTATTCTTTCTTATTTATTATGGCCTTAATATCCTGTAAGATTTCCCAGAAATTAGATGTGCATGTAGATTCAGAATTGTGTACAGAATTGTCAATTTACCCCACATAATCATTCTAGTAATATCCTTTAGTGGATTCCTTTCGATTTCTATTATACTGTTATGGTTCTCACCAACTTTAATACTTTATCTGGTTAGGCTTTTAGGTACCCATAAATTTGATCACTTTTGATATTCTTTATATATTTTTGTAAGCACATATTTCTTTTAGAAAATATTTGGTTGATCCTAGAATAGTAAAGATTTCAAGACTGTTATTATTCGCTACTCTGATACCACCTATAACGACGCGGGCTGTCGGAGCCGGGTCGTCGGGTCGGGTTACCATAGTTGCGCAGCGGATTCGGATAATAACACATTTACTTTCCCAGGATCTATGTCATCTTAGCTGGTGGGTTACCTGAAGACATGCCAAAAATAGTTTCTGTCAACATAAAGTTGGTGAGGTCGTGTATTTTATAAAGCGACTGGCCAGTTCTTTTATAAATGACTCTGTTATAATATTCTTTGAATAAAAACATGCTTTACAGATAATAACTTCTGAGGGGAAGATATTCTATTATATTCTATTAATCGATTCTATTATGTGTCATTCCTATCGATGGTACCACTTTGTCAATGGTAGAATAATGGTTCTTGCCCTCTCCTGGGACAACAAAGGAAATGGCGGAATACCAGACAGTACTGCCCTCGTCGTTTTTATTATCCCCTTTCTATTGTACAAATTCTATTATAGAACTTCTATTATGTAAAGCATTTCTATGTTTTCTGATAAACGACATGTATTCCCCGAAAACACTTAATAAAACGATAAAAGTGGGGAGTTCACGATACTCACAGGTTTGCGTATATAATCTTCAATAGTCTTTCTTATTATAATTATATTTCATATATATATATATCGATACGTGTTACGCTTGGGACTTGTTAGGTTTATAATACTTAGTATATATAACATATATACACTTATTGTGACACCCGGCAAACTCAGGGTAACATTTTTCTAATATATAAGTCTACCTTAGTGAAAACATCATTTAACATACTTAACCGGGTCAGTTAAGTGGGGTTACATTAGGTATTGTCCAGGGTTCAATGATTCCGAGGATCATTGGGTCATCCTATGCACACACACAAGTCTTGAGTCCCGTTGTTGGTGAACGTACATAATTGGATTAGATGATAAACTTGAACCGCTTCGTATATGATGTGTAATGTGTGAATACGTAGAATACGTGTTTAAGTGATACTTATATGGTCCTACATGATTGTATATGCTTAACATATGTTACGATTGCATGTTCGTGTGTTAGGATATGTTAAAACGCATTTAAACGACAAAACTGGAAAATCTGAAAAATACATGTATAGGTTCGACCTTAAGGGGAGTCGAACCTGGGAATGGAAAACACAAGAAACTTATTCGACCATAAAAGGTTCTCCTTCGACCTCAGTAAGGGGTTGAACCTGGACTGGGTATAAATACCACACTTTGTCATTTTTCATCATTTCACAAACCCTAAACGCCTCTAAACACTCTCTAACAACTTTAATCACTGGGGCAGGAGTTTTTGCTCTTGTTTTTCATGATCTAACCTACAAACATCTTCTAAACAAAGATCTAAGGTGTGTTCTTCATCCTAAATCCTTTTTAAAGCATTTTGATTCGTTTTCATTAAACCCCAAAGGTCCAGATCTGATTCAAACATGTTTTCATGGATAAAAACCTTTCTAACATCTTCCTAAACAAAACCTTTTCATAAACAATGAGTTTTCATACAAATTAACATGTGTTAATGGTGTTTTATGTTGTGTTATGTATTGTTTGATGATCGATTGTTGTGTAGATGTTATAACAATGATCTAGGACGGTTGTTGATGATGATTTGTGACTGAGATAGGTTACAATTGGTTATTGATGATGTTTTGCTCATTTTGGGGATTTAGGGTTAGATCTAGGGCTTGTTCATGATGTTATTGATAATGATATGATTGGGGGTTTTCTTGCACATGATAATTTGAGCATATTGAGCTAATTGATAGATGATTTCGATTAGTTTCCATATCAGGTAAAGGTTGCATGCGTATGATGTGACATTTCCATAATTTGCCATTTTGGGTAACTTGTAAAACGGACGGATTTTGGGATAAAATTGCTAGGGTTTTGTGGGAATATGTTAATGATAGTTGACTGTTGTGATTGGTGATGTTTCGTGATGTTTTCGGATCCTTTAGATGCGTTTTGGTGCGTTTTATGAAGTTTTGCAGCAGAGGGTCGAACATGGAACTCATTCGACCCTTTATGGGGTCGAATGTAGCTCAAATGGGTCGAATGTAGCTCAAATAGGTCGAATGTGGAGGCCTGGGGTCGAATGTGGATGCCTGGGGTCGAATTAAGACGTGTTAGGGTCGAATTAACATATGTTAGGGTCGAATAAACATGTGTTAGGTCGAATGAACTTGTGAATAGGTTTAATGGACATCATGAGGGTCAAACCAGAAGCCCTAGGGGTCGAACCAAACTCAGAAATCTTTCGGTTCGACCTTTCGACTTCGTATATGCGATTTTTGATGCAAACTAAGTGTGTTATGCTTGAAACTTGTGTGTTAACCTTATGTGCTTGATTTTTTGATGTAATGGGTCACCAACGGGATGTCAGTTCTGTCCGGTGTGTCCAGTTAACATTCAAACACACTTTTAAACACGCGTAGTCAAGATTTGGACAATCGGGGACTAGTTAACCTTCGGGTTAGTAGTCAAAACACTTATGCAAGCTTATTGATAGGTCGCCACTAGTTGGGGCTATTGAACACGTGTCAGATTACTCTTTTATTTGAAGACTCAACCTAAGGTGAGTTCACAGCCCCACCCTTTTACATTTTCATACTTTTGGGGGAGAAACATGCTGTACAAACTTACACACTTACGAACTTATAAACTTGCAAACTTACGAACTTTTAGACCAACATATTACATTATATCGCATGAATACTTAGTGACTATTATTTCATCTCTAAAGTCCTCTCATGTCTTAGTGAACCATTAATATGTGGATACATAGCGGGGAAAGTGTGAATAGATCTATTGGGCCTGGCAAGCACCACTCGGGCCGAATGGAGGTCGGTAGCGGGTGCATATTTGTCCTATATCTTATGGCACCGGGTGATGAACCGGTGACGGGTTTGAGGCATTCTTATTGTTCAGCAGTGGTTCACGACACTATAGTATCATGTAACGATGTCTAGCTAGCATCAGGTATAGATGTAAGGATTGGGTGGTCTAACCTTTAAACATTATCTGACCAGGGTTATTTGGTCAGGGACTTATAGAGTTTATCTGACCAGGGTTATTTGGTCAGGGACTTATAGACTTTATCTGACCAGGGTTATTTGGTCAGGGACTTATAGACTTTATTTGACCAAGGGTTGTTTGGTCAGGGTTTTACAAACATTATTTGACCAGGGTTGTTTGGTCAGGGTTTTACAAACATTATTTGACCAAGGGTTGTTTGGTCAGGGTTTTACAAACATTATTTGACCAAGGGTTGTTTGGTTAGGGTTTTACAAACATTATTTGACCAGGGTTGTTTGGTCAGGGTTTTACAAACATTATTTGACCAAGGGTTGTTTGGTCAGGGTTTTACAAAAATTATTTGACCAAGGTTCTTTTAGGTCAGGGTCTTACAAACATTATTTGACCAAGCTTTATTTGGTCGGGGTCCTATGAACGTTTATTAACCGGGTTTTTCAAACATCGATTTGTTTGGGCGTTCGGGCAAATCCTACTTTTGCAAACCTAAAACTCTGTGACTCACCAGCATTATGTGCTGATGTTTTTAGCATGTTTTCTTAGGTCGCTAAGGTAGCAGCAGTCAATAGGCGGGATTCATTTGCATGGTTTCAAACATTGTCAAACTTTTGGTTTCTCATTTATGAGACGTTTATGCTTCCGCTGTAGTTGATAACACTTTTGAGCTTAATGAATGATTTACGTATCTTGCATTTAGATTGTTGTTTATTGTGACCGTTGACTTGGATCCTGATGTGTCACGCGCCTCGTGGTAAAACCTCGCAGGTGGAATTTGAGGGTGTGACACTTATATAGATACAACTTGATATATTTTAGATAGTCTTAAACTCGGGGTTCATTATTGATAGCTATTATATGAGACACGACACAGACATCCTAAATCTAGCTGGCCATTACAGCTTTACACTCGTAAACTAATAAGTTGGCCATTACAGCTTGGCAGATCTAATCTAACAAAAGAATAGAAAATATTATCATTAACCCGAGTCTAGTATATCGTCAATATATCAGATTGTATAGGGATAAACATATATATATGATTATTATTTTCTTCTTATTATTATTATCAAATCCGAACGTTATCCATATTATATATATATATATATATATATATATATATATATATATTCGTATAGTCATAATAATAATCCTCGCCGGGTTATAAGACCGGGTTCTATTCCGGTTGATGAGTTGCTTCGGGTATCGGACCTGTCTTCTAAATCGGTAATCGGTACCTCACAACAATCATAATTGTTATATCAATAACTAATTATAAGATTGTAACCAATTTAACTAATAAACTTATACTTTACCGGAGATATGACCGGACACTTGCCGGAGAGTGACCGGAATTTAACCAGACTTCCGATTAACATATATCATCCTTCCCTCAATACTAGGTTATCGGTACCTCGTAATAATCATACTAACAATATTACAATTCGGTATTAAAAAGACTAACACCAACATATTTAAATATGTAACCTTTATGATTATACCTCATCAGAGATTCATCGGAATATAACCGGAGACTAACTAGAGCTTCATCAGAATATGGTTGGCTGGATAATAACCGAACCACGATAAGAATATGAGGGGAAACCCAATCAGCCCCATAGCTATCGGATTCAAGACCACACACACAACGATGTGTGTGGGGGTTACAAGATGATCGGGTGGGTTCTAGTTGGTTTATTGGGACTCGATGACAATCACCGGATCTTGGTGACTGTCTGTTTACTAGAATAGAAAGGTTTAACTGATAGTTCAATGGGTTAGGTTCAGTTATAGCGATTAATAGGTAGAAGTGATTACCAGGTTTGTAACAGAACCCTATGAACCAAAAGATGATTTCGGTTGAGTTTATTATCAGGTCAAAGAGGAAGGTATATGGTTTAGGTTGATGGTGATAAGGACCCGATGACAATCATACGGACAGGTTCGACCGGTAGGTTTCAAGGGTCTCACGACAGAAACAAGGATAAGGTTGTGGTGGTTATAGACTCGAGGGAGGAGCTAACCGGAAAATAGGGCGGCGACGGAGGTGGTTTCTGGTCTGGGGCTCTCGACACACACACACACAAGTGTGTGTTGTGTGGCTGTTTATGCAGACAAAGGGAGAACAAGGAGGCTTTTATAGCCTAAGTCAAATTGAGGGTGTTTGGGAACGAGGTTAACAGTTGGGATACAAGGGTGTTTGGTGACAGAATTAAGGCTACACATAGGTGTTTGGTGATGAGTTTAATAGCGGACAAGGGGCGTTTGGCTACAAACTTTAAAACACTCAAATATTATAAGTTAATAGTCGGGTGGTCGGTACGAAACGACCCGTTAATGAGAATCGTAACACGCAGGGTGTTACAGTTTGTTAACTTGGATATTGTTAATGTGTTACTTCGCATTAATGCGGTTTTGTAGAGATATTCGGATTTCTTCTTTTAGAAGACTTTTATTTTGTATGTAGTTTGTTAACTTGGATATTTCAGTGAAATTATGTAATTGCAATAATAAGTTTGAATGCTATAACAACTGTTTTACAACATCTTTTGACAAGTAAACAGATATTGGTAAACAGTGTATACAATAAACTCAGGATATCTTTGAACACTGCAAGACTTTGGTCAAACAAATGGTTATTTTATCTTAAAAGACTTTTAGAAAAATCTGACCAAATGTTTAGGCAAAAACTATTTTTAAAGATAAAATTTTTATTATAGTGATTTTTTATTTGTAATTAAATCTCAGTTGAACATTAAGATTGTGGACTGAGAAATAATAAATACAATCTTGTCTTTAGGATAATAACTAATTTTGTTTGTTAACTTGGATTTGTGAATGTTACTTTGCAATATAGCATTTTGTATTGCTATCCCACCTGCTTCATTTAGAAATTTTGTTGTTATAAAATGTATTATCATTCAAGTTATTTAAAAAGAAACTATAATTATATATTTTATAGATGATGATATTCTTTTAGAAGTTTTGTTGTTATAAAATATATTTTCAGTCAAGTAATGGAATACCAATAATAAGTGTGATAGTTAAAAGCAATAATTATAAGAAAAAATAAAGAGCCCAAATGATTTATAGATTAATTTTGTAAAATTAAATAGTTTTTAATGTTTGGTTAAATAAAAAAAAGATCAAACATAAATTAAGGGTAACAGTTTTTAGTTATTTAATAGTAAAAATAAGTACCATACACAATAAATAAGCGCTATTTTTATAAATAAAATAATCTAGATCCTTCTTTTGTACAATGACCCTCATAGACTTTTAGGTCTCGACCGCCAAATAATAAATACGACCTTGAAACTTCGTTTTTAAACTCACGCAGTATTGTTTATTTATTTGTATTTAAATAATGTATGTTATCACTACTAATTATCAAGGGAAACAATAACACAAATGGATTTAGATTTGTAGGCACAAATGTATGAAATTGGTAAGTACAATGAATTCAGGTATTCAGATGAAATGCTCTTAATGGAAATGTTGGACCAAACTATTGCTCATGAAGAATTCTTTAAGCCATATCATGTTGCAAGTTGGTTTTACTCTCATGACTTTGAAATAACAATAGTTAACTATGAAAATGGTTTGGAGAAATTATTCAAGCGAGAGAACATAGAGTATTCAAACGACTTGGAGTTTCTTGAAGAACGGGACCAGAAAAGGACAAGTAACATTAATCGGAATACATTTCATCTGAATCTGGAACAAAAGATTAGGGCAAGGATAATGTATTTGAAAGTGAAGGTGGAACAAGTTATGGAAGAGTCATTCTCTTATTGGAGTTCAAATGATGAAGATGATGAAATTTAAATGTTTTTATATGCTTGCATGTTCAAATATGAATATTATTATAATGTGGTTATTTTGTTTATAATGTTTATGGTTTGTGATTGAAAAATATTAATGTTAAACTAGATGGTTATTATCTATGTTTTGTTTGAATATGTGGTTTATTCCATAACCTTTTCTATTTATAAAAAAAATAATAACTAATTAAGTTAAATAAAGTTTATTAAAATTTGCTATATGTAAAACCGTGAGTAATTATTACCAATGTTTTGGCGGTTAGGCTTCATCATTTGTAACACATATCAAGATTTTAAATATGAAGTTGAAAAGACTTCTGTAATTTAAATACATAGTGAAATCTTAAGAACAAATTGAATCATCTAATAAAAGGTGTTGTTAACTAAAGTAAATGCACATAATAATATGAACTAGAATAATATTAGCACAAACGATACCAATTGTTAGTATTTAAGTTTAATTTATTATTTTGTGTATTAACTATAAAACATTAATAATGACGTTTGATCTGATAATAAAATTGTATATATTTATCCTTCTGTTATTTCAACTTTCGTCAATGTTTTCAACATTCGTCAATGTTTTCAACATCTGCTAACTTTTCACCACTTTTCTAAACGTCTGCTCTGTCAAATGTCTGTTGCTCAAAAAAATATATTGATAATATTTCTAACATCTATTCAGAGCAATAATTAAATTTTTAAGAGTGAAGTTATACTAATCTTCCCTTATAAGCTTCCCTTCAGTACTTTCAAGATTGAAGTGAATATTATCAAAGAAGTAATATTGGTCATCGTACGTTGATTTCAAGATTTAAGATGACATCTTCTAATAAAAGAATACCAGTTAAGATTGGTTGAAGACAGATCCCACTTTCTCTATGCTTTGCAATGACAATAAATAAAAGTCAAGGACAATCGCTTGAACGTATTGGTTTGTATCTTCCATGTATTGTTTTCAGTCATGGACAACTTTATGTTGCTGTATACAGGGTAAAAAGTAGAAAGAGATTGAAGATTTTGATTTATGATAAACAAAAATAAGTTTGTACAAACACTATTAATGTGTTATACAAACAAGTTTTTCATAATATTTGAATAACTAACTTTGTCATTTTGTTTTGTTTATATTGACATGTTTACATATCATTATCTTTGGTCTCTTTCTTTTTTTGTGGGTTTGTAAGTTAAATTGTTTATGTTGTTTAATGAATTTAACAGTGAAATATGGAAAGAAATGCATAAAGTGCAGTGGAATAAACTATAAAACATAACGAATAAACTTTGATTTGATAATAACTTTTTAAACATGTCAGTTTGTTTCAACATGTTTCAGTGCCTCCAACAGATGGTGTGTCATCATTGTCTTTTTTTTTTTCCAATATCTATTCTGTCCAACAGACCTTTCCATGCATCTGTTTATCTGGTCTGTAAAGTGGCAACTGTTGATTTATCCGTCTGTGGTTTTAACATCCTTCAGTGTTTTCAACATCTGATCAATATCTATCAGTTGTCTCTCTTCAACGGATCGGACCTTAGTAAACAGATTTTGCTTACAACAGATGATTGACTTCTTGATTTGTTTTTTAGTAAACAGACATTGGAGACTAATTTTATTAAAAAATGATATTGAATTCCCGTGTTTTCACACGGGATTTCAGCTAGTCTATAATTATAACTCACTTAAACACCTCATGATAATTAATATACACACCGGTTACTATAATTTCCTTGAGTTTAGCTTGACATTTCTAACATCAGTCTTGAAGGGCGCTAAGTTAACACTCATAGATGTAATTCCTTCTATTCATGTTACTACATTAAACTTCACCCAAATTCAAAAGTAAAATCTTCAACATCCTTTCATTCAACAAGGCTGAACACAATTCTTGAGATGATTCATAACATGCTTTCCAATATCCAAGTATATTTAAGTTTCCCACATCTAATTTTGCTTCTAACATCGTATTAGCTTTCATTGACGCCAAAACACGAGTCAATAAGTGATTCTCCAAAAAGCGACCGGATCTTAAGGAATAAGGATAAAGACATGTAGGTTAGACTAGTTAGTCCGGGTTATATGTGTTCTCAGGACCATAGAGGTCCAATCAAGTAGGCTTGGTGTTTACTGATACCGCGTATCTACAGATGATGAATCTTTTTTATAATCTAATAAAATACAATTCGACTTTCCTGGGCAGATGCCACTTATAAGTTGCTAATTGACAGTTCTAACATTTAGCCCCTAAAGCTACTCTTACCAACTATAAATAACCATCCAATATAGCTAATTCTAATCCGCTCTAGCTCGTTCAGAAAGGATGTTAAATGGCCATGAATCCGAGGGTGACGGGTACCTAGCATGTGGTTTGCTCACATTTGGTCCGGGCTGCTTTGTTACGGCTTCAGGGATCTTGGACTCTGCGAAAAGTTTCGGGTCATTTTGCAGGGGCAACACAATTACAGGACGAACAACAGGGTTGCCTTCTGAAGCCCATAAAGACTGGGGATGAAGATGAACTCTCTCATCTATCTGACGTTGTAGCTTTTTAATATGGGCTTCTATGACATTGTTTTCTTCTTTTAATTCATCCTTCTCAACAGCAATCTGTTCATTCATATAGCAAACAACTATATTTCAACAAAACAAATACATTCATTTGGATACAATAAGGCTATGGGGTGTGGTTACACCTTCCCCCAACTCCCCAAACTCCACATCAGCGTCACGTCAATTTCCCCTTCCCCTCCCCCAAACCAAGGAAACAGTTCCCCAATCTTCCCGCTTCCCCATTCTTTTTTTTAATTAATTTTTAAGAAGATAAAGAAAAAAAGCACACAAAAAGAGCTCGGAGAGGGAAGGGAATTTCCCCGAAGTCACCGATTTTTTTTTTTTTTTTTTTTGTAGGGGAACACCAAAGTGTTCACCGAGACCACACCATACGTTCTAAGAAAAATTTTATGGCCCGTTGCGTTTTTAGTTAAAACTTAACCAATTTGACTAGTTAAAATTAAAATAACTCGAATCGACCTGCTTATCGTTTAATGGGCAAACAGGTGGTAAACAGGCTGTAATAAATGGGTTACAACAGTAATTTTAAAAAGAAAAATAATTTGTTCTAATTTTTTAATGGTTAGCAGGTTGATTTTTTTAATTAAACGTGTTGAACTTGTCAACCCAAACATGACCTGTGTAATTTAACTGTGTTAATCAGAATACGACATGTTTATTAAACAGGTTAGACTTTGACAACCCAAAACATGATTAATTTGATAACTTACGTATTTAGATTCGGCTAAAAGAACCGAATTCTCTTTCTTAAGAGAATCAACTTGAGCTTGCAGATCCTGGATGATTCGAATCGTATCGGTCAATGCAGAAGACTTCCCAGTGTTCTGATTCGCCGATTCTGCAAGCAATCAAACAACCTTTATATAATGCTGTTACTTCTGAAACAAACAAACAAACAATAAACAAAACCATAACTATTATTAAACTCCATACCCAAAGCATTAGTAAGGTCGAGAAACAAATCATTCATATGATCACGTTTCAGCTTCTCTCTTTCAGCTTTATGAATTTTCCTATGAACCTTTGCACCAATCTTTTTACTGAAAAAAAATTATAAACCGAACCCTTTAATTCAAACAGAAAAAATTTTAAAAAAATGGCGAAAAAGACTATATATTAAACGAGTGATCAGACAGTACCTGCAACCCGATTTCTTATTCGCTGTATCGACATTTTCGTCCGTAGAAACCGAACCTTTCATATTTTCAATCCAAATTTGATGAAATACGAAAGGTTGATTTTACACTAATTTTATTATTATTATTATTTTAATCAAAATGGTAAAGAGGAGAAGCAAAATTGGGGTAACATTTGGAGAAATGAAAAGAATGTAGAGGGATTTTATAAATAATTGTACGTGTAGATTATTATTATTATTATGGTGTGTGTTTGGGTGAAGGGGATATAGATTATGAAGGATGGCACACGAAGGCGTGTGCCAAGCATCCGTCCTTTGCATGCCGATTGGTGGGTACGTAACAGGTCACGTGGTGGAAATGGAATTAAGTAAACGACGTTGCACGTATGATATAGTTTTGTAACATTTGATAAATCCATAGCAATTTTCGTTTTTTTTTTTTAATTTTTTTTATTTTGTTTTTGTAATAAATGTCAAGTGATTTTTAACAATGTTGGATTTTTTTTTTTTTTTTCTTATAACTGAAGGAGGTGGTTTGGGTTTAACACTTCTTTTGAAGTTAAAATTTGATAAAGAGTTTAATTTCTAAGAAATTATTATTGGTAATATCAAGTCCAAGAATAGATAATAAGAATATGGACATGAATGCGAATGGAATAACTCTTCAATATATTAATAAAAAAATATAACTCAAAAATTGATGATAAACTCATAAACCATAACTCACTTTCTCTCTACACTCTTCTATATACATAATGTCTAACCCTAACTTGGTTTATATAGACTAAGTCTAACTTGCTTTTTGAAAATAAAGCAAGTCTAACTTGCTAGCCAAGTCTAACTGTCTAACTCTAAGTCTAACTTGCTAGCCAAGACATTAGTGCATATAATTATAACATAATTAGGAAACTTAACCAACTATGATCAACTCGTCATTATTGATCCTCCAAGTTTACCGACTTGTAACTTGAAGTATGCAAATTACCAACATAATATTGTTATTGAAAACAAATTTCATCAACGTATATATTCAAATTTGAAAGAATTGAATTCTATCGAAGTAACGCCCCACTTACGGTGTACGTATATAATGTATATATGTGTGACCCTCGAGGGGCAAAAGTAAAGTTTGCACTAGTTTTAACGTTATTTTACTAATTTCGTGAAAATAACGTTAAAAACAACGGACGGTTAATCATGCATCATGTGGTGGCGTTGATAGCCAAAAGACAAAGGGGTACATGCACCGATCAGGTTTGTCCCGATTGCTAAGTGTTCTATGCCTTATGTCCAAGGCTTGATACCAAACCACATCGAGCCGGGGGTCAGCCTCTCTATTCTTATGGGTAGAGGTAAGGCTGTCTACATCTTACCCTCCTCAGACCCTACCTTAGCTTTGTTATAGGTGGGATTAACTGAGTATGATGATGATGGAATTCTACCGAAGTGAGATGTATAATACACGTGGTTGGCGTGTGCCCCACTATTCTTGTGGCACGGGTGATGATGACCAGTGATGGTGTGGGCGGTAGGGGTGGTGGTAGTGAAGTCGGATATGTAATTCTTTGATTGAATTGTTTTACATGGTGAAGTTTGAGAAAATTATTTCTTGACTAACATGTTAATTATCTTTGAATTCGGATTACGATTCTAACAATTATGTAAACCAAATAGGTTAGGAATGCGATTCTCGGTCGATTCAACAAAACCATTAGTGATCTAAATAGTAACTCCACTTCTGGTGAAAACATGATTTTAAGTGTTTCAATGTAAGTGATATAAAACTAAACTATGTATGATACCTAAACAATTAACAAACCTTAACAACAAGACATATGTGGACAGATGAATTCAGCAAGTCTGAAATCAAACATATCATCGTGATTCATGCCATTTGTTAATCTTATTTGTTTGGGATCATTTATATAATGTATTATAATATAATTGAAAAGGAATAAAGATTTCAATAGAAAGATGCTGTTTATAAGTAAGAGCCAATAAAAAACCGGATTAATATTATGAACAGAAAGTTGGATTGTGAGCAAACTATTATTGACCCTCTACAAAATTATGGATCAAAATAATCAATAAAAAAAGAACAACAAATTGGTACTCTATCGTGAGGCCGTTAAAGCTTTATCATATTCGACTACTTGTTAAAAGATACAAACGACATTAATTTCTTTGCTTTCTGTTTTTTAGAAGGCCAACTCCACATTTTTTAACACCATACGGAGTGGAGAATGAGGGGATGAAGCGTCATGTTGCACTTGTAAGGCCCATGTGTAAAGAGTGAAGATTGTGAGGCGTGGAGGGGGGGAAATGTCACGTGGATGTTATTTTATATTTTTAATAAACTAATTAAAAAACACATTTTTACTAAAAAAACATAATTAAAAACCATAATAATTAATAATAATATTATAAAAAAAGTAGAAAATAAAAAAAACATCAAAAAATAAACCTAAAAAAAAACTACATGTTATATTTTGCCATGATCTCGCGCTTCATGGCTAACATCATCTCTAACTCTTGACCGCTTAGGTGATCGACGGACATGGCAAGAAATTTCATATCTTCGCGATTTTCGCGCTGTTCTTTTATACTCATTTTTTTTCAAAGGCTTCGCGAATGGTTCTTTTCTCCTCGAGCCTTTGTTGTTGAATCGTGTTGAATTGGACGATGTTGGCATTTAAATCGGCCAAGTCATTGCTGTAAGCACCTTTGCCCGATTCAGTTACCGAACCCAAAGCAGAGGATTTTTGCGCCCTCTTTTTGGACTTATCTCGACCGGGTGAGCGATTCAATTCCTCATCAAACTCGTCATCATCCAAGTTAATTTTCTCCAAGTTTTCACGTGTATCCGAACGGTTATGAGATGAATTTGTTTAAGCACCTTTGCCCGATCCAGAACCCGAACCCCAAAGCAGAGGATTTTTGCGCCCTCTTTTTGAACTTATCTCGACCGGGTGGGTGACTCAATTCCTCGTCAAACTCGTCATCATCCAAGTTAATTTCCTCCAAGTTTTCACGTGTGCCCGAACAGTTATAAGATGAATTTGTTTTCGTTCTTTTTGACGAATCGGTTGCAGTGGGAACCCTCGCCCGTTTTGAATGGTTTTTGGCGACTTCCCAACAATGCAAAAAAAGTGAACTCTAAAACCTTTTCTTCACGATAAGCTTTTAGGGCGTTGGCGAGGTAGTCGCCGACTGTTTCACCACTTCTTGGATTATTTCTTGCGTAATAATAATGCGGGTGAAACGCATTCATTGCCCTGCTTATCTCGGTCCACTTGGATGAGAGACTATCATTTGCTCGATAGAAGTCTCGTTCCATTAACTTATGGAACAAATTGTTTATCTCGATCCAAAAGTCGTTTTTGTGACGACTATTTCCTATAAAAAATTTAAAAAGTAGTCATTAGTCACACATAAAAAATATATTTTTAACAACATTTTTTATGTTTAGAAAAGTGTTACAAATACCTAGCTCTTTTTCCAACTCGCTTATCCGAGCTTTCTTTAACGCAACCTCTTCGACGGTTGTCCACTTAATCGGTTGGCGGTTGGCGGCGGTCAACGCTTTCTCCTCCGCCGTCTTCTTCTTGTGAGTTCTTCTTGTAGTGGGTTTTTTACCCGACGATGATCCCACAATATTTTCTTGTTGTGTTTCGGGTATGCTTTCGGGTTGCGTTAAAGGAGTTTCCGGTTGTGAAGGAACGAGGGAATTGTTAAATGGAAAGTTTGGATAAATTTGCCCACTAATGTAACTCGCGAAAGCGGCGTATGAATGGGTGGACGGTTTGGTATCGGACGAATCGGTGGTGTATTCGGGTTTGGGATGAAGTTGTATATGGGTTGTTCGGGTCAAAGCCTCAGTTGAACGGGTTCATATTTTTAAAAAACTATGATGAGAAGTATAAAAATATATGAAGAAGTGTATAAAATAGGTGAAGAAATGTATATGAAGTGGGTGTTGTGTGAAATAATGGGGTTATATATAATTTTTTTATTACCGTTAAAAACCAACGGTTACTTTTCAAAAAAAAAAAAAATTTATAATCAACTGGTCAAAAGGAATGGCCCACTTCTCTAACAGCCACAGCATAATCCATGGCCCAGACCCATTCCTCATCCGTGAAGTCATCATCGGCTTCAGGAGGAGGAGGAAAGGTTGGTTGTGCAGCAGAAGGAGGAGGCGTGAAGGTTGGTGGTGCAGCAGCAGCAGGAGGAGGAGGATAGAACCAATGTTGTGGAGGAGGAGGAGAGGAGGAGAATGGTAGTCTCCGGGGCCGGCCCCGGCTCTGGCGAGAGTACTGCCGGAGATTAGACGTCCAGCAACTCCTGGTGTAAAACCGCCACCCATATTATTCATTGCTTTGAGGAGGAGGAACAGATATGATTGAAAATTGGGATAGGTGATGTATTTATAGGGTTAGAAATATGACACATGACGCTCCCCTCTTTCCCCCTTTCACTCCGTATAGTCTTAGCAACTAAAGTAGTTTTTTTGTTGACTTGTTTTTGCTGGTCTCATTTTTAACTTGTGTAGTGAACCAATTTGTTAAGATATTTTTGAACCAATAACGATAAGCCTGTGTGCAAGTTTGGTTCCAAAATTTAGGGTTTTATAGGAAAAAAATGGGGATGATAATGGTTTGGAATGGTTACACGCTTCCTCCTCCTTCACGGCGGTTTGTGGGTCGCCGGAAACTCTGTTTTGACGGAATATCCTCAGTCTGTACTTCCTCATCAGCCACACATCCCGACGACGCCTCTGTTTCATCTCCTTCCATCAACACGTAATAATAATAATAACCATACATACATACATATTCCTTTATTACTTACTTACACTTGTTGTTTTTTGAGGCAGGCATTGTTGTGATTGTGATTTATAAATTATAATTATGTTGTTGCTTGGTTTTGGGGATTTGGGTTTGTGAGAAAACCTAATGCAAGGGGAATTGGGATTGTGCTTTGCTTTGTACTTTGTAGTATGGTTGTCACTTGTCCAAGGCGAAAAAGGCGCTTAGGGTGAGCCTTGGCCTTAGTATAAGGCAATGTTGCAAAACAAGGCCGAGTTGACCGATTACACGTTTGGTCGCCGAGTACTCCCTGCCAAGGCCGATTTGACCCCCGAGTACTCCTCTGCCTAGGCCGAGTACTCGCTCCCGGTCAGGCTGAGTTGGTAGCGCCAAGCGAGTTCTGCAACCATGTGCGTGTAGTAAAAAGTCAGATTTTTTTCGGTTCTAGACATGTTTTAGGCTTCTTTAGGGCTAGTTTAGGTTGTTTTGGTCTTTTTGTTTCAGACATGTTTAGACAGTTTTTAGCCGGAATGTCGTCGGAACTTGGCCAGAAGAATAATGCACATGAGGGCCTAAAACTTGGTTTTTTAAATAGCGACAAGCGCACTGAGACAACAAGGTCTAAAACCAAGGCGCTAAGCGCAAAAGCGGTGGGCTTTTTGTATGCGAGGGGCAAAGTGATTATAGTTTTTTTTATTATTTTTTATTTTTTTTATAAACATTTCGTCGGTGTTTAGCTTTCCCTAACCAAAATATAGCAATAAATAAGGGTTATGTATATTTAACATACATATCACCTACGTGTACAACCTAAAAAACATGTTGCATAACATTTTGCTGCACAGAAACAGGCAATTCTATGAGGCGCGCGCCTCACCTGCGCCTCTTTAAATCATGGCCTGAAAGTGGGGCTTTTGAAGTGAAGCAAGAAGGCTGCACTGGTCGTGAAAGGTGGAACTAGGCGCACGCCTGGGTGAGCGTTAACAATAGAGCTTTGTAGTGACATTGAGAATTTGGAGGCCCTAATTGGTATAGCAGCTAATTGGTGTTTGGATTTGAATTATTATGCATTCAAAATGATGAAATTTTGCAATCATGTAGCTATTTTTTATATTAAGCACTTGATTATTTGATTATGATATTTCAAATGTTGTAATCATATAAACATGTATCCAAACACTCCCTAAGCCTCCTTTAAGCCATGTTAACTTGCATTGCCATGTGTATTGCAAGCTTCTGCCACTACCTGTTTTTGAGCTGCATTTTTAGTATATCTTATCTTTCTCTACTCCCAAGTAATTCTTTTTTACTTGCATACTTATAGAGTTGGTGAAAAAACGTTTAACAATTTGGGAGAGGTTACAAGGGGGTTCCATACAACACGCAGAACGCTGTTAGCAAGTTTATTATTATCATTATGTTATCCCCCTTCAAGATACTCATCAGGTTCAGACAATCCATCTTTTTTCCTTAACAAAAGTTTGTTATTATTTGTGTTCATTTTTTTGATATACATTGGTTGTGCAGCTAATGCTTTAGGAGACCCTTCCGTGACAATTGAACAAGTAACACCTGTTGTACTTCCTTCTGGGCCGCTTTTTCCGCCCGAGGTTTGTATAAACTGTTTCCACTTCATGTCTTTTGTGTGTTTGGAGTCTTTTTAAAATCAGACTCTTGTATGTTTTACCCTTTATGATGTATGTTTATGGCAGGTAAATTGATATGTGTATGCTTGGCAGGAAAGAATCGTCAACCTTTTTGAGAACAACACTTAATGTTACGGGGGTAGTTGAGGTAATTGTGGATGAACTTATTTCAATTATGTATTCATTTACATGTTTAGTTTTATCTGATTTGTAGATTATTGGCAGATTCCTGAAGGAAATGGTTCTGGTGTTGTTTGGGATGATGAAGGGCACATTGTCACAAATTACCATGGTGAGGAAAATAAAAAAATTGTCATCCAATTTTTATTTATTTTATTGTTATTATTTTCTTAATAACCAAATATATATGAGGTTGTAAATAGGTGGGTGTACCTTCGGTGCCTTTTGACCCTTAAATATAACACATTTTTTCACGTTGGCGGGTTGAATTGTGATCACTAAATATTGATCTTTAGGCTGTTACACAAAGCATCCATTCCTGATTCTCCCTTTCGACTAAATTTTGAGATCATTTTTGGTATAAATGACTAAACTACTTGTATGGTTGTCCAGTTATCGGCAATTCTCTGTCAAGAAATCCAAAACCTGGAGAAGTTGTTGCTCGTGTTAATATTCTTGCCTCAGAAGGGTAAGATTGGTATGTAACATTACATGATTTTTAGTAATTTATATTACAAACTGCCTCACCTCGTTCCTTGTGTGTAACATTAAAAGGGTACAAAAGAATTTCGAAGGCAAGTTGATTGGTGCGGATCGGTCCAAGGACCTTGCCGTCTTGAAGGTAGTTATTTCTTTTATATTTTTTTTCAATTTCCTTTTGTAATGCTCGTTATCATTCATGTAGGTGGAAGCACCTGTGGATCTGCTAAGGCCAATGAAGGTGGGTCAATCGTCTTTCTTAAGAGTGGGCCAGCAGTGCTTAGCCATTGGAAACCCATTTGGGTTTGATCATACACTCACAGTGGGGGTTATTAGTGGGCTTAACAGAGACATATTTAGTCAAACGGGAGTCACAATTGGTGGCGGTATTCAAACAGATGCTGCCATCAACCCTGGAAACAGGTATCTTGTTCTTTTTATCTTTTTTATAAATCACACTTCTACCATTTTAGGGTGGAAGATTTGTAATATCAGCCGGTGCGTCCTTGTGGGCAAATAGGAACCAATAATTTCACTTATTTAAAAGTATCATAACTCATTAATGCCACTTCTGAGTTGATCAATGAAATTAGCATTTCAATTATGACTTTGGCAGTGGAGGACCTTTGTTGGATTCCAAAGGAAATCTAATTGGGATCAACACTGCCATATTCACTCAAACAGGTATTTTTGTATTTTTTTTTTGTATTCATTGATATACTAATCTGCAAATGGAGTAAAATAAAATTTGAACACTACCGATGGCAAATTATTCACATTGTAATGTTGACGTGACAGGGACTTCAGCAGGCGTCGGATTTGCTATCCCTTCCTCAACTGTTGTAAAGATAGTACCTCAGTTGATTCAGTTCGGAAAAGTAAGCTGTTACTCTTTCACATTCAGATTAATCATAGCATGTTTTCAATAAATTATACTTCTAATCATTGCTAATTTTATAAAATTTACCTTTTAACTAAAATCGACCCACTTGTACATACTGAAATTTCCCCTGCTAATTTCCGATTTTGGTATTTTTGTGTTTTTTGTTGCGTTAGTTTTATCTATCAGTTGTCACCATTAATTATACATGAGACTGGTATAGATATATAACTATATATTCATATTTGCGTTAATTCCTGTGCAAGTAATGTTGTGTATCTTGGATGTTAGGTTGTTAGAGCTGGTTTAAATGTTGAGATTGCTCCTGATCTTATTGCAAATCAACTTAATGTTCGAAACGGGGCTCTTATTCTCCAGGTAATACGATCCTTGTCACCAGTAAAACTATTTTGTTTTGTCACTTGATTACATGTTCATTGCTCTGTTATGGCTTGAACACGTTGAATTGGGTCAATTCTGCAGATGGTTCAATTGTTCAAAACGTGTTGGGTCAAGTTGGCGTGCAAACATTTATTGTCCACTTTGTAAATTTAATATATTAAACCTGGCATAAAAACTATCATACCATGATCAAATCATTTTACTTGAAACCATTTAGGAGGTTGTAAACCTTTTAGGTTGTATATTGGGTGACTTTCAAACTGTTAATATCATTTTAATTTTTTACTCACTTGACCCGTTATCAATATAACTAGATTAAAACTGAACATTTTTTGCACAAATTTTGTTGTATTTAGGTTCTTGCAAATAGCCCAGCAGCACAAGCTGGTCTTCTTCCCACCTCCAGGGGATTTGCCGGTAATATTGTTCTTGGTGACGTCATCGTAGCAGTCGACAACAAGCCTGTGAGTTTTCTCCTATATTTTCTTTAACTTTTTTTTAATGAAACTAGTCGTTAATTATTGACGAACGCTAATGGTACTATATTTGATTTGACGGATTCAGGTCAAGAATAAAGCAGAGTTTTTAAAAGCATTAGATGAATATAGCGTGGGAGATAAGATCATATTAAAGATACAGAGGGGTAATGAGACCCTGGAGACGCCTATTGCTTTAGGGGAGAGTTCATGAGAGCATAACTTCTTTTAATCTATTTGTTATTTTGTAGATTATATATATATATATATACCATATATACATTATATAACTGCTATATCACATTAAAGATTTGTATTATTCTTTGTAATTGGTTGCCCTCTCTCATTGATAATATCCCTTTAAACAGGGAGAAGAATGATACATGAAAAGGAAAGATAATAGTTACAATTGAATTCAAAATTCTATCTCCTAAAAATAGGTCATGTCAATCTCCTAAATTAGCTCGCGTCAATCTGTCAATCTATAATCTAATAGTCCCCCGCAGGTTGAGCGCGGTAGGACCGGATGCTCAAGCTGGACCGAAAATCTTCAAACAACGTACGCGGTAGACCTTTGGTAAAAATATCTGCATATTGAGAGGAGGGCACATGAAAGACTTTGACGTGACCGATCTGAACTTTCTCGTGAACGAAATGAATGTCTAATTCAGTGTGTTTTGTTCGCTGATGCTGAACTGGGTTAGCTGAGAGGTAGAACGCTGAAACGTTATCACAATAAACAATCGTGGCTCGGGATACGGGCACGTGAAGCTCTAATAATAAATTACGAAGCCAACTAGTCTCAGCCACAGCATTAGCGACTCCATGGTACTAAGCTTCGGCGCTCGAACGAGAAATCGTGGGCTGGCGTTTAGAGGGCCATGATATCAAATTATCACCCATAAAGACACAATAACCTGAGGTGGAGCGCCTAGAATCAAGACATCCGCCCTAATCAGCATCCGAGTAAGCAGTGAGGGCCGTGGATGAGGAAACTGAGAGATGCAAACCAAGATCAATTGTTCCCTGAAGATATCTGAGAATGCGTTTTAGAAACGCAAAGTGAGGTTCTCTTGGAGCGTGCATGAAGAGACATACTTGTTGAACGGCATACTGTATGTCGGGTCTAGTAAATGTTAAATATTGTAAGGCTCCAGCTAGACTTCGATACAGAGTATTGTCTTCCATAGGAGAACCGTCTGTGGCGCTGAGTTTGGAGGATGTATCACAAGGAGTGGCACAAGGTTTGCATCCAGTCATGTTAGCGCGATGGAGAATACCCCGGGTGTATTGTGATTGCGAGAGAAACAGTCCTTTAGCATCGCGAGTAACCGTGATGCAAATTACCCAAGTCTGTCATAGCAAATTCCCGGGAGAGAGTGGTGATAATAGACTGAAGTAGAGTGGGATCTGAGGCAGACAAGATATTATCATCAACATATAATAATAAATAGGCAAGACGTGTGCCCTGTCGGTAGATAAATAATGATGAATCACAAGTGCTGCTTCGAAAACCATGCGCTAACAGAAAGCTAGAAATGCGGGTGTACCATGCCCGTGGTGCTTGTTTAAGACCATATAGAGACTTCTTAAGACGACAAACATAATCTGAGCAACGTTTATCAATAAAACCCGGTGGCTGGTGCATGTACACAGTTTCCTCTAAGTGACCGTGAATGAAAGCATTTTTGACATCAAGCTCATGAATGGGCCAGTGGCGAGAAACAGCCAAGCTTAAAACAGTTCGTATAGAGGTCGGTTTAACAACCAGGCTAAATGTGTCATGACAATCAATTCCCATGGTCTGCGATTTAACATTTACCACGAGTCTGGCTTTATACCTTTCAAGGCTCCCATCGGCCTTGAACTTGTGCCTGAAAAGCCACATGCACTGGATGAAAGGGGCGTCCACCGGTTTAGGCACTAGTTCCCAAGTATTATTAACCTGCAACACACTAAATTCATCGGTCATAGCCTTTTGCCAATTTGGGTCTAAATAAGCCTTATGGTAGGATGATGGAAGAGGAGATATGGATGATGTATGTAGGTTGTATTTCGGATTAGGTTTGGAAATGCCGGCTTTAGCATGGGTGACCATAGGGTGCGAGAAGGTGGAAGAAGGAGGCTGGGTGGGGTCCGGTTGCTGATGGGCTGGTGGGTCAGGCTGGTGGGCTGGAGGTGGACCGGGCTGTGGAGTGGAGGTGGGTTGTTGTGGATGTGGTCCTGGTGGGTTAGGGGCAGACCGTGAGAGGTGTTTGGGCCCGGAACGGTTGGGTAGAAAATGGATGGGGAAAATTCATCCAGGAATGTATATGTGTGGGACGCGGATGGGTGAGCAGAGGGAAAGTCTGTCTCGTCAAATATGACGTGACATGAGATGTGAACGCGTCCGGTTGTTAGGTCGAGACACCGGTAGCCGCGGAAGTTGGCGGGGTAACCAAGGAAAATGCACTTGGTTGACCGAGGGAGAAGTTTATTTGGCTGGGTGGCTGATGCGTTAGGGGTAGCAGGCGCAACGGAAAACGCGTAAGTGATCATAGGTGGGGTGGCGTTGATATAGAGCAAAGGCCGGGGTAAGGTGATTCAATTTGACGGTTAGCAATATGTTGTGAAGATAGGCGGAAGCATGAAGAGCTTCTACCCAGAAGGCGGGTGGCAAGCTCGAATGGGTTAAGAGGGCACAAATTATGTTGTTAAGCCCACGAATCATTCGTTCGGCCTTGCCGTTTTGTGGTGAGGTTTGTGGGCACAAGAAACGAAGAACCATGCCATGTTGAGATGCAAAGTTTATAAAATTGTTTTTACTAAACTCACCACCTAGATCACATTGAAAAGCTTTGATGAGGCAATTGAATTGAGTATGTATAAGTTTATGAAATTTAACAAATGTGGTAAAAAATTCGGATTTGAATTTGAGCGGGTAAACCACACATATTGAGTAAAATTATCAATAATGACGATATAATATTTGTATCCCGAGTTACTAGTAACCGGGGAAGTTCATAAATCACAATGAATCAAGTCAAACGGAGCAAAAGTAACAAAATTTGAATCATAGAACGGTAAACGATGACTGTTAGCAAGCTGACAAGACGAACAAACAAAAGTACTAGCAGTCTTATTACAATGGATGAATTTATTGCTAGACAAAAAATCTAAGTTAGTAGCTCCTGGATGACCGAGACGGTTGTGCCAAGGAGCGTGAGCTTGTGTGGAAACAAAGGCATAAGATGGAGGTGTGAATGGATATAGGTCCCCTCGGGCTGTCATGGCGTGAAAGGAAGGTGCCCGTCTTGAGATCCTTCAAAGAAAAACCAAAAGGATCAAATTCGACACTCACCTGGTTATCACGAGTAAACTTGCGTACCGAAAGTAAATCTTTGATAACATTAGGCGAGTGAAGGACATGGTTAAGTTTGTAAGTTTTATCGGAGACGGTGTGAAGGCTATTACCGGTTCTGTTTATTGGCAATTTTTGGCCATTTCCGACAAGTATAGTAGTTGAGGAATAAGACAAGGGAGTAGTGATTTTACCTGAGTAGGCCGTGACGTAGGAGCCAGTATCCATATTCCAAACCGGTCCAGAGAAATCATTAACCTGCATCATAGAAAGTGCTGTGCCAATATCAGTTGGGCTTAAAGCATTAAGCCTGTTAGGATCAGGTAGCTGGGCCGATTGGGTATGAGTCGGTTGCTGTGCAAAACCGGGTGGTGGGCCAAAGTATTGGGTTTGGTATTGAGCCTGCTGGTATGCCATATGGGCCTGGTTGAATTGTGGCTGCGGGTAAGAGGAGTTGGGTGCAGGCGGGTTGGACGGGGCCCAAGATTGGGCCGGGTAAGGTGCAGGAGGGACATGATAATTGTGGTACTGGGCCGTGCATTTGGGTTGGAGTAGGAGTTGGTTTTGAGGCCACTAAGAACCGGTGGAAGGTGGACGGGAACGACCACGGCCGCGACCGCCTCGATAGCCACAGGAACGTGATGGGTCATAGGTATGGTAACGGTTTTGTTCGGGGGTGGAAGAATTGGGTGAGGGGTTGGCCGGTGGTTGAGGTGTGTCCGGGGCAGCCGGGTTTGGTTGTGGCGAAGAGACAAGGGCTGTTTGGGATTGGCGAGCCTGTTGGCGTTGTTGCTCCTTTTGCAGGCTGTTTATGGCTTCATCCCAAGTGGGAGATCCTTGATTAATGATGGTGGCCGCCACATCATACTCCGAAGGAAGGCCACGGACCAGTTGCATAACTAACCGGGCTTCACTAACAGGAAAACCGACATCGCCTAGTTGTTCGGCAATGTCTTTAAGTTGTTTACAACAGTCGTCAAGAGACGAACAAGCACCGAGAGTCAGATTTGTAAACTCATGTTCAAGGGTTGTGGCCCGAGAACCCTTGTTGTTCCAGAAGACATGCTTCTAGATTCGTCTTGGGTTCGAAGGCTCTGGTTGGCTGGTTCAAAGTAAACACAACCTGTATTTTGTTACATGTGAGAGATTAAATCTGTTTGAAAGCAAGAGTCAATTTAAGAGAAATTAAGCCATTAGTCCGACATGTTAAGTCGAATGCAACACATTTAGAGTTTTAGAATGATGATCCATTAGGAGTCGCGTACGGAGTACTCGAGTCACGTACGGAGTACTTCTACGTAAGTTTTCATTCACCACTAAAGTAAAAAAATATTTGTTATGTTATATGCTGAAGTGCATTATACATTTAAAAGTGACAATAGCTATTTTTAGCGTGAAAGATTAACATTGTTAAGAAAAGTAACATATATCAAATTAAGTTAATTTAGAATGATCGATTGACCCAAGCTTAAAACGACAATTTAAACAAGTTTGATTTTTGTCTCCATGATCCCATCAACCAATAAACCATATTATTGTATTGTCAATAATATATTTGGTTATGAAGTGATACCTCATCTTTGATTGAGGTCTTACGATTTTTTCCCCTTTTTTTATGCATAAATGTCTCCGTCTTGTTTTCATCGTTCACATTACTATTTTTATTTTTCTCAAATCAATGTAATAACTATAGTTTACTAATTTCTCTGTTTTAACTTTAACTAGTGTTTTTCTCGTCATTTTCAATTTTTGTTCATTAGTATACAAGGGTAAAAAGAGTAAGGTTTAATGATACGGATCTGATTTCTGAGCTAGGTTGAAGTTGGTTTTTACTACAAGGTTGTGAATTATTAGGATGGGGGGGGGGGGGGGGTTTCCTTGACGAGGCCGACCCTCTATGTCGGACCCTGACCCCTTCCCTTTCCCACACCCCATAGCCTTAAAAAATAATACAGTGTGACACCCAACCCCAACTATTGGGGTGTGATGCCCTACGATCTGGAGCCCGGATTTGACCCAACGAATTTTTCTCAATTTTAAAATTTATACTTTATTTCCTCTTCAATGTAAAAACATGAATTTTTGACTTTATAATTTACACAGTTTTGTAAGAATTAAAATGATTATTTGGCTCAGTCCTACCATGGAAATTCGGTGAAAATTATATTTTCACAAATATAGAAAAACGAGTTTTTCTTAATTTTGAAGAAAAATATATAATTGAAACCGTGATTAATTCATATATTGTCGGTGAGTTTGTATTCTATGTTGTGAGAGCTTTGCAAGTTGCAACGAACCAAACCACGTCCAAAACAGAGCTCGGATGAATGAGTTATCAATGCTTAAAATTAGTGAGTGGAACTTGTCCCACGTTGGAGGAGACAAAACTTGAGGTGGTGTTTAAGTGAGAACTCTCCTTATTGGTCCAAGTAAGCACACACCAGTAAAGTGTAAACCCTCCTTTATTAAGCTTCAATGGAAGCATAGGCTAGCGCGTGGGCGTTGCGATGGCCTCAATGTGGGGCTTTGACCGGTTATACTTGTTGCATATACCAGGTGACATGCAAGTAATTTTGAGTATGAGTCACATCCCATCCCTGAACGTCATTTAAAGTCAATTACACAACAAACTTGGATAGTTATGTGTGATCCCATACTTGATATTTTTTAAGTTATTGTTGGACTCAAAAATTTTCGTATCATATTCTTACAGAGTTACCTTTTATGGCGACACTATTCCGACGACATAATGGACCTTTGGCGTCGAGGTTATGCCTGTCGGGAAAGGCTTTCCCGGCTACATGTCGCCGGGAAAAGTTGATGTATCAGATTAGATTTGTTGTAGTGCGTTGCAATAGTTCAAGTAGGCCTAGAAAAGAACTTTTATTGTCTTCTTATCTCAAATCCTAGACATGCAACATACAATAAAGGCTCGAGAATCAAATTCTTACTCTGGTTCCTTTTGTATAGATTTGATCCATCTATCTAAGTACTTTAATAGGTAATCTTCCTACCTAAGGTAACCCAATCCGAGTTTGACGAGTTAACGTCAATCTTGGTAGTGATTTCACGGGGTGTTTACAAAGAGGTGTGTTTATAAAATGTGATAGGTCTAAGGACAAGACCAAGGAGTTTAGGAGACTGCCGATTAGAAGAGCCGAGCCTCTAAAGGTTAGTATAATTAACAAGGGGTTGAAAAAGATACGAAAGAGTTCATAGTCTTTTTGAGTGAAAGTTTATGTGAATGTCAGATGCCAACAAAAGGAGAAGGAGCTCCTCCTTTTGTAGTACCTTGACGTCACACTTTCTCAGTCCATCCTCTACCCTTGGTGGGGCCCGGCCCAGGTAGAGGCGTCTCCAAGTTTCCGGCCAAGTCCTTAGGCCCAATTGGTGCAAGTGAGTTTTGGTACAAAAGGAGAAAGTAAAGTGCAAGGGGGATGTTACTGTCCCGACAATAGTGCACGCGGCGTCCGCTGATTGGACGCCAGTGGGCGGCCGACACGTGGCGTCCGCCTATTGGTAGATCGAGGGCGGTGGGTAGTCATCCTTTTTCTTGAAACGGGAGACAAGTTGAGAAAGCCTGGTGTCAGAAAGATATCTTGGCTGGGAGGCTGCCATGTCGTCTTCCTTTCTGGATGTCAGGTTGTGTGCAGCCTTTGATTGGTTGGAAAGTCTGACGGGCAGCCTGCAACGTCAGGAACAGTTGCCTGGGGCAGGAGTGTGTGTCTCGAGGCTGCCCCATAAGGCATCTTGTGATCGTGTTGGTGAAGCTTTGTCTATCTTGTGGAAGAAGCTTCATAGTACGTCTGTCCCGCTGACGTAAAACGGGCGGTATATCGTGGACGTTAGTCTCTCCACTGACGTAGAACGGGCGGGTGAGTCTGTGTCACGAAATGTGGTGTGCTAGCTATTCCGCTCACGTAAAACGTGCGGGTGAGTCAACGCCACGAAATGTCGTGCGCTAGCTATTCCGCTGACGTAAAACGGACGGTTATAGTTATAGCTAGGCGCAACTTGTAAGTTTGTGGTATGGTATTTGGTACGATATCCCTTTACTAAAATTCAACATACGAATAGTCGAATAGATATTAGTTATGTAGTTATGATTTACGATTTCAAATGACCTTTATACTATCTCACTATGGTACATTGGTACCCATATAGATTATGACCTATTTTATATGACCTTATGAAAGATGCTTCCATAATATATCTTATTAACCCAATGCACAAGTCCATTTAGTCGACCAACCTAGAAGTTTAAGAGGGTGTTTGGGATTGAGTTATAAAACAACTTATGACTCATTGGTTTTTTCTAGAAGTCAATAAGTCAATAAGCTGTTTGTGTAAAGTAAAACCACTTTTGGTTTTGGCCTTTCAATAAATGTGGAAAAACTGTTTTCAAGAAGCCAAAACTCTTGACTTTTGGCTATTTTACACTAATAAGCTAAACCAAACATTTTTTTTAAAAACAACACATTGACTTATTGACTTTTTCCACCACAAAAGCTAATCCAAACACTTTTTTTAGAAACTCCTTCTCAAAAAGTCATAAGTCAATAAGCAATCCCAACACCCTCTAAGTTACCTTTTAAGGTGTAAAGACAACTTAAAGCACACAAACAGTGGCAGATCTAGAAACATTTTTCAGTAGTAACGTTTTTCATTTTTTTCATTTTAGTAGCAATGTTTTTCAAATTTCGTAAAAAAAAAACTAAATTTTCCACTACGCGCGCGAAGTTGAGCCGCAACGTCCGCACCCCCTGGTTGTATGCTGGATCCGCCCCTGCACACAAAGGTTTTCAACAGGGCAATTTACCAAAAGAGGCATTTTGACCCAACATTTTTCGAAAATAGGTATTTTTTTGGATTATCATCCTTGTCTCAACGAACCAAAACCAGCCACTTACCCTTTAGCTGTTGATTAGCCATCAAATAGCCGATAGCTCTAGCCGACGTCCATTAGCACTGAAATCTTGGAGTTACAAAAGTGGGCCTCACCTCAGTTGATTTGAAAATGCGACACACGTCATTCCTTTCAACTGGCCCTTACCCTTGTAGTCATTAACTTAGCCGACACCATCAGCTGACCCCTCGGATAGGACCTGCAACTTCGATCAGTGATAGGCAAAACACATTGTGGTAGAGAAGGATTCCATCCCACCCTTTATAAGGAAAACTTCAGTTTTCTCAACCGATGTCTGACATACATTTCCACCCCCTTAGGGAGTCCGGCGTCCTTGCTAGCACACTAGCCCAACCCTGACTTTGATATCATTTATAACAATTCAAGTAAGTTAGCCGTGCTAGAATATTATTCGCTTTGCTGATGTGAGACTCATGGTTTTGTTTTGCTCGCCCAGCAAAAACGCGTTGCAGCATAGAAGATTCTCATTTCTCACCCTGTTGTTAAAATATAAAATACTTTGAGATTTCCACGTGTTATATTAATTAGTTATCATCATAAATTATAATATCATTTCCCTTATATATGGGTGGAAATAACGTAGAAAAGATGATATCATGCTTTTTTTTTTTTTTTTTTTTTTTTTTTTTTTTTTTTTTAAGGTGAACTTCATTAAAACGAGCACGAGGTCCTCAAAACAAGGATCTCCGCCAACAAACTACAACATGTACAACGGGTATAAAGCCCGATCTTTCCAAACTAACTTTTTAAAACTAGATCTCGACCTCAACCAAAGAAAAGCGATAGACTTACCCTTAGCTACTACATCACCAACTTTCGCTTCTTTGGTCCTAATTTTTTTTTTCATTCTGAGCATTCCAAGTGTTTTCACTTCTTTGGTCCTAACTATACCTTGAATGATCATTTTCTCTTGTTTATTTCTCCTATCTTTGGAAATTTGAAGAAGGTCCGTAATGTCAAAAGCGGAAATATGCCCTATTTTACACCAAGCACCAATAGAGTACTAAACGCCGAAGGAAAAACCACATCCGGTAAAAACGTGTATCGGCGATTCTTCATCCACATCACACAAAGGACATACCGTATCATCTATGGGAATACGCCTTCGATGAAGGGCAACTCTAGTTGGAATCCTGTCCAATTCAAGTCTCCATATAAAATTTTTGACTTTCAAAGGAACCCAAGCTATCCATTGAAAATGAAAAACTCTCTGCTGCCTTCGGTCTTGAATAAGCAGTCTTTTTAGGTCTGCAACAGTGTACAAACCGTCCAAACTACCTTCCCAATTCCACTGATCTTTATAACTAATTACTTGCACATTCAGAAGCTGACTCTGAAGCCGCGATAGTTCATCCAGCTCTGTACCCGTATCTAAAACCCAACTCCATCTATGCGAAAAGGAAGAACTTGTACTGTCACATAAATCAGCAACCTTCGCCTTCTTGTTTTCAGCCAACCGAAATAAACTCAGGAACAAATCTCTTTAACCCTTTTGAATTTTCTTGAAATCACCGTCCCTGCATTACCAACAAAACGCCCACTATCCAAAACATGTATAATCATGTTTTCACACCCATTACGTTCCAACCAAGAGGTATACCATCTAAATGGTTTGGGACCAAAATTCGAATCCACAATCGACAAGAGTAATGGGGTATGATTAGATCTTTCTCTCGGAAGCGCCCTCAAACAAGCTTGTGGCCATTTATTAAAAAAACTTTGATAAACAAGAACCCTATCGATCTTACTGAATTTGAAACCATTATCACCACCCACCATAAAAGTGAACTTATTTCCCCGCATTTGATACTCCGAAAGCCCCAAATCGTCAATAAAATTATTGAAATCAAGAGCACTAACAAGATTGAATTTGGAATGTTTCCGCTCTTCGGGAAAACAGACAACATTAAAGTCTCCAAATAAGATCTATAAACCATCAGCCGGAAGAACAATCTCTTTAATATGACTCAATAACCTCCTTTTCTGAACAACATTTTGTGGACCGTATACATTCAAAACATTAACCAGGGAACCATCCAAAACCAAGTTCCCGGAAGTAAACAAAAAATTACGATTGTGGACAGACAATTGTTTAATAAAAACCTTGGGATCCCATAGATTAATTAACCCTCCAGATCTTCCTTCAGAATCAACCTTGTCAAAATCAAAATTATTACTGCCCCATAATCGACACAAATTCAAGGAACCAACCTGAGTCGATTGAGTTTCTTGTAAACCAACAAACGACACCTCATTCTTCAATTTTAAGCCCCTAACCTAGTCAATTTTCCCATCCGCCCCTAGTCCTTTAACATTTATAGATAGGAAATTCATACTGTACCTTGCTTTCGACCTTCCTCCAAGACTGTGTTACGAACCAAAACTTCAAAAGGCGCCAATTGAACTCCCAATTTATTACCCAGATGAATGGTTTCTCCAACTTCACTATATACTTCCTCGTTCTGACCTCGAGCCGAGTTTTGAATCTGGTCGTCGTTCTTCTTAGGTTGCGAGTTTAGATAAATTATTCTCTTAGCGTCTTCGGTTAATCCCACCACTGGTCTCTGTTCTTCGTGTTGTTGAGCAGGTGAGTCTGATGAAAAAGACTCTCCCTTCTCATTAACAATCACATGCTTAGTAATCCCAATCAAAGCATCCAGGCCAAATATATCAAGCCCATTCCGATCAATATCTACTCTTGGTCTTTTTAATTGGGCCTTTCATTAAACGATACCATTTTGGGCTTATATGGATGGTACTTGTTCTTTTTAAATTCACCTTTCTTTCTTTTTTTTTTAAACTGGCCCACTGACTTATCAAGAATCTTCTCATTATTCCACTTAGGTTGACCATCCATATTTGGAACCTCCTCATTTATTGGAGTCAAACCCTCTTCATTAGGAAATAATTGTGCCTTAATGTCCTTTTCAAAACCTCCCGCATGAGTATCATCAGTTTCCGCATTTTCTGGGATTACAACATCATTGTCATTAACTGCCATATCTTGATCCTTAATTGGAAATTGATCGGAAGTATTCTGCCTGATCAGAGCTTCACCATAGTCAAATCTCCTTAACCACTTCTAGTAGTTTCTTCAAGTTTTCGATATCGAAAACTGTAGCCACCAATGCCTTCCCATGTCGGTTACTGAATTCGTTAATAGCGTCCGGAATCATCACCACTATTTCTTCTTTCCGTCCATCCTTAATACCAATTAGCATCTCCTTAAAGGAGGAAGCTTGAGGGTCATTGAAAAACATCCTATCTTCAACAATCTTCGTTTTAGGTAATGTAACATTGGCCTGCTTCGGAGGAGGTACATAGTTTTGATCTCCTAATTCGGTGAAGCGGGCGATGTTGGCCCGAAGTTTGTAAGATCCCAGCCAGACATTCTGCATCTCTCTCCTATTTCTTCTTTATCTTTGATCTTTTGAAAAGTCACAAACCCGAATCTCCTCCCAACTTTATCACGCTTTCTTGCAATGTAAATCTTCGATATTTCCCCATGTTCCTTCAATAGTCTTTCCAGATCATTACCACTACACCCATTTGGGAGGTTAGTCATATAAAATTTTATCGTCCCTTCATCATCATGCTGCTCGATCCTCGTCGTATTTGATGCTTCTGTTTCTTTGCCTTTTGGTCTTCGGTCACCCATGGTGTTGCGTAGTAACTTGAAATCTACTGAATAGCGAGTTTTGAATTAGGATCATCCCAAAGGATCAACCAAAAGTTGGTGCATTTTGAGCTGCAAGTTGCGGCCAAAAGAGCTTCAAAGTCGTGAGGTTTATCGATTGAATGGTGGGTTTGATAAAGGGTTTCTCTTAGTCGCATGTATCTGACTTTGAGTGCATGATATCATGCTAAAGCAAGAAAGTCTTCAAAGGTTTCAAAAAGGAATTTTTCATCCATTACAGTATGATGATATTTTACGAAAACAATCAATATTCTTGTTCAACTGCTTCTTCATTTATAGTTGGGTGAACAATACCAACCTAGTCATCTCTCCAACATTCATACTAAAATAATTAGTAAAAATATAATTAAATAAATATGAGTAATTCATGAGACTGTATCAAGTATATCAACATATAAAAACAAGAATCGAACCATCTAATTTTGGTGTTCATGCAAACAATAACAAATAAAACATGATTTTAGCTTCCCCAATTCGAATAGATCCAGTGTTTTCCCCAACTGACGCTGTCAAATGTGAAAAGTACCAAAAGATTTCAAATTTAACCACGTATTTGATATGTTTTTTCTTGAATTCATATTGAAACATAAATTAAATCCACTAGAAGACCAATATTTGGCCAAATATAAAGGACGGACATAACTTATATTATATATAGTAGTTGGGAGCCCGCGCGATTCGGCTGATGTGACATCCGTCACCTTTCGTTTTCATTTGTTACTGTAACATTTCGTATCTCCTATCTTGTACGTTTATTATTTAATCTATAAAATGCGAATTTTATCTTTCTAGTACGCTCTAAAAAAATATGTGGTGACATATTCGGGCTTATATAATCATAATATATACATATAATAACATTATAACCATGTTTAATCACACAAAACAAAAACGCATGGACCGGGACTCGAACCCTCGTCCATGGCCGGCCTAAACATAACAAATGACTTAACCAACTGAGCTACAACATGTTTTGTGTGAATTACCAAATCAAAACAAACATAACCTTTTCTTGAAACTGCACAGTTGACTTGGAAAGTCAACTGCGAGTCTACACCTTCCAAAAATCAATCACAATCCGCGTTTTTTATCAATTCGTTTATGGTAATGATTTAACCGACCCTTTCAACTTAACCCTCACGCTAATTAACCATTATAACATTCCAATTTAAGTCCAATTACGCGTATACATTTTAATGTGGGTCAAAACTTCTAAATATATGAATACGAACGATTAGTATAAATTGATGCCTCCTTTGCAAGCTCTAATTGCCGATAATTAAACCCACATAACCAATTCACCTTAAACTCTCTCAAATCTGCGTATTTTGCTTCGTTGACTTCGCCTGTTGACCTGTTCGTTCTTACATCATATCGCATTGTAAGTCCAAATTCCTTAGTTGGTTTTGTTTTTTCGGCCAGTCACAAACAGTAGCTCCATGGTTTCAGGGGCTATTGGTTACGAATTGTAGCAATTTGAAAACTAGGGTTCATAAGTATCGATTTGGGAAATGGCTATATGCAGGCATCATTTAAACTTTAAACAATTTGAATCCTATCACCAACTGATCTGCAGATCAGTTGGTATAACCCCTTTGACAAATAGAAATAAATAGACTAAATATCTAATTTTTGGAGAAAATAATTTTATAAAAATTATTTTCATACTTAAAACCTTATAACATGACCATCCTCAATCAAAAACCTACAACAGTCTTTTATTTAATTATTTACCGAATTTCTTTTATTTATTAACAATTTACCTAATTAATAATTAAACAATTACTTATCCCCAAATTAGGAACCCTAGAACTACTTGTAGACTAGAAAACTTAGACTTTTAAGTTTTCCCTTTTACTCAATTATTGCCTTATAAATAGGGTGATAGTTGGACACAAGCGCCACGAATATACTATAACAAGGAACTTAATTCTAGCACTAAGGTGAGTATTTCCTATCCCTTTTTTGTTTTTATTCACTTTGGGGTGTTACATGTACACTTATACAAATTACACATACAAGTTCACATTTTTACAATACAATTCTAGTACTATGTGCATTTGTTTACAAACGTGCTTTATGCTTAGACACTACATGTAGAATACATTTGTACTTAGTGAAGTCATTAACCTTGTACAAGCCGACCTTAACATTGGATAGCGCTATTGGATTGACAACCCACCTAGGTGATTCTCCCCCTTTTTCATCGGAGAATCCATGGTCATTGTTAAGTTTTTATCCATTTATTGGATAAGTACACCGCCGTTCATTTTAGTACATTTATACAGTCACAGGATTGATTTCGCTCATTTGTATGATACATAGTTTACATAAATGTACCGTAGCTTTGCACTTGAATTGTATAACATCTTCAAACTTATTATATGTATTAAAACTAGGAATGCTCACCAACATTTCATATGTTGACATAACTTATTTTGTACATGTTTCAGGTGCAGTTTGATCTTAGTTCTATAGCATTGGATTTTAGAGCTTGCTTTTAATAAGTTATTTCAAATTTCATGTTTTGTTCAGACTTTTGTATTTTTCCCATTTCATCCATGTAAGACAATTTAAATTATTCAATAATATATTTACATTTTAGTACCATGTTCTTTTGAACAATCGTCACTACGTGACACCTCGATGATTCCGCCATCGGTTGGGGTGTTACAGATTGGTATCGGAGCCATGGTTATAGGGAACTAGGTTATTAGATAAAATGGCCTAGACTATAACCGAACTTCAACTTTCATGCATAATATTCCCTAGATTTCCATTTCCCTCTACTTTCCTCCCTCCCTCCATCTTTCCTTTCTTCTCTCTCTATTATTCTCATCTTTCATCATAGTGCATAGAGATGATGTCCTACAAGGAGTGGAAAGCCTACATCATCATGGAACGGGAGCAATACCTTTCATGAAGACACTCTTAGGCATGATGCCTACTTTTATTTCATTGATTTTATTTTGCTCCTTCAAAGTGTTGAGCTTTAATTTGTGTGATGGAACACGTGCAATCTGGAAGGGTAGATGCTTGTACACTGGGTTTTCTGGCATAGGCAAGCATAGCGCATAAATCCAATGACGGACCTGTTATGCTTACCTGAGGATTCCTGGAGTGAGTGTCCACTTATAGGCTAAATCATGTCTTCTTTGATCACCATTGGGTTCAATTCCTTTGAAAAGTCAACGTTCTTGTTGGGCTTAACAGCTAGACAAGGGCAATCCAAGTATTTTATGCAAGTTTTTCAATAATACTCTCTCGTTTCATATACAATATTTTGTATTTCATGATTTTCATATTTTGTTTACAAATTCATACTTTCATAATCATCTGTGTAGTTATACACTTACATTTTCTAATCTCATGATTATTCATTGTCTGCCTTGTAGATGTCTGCTCGCCGCATGCTTCGTGATTCCAGCCAACGCACTGTTCGTGCTTCTGGACAACGTTCTGATCATCACCTCGCATCTCTAGTCGTTGAGCAAATTGCTGCAGTGATCCCAAATCTTGTCAATGAGTTAACCCAGAATAGTAACAGTGCCAACACAGAGGGTGCGACTCAATTTCGGTGCACTTTCAAACACTTTAACTCCTGCAACCCCACAAAATTCACTGGCGAGGAGGGTTCTACTGGCCTCCTCCAATGGTTTGAAAGTATGGAGAGCACCTTTGTGAACAGCGAGTGTCCTGATGAACTCCGCATTCGCTATGCCACCAGTGTCCTTCAAAAGGGGGCACTAACTTGGTCGAACGGTGAAAAGCGTAACCAGGGCGCTGATGTTGCTTTATCTTTATCTTGGGCTGAGGTTAAGGAACTCATGATCGCCAAATTCTGCCCTAGGAACGAAATCAAGAAATTGGAGGATGAGTTTCATGGGTTGAAACAAGACAGTGGTGAGAATCTTGCGTATAACACTCGATATCATGAACTCAGCATGCTGGTTCCACACATGTTACCCCGGTCTCTCGAGCAATCGAGAAATATATCGAGGGATTATCTGACCTGATTCAAGACGTAGTCACTGGAAGTAAACCCACTACGGTGGAAGAAGCCATCCAGCTTGCAGCCTCTTTGACTGACAAGCACGTGAAAAAGGGAAATCTGGTTAGGAAAGGTACTAAGAAACCAGCTGAGAAGACCCCCACCCGTACTACTGAATCATCAATAGTTGCTTTAGATAATACCGGTTCTAACTCCAAGAAGCGAAAATTCAGAAGTAAAAACTATGCTGTTGTAGCCCCAGGTTCCAATGGTCCAGGCTCCTCCTGTCAAGAAAGTTTATGGGGGAAACTTACCCAAATGTGCTATTGTCAATACCATCACCCATCAAACTTTCCCTGTCGCCACTGTAACCACCTGTGGTAGGTATGGTCATGTAGCTACCACATGTCGTTCAGTGTTTAGACCTCAACCAATTAACTCTCAACCAGGCAACCCTCAGCCAGCCAACCCTCAACCACCTCGCCAAAACCCACAACCCATAGCATATGCTCGATCCTGTTTCAATTGTGGTGATCCAAACCACCTCAGAAATCAGTGTCCAGATCTTGTCGCAGCAAACCGTACAACAAACCCAGTGGCTCGTGGTAGGGCTTTTAACATCAAAGCAGCAGAAGCCCAGGCAATAAATGATGTGGTCAATGGTACGTTTTTACTCGATGGTCATTATGCTTCGATTTTATTTGATACTGGTGTGGATAAAAGTTTTGTGTCATTAACATTCGAACCTTTACTATCTCACACTCGCTCTAGATTAGGAGTGCCCTTCATTATTTAGGTTGCGGATGGAAACCCCATCTCAATCGATTCCATCATTCGGGGTTGTACTCTTAGTCTTAACGAGCATGACTTCTCCATTGATCTCATACCCATGAAATTGGGTAGTTTCAACATCATAGTGGGTATGGATTGGCTTTCTAAACACCATGCTGAAGTTGTTTGCTTTGAAAAATTTATTCGAATCCCTCTCTCATCGGGTGACTTTTTACGAGTTTAGGGTGAAAAACCATCCAGTGGTCTTAAACTCATGTCCTGCACTCAAGCACAAAAATATCTACGTAAGAAATATGTAGCTTTCTTGGCCCATGTCGTGGAAAAGAAACACAAAGACAACAGTATCTGTAACAACCCGACCAGGAGGGGGTTGGATATTACGATAGTTTGGTAACAGACTTGCACAACGGAAGCAACGATAGACTAATTTTTAATGTTTATACAATTTCAAATCCAAAAATAAGATACAAAACTTAAATAAATAATCTAATTTCTATGCAGGGACGAAACGCGGCGGTTGTTGAAGCAGTTGAAGAGTGTAATCCACTAGTCGTTCCATACTTCTACCAACGCTTATCTTTAATGCTCAAATCCGCAACCCTTATAGCCAAATCTTCCATCAAAGTCATATAGAAAACATCACCTATAATCCACATCATATAAACATAATCCGTATGCTTCATAATCTTCCGAATGCAGTACCTGAACACATGCTTAAAAAAAGTTGGGTCAGTAATTACGCTGGTGAGTCCGTGTAAGTTGTTAAGTAAATCCAAAACAGTTTAATAGTTCAAAAACAAGTTTACACAGTTCTAAACATGGTGATGTACAAGTATCACACCTCAATCCTAACAAGGAATCCGTCTACTCTCATTATGGATTCCCTACGGCATAATATATGCCGCAACGGTCTGCAGACCTCAGTGGAGGGTTTTCCGGGCTTCGGATCCACTGTGTGTGAGGGATTCCCCAAGTATTACTACCCATATATTAAGTGGCCCAATTCCCTTGGGTTAATGAGTGTGCATCTGGTATTGGGAGCCCTTGTCACATAAAGTAAGTTTTACACACAAAACAGTTTATACGTACAAGCATATGTTCACCCCAAAACATTAAAAACAGAAAAAGGGGAAGTACATGAACTCACCTTTCATGTCGCATAGTGATATGATATTCCAATGCCTCGAGCCTGTCTATGCATTACATGCCAAGTCCTATCATGATCACAAGTATTACCGCGTGTAACCAATATTGTGGTTACACGTGTGGGCACGCTTAAGTCCTTTATCTAAACTTCTTATTGTTGGATTCATCATCTTATGTCCTACTAGTAACTAAGTAGCCGATGTTTATGTTATGTTGTTTATATAGTCCTTCGAGTTCCCAATGTTGAGTTACTAGCATATAATCATATGTACTACTTAGTTAATTATATTATTGTTATAATTGGTCGAGTCTATGGTTCAATGCCTTATTCGCCAATCCTATGATTATTGTTACGAAGGCATCCTTAATTATTAAGTCGAGTCCTAATGTCCGTCAAGTCCCAATATTGCTTAATAACCAAGTTACACTAATGTCCGCATTATTCATCTTATGTCCCATATCCTATGATCTATGTCTCGATATCTCAATTGGCGTTCGTATGTCTCACTTAATGTCTCAATGGTCATCTATATTACTTGTCCGAATGTTCCATTTATATGTTTAAAGTTATGTTTAGTCTGATATAATAAGCTCGCCAAAGTGCCACACGTGTTAGCCGCATAATATACTAGTATTCTAAATTTATGGTTTATGTTCTCGCGATTATACCTCTCGGATTCTTCGGTTGACCGACGTTGACTAAGCCTTGACCAATGTTTGACCGAGTCAACTATGTTGACCGAGGATTGAGTGAGTTGACCCGTCTCCAACACCAAATCCGGCACTCGCCTTGGCCACCATTATGCACCATCGACCCCCATATCGTTCACCATCTCCTTTTCCTGCGCACCTGTGCACCACCCGACAGTTACCATCTGTCATCAACAAGCCGGAATTCCATTTCACCATCGTAACCACCACTTTTGATCATCCACTGTTATTGATTCGTCTTAACTCACAATAATACTTCAATCAATAGCATTCAGTAAAAGGAATTAATGCATAGGAAGTTTATCGGAACTCACCTTCATCTCGGACCCCTACACTGAGTCACCGCCGCTGCTGTCGTACGTCAGCACACTAACCATCACTGCCTAACCTTCCTACTCCTCAACAGAGTCACCACCATCGTAACCCTAGATTATCGCTGCTATAGATTCCGACAACCATCACTGGACTCCTCATCTTCTGATTGCTGGGTTTTGTCATCTCATGGGACAGAGAAAAAGAAGAACATGCCACCGTATGCGGCGGCCTGAATCCTTTTGTCTCTCTCTGCGTCTGTCTGTCTGTCTGTCTCTCTCTCTAAAGGGTGAGTGTGGGCAGTGGCGGATCTAGAACAAAAATTCAGGGGTAACGTTTAAATTTTTTTACCGTACTTTCTTACAATGTAAACGAAACGATTGATATCTCATTATGTATTGATGTATCTATCAACTTATTATTCTTTTAAGCACCCCTAATATACATCTTGGGCTAAATACCCGTATAGTCTATACCCGATTTATACCCAAAAATACTTGAAACCGGTTATAGCTTATTCCAATTGTTTTTAATACCCGATAAAATACCCAATTTTTTACAATGTTTATATTTAAGTTTTTTAGAAATACTTATTAAAAAACAAATAATTTGTACTGAGTGAACTTATGTTATTGTAATTTATTTTAATTATTTTTTTACAAATTACAAACCAAATATAATTTCTTAACGAATTTACTTTTATGTAAAAATAAAAAGGACTTACTTTTTAAAAAATGATTATTAATACCCGGACCCATACTCTGTTATACCTGAACCCAAAGATACCCTATTCGGGTACATAGGGTATGATTTTTCTCTTCAATACACGTACCCGATTTTCATATACCCGGATCTGGTTTCATACCCATAATTGGGAATTAAAAAAAATCTGATATATGCAAAAGGGGCTGTTTGGTAGCCTCTTAATCAGCCTCTTAACCATTCAAGTCTGAATCATTTAGCATTCAGACGGTTTGTTTCAGCATCTGAATGGAATGATTAAGTGCTGAACCATTAAGCTAATAAGGGATGCTGAATGATTCAGCTCTTAACCATTCAGAGTCTCTTAACCATTCAGACAATCTTAATGATTCGGCACCTAATCAATCAAGCAGCCCCTAACTAGGTTTAGGGGCTTCTATTTTATAATTAAAATATAATGAGTAATTGGGCTATAAAATTACGAGCTTATGTCTTTTTTGTTGTTGGGCTAATAATAGAACTTAGAAAGTGTCTTGAGTTTTCCAAAAAAATAAATTGAAGGTACTGTTAATATAATTTTGGGGGTAACGTAATATAAAAAAGCATAAAAAAGTATAAATTGTGCACTCCGCCGGGAAAGTTGAGGGGTAACGGATGCTACCCCTAATTTGTGGCTATGTCCGCCACTGAGTGTGGGGGTTGGTGTGAGATAGTTAAGAGGTGTAAATAGTTGTTGTAGTTGGTGCCGCCGAAGACAATCGACGGAGCTCCGCCATGAGCCACCGGCTCCTTCATTCTCCTGCTCTCTCTCTAGATATAATAGTGTGTGTGTGTTGAGTTATGTGGACCGACAAACAGGGAAGGGGTGGGAGGTTTGGGGTTTTTATACACAGGGTTTGTATTGTTGGTTTTTTTTAGATAAAACCATTTATCAAATGGTTTTTATTTGTGTGTTGTCAACATATGGGGAGGACAAGTGTCCTCCCCAATGACTCACCAATGAGCCATCGGACGGGTTTGTTATTGGGTATTGGTTCGGTCGCGTAACGGGTATTTTACGGGTAATAATATAACCTTTTATAATCATTTGGGTTTCGAATTCGTATATATATTTTCTTTGTATTTATTATTTTCTAGATCCTCGTTGTTTCATATTTAGTCGTGAAAAATTTCTGGGCCCTATGACCGGGTTGTTACATTCTCCCCCGTTAATGGAATTCCGTCCCCGGAATTATTTTTGGGCTACCCATTGGTGCCATCCAATATATTCCGTACTTGGATTCAAGATTCTCATCCCTACGCTCGTGTGTACATAACTATTTTCATAATCCCAATCATAAATTATGTGGTTCCGTACTAAGTCTCATGCTACCTTTAGGTTTAATACAATTGGTTCAAACTATTGGCAGACTAGTGTTGGTTCTTGGTTTGATTCTCAGTTTCATTTTTGACGCATCATTGGTGTTTATATATAGGGTGTACCGCAGCTAACCCACCACACCAATGATACCTCAACGTACTGATTTCTCCAAAAACTTGACAGAAAACATATCTTAAAACGTACTTGGTCGAAAAAAAAAAAAATCCTATGTGTATTCCGATAGTTACTAGTCTTATGCTCTTAAAACAAGTCATTCTTGCTAGCTTTTATGCTTATCTGGAGACTATTTTCTAAACTTCCTTGTCCGTGAACTTTGGTGTACTCGCATAATGGGTGTTTTCTTACAATATTTTAGTGTTACAGGATATAAGGTGTGATATTATGCTAAGAATTAATGGGTATAAACAACATGGTCTTCTAAACTTAAACGGGTGATTTTAGGTATGCAAGTAATTTTTGTGACATCCTTAGGATTTACCTTACAAAATAAATTGTAAACTATAGCGATCTAGTCAAGTCTTAGTAGTATCGACCTATACGTGACGCGTCTTATGTTTAGTTGTCGTCGTATTTTGGGTTCACTCCCCCGTTAGAGCCTACCGTATATAATTCTAATATGTTTCTTACGGATATCTCGTCACTATGCTTAAAAGTTTACGAAACTACTCCGTAGATTGTCACTAATCTAGAGACAACATAGTATTAAAGTAACGGAACATGTATTAAACCTTAAGAGTACCTTTGGTAGCGTTTATTCCTAGTTTTCTCTTGTTGGCAAAGACATTGGATGGTCATGTATTTGCGTCATACTTGAGTCTAGGTAGCCTCCTTTCCATTTAACATTCTTGAATCATCTTAAAACCTGTTATGCGGTTACGAATACAACACACTATACTTAACTTAATTCTGCAGAGATCGATGTCAATCGAGTCTGAATGAAATATCCTAGAAACCAATGGTTTTAATCTCTTATCTTTGTCTAATTGGTAACACAAAACTTAACGTGTACATAATCATTAATTGTCTAATAACTAGTCATACGATTTACAACACTTATTTGGTTGGAAAAAAAATAAACTTATCGGATTATCCATTGGCTTGGTTGACTGAAGTTCACTTTGGTATTTTGGGTTCTTTCAAATTGTGGTGCCAAGTTTTGGCGAGGTACCTGGATTCTATGATTAGGTCACATCTTTGACACGAAAAGTTAGTCAATCATAATATAATTCACTAATAGTTATGCGTATATAAATGTTTAGAAAATAATACTACTATAGTCATGGAGACATGTACATAAGTATACTACTATTAAAACATGTCCAGTCGCAAAATATGTCGGTTCTAGTCATATAGGCATATAACGTATTTGGTTACGACTATGTCGCAGTCCATTTTCCTACATAATTCTACGGTTGTCGTGGTTAATACTTACCACTCCGGCGACTCTTCGGATTTCTTAGAACTTTTTCGGGCCTGTAAATTCACAATTACATGATGTCAAATGTAATCGTCAATTTACCTCTCGAAATTATTCTAATAATCTCCGTCGTAGTCATTGTTCAATTATCACTCAAGCTCGTATACTAGTCACACTGGTTCTAAGTCCCTGTATGCAATCTAGTATGTTCAGGTACTCAAGTCTCGACTTATTTCGTTTCTTACTCCGGCCAGTCTTAATTTCAAGGCATACCCTAGCTAGGTAGTCTTAGAGCCTTAAACGCTAAGTTCTCTAAGTTGTCCTGGTGTGGTATAGGATATCTGGAGATATCCTATTTCGCCACAACCGTTGCTCTGATACCAAATGTAACAACCTGACTAGGAGGGGGTTGGACGTTACGATAATTTGGTAACAGACTTGCACAACGGAAGCAACGATAGACTAATTTTTAATGTTTATACAATTTCTAATCCAAAAATAAAATACAAAACTTAAATAAATAATCTAATTTCTGTGCAGGGACGAAACGCGGCGGTTGTCGAAGCAGTTGAAGAGTGTAATCCACTAGTCGTTCCATACTTCTACCAACGCTTATCTTTAATGCTCTAATTCGCAACCCTTATAGCCGAATCTTCTATCAAAGTCATCTAGCAAACATCACCTATAATCCGCATCATATAAACATAATCCGTATGCTTCATAATCTTCCGAATGCAGTACCTGAACACATGCTTAAAAAAAGTTGGGTCAGCAATTATGCTGGTGAGTCCGTGTAAGTTGTTAAGTAAATCCAAAACAGTTTAATAGTTCAAAAACAAGTTTACACAATTCTAAACATGGTGATGTACAAGTATCACACCTCAATCCTAACACGGAATCCATCTACTCCCATTATGGATTCCCTACGGCATAATATATGCCGCAACGGTCCGCAGACCTCAGTGGAGGGTTTTCCGGGCTTCCGGATCCACTGTGCGTGAGGGATTCCCCAAGTAGTACTACCCATATATTAAGTGGCCCAATTCCCTTGGGTTAATGAGTGTGCATCTGGTTTTGGGAGCCCTTGTCACATAAAGTAAGTTTTACACACAAAACAGTTTATACGTACAAGCATATGTTCACCCCAAAACATTAAAAACAGAAAAAGGGGAAGTACACGAACTCACCTTTCATGTCGCATAGTGATATGGTATTCCAATGCCTCGAGCCTGTCTATGCATTACATGCCAAGTCCTATCATGATCACAAGTATTAGCGCGTGTAACCAATATCGTGGTTACACATATGGGCATGCTTAGGTCCTTTATCTAAACTTCTTATTGTTGGATTCATCATCTTATGTCCTACTAGTAACTAAGTAGCCAATGTTTATGTTATGTTGTTTATATAGTCCTTCGAGTTCCCAATGTCGAGTTACTAGCATATAATCATATGTACTACTTAGTTAATTATATTATTGTTATAATTTGTCGAGTCTATGGTTCAATGCCTTATTCGCCAATCCTATGATTATTGTTACGAAGGCGTCCTTAATTATTAAGTCGAGTCCCAATGTCTGTCAAAGTCCCAATATTGCTTAATAACCAAGTTACACTAATGTCCGCATTATTCATCTTATGTCCAATATCCTATGACCTATGTCTCGATATCTCAATTGTCGTTCGTATGTCTCACTTAATGTCTCAATGGTCGTCTATATTACTTGTCCGAATGTTCCATTTATATGTTTAAAGTTATGTTTAGTCCGATATAATAAGCTCGCCAAAGTGCCACACGTGTTAGCCGCATAATATACTAGTAATCTAAATATATGGTTTATGTTCTCGCGATTATACCTGTCGGATTCTTCGGTTGACCGACGTTGACTAAGCCTTGACCAATGTTTGACCGAGTCAACTATGTTGACCGAGGATTGACTGAGTTGACCCGTCTCCAACACCAAATCCAGCACTCGCCTTGGCCACCATTATACACCATCGACCCCCATATGGTTCACCATCTCCTTTTACTGCGCACCTGTGCACCACCCGGCAGTTACCGTCTGTCATCAACAAGCCGGAATCCCATTTCACCACCGTAACCACCACCTATGACCATCCACTGTTATTGATTCGTCTTAACTCATAATAATACTTCAATCAATAGCATTCAGTAAAAGGAATTGAGGCATAGGAAGTTTATCGGAACTCACCTTCAACTCGGACCCCTACACTGAGTCACCGACAATAGTTAACTGGGTTTAATGTCAGGGATGAATTTGGCAACAAAATGCAAAACAGAAGGACCCAGATATAAAAAGTTTTGATTTTGGACTGATTTAGCAAAATTGGTCAAACCTTAGGGACGATTTTGGCCATTAACTCTTTTTGTACATGTAATGATGAAAAATGCAAGTGGTATAGCTTATTAATGGTAAAACATCCACAGATGTAGTTACATGAATATTTAAATCGTAAAAACTGAAAATATCTTACTAACTACTAAATATGATTTGATTGGTAATAAATATAGTTAATTCTTGAAATTCAATATTCAACTACCAGATATCATAAGTAATTAACTTTTTTGTTCTATAAATAAACACTATCAATACATAAGACTCACATACCAGCTAAAAAACTCAAAAAAATGGCAGATAACTATATAGATGCAATCAACAATATTCAAGTGAAAACTCTGATCATGGCGGATTCCATCTCTGAGGTTAGAGATGACATCAACTCTTCATGTGTAGTTTTAGGAGTGCAAAATGAGATCCAAAGTGAGTCTATGAAGAACTTGGATCTCATTGAGAAGCTAATGAGTGAAGAAAAATCACCATTCAGGGATGCAGCAATTGAGCAACTCCATAACCAAGTAGCTTTTGATAATCTCATTTGTCAGACACTAAGCAACACTCAAGAATGCATCATGAGGAACATGACAGGGAAACAGAATGCAAGGGACAACATCGTGGGTGGCAATTGATGGATGGGTTGGGGTGGTTTTTAGGGTAGTGTTTTATGTTTGTATATATATATTTTTATTATGGTGGTGGTTGGCTAGTGGTTGTTTCTGGTCGTTTTTTATGGTGGTTTGTGATGGTGGTGGTGTGATGGTGATAGTGATGATGGTGGTTGACATGTAAGTTCATGTTATGAATCAATGATATAAACGCACTATATTACTACTTTAAACACACTTGTCCTAATTTTGTAAACGCCCACTGTATACATTCAAACGCACGTATTAAACATTTATAAAAACAATTGTGTATAAAAAGCAAACATCAAACGCACTATATATAGTTTAGACACATGTGTATAAAAAATAGAAATGAAAACTACTCCTGATCATCAGAATCTTCCTATTCAACATTCTGATCATGTTGTTCAACCTGTGACTGGGTTGAACCACCATCCCTCTCTCTGATGTTTACGTCAATCATGGCCTTTCACTTCGCATATCTTGCACGTTCTCTTCCTTTTACCTACTTGTCTAACTTGTTTTTCCTTGCTGGATTTTATACGCTTTTGTTTACCATGGTCTTTGTTCTTGATCCCATTAGATAGTCGAATAGTGGGTTCGGCCTCAGATGGTTTTTCATAGCCAAGAAGAGAAGCATATATGTCATAGTTCTTCTGGCTAGGTCTCTTAAACCTTCCCTCATCAACCTTCTTAACCATCTCTTTCATTTGATCATTAACCAAAGTTAATTCAGATAAACCTGTAATTAAAGTGTTTGCAAGATATTCACCAGCCAACACTATCTCCCTTGCAATACGTCTAGCTTCTTTAGTCTTGTCATCACCAAACTCTCATGTTTCAAAGGAATACTTGATTTCATTTAGAACAACATCTTTTGTCCATCTCTTTAGAATATATCTCTTTGGGAATCGGTTAACTTTGAACATTCTTAATATAAAAAATATATGCCTACAAAGCAGCCCATACTGCTCAAACCTCCTTACATGTACATAGTGAAGTAATATCTTCAACACCCTCATGAACTTCCTTCTTGAAAAGCACCTGTAAAAATGATAAAAACACATTTGTTGATTTTGGAAGCATGATATATAAGATATAAACGCACACATATCTGGAATTTAAAACAAATCACAAAATACCTCAACAAAACCTTGACCATGTGCTTGTAGATCTTCAACAAAAATCTTTAAAAAACCTTCATCAGCCTTTTGGGTATGAACACCTATTAATCCTTCATATGTGGCATATATTTCTTCCTGAATATCAAAGAAGATAGTCCTTGTAAATATTTTGGATGTCTCTTCCTTAATAGGATTCCTAGTCCAAAAGTCAAGAATGATATGCCTTGAATCATGGTCATTATTCCTATGGTTGAATCTCTGAGCTTCAAGGGAAGTTTCAAAATGATTGAAAAACTCAACAAGAATTAACTGAGAATTTGCAACCTAGCAAAAAAAAAAAAAAAATTATTTTCACTCTCAGATCTTGATGTTGTCATCATTAGGCCAGACATAGGTTCATCCCGATAAAAAGCAGGATCCACATTGATCTCATGTTGAACATGTCGGTCAACCAATTGTTCTCAGTTAGTTTGTAATCAACCATAACTACACCCCACTCGAAATCAAACATCTCTGGACTGATTGAGTCTGTCCATACAATTGCACAAATTCTCCTTTTAAACTCATCATCACTACATAATGCACTCTCTACCTAAAAACAAAGCAGATAAACAAACGCACATTGGTTATCTTTGAACGCATGTACAAAAAAAACAACAAACGCACTTTAAAAAAACTTTGGACGAATGCACAACATCCTAAACTACTATGCTACTATTTAAATGCACCAATGAAATAAACAAACACACAGTTTAATTTTATGCAAAATTCATACTGACCTTATCATAAACCTTTTTCATGATGTGCCACATGCATAATCTGTGTCTGCTATTTTGAAAAACCAACTAGATAGCATTTTTCATGGCAGGGTCTTGATCGGTTACAACCACTTTTGGATGCTTTCCAAAAGATTTGGAAAATGATTGTAACAACCACGTGTACGATTCAGTTGTCTCAGATGACAACAATCCTGCCCCAAGTGTGACATTCCGATAGTGGTTATCGATTCCGGTAAATGGTACAAAAACCATCTTGTACTTACAAACACATTAAAAGTTTTTTTAAATAAACTATGAACATATAATAGTTGGATGTGAAACTTAAAAAATTAAAAACATATTTGTTGGTATCAAATGTTGCATAAAAGGAAATCACATCTCCAAATTCCATACAGTTTCTCTTGCATTACGCATCAGCCCAAAACAAACTGGCGAGTGCATTCTTTTCATCCACAGAAAACTCAAAAAGAAAAATCTGGCAAGAACTTCTTCTTATCCCTAAGCCTAAACACTATCATATCAGTATCATACTCACTAATGAAAGTGTTTAATCCACCTTTAAAATTCTTGCAATCAGTAGCCGTTGCACCAACATTCTCAAGCCCTCCATACTTAGTCTTCATGATATTAAAAGCTTTGACAGGACCCAAGTTCAATAAGACAACTGACATATCATCTCTTCTTGAGTATGTGTCAGCTTCCTATTAGCTGCTAGGAAATGAATGTACACTTTCAGATACAAAAGCATGATTATGTCATTCCACAAAGTCATTAAACTTGAAAGTCTTGCCATCCTCAGAAGTTAGCTTTACATGTGCCTTACATCCAGTCCCGATAGACGGTTTTTTCCTTGTCCTAACATCTTTATTGGAATTCTCTACACCTACTTTGACTGGCTTAAAACCCCCCCTATAGCATATAAAGTATTTGATTCTTAGAATACCTTTTCGCACATCTTAGGCACTCTTTCGAATAGAAAATCCAGCAGCCTTTGCATATTTTCCATAAAACTCGTGTGCATGATCAATACTAGGAAACTCCATGTTTATTGCAGGTTTGAGTGATTTAGGTACATTAGGAATGAAGGAGTTAATAGCTTGGTCTTCTATAGGAACATCAGAGGCAACACCTTCAAAAATAAACGCACTTAATAAAACTTCAAACGGACACTAACATTTGATAATTTGAACTATTTAAACGCACAAATGATCATATTCAAACGCACTCGTATATGTTCAGTAACTATGTTTGAACTTTTTAAACGCACGAATGATCATACTCAAAACACACTCGTATATGTTAAGTATGTATGTTTGAAAACTTATAAACGAACTTATAATTTAAACGCATCTAATATTCAAAAAACATAATCAAAATACCTTCAATCCTTTTGTATTCGTTGATGATGTTCAAACTATGCATGGTTAGTCTCCTCGACCAGGTCTGAATATCCACAAACAACATGTTTACGAAAATCAACCTTAAAAAACTCATTGAAAAAACCGAATAAAAAACAGAGCATCATGAACTGTATCGTGCAAAACAATATTATCGACATCTGGAATCGAATTCTCAACAGAATCGCTCTGCTCATCAACCGATAAGTTTAAATCTGATAAACAAAATCAACAATTAAACATAATTCTAATGAAAACTGATTAAAAAACTACTTCTAATACGTACCGAACATCGTGTAATACTTCAATTGAATGTGATTATGAAAATCGTAATGTGTTTGAATGAGATTGAAATGATCGTAATGTGATCGACTGATGTTGTATAATTCAAATTGGAATTTGAAATCGTTCACGTAAGTTATGAAACCGTTTATGAAAATAGAACGTGTTTCTAGTAATCAATTACAGAAAAAAGTCTGATTTGCCCTTGATTTTAACTGCAATTGAGTTTAATTAGGTTAATCGTGGTTTGGTCAAATTGGCAGATGGGAAATTATAGTGACTTTCTACACTTTTCACGTTAAGGATACTTTCTATCTTATACTATCTATATATAGCAGGACGCCAGGACTTATATATAGAACTCGACCCTTCTAACGCATTTACAATATTACTCATTTTTGGTTTAAACCGTTGATCAAAGCTCTTGGAAATTATGGAAATGAATGGACCATGATAAATCAGGAGTCTTCTAAGATATGTCCACAAAAGAATTCAATAATAAACTTGTCCTTGTCATCTAATTGTGTTGATTTAGTCAAGTATGCCAATAAATAAACACACAAGATTAAACTAATATAAACCATACACGCGCAGCAAGCTAAGATACGACTTACGAGTCTCTCATTGATCGAGACTAAAATCACATTTAAAGAAACCAAATAAGTGTCCATAAATATCGAAACTTTGCTTATTTACATGTCCAAGATCTTGACTTCTGTTCTTTAAAACCCTAATCTTCTTTTCTACCACTTTTTCTGTGCAACTGCTTCGAAAACAAACCCCATAAAGATCGGAAATAAACCCCTTATCAGGAACCATTTTGGTTATATAAAAACTTCCAAATCTCCATTAAAAGAGCTTGAAATGTCTTCAGTAACTTTCATGGATGATCAAAAGTGTCTTGAAGGTGATAAAACGGACCATGAGGTCATGTTACCCGGTTTTAGGTTTCACCCGACCGATGAAGAGCTTGTTGGATTCTACTTGAGGAAAAAGATTCAGCATCAGATTATTCCAAACGAGCTTATTAAACAGGTTGACATATACAAGTACGACCCATGGGATCTTCCAAGTAAGTATAGTGATCATTTTTTATAAAGGGATAGTTACCAAAAAAAAGTTAAAGTTAACCAAAAGTTTTCAAAACATAGAAATGTAAATTTATCAACCCTAGCTAGTTTCCTCAAATCGAAAGCCGCCACATCAGCTTCGCCAGCTGAGACGACTAGAAAATAGCCTACACTTTTGGCTAAGACAGTTAGGAAAACGCCAACTAAAAGTAAATGTTCATTTTTTAAAACTTGTTGTCAAGTTGAACTGTTTTGGTCCCCTTTTCTAAACTTTGTAGGATTATAAGCAACAAATTTGTGATAGAAAATTTTGTCACTTAATTTTCTTTTTCGGTGGAGATCATATATAATTCTGTCAGAATATATGTTGCTTAAATGTCCCTCAAAAATCCGTTGGTAATTTGTTGTAAATTAAATTAAAGATTCCATCGGTAAACATTATACGGACGGATATCCTAAGAATTGAGCCGTCTATGGTTCTGTTTTTTGTTTAGTCTGCTCTCATTTGTTTTTAGTTTTAAATTTGCATGATGAATAAATTATTATTCTCATGTTGTGTACTTGTGATTAACATAGGTTTGGCTCCATTGGGTGAAAAAGAGTGGTATTTTTACTGTCCAAGGGATCGTAAATATAAGAATAGCGCACGACCAAATCGTGTGACCGGAGCTGGTTTTTGGAAAGCTACGGGTACAGACCGACCAATATACTCGTCAACTGGTGCCAAGTGCATTGGGTTGAAGAAGTCATTGGTGTTTTATCGTGGTCGAGCTGCAAAAGCGATCAAAACTGATTGGATGATGCATGAGTTTCGGCTGCCTTCGGTTGTTGAACCAGAACAGTATAAAAAGATTCAAGATAAAAGCCTTCCTCCAAATGTAAGTCAAAACACCTAATTATAGAACAAATTATTATTCTAAATCAATATTTCTATAGTTTTTGACTTTTAAGTCCAATTTTTAAATTATTTATGTGTACATTGTAAATTTGATTATATATTGCGATATACCAAGTCTAACTAATATACTTAAGTCTTTTAATTTTTTGTTTTATGTTCAATCACTACAAAAAAAAAAAAAATAATAATAATAACTTTTAACGAAGTACAAATACATCGTTAAGGTAGGTACGGATGGTAATCCATCGGTGCTCCGTTAGAAATTAGGGCATCTATAATCCGAGTTCAGTCAGATATACTGAGAGATTATCGACGGATTATGGGTAATTATTGATGGGTGTCTTCAGTCGTTAATAAGCTAGTGATACTCATTCTTGTTGTAGTGTATTAATTAATGGTTGCTACTCGGATCGATTTTACTTTCAGGATGCATGGGCCATATGTAGGATATTCAAGAAGACAAATTCGGTAGCGCAACGGGCAATTTCTCATTCTTGGGTATTTCAATCTGAAGATAAGGCATCCGAATTCTACACACATTCGAGCCAGTTTAGTCCTGAGAACAATTCTTGCATGACTAACCATCTTTGCTACACCACAAAACCGATGTCCACTAATAGTTATTCAGATCTTGAAACTCCATCATACCGACCTATAAACCAATCCACTTGTAAACCATATCCTTTTTCACTTCCTTATGTGGATTCTAGTACCAATGGGTTCATCCTTTCATCCACTAATACACCACAACCAAGGGTCTTGAATCTTGAGGATACAAACAAGATTTGTGAAAGTATTGATTATGGAGGCGAACGACAACCCTTAGATGACTTTTCGATAAATCATTATTGTGAGAACGAGCTTGGAAATGTTTCGATGGGTGGATTTCCCTTCGGTTTGCCATCAACGATTGCTACTTCCGATGAAAGGGGGCTTAATTATATGGCGTGGGAGTCCCCTCCAAGTCATGATAGTGCTTCCACAACCTAGCTACTCCACAAATAAATGTCATATTTAACAAAATGTGTTGAATACAATCCTAGCCTTATGTGTGACGTTTATGGTTAATATGCTTTACATCGTTTACTTTGGCTAGGAGGTTCGTCATCGATCGCCTTGGGCTGGTAACGGGAGGAAAATGAAACAAGATATGGTGTTGCTGTGAAATTGTAATTTAGATGTGTCCCTGGAACAATGTTTGTTTCCGGTGATATGCAATGTTTGTTACTATTTAATTAATAGAACTACATGTGTACAATATATGTATATACAACTGAAGATCATAACAACTCAATGATCAACATTGTAAATTTCAATCTAGCTAAGACCTCGTTGAACAATTCGCATTTGTTCAAAAAGGTTACTATTATAGTATTATATATGCATGACCCACCCAATAGCATGTCTTTGAGAATGGAATTGTATCAATTTACAGAATTGTAAGCATCTCATTACATACTATTAATAATCAAGTGTATTTGAATAGTGTTTTATTATTTTTTCATTATTTTTGTTGGTATTTATATTGTTATGTTTGAGTATATTATCAATAAATGTTCCAGCATAGATGGTGTGTTGTTGTTGTGTTCATGGAAGTTGTGTTGGAATATCAAACTGATGTTGCAGCGGATTTTTGGAACAATGATTTCTTCTAATCCTGTAGTAATTTCCTTCTTGATCCAATCTTGTTTCCCTTGCTGCAATCTTGTACTTGAACGTATTGACCCATATGTATCTTAATCCTATTACATACCACTACTTACATCTAATGATATACATATTAATACATACATACATGCTATTACAGTTACATAAGTTTAAATGATACATACACATACTATTATGTACATAAGATATAATGTTTTATTTAAACATCTAACATCTGCCCCTAAATTAAACTTGCGTTCTTCACATTCTTGGGCAAGGTCTCTATTGCTTCTTTCAGTGCTTGTTCTACTTTTGTGAAGTCATACTTTCTTTTCTTTATGAATTTCTTTGCAGTATTCTAGTCTCCACCCATGTAGAGAGCATAGCCATCTTCGATTGAATTTGCATTCCTGTTTAACATTGGTATTTCGATTGATTCACCTTGCTTTTGTCCACTGCTATTTATTATTCCTACATTTGAACTTTCCTGCCTGCCTTGTCTTGCTATAATTCTCACACGGTATTGCCATTCCAAGACATCTAAATATTGGGCATAAAGAATCCTTACAATATCTTTGTCCTCATAGTCTAGGCCCAACTCTTTTGCAATGACTACCCATAGATTATACTTTGATACTCTTCGGTGACCACCCTCTCTTTTTACTATCACATACAAGTCATATAAATCTATTCTCTTTCCATTTTCAATTCTTGGAGGCATTGGCCGATTATATACTCTTAAGTAAAAGTTTAGAAACCAATCAACCATCCTCAAGAAAGGATCTTTCAATAATTCTTTATGTGCCCAAGGATATTCTAGATCTTCTATAATATCCAAAAATTCTATACACTTTTCAATAGAGTCTATGTTGATCTTATGAACAATATCTTCCATCTTTTTCATGTTATTTTGTGAATCAATATCTAACTCCTCAAAGTATTGATTCAAATACTCTTCTTTCTTTTTCTCATGTTCATTTTCTTCCAACTTTAATTCTTTCAACATAGTTTCTATTGAATCTCTATTTTCCTTCACATTCATAAATTGTATACTCTCCCTTTTAAACATGTTTTGGACATAACATTTGTTTCCTTCCAATTTAACTATGAAACCTTGTAGTTTCAATTGAGATAGACTTAGAATATTTTCTTCTATATCCGTAGTGTAGAATACATTAGGAATGATTAACGAATGATCACCAATGGAGATATCTATCATCCCTACTCCTCTTATAAACACAAATTGATTTTTAAAACGACTCTCTACACCGAATGATCGTCTTATTTTCAGAAAATGATCTATGTTTCCTATAACATGGTTATGAATGTTTGGACTTACATACCATATGTCTTTCCATGTTTGTTCATCGGATCCATATAAGATATAATCATTACCACTACCGAATTTCTCAATAGGATAATAACTAATACCCGTATCAATAGCATCCTTATCAGTAGAGCATTTTCATCCCTCTCTTTCATGTTGCATGCACTTATTAGATGCCCCGGTTCATGACAATAATAGCACTTCCTTGTATCAATTCTGTTTCTTCTTATTGTTTCCCTTTTGTTCCTTCTATTTCTTACACGGTTTCTGTTTCTTACTGATGTGATGACTGAAGATTCGGATGAATGAGACATGATATTACGGTTGATTAAAAAAAAACGAACGTATGATAATTTAAACAATGAATCAGAAAGAAAGAAACAGACCGGCTCTGATACTAGATTTGTTGGAATATCAAACTGATGTTGCAGCGGATTTTTGGAACAATGATTTCTTTTAATCCTGCAGTAATTTCCTTCTTGATCCAGTTTTGTTTCCCTTGCTGCAATCTTGTACTTGAACGTATTGACCCATATGTATCTTAATCCTATTACATACCACTACTTACATATAATGATATACATATTAATACATACATACATACATGCTATTACAGTTACATAAGTTTAGATGATACATACACATACTATAATGTACATAAGATATAATGTTTTATTTAAACATCTATCAAGTTGCCCCAGTTCGAATCTTGCTGAGCGCCGTTTTGTTTTTTATCCATTATTCTCACCTTTTTTTTTATCTCCAACTTGTTAACCATCTACTCTTCTGTCACCTCTCTCCTCTATCTACATACCTTTTGTAAGCTTTTTATCCGATTTTTCTTACCTCTTTTGTCTCTCGCTTCTCAACTCCTTCTCTTCAATCAACTCTCTAGACACTTATCCCACCCATATCTACCACCCATCATCAACGACAATTCCCGCCAACATCTCCGATTCACCGACTGAGACCACCACTTTACAACACACTACACACACCCACTAATCTGATGGTTTAGAGAGAGAAACAGAGAATAGAGAGAGAAAGAGGATACTTCTTTAGCGGCGCTTACGATCACCTTCCCCACTATCACAGGTTCGTTCTCTTCATCCTACGCCTATTTTAAATGTGTCGTTAATATGGGCATATTGTTATGTATTGATTTTTGGGTGTATTGGGTAATGATTATTATTTGTTGTTTGTAAGAAATCACATATTTGTTTTGTTGGAATATGAGTTAGAGATGCTATGTATGTTAATTTAGTTACGTTTGAGGAGAAAAAGATGTGCACACTAGGTGTTTGATGTTTTGTCTCAGTGAGTTTTTTTAGTGTAATGTCTGGTTATTTAGCGGTCTAAGGGTTTAGACCTTATGGGTATGCCAAATATAACTTTTCTTTTTAATAAATAAATGTTAAACCATTAAGAAACCGAAAGACGTTTACAGTAGAATGGCAAGTAGACATTTACACATCTGCCCGATTGTTATCGATTGCTGAATCAGGGTGAGTTTGTTTATACTTTATATAAGGCTTTTATTGCATCTTTTTTTCTAAACAATGTTTTTTTTAGAGTGTAATTATTAGTTACCAAGCTAGTGTTGTTTTGAATTTTGCTGGATAGGGTGGGTGGTGCAATAGTCATGGAACAACAGAAGAATTGAGGACAAAAGAACAAATGAAACAAGATGGTGCCATTAAGAGGGACTGAGCTAAGGCTTATGCTCTTTATCAACAGGTAATGATATTACAAGGCGCGCATTGCGCCCCACATAGGTAAAACATGACTGATGCATGGTCATATCAGATAAAATAAACTATCATCATGATAACAAGAGAGTAAGAGAATAACTGAAATAAATCAAGAGCCATTTTCAAGTAGATATGTTTTAAGTTTTAACATCTATTTTTAAGTCGATTGCATTATTTGCCGTCTTAGCGCTTAAACGCCTAAGCGAATAAGCGCTTATGCGCCTACACAACCATACGCCTATGTGTTTAGGCGAGGAGGTCCCTAAGTGAATCAAGCGCCAAAGCGGCCAAACACTTAGTCGCCTAAGCGAATCATACACCTTAGCGCGTAAACGCCTAGGCGTCTAAGCGAGTAGGTGCCTAAAATCATACACCTTAGTGTCTGCGTGACTAAACGCCTACGCGTCTAAGTGAGTTAGGCGCCTAAGTATTTTAGGCGCCTAAGCGAATTAGGCGCCTAAGCGCCTAAACGCAAGCCATGTAATCACTAGATTAAGTCGTATTGTATCTTTATCAGATGTTACTTATAACTTATCATTCTTTTTCATTTTGTCTACAGTTTTTTTTAAGGAAGAGGAAGAAACCATAAGTTTCTTTTGTTTAAGACTGTTTAGGTGGAATGAGTGTTAAAGAAATTTAGTAAATACATACAATAATTCAATAGGTACAAAACATATAGTGTTAATAGTGATACGGCTGGTTAAATAATTATCGTGGAATACTATTTGAAAATTTTAGTCATTATTAGAGTGGTATCATATCGTATGACTATGACCGACTTCCACACGCTTTTGGTCAAAGTTTTGGTTTATAGTTAAAGCTTGCAAAAACTAAACCAAACTAAAGTAGTAGATTTGAATATTTGATCATGAAGCAGTAGTTTCCTTGGTTATGATTCTCTCGAAGGTTTGATAATGTAAATGGATTTGACAATCTGAGTTAGCAAAACTTAAAGCAACATTTCAATTACTTTCAACATGTTTACTATTGGTGTGGTGGTTGTGTTGGTTGGTTTATATGGTGAATACTTGGGTTCTCTTGCAACATCCCTCTTTTTGCCTTTGTTTTTGCTTGCATTTTTTTATAATATATAACAAAAATAACACATAGCCTAACACTTTTGTGTCTTCCAAGGTTTAAAATATTTAAGAACAACACAATAAAAGTTAATGTATAGTACTGTACATGTCATGTGTATTAAAAACACATTCTTCTAATTATTCCCATATTGGTTGAATTTTGAAGGGTAGATCTCACAATATATAATTTTGAATTAACATATTTGTTAAGGAATTGAATGATAACATGTTGGGCATTGAGTAAGTTTGTTTAAATATTGAGTTTGGAAAATCCGCATTAACTCGTCATGTGAAAAAACGCGCAACACGCGTATTAATACACCTAGTTCATTTTAAATACCCTCTAATTTCTCCCAGTCTTATATTATATATATAATCTAAGAGACAACACTTTGAATATGCTTAGTCCATCTATAGGCACATAATTAGGTCTAGTTTTTATGGTGTATCTAACTACAATGAGAAATGGTTGGATAGTTTATTTATTACATAACTCAACTATATACCTTTTGACCCTTTCCTTATTTTTAGTGGTTTTCCTTGTGAGATCTCAGGATCGTTTGAGGGAATATTTGAGAGAAACTAAGTGTTTTATAAATAAAGAAAGTTTCATATGTTTTAAAATTGATACATATCGACCTATTTATACCTGGTGAATCGGTGTGAGTGAAACAACATAACCGTTCAAACTATAATAACTACCTATAATTGCTATGGGACACACCGGTTCCTTTATTTTCTATTCTAGACTTAGGATATATATATATATATACACTTAGGATATAAATCAAATATTATATGCTAACATTTTCTCCCTTAATTTTGATTTATCTTTAATGCATCACAGTAGGGCCTTGATCATCTTCATTGCGTCTTGCTTATAGCATTACTGGTCCAACTTCCTCACATTGAATTAGATGAGCTTCCTCCTTTTCTTTTAGTTTTGGACATTCGTGTTTAAGGTTTCCAAAATCATTGCAATTGTAGCATCTTATATAGATCTTGATGTGCTGGTACCTCCTGTTGTGTTTGTTTCTCCAGTCTTCCAATTTTTAGCTTTACCACGTCCTTGATTTTCTTGACTTGAGTTTGCATGACCACAATATTCACATTTATCTTTGAATTTTCCTTTCGCATCTTCTTTGGTGAACAAGAGTTTAGTCTGTATGTCACCTTCTTCTGGTTTCTTAATGCGTTCTTCGTATGCCTTTAATCTTCCGATAGCTTCTTGAAATGGCATAGTATTAAGATCGGCAAATTGTTCGATTGCAGCAACAATTTGGATGTACTTTTCTGGTACAGAGCTAAGTAGTTTCCTTACTAATATTTTGTTATCAATTGTAGATCCAAGATTGTTGGCTTGTGAGACAAGTTTACTAATTTTGCCCGTAAAATCATCTAGTGATTCCGAGTCTTTCATCTTTAGAGCTTCAAAGTCTGATTCGAGTGTTTGCATTCTTGCTTCTTTGACTCTGTCTGTTCCTACATATCTTGCTTTCAAATCTTCCCAAATATCTTTAGCGTTTGTATGATGAGCGATTTGAAATACTAGTTCTTCCGGCATGGCTTGATAGAGATTAGCAATAGCATTGGCATTTTTCTTTGCATCGACTTCACCTGTTGGTTCTATTGCTTCCCAAATTCCATGTACGTTGAAGATTGCTCTAACTTTTACTGCCCAAATAGTATAATTCGTGGAACTTAGAGTTGGGCATTGGAAGGTCATTGACGTTCCTTCTTCTCTTATGACTTCCTTAGTCATTGTTCGTGTCTTCTTTTTCTTCTTTCCAATATGGGTAGATACATGAACGTAACTTTAACTTCTTTGGTTTCAGATTGATTTTATATGAACTTTGCTAGTCTCGGATCAAATCAATATCAACCTTGCTTGAGATTAATTTGATATCAGCCTGAATGACTTCGGATCAAATTATCTTCTTCTGGTTTTTTCGGTCGTGTAGCGAATCAAAACCTTAATTCCAAGAATAGTTACGGGGTCTTTCGGTCGTTTATAACGAATCAAAACCAACTATTCCTTTTTATTACAACAATAACGGGGTCTTCGGTTGTAAGACGAATCAAAACCTACTAACTGGGTCTTTCGGTCGTCTAACAAATCAAACCAATTGTTGCGTGCCGAGAACAGTAACGGGGCTTTCGGTTGCAAGACAAATCAAAACCAATAACGGGGTTTTTCAGTTGTCAAGCAAATCAAACCAACTGTTCTAGGAACGGGTCCTTCGGTTGCCGGGCAAATCAGAACTGTTCCTCCCTTTTTTTGTTTTTTGTCTTTTTTTTTTAAATCATATAATCTACCCCTTTTTTTTATCAGTGAACAAAAACTTAAAAACACTGATATTCAACTTGTAATTTAAACCCTCAAAAAATCTTATAATAATTCATGTACTTTGACTTTCAAAAGTCAAACTTTGTCCACGACACTACGTATTGCCCAAATCGATAAAGAAAAAATTTATGTTTTTTGATCGAACAACTGATGGAACGATAACAAACTTTGTTCCACAACACTAATTTGAATCCTTTTCAAATCAAATGATCGAATATGAAAGGTTTCAAAAGGTTTCTAAAGTTTTTTTGGTTTTTTTTCTTGAACCCGAAAAAAACTTAATCTTTGATATGATTTTGATATTTCCTTGTAAAACCGAGTCCGATTTCAAATAAAAATCATCCAAAAAAACTGTTTTTGATTAAAAAACTTTGTTCTGTTTGAAAGAAATTTTTGGCGGGAAAAAAAGTTTTGTACAGGATGAACGAAAAAACATGGGATGCCAACTTTGACTCGTTTTCTTCGTTTGGATCAAGGTTCTTGTATTCGATTATGATTATAAATAAAAGGCAAGGATATGTATAACCGTTTAATCGTTCGTTTTGATTTCTTCTGTGAAATATGGTGTCTCGCCGGAGTTTTCTGGTTTCGCCGGAATCTCTCAATCCGGTTCTGTTCCTTCTTCTTTAAACGGTTAATAGATTGTGTATTGATCCTATAATACTCCTGGTTGGCCTTTGATTCGTGTTCCGATGTTTAAAAACTGAATCTGTGTCGGTCTCTATTTTCTGCAGTGAAACAGAGGATCGCATTCGTTTATCTTCTACTTGATGATCGATGGAACGATTGATGAACCTTTGCTCTGATACCAAATGCGAGATCTCAGGATCGTTTGAGGGAATATTTGAGAGAAACTAAGTGTTTTATAAACAAAGAAAGTTTCATATGTTTTACAATTGATACATATCGACCTATTTATACATGGTGAATCGGTGTGAGTGAAACAACACAACCGTTCAAACTATAATAACTACCTATAATTGCTATGGGACACACCGGTTCCTTTATTTTCTATTCTAGACTTAGGATATATATATATATATATATATATATATATATATATATATATATATATATACTTAGGATATAAATCAAATATTATATGCTAACACTCCTTATTAACACAAAGTTATACTGAGCCAAAGACATTTAACAATGTAACGACCTACGTTTCATGGCATGGGAATATCCGTCATTTCCTTTGTCATTGTGGCTTAATAGATCCAACACGTACTCTCATCTCCGGACTTCATCAAGAGGACAACCTAGTCTAGAATTCTTATGGCTATCTTTGGAAATTCCTCGGATTTGGTTGCTTCAATCTACGACTTTCAACTATCGAATCCCTCGCTTATATCCTCATACTGTTCCGTCGATATATGTTCCGATCCTTAGTCAAGCATAGGGTGGTGTTCAATATTTGATCCAGATTTGAAAATTCGGAGTTAGACTCGATTCAAAGTTGGTTATCAAGATTAGAATTTGGTTTTAGCAAATTCGAATTCGTTTCGAGTTTGATAACTGAATTTGAAGCGAATACAAATTTATGATTTCCTACGTGATTCGATTTGACATTCGAAATCATATTATACGTATATACTTTTTTTATATTTATCTATAAATTATGATTCTAGTCTTTTGACATATTGATGTTTTATTTATTTTGTATATTAATGTTTTTATGTTAAAAATAATTATTTGGTAGTAGTTTTAAAAATAAAAGTAAACAATTTATTATTTAGGGTGGATTTGAATTAAATCAAATTCTATTCGTATTCAAGTTTCAAATACAAAAAGAATTGAATTTTGAATTCGGCATGCAATTTTAATTAGAATACAAATCGAATAAAGTTTCATAGAAAAGAAAGTTTCATATGTTTTACAATTGATACATATCGACCTATTTATACTTGGTGGATCGGTGTGAGTGAAACAACACAATCGTTCAAACTATAATAACTACCTATAATTTCTATGGGACACACCGGTTCCTTTATTTTCTATTCTAGACTTAGGATATATATATATATATATATATACATACTTAGGATATAAATCAAATATTATGTGCTAACACTCCTTATTGACACACAGTTATACACGGCCAAAGACATTTAACAATGTAACGACCTACGTTTCATGGCATGGGAATATCCGCCATTTCCTTTGTCATTGTGGCTTAATAGATCTAACACGTACTCTCATCTCGGGACTTCATCAAGACGACAATCTAGTCTAGAATTCTTATGGCCATCTTTGGAAATTCCTCGCATTGCTTTGCTTCAATCTATGACTTTCAACTATCGCGCTTATATCCACTTACTGGTCTGTCGATATAGGTTCTGATCCTTAGTCAAGTATAGGGTGGTATTTAATATTTGATCCAGATTTGAAAATTCAGAATTAGACTCGATTCAAATTTGTTTATCAAGATTATAATTTGGTTTTAGCAAATTCGAATTCGTTTCGAGTTTGATAATTGAATTTGAAGCGAATACAAATTTATGATTTCCTACGTGATTCGATTCGACATTCGAAATCATATTATACATATATTCTTTTTTTATATTTATATATAAATTATGATTCTAGTCTTTTGACATATTGATGTTTTATTTATTTTGTATATTAATGTTTTTATGTTAAAAATAATTATTTGGTAGTAGTTTTAAAAATAAAAGTAAACAATTTATTATTTAGGGTGGATTTAAATTAAATCAAATTCTATTCATATTCAAGTTTCAAATACAAAAAGAATTGAATTTTGAATTCGGCATGCAATTTTAATTAGAATACAAATCGAATAAGTTAAATCTAAAGTGAATTCTAATCGATTACAAACTCAGGTAAAAAAAATCAACTTGATTAATTCAAAAATTAGTTACTTCATTCGTTTAACACCCCTAGTCAAGCATGACACATACCCTATTTCTACCTCCCTAAACAGACCTCTATGTAATGTTCCTGCATTCCCAGAGAAACTGAACCCTTTTTTTTGGAATTGATCAAATCAACACCCTAGTTGGTCCAAAGCAACCAAAACTTTCCTATGTCTTTTGCCTACTAGATCACATACCTTGTAGCATTACCTTCCGCGTAATCTTTCAATTAGGCTTTGGAACAATTGGCACTCCATGTATGAGTAAATGGATTGGAAAATGATAAATAGGACACGAAAACAATCACATGAAATTTGGGCAATAATTCGACATGTATTGAATACTAGTGCAAAAGTTACAAAAGTTGAGGCTATGGGGTATATTTAAATACTTCCCTCATACGCCTGGACTATTCTAGGCGTATGGGGTCCTTATGCCTAATAGGCCAGGGTATAAGATCCACATACTCCTGAGAACCCAAAACCAACAATATGTTAATTTAATTACATCAAATGCTACCTAAACACTATATCAACACTATAAACATCATACCAACCTAGGTTACGCCAAAATAAACCTATCACTAGCTGAGCACATACACTAAGTTTACTAATAATCTTCCCCTCGAACCTAGCTAGCGATCTACTGACTTAACCAGTCACTAAGCTTGGAATGTATGGAATAGGCACTCATAAACTCACTCTAAGGTTTGTAGGATCGTGTTCCGGACAAGAAAAGATGTATCACACGCGTTTCAGATTAAAGGTGAAATCAATAACCCGGTTAGTTGTTATAGGTGATTGTTTATAGAAAGGATAATAATATGAAAGCACACACACAAAGGGCTGCAACTTGTAGTATTTAGCAATAGTTCTTAAAAGTTACAAGTCATGAGGGTATTTATAGTCAAGCACCATGTGCCTTAGTCCATTCACATGTATGACTCCATACGTGTGCCATGTGCACACGTATAAGTCCTATCCCGTGTATAGTGCTGATCATACGACTATAATACCCCTATCAACTATACACTCATCAAAACAAGCCCGAAACGTACTAAAACATGATCCAACTAACATATCAACGCTAGGGACATATCCGAAGGGTGTATCTACAAGTTTTAGCTAATGATCTTCGGTCTTCAAGTCTTCATATCTTTCAATCTTCAACTAGGGACTATGCACCACAGTGTACTAACAATCATTCCCTAAATACTTGAATACTTTCAGATTTGAGCTTTAGCCGTGGCTCCATGAGATCTCGTCTTGGTCTACGGTTAGCTTTGATAACTTGGGAGGAATTAAGAAATCTCTTGCTATGTTCTTCTACAATTTTATGACGAAAACGGATATCAAATTCAGAATCATCTTCTGTTTCATTAACTTCACTTTCATTTCTTGATTCACATCTTCTTCAGCTTCGGTTGCTGGAGCTTTGCCACGATCTGGTTACTCTGAAAATGGAGAACCATGTTCTTGCATGTTGTTCAGGATGATCTTGTTGTTCTAGTTCGGGTCTTGTTCAACTTCATGCATTGTTGGTGAATCCTGATGAGCTCGCCCGTTGTGTCCTGTAGAAAAAAAATTAATAAAAATTGCATGAACTACAACTTGCGTTAGAAACAAACATATGGACTTATTAAAATTCTCAAAATTTGAACTTCTTGAAGTCAAACATACAATAAACTTCCAAAAGTTGTCCATTTTGACCACCATTTGGATATATGACTCATTCGCTTGTAAACTTTGGGCGAATGGCTCATACTCCTCCTGAACTTATAAATATTTTTAAATTGCTCGTTGAACTTTAAAATTTATCAATTTACCAACATCACTTAATAAAAAATACAAACTAAAAATAACATCTTTTTGTATGTTTAGAAAGTTTAAGTTAAAACACACCTAAAATCTTTTTGGGTTTTCAAATTTCAAAATTAAAGACAAGAAAAGTAGTAAACAAGTATTCAGAGCTTCACCTGTAAGAGTATTATTTCGGCATTCGAACCTGTCAATAAGTTTTTGTTCGTTTAGTTAAGATTTAGATAAACATTATACAAACAACTACCAATATTGCTATCCACATAAACCCTAAAATCAAATTTACTCATTGGACACTTCAAATATGATTAATTGGTAAGATTTATACTCTATGGTAGCGTTTGGTATGATGGAATGAAAGGGGGAATGGAATGGACCATTACAAGGTAATGAAAAATAGTGTGTTTGGTTGGTTAAAGGAATGGAATCACCCATTCCATAAGGCATTCCATTCCCTCAAAACCATTCCATCCACCCCCCATGTTTTTTTTCATTCCATCCCCCATTCACCATTTACTAAAAAAAGCATACTCCACCACCACCACCACCCACCACCGCTATCGCCACCACCCACCACCACCGTCACCACCCACCATCGCCGCCACCACCACCACCCACCACCGCCGTCACCACCCACCACCACCATCATCCACCCACCGCCGCCTCCACCGCCTACCACCGTCACTCACCACAATTTCCTTTACCCACCACTACCGCCGCCACCCACCACCACCCATCACCGCCGTCTCCTCCACCCACCACCGCCATTACTCTCCATCGTCACCCGCTCACCATCACCGCTGTAACATCACAAAATTTTCCCCAAATTCTAATACGTATTTTTTTTTATCATTCATAATGTGCCTAAGACGTTATTTTGCTACCACACCACTTATATACATATATGTATATATATATATATGTAATAATAATAATAATAATAATACTAATAATAATAACAATATTATGGATCAAATAAAACTAAATAATTGTTAACCCAACCCAATCAGCGGCCCACCCAGATCCAAAGCACCCACCAGGCCCAACTGGTAACCGGCCCACTTGTCCCTCCTTCCCATTTCAGTTAAAAAAAAAAAAACATAATTAAGGTCCCTGCCCGGATTCGAACCCGGACCACTCTCCACACACACACACGTTCACACCACCTGGACCACACACTTAACTTGATTTAAACCTGATTTATTTTATATTAATACACAAATACAAATGTTCCTCTCCTCCTCCCTTTCCATACCTGTTACGCGCTGCAGCAGTTATGAATAAGAAATTCATATTTTGACCAACCTAATCCCTACATTAACTCGTAATTGATTCCAAAATGAAATGGGAACGCAATTATCGGCCTACAATGACTCACTAACGCGTTGATTATCATCCAATTGACACCAAAATTATCAAGAACACGCGTGAACTTTAATACTTGGTCAATCCTTACCATATCTACGATCCAGTGCTTAGCACTATAAATTGGACGTTCAGAAGCATCCACAACTCGCCAATCCTTCCTTCTCAATCTCTAATTTCTCTCAAAATCGTCTGTTCTTTAGCATTTTTGTTCGAGTTGACTTTTTGATTGACCGACCAATCGAGCTCGTAACTGCATTGTAAGTTAAATATTTTTGGTGGGTTTTGTTTGTCGGCACACACACAACAAAAACCCTAAGGTTAATCGGGTTAATGTTGTGTGGATTGTCTGATTGTAGAAATTAGGGCTTGATTATATTTTGGGGAAGAACACATAGGTTTGTTTATATTTATTTTAAATCAACAATATCCAAACACAACCACTGGCTTGGACCAGATGGTTGTGTCTGGTGCTCTCTCCCCAATCCACGCGGGTTCGAGTCCCAACGATGGATTCTTTTTGTTTCCTTTTCTTTTTTACAAATAAGTATATATTATACATATAAGTTTATAAATTCATTTTAAATTATCAAAACTCTTTTTTTTATTCTACAAAAATTATCTTAGGTGAATCTGTTGAAAAAGTTTCACTCATAACTTTTAGTTTTCAAAAATTTATTTAGTTAATATATATAATAAATAAATCAAGTTTATTCTATTTTATTTATAAAAATCTATAAAATATCAAAACGATCTTATTAATTTCCACAAAAATTATGTTAAGTTTTTATAACATTAAGCTTTTCAGAAATGATTTTTATTTCTGAAAAATTATTTAATTATTATTTTTAATCAATTTTTGTTAGTTTTAATCATAATTAAATCATAATAAATCCAATTTTTAGTATTTTTACACCAAGATTTTATACAAATTATTTCTGAATATTTAGAACAGAAATATAAATTTTAAACTAAAAATTCTTTAATTTTAGTATTTTTAAATATTAAAGTTAAATTTTGACAATTTGTTATAAACAGATTTAATAATCTATTCTAAAGAAAATAATTTTATAAAAATTATTTTTATACTTTAAACACATTATTGTGATCATATCAAATTTAAATTTCATAAAAAGATTTTTGGTTATTTAATTACTAAATTTATCTCAATTGGCAAATATTTTTATCCCCAATTCGAAGCCCTAGAAACTTATACATTTGTAGATTTGATAGACTTAGACATATTTATTACCTCATTATAGGGTGATACTTGATACATTTGGGCAACACAATTATCCAAATTTCTCAACAGATATAACATTTTACCAAGGTGAGTTTTACATAGCCCCTTTTCTATTTATCACCATTTTTGGGGTGAAACATGTTACAACATCATTTATGCAATTCAATCATCAATGTGTCTATGTGTTTTCTATGTTGCATGTCTTGAGCATGATTAGAGTAAGCACCATTCTAGCATAATCATTAACATTGATCAGCCGACGGTATACATTGATAGATCTATTGGACTGACAATCCCACCCGGATACGTACCTCCTACAAAGGTAGCGTGGGTGTTTGTTATCGTATAACATATTTAGGTGAACCATGAGCGTATGGGAGGTACCACATTATAACAGTCACCAGGGTCGGTTATGCACTCGATTTATTTCTAGTATGTTCTCACATATGGACTAGATTGACATGACACATGAATTGCACAACATTTTTATTCAATTATCAAAAAACCTATGTAATTCTCACCAACTTTTGTTGACCCAAAATATTTTCAACTTAACATGTTTCAGGTTCTACTTGCTTGAAGATTTGCTTGAAGATATGTGCATAGATTTATTCAATTTGATGTACGAATTCTTGTAGAATCATTGTATGTAAATTATTTAAATCATTTAATGAAATTATTATTCACCATGAGCTACTGAACAATCATCACAACATGACATCCCGATGTTTCCGCCATCGGTTGGGGTGTTACAGATTGGTATCAGAGCCATGGTTATAGGGAATTAGGTTATTAGAAAAATAATCTAGTCTATAACCATAGGACTTAATCAGTACTTGCTTCTTTACTTGCTAATCTCTATCTCCCTCCTACTTCTTATCCCTACTATCATCCTTACAAGAAGATGCTCTACATCACTAGACCTACTCTTAGACTAACAGGACAAAATCCTCAGGTTTAACCTGAACCACCTTGAGATCTCGTCGAAGTTCTAAATTTTAATAACGAACACGTGCAATCTGGAAGGGTGAACGCCTGTATTCTGAGTCTTCTGTCTAGGCTGGCATTGCGCATATATCCCAATCAGACGAGGGACCCGGATGCCTACCTGGGAATTCTCGGGATGAGTGTTCACTTATAGGCTAAAGCATGTCTTCATATGTTATTAGAATCTGGAATCTTTGATAAGTCAACGTTTTCGTTTATTCGTTTTAATTAATGAATAAATGATTACATTCCTTATATTACCTCATGCCTCATTGAGACTTCATTGTGTCCCTTACAGATCATGTCTCCACGTCACAGCACTCGCATTTACAGTGGTGACAATCATGAAGAAGAGAGCAGCAACCACAATCCCGACCACAACACTAACAATGGAGGTGATGCCCAACTAGCTACGATTATTTCTCAACAATTGGCACAACAAATCACAACTCTGGTTTCTAACTTGTTGGCTCAAGTCATCCCAATGAATGGGAACAACAATGGAAATGGAAATGGCGATGGAAATCACATGAAGAACGGAACCTTAGTTCGGAAAAGCGAGAAAACAAGTATTGTGGCCGCGGTAACTACCAAGAACCAGAAGCGTAAGACTAGGAATCCTAATGTAAATCTCACTACACAAACCTCTAACAAGAAGCCTTATACAAGAAACTTTCCATTGTGTAACACATGCAATCGACATCATCCCACTGTTTCAGCATGTCGCGTGTGCACCAATTGTGGTAGGTATGGTCATCTGGCCAACACATGTCGCGAGACCCCAAACCCTAATGCCAATCAACCCACCAATCCTGCTCAGGCTGATAACCCTAATCAATACAACTATGGTCAATGCTATGAATGTGGAGACCCAAATCACTTTCGTAACCGATGCCCTAAACTAAACAGAGATCAAGACCCTCCAGCTACTTAACAGCAAGTCCCACCATTTGAATGTTGTTTGCTTTCAAATCTATGTAATGGCGCTTTTGATTCAAGTAATAAATTCAAGTATTATCATAACATCTGTGTGCATGCTTGTTTGAATGTGAACTAATTGCTATATCTTTAATCATACTTGCTTACTTGTACATCAATTAGTTGACTACCAAACAACCTACTTAACGATTGGTAGAGGTCATCATGTCTTTCCAACAGTCGGGAGAGGCCCTACCACCTGCTCAACGACTGGTGGAGACTATCGAACCTGCTCAACAATCGGTCAAGTCATAAAAAGACGCAAAACCCTAATGTAAGGTAAATTGGTAATTACGGTCCGGAACGTAATCATGAATTTACAGGTACGTTAAGGTAGTGAGAAATTTTATCAAGGGTTTCGGTAGTTGACCAATTGTAAATCTGGTGTCATCCTTTAACTTCGGGACGAAGTTCCTAAAAGTAGGGGAGACTGTAACATCGCAAAATTTTCCCCAAATTCTAATACGTATTTTTTTTATCATTCATAATGTGCCTAAGACGTTATTTTGCTACCACACCACTTATATACATATATGTATATATATATGTAATAATAATAATAATAATAATAATAATACTAATAATAATAACAATATTATGGATCAAATAAAACTAAATAATTGTTAACCCAACCCAATCAGCGGCCCACCCAGATCCAAAGCACCCACCAGGCCCAACTGGTAACCGGCCCACTTGTCCCTCCTTCCCATTTCAGTTAAAAAAAAAAAACATATTTAAGGTCCCTGCCCGGATTCGAACCCGGACCACTCTCCACACACACACACACGTTCACACCACCTGGACCACACACTTAACTTGATTTAAACCTGATTTATTTTATATTAATACACAAATACAAATGTTCCTCTCCTCCTCCCTTTCCATACCTGTTACGCGCTGCAGCAGTTATGAATAAGAAATTCATATTTTGACCAACCTAATCCCTACATTAACTCGTAATTGATTCCAAAATGAAATGGGAACGCAATTATCGGCCTACAATGACTCACTAACGCGTTGATTATCATCCAATTGACACCAAAATTATCAAGAACACGCGTGAACTTTAATACTTGGTCAATCCTTACCATATCTACGATCCAGTGCTTAGCACTATAAATTGGACGTTCAGAAGCATCCACAACTCGCCAATCCTTCCTTCTTAATCTCTAATTTCTCTCAAAATCGTCTGTTCTTTAGCATTTTTGTTCGAGTTGACTTTTTGATTGACCGACCAATCGAGCTCGTAACTGCATTGTAAGTTAAATATTTTTGGTGGGTTTTGTTTGTCGGCACACACACAACAAAAACCCTAAGGTTAATCGGGTTAATGTTGTGTGGATTGTCTGATTGTAGAAATTAGGGCTTGATTATATTTTGGGGAAGAACACATAGGTCTGTTTATATTTATTTTAAATCAACAATATCCAAACACAACCACTGGCTTGGACCAGATGGTTGTGTCTGGTGCTCTCTCCCCAATCCACGCGGGTTCGAGTCCCAGCGATGGATTCTTTTTGTTTCCTTTTCTTTTTTACAAATAAGTATATATTATACATATAAGTTTATAAATTCATTTTAAATTATCAAAACTCTTTTTTTTATTCTACAAAAATTATCTTAGGTGAATCTGTTGAAAAAGTTTCACTCATAACTTTTAGTTTTCAAAAATTTATTTATTTAATATATATAATAAATAAATCAAGTTTATTCTATTTTATTTATAAAAATCTATAAAAATATCAAAACGATCTTATTAATTTCCACAAAAATTATGTTAAGTTTTTATAACATTAAGCTTTTCAGAAATGATTTTTATTTCTGAAAAATTATTTAATTAATATTTTTAATCAATTTTTGTTAGTTTTAATCATAATTAAATCATAATAAATCCAATTTTTAGTATTTTTACACCAAGATTTTATACAAATTATTTCTGAATATTTAGAACAGAAATATAAATTTTAAGCTAAAAATTCTTTAATTTTAGTATTTTTAAATATTAAAGTTAAATTTTGACAATTTGTTATAAACAGATTTAATAATCTATTCTAAAGAAAATAATTTTATAAAAATTATTTTTATACTTTAAACACATTATTGTGATCATATCAAATTTAAATTTCATAAAAAGATTTTTGGTTATTTAATTACTAAATTTATCTCAATTGGCAAATATTTTTATCCTCAATTCGAAGCCCTAGAAACTTATACATTTGTAGATTTGATAGACTTAGACATATTTATTACCTCATTATAGGGTGATACTTGATACATTTGGGCAACACAATTATCCAAATTTCTCAACAGATATAACATTTTACCAAGGTGAGTTTTACATAGCCCCTTTTCTATTTATCACCATTTTTGGGGTGAAACATGTTACAACATCATTTATGCAATTCAATCATCAATGTGTCTATGTGTTTTCTATGTTGCATGTCTTGAGCATGATTAGAGTAAGCACCATTCTAGCATAATCATTAACATTGATCAGCCGACGGTATACATTGATAGATCTATTGGACTGACAATCCCACCCGGATACGTACCTCCTACAAAGGTAGCGTGGGTGTTTGTTATCGTATAACATATTTAGGTGAACCATGAGCGTATGGGAGGTACCACATTATAACAGTCACCAGGGTTGGTTATGCACTCGATTTATTTCTAGTATGTTCTCACATATGGACTAGATTGACATGACACATGAATTGCACAACATTTTTATTCAATTATCAAAAAACCTATGTAATTCTCACCAACTTTTGTTAACCCAAAATATTTTCAACTTAACATGTTTCAGGTTCTACTTGCTTCAAGATTTGCTTGAAGATATGTGCATAGATTTATTCAATTTGATGTACGAATTCTTGTAGAATCATTGTATGTAAATTATTTAAATCATTTAATGAAATTATTATTCACCATGAGCTACTGAACAATCATCACAACGTGACATCCCGATATTTCCGCCATCGGTTGGGGTGTTACAACCGCCATCCACCTCCACCCATTGCCATCGTTGCTGCCACCCACCACCGTCATCGCCACCACCTATCACCGCCGTCACCATCCACCACCACGCTACCGCCACACACCACCACCTACCATCACCACCACCATCACCACCAACCACCACCCACCACCCACCACCATCGCCATCCACCACCACCACTACTCACCATCGTCACCCACCCACCATTACGGCCATCCACCTCCACCTTCCACCGTCGCCTCCACCACCCCACCGACCACCGCCACCGCCACCGCCACCCACCACCGCCGCTACCGCCACATATCACCACCCACCATCACCGCCACTGACCACCACCCACCACGGCCACTAACCACTGATTTTATTCCTTCGTCTTTTCTTGTCTATCTAACAACACAAAGTAATGTTTTGTTTCATTCCCACATGGCAACCAAACAAGATATAGAATGGTAATGATCCATTCCATTACCTTGTCCATTCCATTACCTCGTCCATTCCATTCCCTCATCCATTCCATTACCTCATACCAAACAGACCCTATGTCAATGGTTCCCACACATAGGACACATTCCCGTATCAAGGTATGCACAAAGCTTTCTCGTAACATGTGAGTATATTGTTGTTATCCATTTTCTAAAAGGGACGAGTTCATTGGTGATCAGATAACATAGAGGTGCCTCAGACTAGCTGCGAACCCAGCGTTCGACACATTTACCTTAGATAGTCCAGTGCAATCCTAGCCAGGGTCAGGGAAAATACCATTGTGATTTTTCGGTACCATTCCTATATGCATTTTGATTGTTCCTTTTTAGCTTCTTGAATTCTCTTTGAGAATTTGGGTTTTGGCATTTACTTTTCTTTCTGCTCTTTCTAGGTGTCAATACATCTCAATGCAGCATACGATGACATAGAGGTGTAAATCCACATGATTTCAAGTCATTAATGTTTACATAACCGTGCCAAATATGAAAAACCAAATTTCGGTACTAAGACCATATGCCAATGATTTGTAAATCCATATGATTTCAAGTCATTGATGTTTATATCACCGTGCCAAGTTTGAAATGATTTTGGAGCCTACCGGTACATTATTTGTAAAGTTATTTATCGTTTGAAATTGTGGTTTTGAAGAAATCCTGACAGCCCACTAATATACTATCATTTTCTCTTTTTTACACTGATAACTCAATTTTTTTTTGAATTTTCTCCCACTAACAAGAATAGATTACGCGCCTATGCTCGATTCAAAGGCGGAATGAAATGATCGAGTTGTTGTTTGCCGTGTAAAGGATTGGAAAATGATAAACACGACACGAAAACAATCACACAAAATTTCAATAGGAATCCAACATGTATTGAATACTAGTGCAAAAGTTATAAAACATGAGACTAAGGGGTCTATTTATAGACGTCCCTCATACGTCTGGACTGTTACAGGGGTAAGAGACCTTTATAGCTGATGGGCTTGGCGTATGTGATCCTCATACTCCTAATAACTCAAAACCATCAATATGTTAATTTAATTGCATCAAATGCTACCGTAACTCGATCTCAACACTATAAACATCATATCAACCTAGGCTACGACCAAAATAGATCTATCACTAGCTGGGGACATACACAAGATGTATTAACAATCTCCTCCATAGATCTAGCTAGTGACCTACTAAGTTAAGTAGTCACTACTTAAGCTGAGAATGTATGGAATATGCATTCACAAACTCCCTCTAAGGTTTAGCTAATGATATGCACGGTGGTAGCTTTTTAGCTAGCTAAACTAAGTCTTATTCATGAGGAAGCTAGACTCATAAAGTTGCATCAGATTGTTTATAGATCATACTTTGAAGAATAATAAATTGTTTGGGTTGGTTTTTGATTGTTTTATTGGATCTGATAATTGATCTAACAACTATAGGTTTCAACTTTCAAGAATCATTTCAGAATACATATTAACTCGGATAGTCATAGGCAAATAATCAAACAACATAATCCACTAATCAATAATCTAATAGTCAATTTTTTTAAGAAAGTTTTCAGATTTCTAGGATCAAGATGCTATCAAGCTGTTAGATTTCAGAAGATGGTCAGATATTATGCTGCTAAGAAGATTCACGCGGGATGTGATTGCTATCGAGTAGGTTCCTATCGGGTTGTCACTCGTAGGGTATCGAGTATATCCGTAGGTTTCGATTAAAACCATTAATTTAAAAATATTACTAGTTGGGGGGTCAGGATCCTGTACAAAGTACATTTTTCGTGAGAAGTGTGAGAAGTATTAAAAATTGATACTTAGACATCATTTTTTGAACTTAGTCGTGATGTTTTGGATTGTTTTGCCTATAAAAACACCAAACATAACAATTAAAAACCGAAAACAATGTATTTTAGGCTTAAAACTTAAAACACCATGCTAAGAACATTAGCAGTGTGTTTTAAGCGTTAAGTAGTGTGTTTTAGCTGTTTTTTAAATTTAATGACTATAATACATTGTATTGTGTTTTAGATTGTTGTGTTTGGTGTTTTTCAAGTTAAAACAACCTAAAACATCATTCCTAAATCCAAAACATGATGTCTACATGTCAATTTTTAGTCTTTCTCACACTTCTCACGAAAAATGTACTTTGTACAGGATCCTAAACCACTAGTTGGGTATACAAGGCTGAAAACCCATCATGTAACTACTAATCAATTACATTTAGCATTATCACTCTAAAAATATATCACATCACATAACTATAATGTATATAAATGAAATACCTAAATGTATATAAAAAATATTCTAATACACAGATGAAAAAAATAGTGTATGCAAGTCAGATAAACTGGTACACTTTATTGGGTAATCGGGTCAGGTAAAAGGTATATTGTCAAATCCCAAACCCACAAAAAAATAAAAACCTATTACAAACACAATCCTACACATGATTATCTGACTCCAAACCTATTCTAAACGTGTCAGGTTTCGGATTTACCCATCAGGCTCGGGTTCGATTGATATCCCTAAAAATTGGTCTTAACTTTAAAACGTGCAATGGGTTTTTGATAATAAACAGAACAGTGGGTATTAGCCCGATTACATAATAACTAATAAGTTAGTTAACTTATAAATACTTTTATATTTGTAAATTTTTTTATGAATTTTTTGGGTCGGTGTAAAATTTTCATGATGGGTCGATATTAACGTTTTATGAGAGCATTCCCTCGTAATAATCCTAGAATTGTGTTGAATTGTTTTGAGGCGTATCTTGAATTGGCTACAATGAGGCTCTTAATCATTTAGCGCCGGTGGGCCGGATATAAATATAGTAATTGTACAGGACTGAAGTTTGGTTTTATTTTGGTTTTGTGTTTTCTTTCTTTAGGTATGGGTTATGATCAAATACACGGTAAAAGAAAAATAGAAAGTCGTAGGAAGGGTATCAAACGAACTCCGATAAACTCATTTAAGCGACATTGGAACCGTCTCATCAAACCATACGATCTTAATTTTTAGGTTTTCGATTTTTTATTGGATTTTTAGCTTGTAGTTTTTAGAATTTACGTTATATCATTGTGCCTTTTATGTAGCATTGTGTCTTTTTCTTTTTTTCATCATCGTGTCATTTTTCCAATTCATTGTGTCATTTTTCTTCAGCATTGCGTTATATTTTATGGCTCATTGTGTCATATTTCGTGATTTATTGCGTTTTTAGTATCCTTCTCACCTTTCTCATTTTTGTTACACTGTGTAGGATATCTTGACCCCTATACTGATTTATTAAAAAATTAAGAATAAAATATATTTAGAAAAAAATACGGTAATTTTGAAAAAACTCTCTTATTTCTGTACTAATTTATTTGTCATGTTACCTACCGGAAATTGATGCTTTCACTTAGCACTCTTAAGTCTATGTTTCTAGGTAGATAAAAACAACTCGCGTGAAGCGTTGGTATTAAAAAAAAAAATTATGTAACAGAAAATTCGTAATAAATCAAAATGCTAACTTTATTAAAGTTTAGTGGTTGTTGTGTAAATTGATTTAAGAAAAAAGAAAACTACAACTTTTTTAAAGTTGAGGGGCAAAATATTAAACTTATTAAAGATTAGGGTGTGTAAATAAAAATTAGACACTAAACGACAAACTTTCTTGTATAAAAAAACAAGAGTTAAGTCTTATACTCAATCTCCATGTTGAGTCCTTAATTCTCAATTTAACTTTCTGAATTACGATCAGAGGAATATCAGATGTCTTTTTTTGGGTACAAGTAACATGCTTGAGGTGGGAGGGTTTAACACCATAGGTGGGTTCCCGCCCGGGTGAGGTCAAGGGTTCGACTCCCACTGAAGCAGGCCCGGTTAAAACAATGCATGAGGTGGGATGTCACGGGTGAGTTCTTAGCCGGCCAAAAAAAAAATGTTTGGGAAATTGAAAGTACCCTTTACTCACATTCAATTAACATGAATCCTTCATTTACTCCCATTCAAGCACCCTTAATCCTTTTGAGTTACTCTAAATGGAGTAATTCGTAATTCCCACCCTCTTTTATATCATTCATTCGCCTATTGTACTTCTTCACACCAAATCCCAAAATTCCTTACAATTAGAATGAGTTCCATTATTAATAATGTTTCTTGTGTTGGTAGTTGTTAATGCTTATGTTTCTAACATCCCCATTTGCTTAACTTTGAAGGTTCTCGCTGCCTTCCACATTCAATCAGGTCCGTTCTTTCATAATTTTTTTATGGAAAAAACAATTAAACATACCAAGTCTCAAACCCAGAATCCTATTTGTAAGTAAAGACAATCGTCATCATTCGTATACTGTGCTTATTATTCTGTTATATGCATGTAAAAGTATGTAAGTAAAGTATACTAACACTAGGAGTGCAATATAAAGATATTAATTTGTCCTATGTAAAGAATGTTTAATTCACCTAAAAAGCGACAGGGTGATCCAGAAAGTTCACGTCAACTGCTTAAAGATCGTAACAAGCGGTACTATAACAAACGAACTGCATCTAAACAATTAGGCAATAATGCAAGACCTCCTCCAGCCCAATCTGATCCATCCACAAGTTGCTAACAAGCAAGCATATCTGGAAGCTCATCGTCTCAGCAAAACACAACAACAGCAGATCCCCATCCAGCATTGTTAAACAACCGAGGGAAAGATACCACCAGCACCGTACGTATGGATGTACGCATACGTAGAAACACTACAGGTTCGCACATGCGTAGAAACACTGCAGGTTCGCACATACATAGTATATTTAAGTGATTTATAAGTTGTCCAGTAATATTTTTGAAACTAACGACACCTCCTTATGCAGATACCACAGAACGACAACCGATATTACAAAGTCCATTGGTAGGCATACAGGAAACCGAAAACCATGAACCACCAGCAGCAATAAATTGTGAAATCCCAAAATGGTTCGATGCTTCTTATTGAATAAGAGCCAGAATATATACACAAAGGAAATACAAACTATCCTAATATACAGAGCATAATCAAAGGAAATAGTAATGGACAATAAACACAAATATACAATACATGGTAACATCTTCAATGTATGGTCAATGGGTCTTCAATGCGTGCTCAAAGTCTATTGACTAACAGTCCCCCGCAGTCGAAGCGGTAGAAGAGCGAACGCAGAGACTGGACTTGAAGCGTTGAAAGAGTTGTTTCGGAAGTCCTTTGGTAAAGATGTCTGCATACTGATAATCTGCGGGGATGTGTAGACACGAATGTCCCCAATACGAACCTTTTCACGGACAAAGTGAATATCGATCTCTACGTGCTTGGTCCGTTGGTGTTGAACGGGGTTGTCAGAGAGATAGACAGCGGAAACATTATCACAAAATATAATAGTGGCATCGCGTGTTGGAATGTGAAGTTCGCATAACAAGTTGCGAATCCAACTTGTTTCAGCAACGGTGTTGGAAACTCCCAGGTATTCGGCTTCAGCGCTGGACCTGGATACTGTCTGTGGGCGTTTAGAGGACCAAGAAATTAAGTTTTCTCCGAGGAAGACACAATATCCTGAGGTGGATCTGCGAGAGTCCGGGCATCCCCCCAATCGGCATCTGAATAGGCAGTGAGTTTGATGGACGAAGATCGCCGAAGATGAAGAACGTGACCTGTGGTTCCCTCTAAATAGCGAAGAATACGCTTGAGGTATTGAAAATGTGGCTCGCGTGGTGCATGCATGAAAAGACACACTTGTTGTACGGCATAGGAAATATCTGGACGGGTGAAAGTCAAGTACTGCAGAGCACCTGCCAAGCTTCGATATAAGGTACCATCAGACAGGAGAGTGCCGTGTTTAGCACTAAGTTTGGACTCTGTGTCGCATGGGGTACTACATGGCTTGCAATTAGTCATGTTGGCGCGAGCGAGAATGTCTTTGATGTAAGCTTCTTGAGATAAACGAAGACCCGTGGGAGTGCGTGTCACATGAATACCAAGAAAATGATGTAGCTCACCCAAATCTGTCATAGCAAATTCATGTGAAAGTGTCTTGATTATCTGTTTAAGAAAACTGGGATTGGAAGCGGTTAGTATAATATCGTCCACATATAATAATAAGTAAGCCATGTGACCGTCCTTTTTGTAGACGAATAGAGAAGAGTCTGATGAGGTGCTTCGAAATCCACAGTTAATAATGAAAGTTGCAAATCGATGATACCATGCTCGTGGTGCCTGTTTCAAACCATATAAAGATTTCTGCAACTTACACACAAAATTAGGGTGAGTTTTGTCAACAAAGCCCGATGGTTGATGCATAAAAACAGTTTCATTGAGGTCCCCGTGTAAAAATGCATTTTTAACATCAAGTTGACGTATAGGCCATTGTTTCGAAACGGCAATGCTAAGGACAGTACGTATGGTAGTAGGCTTGACAACAGGGCTAAATGTTTCAAAGCAATCGATACCCTGTTGTTGTGATTTGCCGTTAACAACTAAGCGCGCTTTGTAGCGTTGTAACGTACCATCAGCATGAAACTTGTGGCGAAATAGCCACATGCATCGAATAATATGAGCATTGGTAGGCCTAGGTACCAATTCCCACGTATTATTTTCTATGAGAACCTTATATTCGTCAGTCATAGCCTGTGCCCAATTTCGATTAGTTAATGCGGTTAGGTGGGATTTGGGGATGGGGGAGATGGAATTTTGGCTAGTGGTGTGAAGGTTCAAGGGCGTTTTTGGTTTGGAGATGCCAGCCTTAAGCCGCGTGGTCATGCGATGTGTGTTTGTGGAAGTTGGAGGTGGTGGGTGGTGTTCGGCATTGTTGTGAGCGGAAGGGTGGGGGTCAGAGACGGTTGGGGCCGGGTTGGAGGATGTGGGCTGGGCCGGAGGTATGTGTGGATCGGAAGGTGGATCGGGTGGGGTGGAATGTGGGCCGGAGGGTGAGTTTGGGCCGGGTGTGGTTGAAAGGTTTGGGCTTGGTGAGGTGAAGTCAAGAGGGTTTGTGAAAAGGGTATTGGATAAGTCATCTTCAAACGGTTTATAGTCACGGGGTGAGTTGGGTTGGGAGAAAGGGAAAACTGCTTCATTGAACGTGACATGACGGGAGAACGTGGTTTTGCCGGTTGATAAATCAAGGCAGCGATAGCCACGATAATCGGCCGGATAACCAAGGAACACTCAAGGTGTGGAGCGGTGGGTGAGTTTGTGAGGTCGTGTGGCGGAGTGATTTGGATAACAGAGGTACCCAAAGACACGAAGGTGGTCATAAGTTGGGTGACGGAAGTATAGGGCAGCGGTTGGTGTGTGATGGTTCAGGATTTTGGTGGGTAATATATTGTGGAGGTACACGGCGGTATGCACGGATTCCACCTAATAGGTGGTAGGAATCGAGGCATGGGTTAACAGGGAGAGCATGATTTCATTAAGTCGTCGGATTATGCGTTCAGCTTTCCCATTTTGTTGAGATGTGTGTGGGCATGAGAAACGAAATTGCAAACCATGGGAGCTCGCAAATTCTTTGAATTGGTTGTTGTCAAATTCACCTCCATTATCACATTGAAGTGATTTAATTGGGAGATGAAATTGTGTTTTAATATATGTATAGAATTTAATAAATCGACTGACTGTTTCAGATTTGTATCGTAATGGAAACACCCATGTGAAGTTGGTGAGGTCATCAACGATGACCAAATAATATTTATAGCCACTGTGGGACACAATAGGGGAAGTCCATAAGTCACAATGTACGATATCAAATGGTAAGACAGTAGATGAAGTTGATAAAGTAAAAGGTAATTTCTTGTGTTTGGCAAGCTGACACGAATTGCAAAACAAATGTTTAGTTTTATTACAAGAAATACTTTTATTTGAAGCAAGAAAATCAATAGTGGAAACGCCAGGTTGTCCTAGACGTTCATGCCATGATTCAGGGGCAAAAGCAGCAAAAACTGAGGAAGGGACTGGACTCGGGGCTGTGACAGGATAGAGTGGTCCATCACTGTCGTGGCGGCTCAGGTGCTTCCCAGTCTTGAGGTCCTTCACAGTAAAACCAAATGGGTCAAACTCAACGGATAAGGAATTATCGGTTGTAAATTTACGAACCGAAACAAGGTTTTTAATAACATGAGGTGCATAAAGGACATTTTTTAGTAAGAGGTTGTTTTGATGGTTTGGGAAAATGGCATTTCCCGATCCAAGTATGGGCATTCGTTGACCATTACCGACAAGTATAGACTTAATAGAAGTAATAGTAGGAAATTTAGTACATATACCTTCCTCATCGCTCAAGTGATCAGAAGCACCGGTATCCATATTCCAATCCGGGTCGTCCGCGTCCATTCCTAAGGCCTGAAAAGCTTGCCCAATATCTGTGGGCTGAAGTGGGTCAAATTCAGTGAGATGGGCCTGAGGAGACTGGCGAGATGGGCCTGATTGTTGTTTCGCTTGTCCACTGGGCTTCGACTGCTGCTGTTGGGCCCAAGGGTTCTGCTGCCATGGGCTGGCCCACCCTGATTGAGTGGGGTATGGACAAGGAGGAGGTACCCAAAACTGTGCACCGTTGCTTGGAGAGGCCCACCATGGAGGGAGAGCCCATTGCTGATTTGCGGCCCAAGGAGGAGTTTTCTGATGGTTGGGCATGGATCTGTTTTGCGAGTTGTTTCCACGGCTGCCAGTATTGTCATTTGAAGTTCTGTTGCGATAGTCCTGACCAGCGTTAGAATTCCACGACGAGCGGCCATTAATAGATTGATGACGGGAGTTGTACCTGGAGGCAGACCGGCTGTGGTCAGCCGGACGTCTTTTAGGATGAGACTCCGGTGGGACGGCCGGTTCTTTGACAGCAGCAGCAGCAACGGGATCCGAATGACGGGCTTTCTGGCGATGTTCCTCAGCATCGAGCAGGTTGATAGCGTCTTCCCAGGGTGGGAGGTCTTTGTGAAGTTGTGCGGCGATGACATCAAACTCGGCTGGGAGACCGGAGACAAGTTGAATGATGAGTCTTTGTTCCGTCACGGGCTGATCAACATCCGTGAGTTGATTGGCGATTTCACGGAGCTTGTGACAGTATTCACCAAGAGAAGGCATGGACTTGAGAGTCAAGTTGGTGAATTGTTTTTCCAATGCGGCGGCACGAGGTCCTTTGTTATTGTGAAATTTGTTTTTCAATCGGCACCAAGCCTCATAGGCGATGCATTCAGTGTCCAAGATTTGATCAACATAATAGTCGGAGATTGTGCAATATATCCATTGCAATACTATTGCATCAATCTCCAACCATGACTCGTATTTTGGGTCATCCTGAGCCGGAGGTGGGGTGCCGTCTACGTGGTCAAGTACTTTGTAACCTCGGGCGTTTAGGAGGAAGAGTTTCACCCATGACGAGTAAGTTACTTTGGTTCCATCCAAGGTGCGAACTTTGTTTTGTATGTTTGTCACCGTATACACGGGATGAAGGGCGTGGGGTTTACCGGTAGAACTGGATGAGGAGTCGGTAATTTGATCGGCCATTTTTCTGTGGGCAAGGAGATGAGACCGTAGCCTCAAGGAAATGATCAAGATGTGAGACCGTAGCCTCGGAGAAAAAGAAACGGGATCGGTAAAGAGCAAAGCTCTGATACCATGTGAAATCCCAAAATGGTTCGATGCTTCTTATTGAATAAGAGCCAGAATATATACACAAAGGAAATACAAACTATCCTAATATACAGAGCATAATCAAAGGAAATAGTAATGGACAATAAACACAAATATACAATACATGGTAACATCTTCAATGTATGGTCAATGGGTCTTCAATGCGTGGTCAAGGTCTATTGACTAACATAAATGACCCGTATAGCTTTGTTTACCATGGACTCCCTACAACACATTGTGACCTAAAGGCTCGTAGCCCGTGCGTTTATTGCGCTGCAACCCGATTGCAACATGAGTTCCCATCCTTTTGTTGCATGAATGGGAAAACAATCCTAGCCGAGCCAAACATACCACAACAATTGCTGCAGCTTTACACATCACAAGATGACTTCGGAAGGGTATTTAGGGAAAACATATGCGCCTACAACTCAAACTTCTCATTCACATCCATGGGTGTCTCATTAGATGAGACATTGAACAATATGAGGTGAGGGGTGTACACATTCCATGCGCACAAGGCCATATACCACCGAATTGACCAGCTTGTACCCTGTGATGGCACGCCAAGGTACTTACAACTATACTTTTATGACCCTGATACTGAGTTAGACCTTCGGTTGCGGTGGCCAAACTTAGATCGTAGTATTACTGAAATCCTTCATAGTGCTCTTTCGACAAACCCCTACACAAGAGCGTTTCGCCAAATGGCTGAACTAGGCCCACTAGACAATTATAGGGTGATACTTAATGCATCGTCTCAACTTGACCAACGTGCGTACAATCAACCAACGACATCCGAGGTGGCTGGTATTTGGGTTGAAGGCAATGACAATGTCACGACATACAAGAGGAGTTAACAAACCGTGACACACAAGAGGAGTTAAACATATCAGTTGACCCGACCCACATAGAAGCTAAGCATTCCCTAAACTCAAACCAAAAATGGGTATACCATGAAATCATGAACCACGTAACCCATGAGTTGCCAGGGGTGTTCTTCATAGACGGACCTGGGGAACAGGGAAAACGTTTTTGTACAAGGCATTGCTCGCAGAAGTTCATACACGTGGACAAATTGCACTTGCAACAACATCATCTGGCGTAGCTGCAAATAACATGCCCAAGGGTAGGACCGCACACTCGAGATTCAAAATCCCCCTAAACCTAAGCAACAACTCCATGCGCGGTATAAAGAAACAAAGTGGGATAGCTTGTCTAATCAATGCAGCAAAGTTAATAATTTGGGACGAGGCATCCATGGCCAAACGACAATCAATAGAAGCAGTCGACCGCACCTTACAAGACATCAAAGGTAAGAATTTTTTAATCCCAAATTTATATTTTAAATATATAAGATTTTTTATTATAGGGATCTCCTAAAAATTTCCTTACACTATGTACGTTTTCCTGTCAGGTATTAGTATTTGTAGTTTCTAATTAATATTCATACAACCTCTTACACTAACTTTGCCTATTTTGTGGAACCCCATGTATCAACAGCCCCTTTGGTGGCAAGGTAATGGTAATGGGGGGAGACTTTAGGCAAGTACTACCTGTTCTTAAGCGGGCCACTCGTGCACAAATTATAGACGCTACCCTCCGCATGTCCCCACTATGGTGTCTAACTAAAAGGATGCGTTTGTCCATAAATATGCGGACCTTAAACGATCCATGGTTCTCAGACTTCTTATTACGAGTAGGCGATGGAATTGAAACCTCTATGGACGAAACATTCATCCGCATCCCCGAAGACATGACAATCCCCTTCACAACCCAAGAACACTCCATCCAACAACTAATTAACGCGATTTACCCATCACTCCCGGGTAGAAGCACCCCCACTGAATACATCACCTCACGCGCAATACTAACAACTAAAAACGATAGTGTCGATGACATTAACGAACGAATGATTGAAGTATTCGAAGGGAAAGAAAGAATTTACTACAGTTTTGACAAGGCAGATGATGACCAACAAAACTTGTACACGACAGAGTTACTGAATTCACTGGTTGTAAGTGGATTGCCCCCACATAAACTTCGGCTCAAAGTTGGCTGCCCATAATATTGCTTCGCAACATCGATCCGTCAAACGGGTTATGTAATGGGACGAGACTTATATGCAAAGCAATCGACCGTAATGTTATTGATGCGGAAATAGCAATCGGCGAACATCGCAGTAAAAGGGTATTCATCCCAAGAATTCCATTAAGTGTATCAGAAGACGACATGCTCCCGTTTAGGCTTAAAAGAAAGCAGTTCCCAATTAGGCTTAGCTTCTCAATGACAATCAACAAGTCACAAGGGCAAACCATACCTTATGTTGGTATTTACCTACTAGAATCTGTCTTCTCCCATGGCCAACTATACGTTGCATTGTCAAGAGGCACTTCACGCGACAACACAAAGATACTAATACATCCAGAGAAGACGTTTACGAACCCAGGAGTTTACACCTCAAATGTCGCCTACCATGAAGTGTTACAAGCCTAACAACGAAACACTATTGAATGGATAACCTTTTAAAGCAACAAACAGTATACCATCCATGTCTACATCAGTTAATTTCGCTTCTTAAAAGCTTTAGACCACAGTCCGTATTTCTAATAAATAAGATTTGTATTTGTGTTTGACAAATACATTATTTTACTTTATTCATTTTGTGCCAATTATGTATTTAACTTAACATACTTCACAGATCACCAATGTTCTCATCAACACCTATGAACATGGTTTATTTTACATAGAAGAATAACTTACCAAATGTTACTTTACTGATTTTTATGTTCAATTTTTGTTTGTCGATGCACTCAACCTATATCTAAATAAGTGAAGCACCGTAATTTTACAAAAATGATGCCATCCTAATTGAACATTATCCTAATTGAACATTGTACATAGCTTAATACTTTAATAATAATAATATCAAATTTTTGAAGGATTTTTAGTGAGCATCCAAAACAACCTGCACATGATCCTACTAACATCTGCACATAAGAATCATCAGAAATCAATCGGGGTCTGGTCACTTGCGGCCGAATCATGGACCACCTGCTTCTCCTCACCACCAATCGGCCCAATAACATCATCAACCTGGATGACAATCTCGCACTACATTACAAACGGGATGTGGTTTGTTATGAGTGGGCCCGGTAAGCTTTACGAGTTTCCACACGCGCCCAAACAATTGGAGTCTTTCTACGCTACGGATTCCTTTCGACTTAACCAGGGGGCGCTCTACACAGAGAAGATCGTGTCACCCACCTATTTAATTTAGTACCACCTCCCTACGTTTGGACCAACACACTTAATATATATGTTACTTTTCTTCATATCCATATAAGCTGTTATTCTTGTTAAAATCTTTAGAAATCTGAATGAAATCGGTTGATTGATGATGGTTTGCGATTGAGTTTTTGTTGGAGGGAAAATATGGAGGGAAGTTATAAGAGAAAGAAGTTTAGAAACTTATCTTTCACACACACATAAAACATAATGTTTTGACCCTACATATACATGTCAATCGGTGCCTTATGAACCAACGTGACCTTAGACTAAACCAACATAACCCTTCGACATATATGTGACAAAACCGGTTCACATAAAGGGTTTCTAGACTTAGGACTTTTAACATAATAAATCCTAACATAAGTTTAAATCTGAAATAACACATGTTTAATGATGAATCAAGATTAACATCTAACATTCTCCCCTCTAATCTTGATTCTTGCACTTGGCTTTAGTCTTCACTTGATGAGGATCTTGAACGCTTCTTCGGGGGCAAATCCGAGTCTTCCCATTCGGCTCTCTTGTTCTCGTAATCCTCCATTGCTTCTTCATTGATCTCCACTACCAACTCTCTTCCCTTGTACTTGAGATGATACCACTCTAACATCTCCAAGTATCGAACATACGTTTGCCTTAAGTTTCTTGTAATGTCCATCTTTGACACTAGGCTTGGCAAACCTCTTCCATATCCCATTGACATAGCCACCACCGTCCAATTTTCATCTCTTGTTACCTTTTCATAACCACCAAAAACTTGTACCGTTTTGTAAAGATCCAACAAACATATTGGATAACCCGTTTCGTCTCTTGGTGGGATTGGTGCTCTTCTTGTTATTTGTAAAAACTCTTTTACAAACCAATCTACGGTTCTTTCGAATTCTAATTCAAACTTTCTCTTGTATCTCTCAACCGTGCTAGTAATATGGATTAAATCCATAAAGACAATGCAATCTTGCAATTGGGATCCTTCGGTTGGATACATCACCGGACCTCTTTCCATAACACCTTCATATTGATCTTTGTTGATGGAATAGTCGTCAAAATGCTTGAAAATGGACGCTCTTTCTTTGTCTTCATTTGTTATACCCTCCATCTTGTCGCCTTCAAATCTAACCCGCTTTCCTTTGTCCTTGAACCCCTCGTTTTTTTCTGTTTCGGTTCGGCCGTAACTAGGCCCGATGTTACGGCCTCCTTTCCTTTCATCCTTGTTATCTTTATCAAATGCGGGACACTTAAATGTGAAATGATCATCCGATTCACATATGCGACATAGTATAATCCTTCTAAATTCTTGGATAATAGGCTTCTTGATGTAACAAACATCGCCTTCAAATTCTATTTCAAATCCCTCTTGTGTCAATTTCTCAACACTCAATATGTTTGTTAGTACATGATGTCCCTAGGCTAGTATATCAGTTGTTTGGACGTGTTTCGGGGTGTTTGGAGAGGTTTGTACGCGTTTTGGAAGGTCCGGGATGCTGCATGCGATTAGCCAACAGTGACACGCGATTAGGGCCCTAATCGCGTCACTGTTCACGCGATTGGCCCATGTTTATAGGCGATTAGCACTGATCGCCTGAAATGGTCTTGCTAATCGCTAGTTTGCAGCTGTACGTACCCGGGAGGTATAAATAGGCCCAATCATTGCCCTAATCATCAGTTCTTGCCTCACACACTCTCCAAACACCCTCCCAAGGTCTGTAAGGTCTGATTTGATCTCTGTAAACACTCGTGCTCTGTTTTTAGTGATTAATCGATAATCTTTTGACCCGTGTGTGTGTTGTGATTACTCGTTTGTCATAGTTTCATTATCGTATCTGTTGTTAAAGCATATTAGAGGGATTCCGCACCTCTAGTATAAACCCCGTGATTGTTGGATTTCGCGTTATTCGATCCTACAAGTGGTATCAGAGCCGAGGCTCTTATCACGGGTGTTTTAATAACAAAAACGAGCAAAAACAGGTTGTTTTTGGTGGAAAAGTTCAGATTTTTAAGCAAAAACCTGTTCTTATTTTTGAAACTTTGTGTTTTTGTCAAAAACCCATCTTTTTCAATATCTTGGTGTGTGTTTACGGTTAAAAACAAGGGTAAGGGTAAGGGTAGAAAGGATCAGGGAAATCAGCCTAATGAAAATAACAAGAAAAATCAAAAGTCGAACACCGTTAATCCTCAAAATCAAGCTCAAAGAAACGGTCCGAAAAAGCATGTGACTGAGTTTATTAGATCGAGCGGCACTGAAAGAAATGACGATCCTCAAGTCGATCAGCAAAGAAGATGTCTTGAGGATCTAAAACATAAAAACTCATTTGCTGTTCCATCTAACAAAAGGAACAAAAAGGAGACCAAACCCGAATCTCCTAAGTTTGAAGAATATAGATCCTGTCACAAGTGCGGGGAACGTGGGCATTTAGTTGCTGCGTGCCCTGAATTGAGACGAGAAAGGATCAAAGTGGATGATCCTCCCAGTTCTAGCAAATCCAAGCAATCTGTTTCCCCTAAACTCTCAGAGAAACAAAAGGGAAAGCAGGTCGTTTATGATAACCGCAACAAGATTGTTATGAACCAAAAGCCAGTTGATGGCAGGGGTCCACAGCTGAGGGGGAGCACTGTTCCTCCAAAGGTTGAAGCAGCGCCTAAGCCACCAGCAAAGGCTGCAGCTAAACCGCAGGGCAACCCCAAAGCTGCTCCACGCACAGTTAATTCTGAAGTGGATCCAAAATCTGTTCCTCCAAAGGAATCCAAGGCTGGACCTTCTAGCCCACAGGCAAAGAAGAAGCCCAAGCCAAAGAAACCTGAACAGATTTGGAGACCCAAGTCACCAACCAAAGAAGGAGAATCATCTGCTGGAAAAGGCACTGCTGTACCATCGGAAACAACTCCAACACCAAATGGGAGATGGGTTGACTTTCCGATGTTAGATGAAGTTGGTAGACCCAAGACCGTGAAGGCTTGGGTCCCCCTTAACCACTGAACTTTGAATGTTTGTGCAGGGAGTTCCACAGGGCCTTATCAGCAGCCTATGGATTGTTGATAGTGGAGCTTCAGGGCACATGACAGGCGATTTATCCCTGCTTTTTGACATAAAGAATATCAATGGGGGGTATGTTGCCTTTGCTGGTAATAAAGGGGGTTATATAACAAAGGAAGGAAGTATGAGCAACGGTATAGTGAGCTTTGAAAAGATAAGCTTTGTTAAACAGATAGACCACAACTTGCTGAGTGTTTCGCAGATATGTGACAAGAAGTTCACAGTATTCTTTGATGACAACGCATGTTTCATTCTGAAGCCTGGATTCAAAATACCGAAAGAGTGGGTCATGATCTCAGCTCCCAGGGTCAACAACTTATACGTCCTGGATATGAGCCGAGCAATGACGACAAAAGGTCAGGTCACTTGTTTTCTGTCAAAGGCGACAGAGAAGGAATCGATAATGTGGCACAGACGAATGGGACACATCCACTTGAGGAAAATGAACCATCTGGTTCAGAACCAACTAGTGGAAGGTGTTTCTGTTAAGAATTTTCATTTAAACGATGTCTGTGTCTCATGTAAGAAAGGGAAGCAGAAAAGAAAGTCTCACAAGCCTAAGAAGACAAACTCAGTTAGTCTACCTCTCGAACGACTGCACATGGACCTGTTTGGGCCAGTCAATCGAAAAAGCAAGAACGGTGACTCATACTGCTTAGTGGTTACGGATGACTATTCTAGGTTTTCTTGGGTTGTGTGCATGAAGCACAAGAGTGAAACTTTTGATTACTTGAAGAATCTGTTTACTAAATTGGAAAATATATATCAGCTAAAGATCCGTAGGATCAGAAGCGATAACGGAACAGAGTTCAAGAATCACGCTATGGAGGCGTTATGTGCAGAAAAGGGTATTCATCATGAATTCACAGCGCCATACACTCCTCAGCAAAACGGGGTTGCAGAAAGAAAGAATCGGACTCTTATTGAGGCAGCCAGAACTATGCTCGCAGACTCGAACTTGCCTGTGATCTTCTGGAACGAGGCAGTTCACTGCGCGTGTTATACTCTGAATAGGGTTCTAACGGTAAAGAAGCTTGGAAAAACTTCTTACGAGCTTCTGAACCGAAGGAAACCGAATTTAGAGTTTCTGGAACCTTTCGGAGCTCCATGCACCATGATACATCCCGATGGGAAGTTTGGTGCAAAGGCAGAAGAAGGTTTCTTTGTTGGTTACAGCACTCCCAACAAAAGAGTGTACAACAAAAGAACCAACAACGTTGAGGATTGGCTTAATGTCGATGTTCAGCGTTATACTGCCAATGCACCTGGTGTTGGACCTGATTGGTTGTTCGACTATAAGAGTCTATTTGATTCCTTCAACGTGGAAAATTTGGTGGATGATGCTGTAGCGCAAATGTATTACGAATGTGAAAACGCAGCTAGCTCTCCGCTAATGCGTCTGATCGTGGTTAATGCACCTGCGCCTGCTCCATCTGATGCCTCTGCATCCACGGGTCCCCCTGATAAAACCGCAGCAGCAGAAGTTGAGGAAGTTTTTCAGGAAGCGTCAGCAGAGGTTCTCGAATCTTCATCTTCCGACGACGATTTTGCAGAGTCTCATGAAACTCTCACTGAGGAACAAGCTGGAAATGGTGAATCTACCACTACAGCTCCAGTTAATCCGACAGGAAACAATCAAGCTGGTCCTTCTTCTTCAGCAGCTCCAGGGATAGGTCTTCGGATTGATCTCTCCGGTTTTAATATGCAACCCGCTGCTCCCTCTAGTTCAAGCGCAGCTGAGACAAATATATCTCAAGGTTTGGAGAACCTTAATTTGCATTCGGATGATCCAGTGCCGGCACATCCGGAATCTCGGATTCACGACACTCATCCGATGCAAAATGTAATTGGTAATCCGACTAGCAGAGTCATGACGCGCAGTCAGCTCAGAAATGCTAGTTCAAGTGACAATACAGGTACTCTGGCACTCTATTCGGAAATCAGAAAAGCAGGTCATCAGAACGATTGGTCCTTCGCCTTATATGTTTCTCAAACTGAACCAAGAACTGTGCAAGAGGCACTAAGGGAAGAACCATGGATTGAAGCTATGCAAGCCGAACTTCAGCAGTTCCAAAAGCTAGGAGTGTGGGACTTAGTTGACTTACCTCCAGGTTCGAAAAAGATTGGAACAAAGTGGGTCTACAAGTGTAAACGGGATGACCGCAGGGTGATTATAAGAAACAAGGCTCGATTAGTTGTCCTCGGCTTCCGTCAAATCGAAGGAATAGATTACAACGAAGTATACGCTCCAGTTGCGCGCCTTGAAGCTATCCGGATGTTCTTAGCTTACGCTTCGTACAAACGGTTTAAGGTGTATCAAATGGACGTAAAAAGTGCTTTTCTGTATGGTGTCGTGAAGGAAGAGGTGTATGTTGCTCAGCCACCGGGGTTTGAGGATCCGCTGCATCACGAAAAAGTCTACAAATTGAACAAAGCGTTGTACGGACTCCATCAGGCACCGCGTGAATGGTACCAAATGCTTAGCAACTACCTGATATCCAACGGGTTCAAACGCGGACTCGTGGACTGCACCTTATTCACCAAGGAAAAGGGTGGTGATCGTCTTCTGGTACAGGTTTATGTTGATGATATTATTTTTGGGTCTACTAATGATGTCATGTGCAGGGAATTCGAAAAGCTTATGCAGGACAAATTTGAGATGAGCTCGATGGGGGAGATGCAATTCTTCCTCGGTCTACAAGTAGAACAACAAGAGTCGGGGATCTTCATCCACCAGACAAAATACGTTGCTGACATCTTGAGCCGGTTCCAGATGGAAGACTCTACTCCAGTAGGCACACCGATTCAGACTAATCACGGGATTGGGCCTGACGAGAAAGGACAAACCGTTGATCCTTTTCTCTATCGAGCTATGATAGGCTCCCTCATGTACCTCACTGCATCAAGACCTGATATAATGTTCGCGACATGCTTACTATCAAGATACCAGTCAAGGCCGAAACAGTCACACCTGGTTGCTGTGAAGAGGATCTTACGTTATCTAAAGGGTTGTCCGACCAAAGGTCTTTGGTACCCTAATGACGATAAGTTTGACCTCATCGCTTTTAGTGATGCTGACTATGGCGGATGCAAGACAGACTTAAAATCCACATCGGCTGGATGCCAGTTTTTGGGACCAAGACTAGTCTCGTGGCAGTGCAAGAAGCAAGCCTCAGTCGCCTTATCCACCTGCGAGTCGGAATATGTAGCAGCATCGAGCTGCTGCTCCCAGGTTCTTTAGATACAGCAACAAATGAGAGACTACGGTTTGAAATTTCTTAATACTCCCATTCACTGTGATAATGAGTCCGCTATAGCTCTTGCTAAAGACTCAGTTAACCATTCCAAGGCGAAACATATCTTGGTTAAGTATCATTTCATACGCGATTGCTATGAAAAGAAACTTATCGATATGGTAAAAATCCACACAGACTACCAACGTGCCGATTTATTCACCAAAGCTTTTGACGGTCCTCGTTTTGAGTACTTGTTAATCTTAAACGGCATTAAAGTTAAGCAGGATTAGATCCTCATCGGTAATCGTTTTTGTAAATATTTTTCTTTCAAAAATCAGAAAAATCCAAAAATATTGTCTTTTTGCAAATTTTTAGATTTTTAGGGGGAGAAAATTTCAGAAAAATACAAAAACATTCAGAAAATGCAAAAAAAAAAATCAAAAAAATGAGAAAATTCCAAAATTCAAAAAAAATTTTGAAAAATGCAAAAATGAGTTTCTTTGGTGAAAATGGGAAGATGATATCAACCAATCAGTCGGACTGTCTGGACCCTTATCATCTTAAAAATATTGGAACTGATAGGTAGCCTCTACAATGATGTGTCGGTAGGCTCAAAATCATTTCCAAGTTCGGCACGGTGATATAAACCTAAATCATCTGAATCATGTGTGGATCAACGTGCGTTGGCATATGGTCTTGGTACCGAAATCTCGTTTGATAGCATGCCAAAATCCGAGGTTTCATGGTCTTTAAGAGGTTGGTTCATCCGGGGTGAACTGGACGTCTCTCAGAATAAATAGGAGTGGTACACGTGTCGTACGTTGGGGTCGCAGCCTACGACTGAGACACCCCTATGTCATCTCCTGAAAAAAAAAACAAAAAAAAAAAATAGAATAAATTCTGATCAGGGGACGTCCGGGAATCCTAAAAGAGCAAAAAGATTCATATATGCCAAAACCCTATTCTCAATGAGAATTCGCTCTAAGGTATCAAATCATATACCTAAAGCATCGTACCGTGAAAAATCAAATATACGGTATTTGACTTGTACCCTGGTTTGGATCTCACTGGTCTCTCTGTTGCAGCGTTTCTGCAGACCTGATCACCACTGAGTCCACTCCTTGTAAAATACGGATGACAACAGCTTACTCACCGGTTACGAGGAAGCTTTGTGCATGACTTGATACGGGAATGTGTCGCGTGGCGGGGAACACCTTGTATCTCAGCCTTAATATTACCTTAAACGTATCTAAAGTGCCTAGCGATAAAACTTGATTTTGAGTTTAGGTGGAAAACAATATCGATAGCTGTTGTAGGATGCTTATTGGTAATTTAAGCGAAAACTGAAAATATAAGGGTTCTAGTAATGTCCGTACACTGATATGATTCCCTAACCGTTGAAACTCGCAAAAATATGTTAGTGTACAGTTAGTTGATCTCCCGTTTTATTTTATTTATGCTTAGTTTAGCGTAGTTAATCATTCTTGATTGCCGATGTTGCACTACAAGAAAATGAAGCTATTGCAGCACCACTAAAATGTTGCATTAGGCCTTGAAAAGGTTACAATATGTCTAATGCAACCTTTTATTGGGGGCTGCATCAGAAGCAGTTACCTTAGACCTAATGCAACCCTTTATAGGCTTAATGCAACCATTTTTTATAGTGTTACATTTGCTACTCTAATGCAACTTTTTAGTATGCAACTTTTTTACATTCTAATGCAACTTTTATAATATTCAAATGTAACTTTTATAATACTCAAATGCAACTTTGGTTACAAAAGTGTAACCTTTTCTACACTTAAATGCAACTTTTATTATATTTTAATTACAAATATGCAACATTTTTCTAGTCTTATTGCAACCTTTACTATTTTTATTATATAAAAAGTGCAACCTTTTTTTTTAATAAATGCAAGTTTTTTATAAATTTTAATTACAACAAATGCAACACTTTTACACACAAATGCAACTTTGTAACATAAATCCAATTACAAATAATTAAAAGACGCATTAAATCACGATTATGCAAAAACAATAAGAACACAAATATCATCATAATCAAATGATTTACTAAAGAGAAATATAAACCAGCCTTCTAGTCATCTTGATCTTCAACTTGTAGTTGTTTCATAACCTCTTGCATCATAGCTTCAAAGTTTTTTCGTTGGTTGTCAATAATATCTTTTCGAATAACTTCAAGTTCGGCTTTTTTCTTTCATGGTCCACTTCAAGCTCGGCTTTTTTCCTTTGATGATCCTCTTCGATCTCTTTGCGCAATTCTAGCAACTGTTTTTTCTCAACTTTAACGTTTGCTTTAAAAGATTCTATCATTCCCTCTGGAACCATGTATGACGTGCAAGCACCATCCACTTTTTTTTTATCATTGTATTTGTAACACCTCTACCATAAATTTGACGATACCCATAGTTTTCTTTGCTCATTACAACTAAATAAGGATCAACTGTAGCGTTGTCATCCTCCTTTGGCTTGTAGTTCTTCATTTGTTCCTTAAATATTGTCAAAAAAATTAAGAAAATACATTAGAAATAATTTTATAATTAAAATCATGCTATGGATAAATATTAAAAAACGGATGTCTATTTTCATGTGTCACTAACCTCATCAAAATTAAATTAATCCTATACGTAATAAGCAAACATGATAGTTGAATATTTACATAAGGCGAACATAGAACATGGATATTTACATAAAGATAATAGTAGAAAGAACTTACAATTTTTGTTTGTGTGTCATCATATGTATCAACATATACGCGCCCTTCCGTCCTTTTACGTGTACGTTCAAACAATTGTATTGTTGGTTTGGGTCAGCATTTTTCTATATTCATAATAAAATAAATATAAGGAAACAAAAACATTAGTGTATTGCACAATAAAAATAATACAAATCATGGGCAAACTAGAAACATATTACCATCTCCTCACAAATCCTAGCAAAACTTTTTGGACCGGCTGTGTGCATATTTTTTTGAGACATGCGTGATTCCCTAGCTCGCAAACAGCGTTTCTGTAAAAACATTAATATATATACATCAACTAATATACAACTCTAAATAGCAAATATTCTATCTCTTCACAAATACAAAATAAAAAAATATGAAAAGAAAATGGTGTTAAAAATATGAAAAGATAATAATCGCTAAATGGTAATAGGTCTCATATTGGGTCAATGTAGGCCACCTAATTTCAAATAATAATAAAAATAATTTTAACAATTTATAAAATTTACACAACAATGAAATACAATACTATAACAATGAAATACAATACTATAAAATTAGATCTGGATTAGATCTGGAGATATGAAAATAAAAGATTTACCATTGAAGGTGTAACTATGCTTGTGGATATCAAGAGCATTCACAGCAGAAAGGTAAAAGCTGTCACTATAAACAAAACTACCCAAACAATCAGCGATAATTACGATATTGCCATTGACATTGCAATTGTACTTTCTGTGAGAGGCGCCATCCTTGCAAAATATATACACAATATATAATATATATATACACACAATATATAATATATATACACAATTTGATAAGAACGAAAAGGGGGAATTGATTAACAAGCCAGTTCTATAATATAATATAATTAAAAGGGTTGAACCTGGTAAAGAGTTTTAGCAGAGACGAACAAAATTAGACGCCTGGTCGAGATCTTCACCGTAGCAGCAGCCGGATGTGTTGCCGGAAGCAAGTGGAGGAGAGGCAGAGTATACCGTTAGAGAGAGATGATTAATCTTTTAATATAGTTATATAAAAAAGAGGGTTGAAGCTGAAAATAAGGGTTGAAGATTTGAAGATTTGGTTGTCCTCTTTAATTGGGAGATTGAAACTTCCTTCAGCTAAATCAGGGCATATTTATTTAGGAATGATTAAAGTGTGAAATTTAAAACCTTTCTGTCAAATATTGCTTACTGCCCCCTTTTTTTTTTAAATGAAAGGTTAAAAACACCCATTAGTAATAATTTTAATAAATTTTTATTATAATTTTTTATTACATCATAACATGTAATTTTTTTTTAACGGCCAACGAATCAATTTCCGAGCACTCTCGGACACCCTTTGGGCGAATCAGTTACTCGAGAGTACCCGGGACACCAATTCCCGGGAAAACCCGACCACTCACCCGCCTAAAGGAGATGGCGGTTTAGGGTAGATGGAGATGGCGGTTTAGGGTTCTAAATATGTTAATCGAGAAGATGTTGGGGCAGTATATATGACAAATCAGGTTTTATATTTTTTTTTTATTTGGATTAAAGTGCCCCCATTTGGGGGGAAATAAATATTAGGAGGTAACTTTTAATTTTCATTTACTAAGAAGCGGGAAAGATACTGATCATATAAAACATTGGAGGGAACTTTTAATCTTCAATGCTTATCAAAATAAATGTAATCTAAAAAATAATTAAAAAACATATCGATGTGTGATAAAATTATTAACTTTCTTTTAGTTTCAAAAGGCATATTATGTGATAAAATTATTAACTTTCTCTTAACCTTTTGTTTTAATTGCAATTTTTTTGTTATAACAAAATTTAAATATGTTTTTTACCGTTTACAAATCAAAACTTCCTATATACTTTTTCCGTATTAATTGAATTTCTAAAGCTAACATTTTTTTCATGTGAAAGTTAGCGAGCCTATAAGTATTTGTGTTACGACATGGCTCCGTGTATATTTGGAATTGGATGCAACCTTTTAAATTGATAGTCGCGTTCAACTTTTAAGAATGCAACCTTTTTTATAAAAAAGTTGCATTTGAGCTTTAAAAATGCAACATTTATAAATAAGAGTTGCATTTATATTTAATGCAATGCAACCTTTCAACAAAAAAAGTTGCATTTTTAATAAAATTTGCAACTTTTAAATAAAAAGGTTGCATTAGATCTTCTAATGCAACCTTTATATTTAGTAAAGTTGCATTAGAGTTAAATGCAACTAATTTGAAAAGGTTGCTTCTAAAAAGTTGCATTAGGCCTATTTTCTAGTAGTGTTGGAATCCTAATCCATTGTAATCTTACTTCTTCAAAAATAAAACGCCGAAAAATAAAATGGACAACTAATTGGAAACTTGTGTTTTTGCGGGGTCAAAACCGTATTTTTATCAAGTACAAGGGTGAAAAATGGAATATTTTCAAGTATCTGAGTCATCATCTGAGTCGCGTGTCAAATCGGGTTGAAAAACGCATGTTTTGAACCTTAACGGGTCAAAAATGCAAGATTTGGTGCTGCAGGGGCAATCTGGTAATTTGTGTGAAAACTAGATGCATTTGGTATCCTAATCGCATGTAATTTTGGACGAGTGGCCTAATCGCGTGACATATAGGGCGATTACACTGCAAATCGCTTAATTTATGTCCCAATCGTGTGTTTTTATAAGCGATTAGCCATAGTGTCTTATTATTTAGTGTGAAGAAAAGTTAAAGGCGATCAGTGGGTGGACGTGTCTTGATACACGCGATTAGCCTTACTCGTGTCTTTCTTCACGCGATCAGGAACATACTCGCTTACAATATCACGCGATTAGCTGCAAGTATATAAACATCACTTAGCTTTATTTCTTCACATTTTCAAATACCCACAACAGTTACTCGTTCCCTCTAACCTGACCATAAACGAACCCTTGCCAAAATTTCTTTTGATCCCAGATTATTGTTCCTAATCATCAAGGTAACAACATCTTATATTTTCAGATCCAAATAACATCGTTTAGGGGGTCAAATCTGTTTATTATCAACCGGAACCCTTAGTTGAACAAAACCTTTGATTACCCATTAAAACGTGTTTATAGTGGAGGTTTCTTGATGGGGGTTTGATTATCGGCATCTATAGGATCTATTGGTGCAAAGTTTTGACCCATTACATCAAGAAATCTGAAAACCCCAATTTTAAATGTCCAAGAACCCTAATTTCTGCAACGTCTAATTAACCCTTGTTCTTTGATCTGAAAATGCAAATTATCAAAGGGGTTTTATTGTTGGGTCAGTTATAGACTTCATGTGACAAAAATCCGGACTCGAAACAAGATATTTCAAGATTTTGACAAGTTTGGTAACGGGTCTCAACTGTCACGCGATTAGGCTTCTTAATCGTGTGAACAGTAGCACGATTTGTCAATTTTGTCAGCTAATCGCGTGAACAGTGATGCGATCATGGCTAATCGTGTATAAGTTGTATGCGATTACAAGCCTGATCGCCCTTATGTTTCTGTTGACAAAATTTTAGTCAAACTTTGTCCGTTTTTGTCCGTTTTTCATATCCTTGATCTGTCTTTGATATTTAATGGTGTGTTTATCTTGCAGAATCATGCAATACGGTACCTCGGCCTAGCACAACTGTCTTGCTTTTCTCGGACCGGTAAAGAAGCAGGAGTGCAAGCGTTTTGAAGGCATCATCGAGTACTTGAAGCGCTCGAAGATATACTATGCCATATCTACAGACTATGCGGCTTACAAGAACATTCTCCAGGAATTCTATCAGAATGCTAGAGTCGATGTCAGCACAGTTCCAGCAACTATCAGAAGCACGGTGCAACGAAAGGAGGTTCTTATCACTGAAGACACGATTCGCGAGATTCTCAGATTTGGTGATGATAAAGATGATCCAATCGTTTTCGTCTCCATTTTGATACGAGGTGGATTCCTACGGATGAAGTATACGGGTGATGTGCGTGCGCAGGAGATGCTACAAAAGGGATGTCTTCCTCCAGAAATGAAGTATCTGACGCACGTGGTGTTGAAGTGTCTCGGACCTCGCAGAGGAACATTCGATGCAATCAAAGACATTTTGGCATCGGCGATTGTCGCATTGACGTTGAACAAACCGTTCAACTTCTCTGGGATGATTATGCATCACCTCAAGGAAGTGATTCTGCGAAAGCCGAAAGAGAATCCCTTTATTGTTTATCCTCGCTTTCTGCAGATGATCCTTGACAATCAGATCCCGAATATGGTGAAACGGGTAGAAGAGCTGATTAATATAAGGAAAATTGATGAGGTTGAGATGAAGAGAATGTTGCAGTACACGAACAAGCCAAAGTCAGAATATCCTCCAGGTCGTAGATTGTTTGCATACCTGATGAGAGACAACTATGTGGCACCTCCAGGTAATAGATGGAGGCATGACGACAGTGATTCAGAGGATGATATTCAGATTCACAGACAGGTATTCAAGGATGATGATAACATTGGGAGACCCACTGTCGCTTTGGGACCCAATGAACCGGGCAACATGGGTGATACTGGGGCAAGACAAGATGATGATATGCTGGATACTGATTTGCTGAACATAGATGAACCATCAAGCTCAGGCAAAGGCAAAGCCAAGATTGATGAGGGCCCGGTTAACATTGAAGATGTTGATGAAGATGATGACGACTCAGAGCGTACCGAAGATGAATCACCTGATGTACTTTCACTTGAGGAGGATAGAGCTCGCACGGCTGCGGCGAGAGAGCTTGCAAAAGATCCCACTTTCACTCCAGTCAGTGATGATCTTGTTGCAGATATTGATGCTGAACTTAGCACGCCGCCTCCTCAGAAAAGACAAAAGACAAAAGCGACGAAGGTTAGCAGGGGTCAAAAGAGAATGTCTGATAAGGCAGCTGCGACTGAGAGGACGCCTAAGAAAATGAGGGGAAGGCGTATGAAACTCCCAGATACTTTTGGCCTACCTGCTTCCTCTTTTGTATCAGCAACAACAACAGCAGCAACAGATACAACTACAGCAGCAACAGAAACAACAACAGCGGCAACATCGACTGTCCCACTCTCTTTCAGTGCAGCTATGCCTGCGAGTGTGACTATGTCAATGCCTTCATCGGTAATCTTCACTGAGCCAGTCTCAGTTACCGTTGAAGCGACAGGTTCACAGTTGGCCGCTAATCCGATAGGTGACAGAATCCGGATGATGAAAGAAGCAGCAAGATCGTCAGCTGCTAGACCTTCGACCCAATCCTCATCTTCGACTCCAACAACCAACGAACAACTCCAGCGCCAAATCAACGAGCTTACTGCTATAGTGGCCGCCCAAGCACGGGAAACGGCCGAAATGAAGAGCAAAAACGCCAATATAGAAGAAAATGAGACGGCGATGTTGGAACTGATTGGAGACACTATCACAGCTAACACTGAGCTGAGAACCACTGTCGACGCACTTACTTTATCTAATCAGCAACTCTTGGAGTCGAACAGGCAGGTCTTGGAAACACAACAGCAGCTCATGGAATCACATCAGCAGCTAATTCAGTCCAATCGTGATCTCCAGCTCGCAAATGTGAACAACGAGCGTCGAATCACCAAGTATAGGAAGCAAAACACAAGGCTAAGGACTAGGTTGAATGCGCTGACTGGAACTCAACCTAGACTTACTGGTGGTTCGGAAGCTGGAGCTAGTACTGCTGGTGATGATGATGAGGATAGTGAAGAAGACGATGATGATGATGAGTCTGATGACGATGATGACAATGATGGTAAGGGTGATGGTGGTGATCCCGGAGCCACAGGCGGTGGTGGATCAACAGGTGGTTCTGCATCGGGACGAACAAAGAAAAGTCACGATCGCAGAGGCAATGATCCCAAGGCAGGTTCTTCTGCTCAGGGGGAGCCAGCACCGATGATGAGCAAGATTCAAGAGCTACGCGATAAAGTAAAGAAGAAAGCGATAGTTCTTGTTGAAGACGTGGAGCCTTTGAACTGTTACTTTGCATATGATGACGAAGGCAACTTGCTTCCACCCCCTGCCATGCCTGAGTACGATCTGGAAGAAGGAGAGATTCCACCGGAGATGACAACGGAGGACATGACCAAAGTATATGGCTTTGCATCTGGAGAATCTTCCAATGCAAGTCAAAGTGTTCCTCCTGAGATGCATCCAGAGTGCAACGAAGTGGATCTCGAAGAAGGAACCAGCGTGCCGACCCCTGAGTATGTTGTAAATGACTCGGGCGCTGGAATTCCTAATATTGATGAAGAGATGATACGTGAGGCTGAAGAAAAGTTGAAAGCCGACTCTACTGAAGTTCCTGATGCAGTAAAGATTCGACATGACAAGATCAGAGAGCGGTATCCCCAATGGTTTAAACCTGAAGAGAAGAAGAAGCCAGTTGAGCGAGCATCCATCTTCAAGAAGCGACTGTCGAAGATGTCTGGCAATGTGATAAGCTGGGCGTATGTGAGCCAGACCAGAATGCTCGGGGTTAAATGGCAAGAAGGTGTTTTGTACTTTGAGGATTTCAAAGACACTCTGAGCCTGCCGTTCTGGTACATTCGTGACTTAGTTCGTCTCAACTATCCGCTGTATGAAGAGAAATCTGCCTCTCTTAAGGGTTTTTACACAAAGCTGAAGCGAGAGAGCTCAGAGGGATGGAAAGAGTTGATGCCTCAGTATCCCAGATCGTATCAGACAGACAAGATTCATCCTTTCACCTTAAAGCCTATATGGGAGCACAAGATCAAGCCACCGAAATGCGTTTCAAGGATTCCCATTATTCCAGTTGAACAAGACTTTTCCTCGAAGCTGTATTATTGGCACTATGATGCAGCAACCACTGAAGCTGTGATAGTCTTGAGCAACAGTCCGAACCCGTGCAGAAAGATAAGGATTTGGGATCCTATGTGGTTGATAAATTGCTCAGAAAAGGACGTGGAGACGTTGTACCAACATCCGATCATGCACTTACCCGCTGAAGCCGATCAAGCCTTGAAGTTTCAACGGGTGATCCAGTTTTGCTACGCCAACAAAGTTCATGCAGGATGCGATTGGTCAAGAATCTCAAGGGTTAAGACAACGTCAAGCTAAAGTTGAAGACGGATGATGCTGCTTGTTATTTTGCTTAGTTGTATTTGTTTATGTTTATCAAGTCTGTAAAGTTGTTTGCTATTGATATAAACGATGTCTTTTGATTAAGTCTGTACGTATACTAGCCTGGTCCAAGGGGGAGTCTGTTAGTACATGATGTCCCTAGGCTAGTATATCAGTTGTTTGGACGTGTTTCGGGGTGTTTGGAGAGGTTTGTACGCGTTTTGGAAGGTCCGGGATGCTGCATGCGATTAGCCAACAGTGACACGCGATTAGGGCCCTAATCGTGTCACTGTTCACGCGATTGGCCCATGTTTATAGGCGATTAGCACTGATCGCCTGAAATGGTCTTGCTAATCGCTAGTTTGCAGCTGTACGTACCCGGGAGGTATAAATAGGCCCAATCATTGCCCTAATCATCAGTTCTTGCCTCACACACTCTCCAAACACCCTCCCAAGGTCTGTAAGGTCTGATTTGATCTCTGTAAACACTCGTGCTCTGTTTTTAGTGATTAATCGATAATCTTTTGACCCGTGTGTGTGTTGTGATTACTCGTTTGTCATAGTTTCATTATCGTATCTGTTGTTAAAGCATATTAGAGGGATTCCGCACCTCTAGTATAAACCCCGTGATTGTTGGATTTCGCGTTATTCGATCCTACAATGTTCTTTCTAAGTGTGGGTATATAAAACACGTTTTGGATTTTGTGTTCTCTTCCACAACTTGTAATCGCAACACTACCTTTACCACGGAAATACTCTTTTCTATAACCTTTTGGGCAACCATCTATACCATACGAATTGTTCAATACAATAAACAAACTTTTGGTGCCACAACCGTGTTCTTGGCGTGTCAAACTAACAAACCACAAGTCATTCCAACCCTTTTCATCACTACCCTTAACCATAAACTCGGTTTTACCAATTTTCTTAGGACAATTACGCCTATAATGAAAGGGTTCTTTGCACTTACTACAACACATGGTAGACGGATATTCAGGCACTTCTTTGTCGATCTTGACTTGCCGATTGAATTCCTTTTGTGCATTCTTCTTCTTTGTTTCGGTATCCCTCACGGATACACTACTAGTCCCGATGTTAAACGAAGATAACTTGTTGTTAAGAGAGTCTCCAATACTCTCGACATACGCCTCCTTGGCCTTCCATTTATGATCTCCATGATAATACACTAAATCGGAAATTAGCGGCCCTATCCCATAACCGCCCTTTGTTCCCGAATTTTGTGCTTCGTTCCTACTAACATCGAATATACCTTCACAGGTTCTTGGACGCGTTGGCTCTGATGCCATGTTAAAATCTTTAGAAATCTGAATGAAATCGGTTGATTGATGATGGTTTGCGATTGAGTTTTTGTTGGAGGGAAAATATGGAGGGAAGTTATAAGAGAAAGAAGTTTAGAAACTTATCTTTCACACACACATAAAACATAATGTTTTGACCCTATATATACATGTCAATCGGTGCCTTATGAACCGACGTGACCTTAGACTAAACCAACATAACCCTTCGACATATATGTGACAAAACCGGTTCACATAAAGGGTTTCTAGACTTAGGACTTTAAACATAATAAATCCTAACATAAGTTTAAATCTGAAATAACACATGTTTAATGATGAATCAAGATTAACATCTAACAATTCTACATTTGATTTCATGTATTTCATAATTGTGCTTGGCTGCTTGTTCTATCATTATTACACATTACTTTGGAACACCTTCTATCATTATTTATAATTGTGTTTTTAGAAGCTCTCATGTTAGTATGTTAGATTACAAAAATACCCACATTTTACAAGTTTCTATTAAATAAATACGTATGTCATAGACAATAGACATATTTTCATTTTCTTGCCCCAACTAATTGCTGAATTACTTAGACTGAAGGGTGCACAGACGCCCCACCCCCGTCCCCATTCCCCACACCGCCCCCTCCCCCGTTCTCGAACACCCCCGTCCCCCGTCCCCCCTTAACATTTGGAACGCACCAATCACGATTTTTTCTTTACTTTTTTTTTCTTGAAAATCCAACGCTATTTGTATCAAACGGCAGGTTTATTAAATTTTTATTTTTTTTAAACCAAAACCAACAATATAAAACCCAACCATCCAAATTAACCAACATAAATCAACCAAAACCAACATAAAAACTCTCTACTTTCTTTAAAAAAATATTAAACAATGTCATACCTACCAATGGTTGATTCCTCATCTTCGTCGCGCGAAGAAAAACCGGGTTTTGTGAACGCGGTTTGGGAAGCGGCACAATTAATCGTGGCAGAGGAAGACGAGGTGAGCTCGTAACCGCGATCTAGGTAAACGGCCATAAACAGAGACCAGGAGGGTAAGTGTATAATTTATCTTCAAATACATTTAGAAACTTTATTTTTTAAAATGTATAATTTTTCTTCAAATATATTTTAGTAATTTGGTAACAACATACGTGTAGGTGCACACGAGTGATTAATCAGAGATTACTTTGCCGACCAACCGGTGTATACAGACGAGATATTTAGGCGGCGGTTCCGGATGAGCCGTGGGTTTAATTTTTCGGATGATTTGTAATTTTTTTTTTAATTTTTAGGATGGTTTGTAATTTTTTTTAAGAATGGTTTGTATTTTTTTAAATCTAGTATTTATTTGAATATTATTTTGTTTATTTGTTACTTTTATAAAACTAATTAAAATTAATATTTATAAATAAATAATAATAATAATAAATGCTTGAGACATGGGTTTCTCATGTCTCCACACACTACCCATGTCTCAAGAATGTTGAGACATTATTTTGATGAGGTGACATCCTAGATGGCATGGAGACATGACCTTTTCATGTCTCCACACCTCATAGCCTTAGAAACTGATCATTATAACAATCAATTATCATTTTCATAACTACATAGCACATAACTTCAATTTCAAATATAATAAAATAAAACCACATAACTATTAAACCCTACAAATAATAACTAATTAACACACATTTACTTCAAACATTCAATGTGAAAGAAGTTTCAAACACCAATGCGTTACATTTAAACTTAACTTAACTGTATACAAAAAATATAGATATATTCTCATTTTGTTGTCCAAAGTAATTGTTGAACTTACAAATGGATGATTATGACAATCCATTGTCAGTTTTATCCGTAAATAACCCATACCTTTAGTCTATGCACTTCACCGTGATCCTACATTTAGGAATATGCATCATTTTCATAAAAAATCATATAATTTACTCCAATTAAACTACCATTTACTCACATTCAATTAACAACAATCAATTATTCATTTACTCCCATTCAAGCACCCTTAATCCCTTTGAATTACTCTAATTTGATTCGTAACCCCCACCCCCTTTTATATCATTCATTCCCCTTTTGTACTTCTTCACTCCAAATCCCAAAATTCCTTACAATTAGAATGAGCTCCATTATTAATAAGGTTTCTTGTGTTGCTTGTTGTTAATGCTTATGTTTTCAACATCCCCATTTGTTCAACTCTGAAGGTTCCTGGCTTCCACATTCAATCAGGCCTGTTCTTTATAATCCTACTCTTTTTTCCTTTATTGTTCAACTTTCGAAATTTAAAGTTTATTTAGATGATGAATTTCTTTTTTCTATATGGATCAAAATGGGTCAAAACACTAAACCTTCTACTAACACATATTCTTGTATTAACAACATACAATCTACTTACCATGATTGCAAGAATACGAAATCACTAACTTCTTATTGTCATCCAATGATTTCAACATAAGGTGATTACCATTTGCTAGCGAGGACAAGCAACGTCTCATTCATCAAATTTACAACAAACCGGTACGCCTACTTAATTAATATTTCATTCCATACTACAATAACTTCCTATCGTTAAGTATAAAATTGCAATTTGTATAATGAATTAACTAACAACAAAAATTGTAAACAAGCCACAAACAACAATGCACTAACAAATTATTATACTTTTTGGATCATGACAACAATCACTTTGTAGGAAAATTACACACCTATATATTAAACTTTTTTTTAACACAAAAAGGGAGGGGGGAATTAATACACGTGTACAATAAATGTCTTTGTTACTTCAAAAAAAATTATAGCAACACATTGCTACTATGTGAAACACGGATTGTTGTGTGGCTGTAAACCCTCATCAAGCTCATTTGCACTATCGCCTAGGCACACTACAGATTAACAAATAATTACTTTCTTCTATGCTAATGTTTATTAGTTCACCATATACTTACATTTATGCTTTCTTAGAACATATTTACCAGATAAGTTAAACAACCCAGGCCTCAACAAATGTGTAACGATCTGCTCCTATGACCAACCCCTGTTAAACATCAAGCACATCAAACAAATAAAATGACTTACAATACAGAATTTACATCAACAGAATCATCTTTAATTATATCACCTTGACAATTGACATTTACCGTTTTTGGATCACAAACAGGACCGGCCCACGCAATGGCATACTTACCGATTGAAATAATAATTTTTAGCATTCTATCACGCCTACCAGCAAAGGATGCAGTCCGCTGCAAAAAAGTATGCAAGGAATGCGTCGCTTATTAACAATGGAAGAATTTACACAAACTCACCTCTCACAATCATCATCTCCAACTAACCAAAGGACCCTACTAATAAGTGATTTGAATTGCTTTGTCTTCACAATGAAACTACAAACAGGAAACTATGTGGCTGAGACAATTAAACCTTTCCAAACACAAGATGGTATTACAAATGTACGTGTCCTTGCGCATCTAGATGGCATCCTTTGTGCACACCTACTCCCCACCAACCACCTCATCCTTTGGAATCCAACAACCAATACTATTAAAAATTTGACCACGAAAGACGACCATGGCATTTACGAAGACATTAGCGACACAGTAGGCATGTACAAAGGGCCATCAAACGACTACAATATAATACACATAACCAGGAAAAAACAACTATACACGCCTATGTCTATTCCAGACGCTTTGAAAATTGGCATCGAATTCCCTTCAACACAAAAAAAGAATATGCAACCAACACCTTTTACTGGTCACCAGGAAGTATTTGTGGGCCCACTTTGTACTTCACTGTTTGTGAGTGTTGGGTTATGGGAACAAATATCATGATTGTCTTTGATACAACCACACATCTGTTAATATAAATTAGCTTTCCTCCCATTCCAACATCAGGAATCTTCCATGCCATGCTAGCAACTGTTCAAAACACCCTCCACTTGGTTATTACAACCGGTGTACAGGAAAAGTCGTTCAACATATGGAACTTACAGGAAGGTCAATGGGTTAGCATGTTCTCAACACCTCTGATCCCATTAATACCAATGAGAATATCGATCACCATTACACACTACATGACAAACGGTAGTTGGTTTATTATGAATGTTCCAAATAAGATTCACAAAATACCATTGCATAACCACACTATGAACTGTTTGTACACTGTTAGTTGGTTTCGGGGACATGTCGGCGCCATGTACATTCGGAGTCTTCTCTCACCATCTATTTGACATTCCTTCAGCCCAACACTTATCAACCAGGAGTACACTCAGTGACACTTTGCCACCAAAAATCGTTGACACGTTCAATTTCTACATTACTTCAACTTTCATTTAAGTTTGTATTGACAATATGTATAGACAATTACAATTGCCTATATGGAAAAATTAACCACTGACCAAGTGTATTAAGTATGGTACTATTATTTTATTATCGTTCATTTTTACTTTATCTCTTACTCATATCCTATCTTCCATTTGAATATAACATACTTATTTGTGTTTTTCATATATCATTAGTTTTTAATCATACAACACATTCAAAATTTTATTCACCCATATTACTTGGTTCATCACCTGTGACCTTTCACATAATACATACATAAACTTAATCAGTTACTTTAAAAACAGAAATTCGTTAAAATCTATCCGTGTTCTCGTAAAACCAAATGTTATTAAACACATGTACTTGGATCATACTTTACAAACAAAGAATGAATCAAATACGTATTACACTCAAAGGTCGGCTAGAACTTTCTACTTATCACCCATATTAAACACAGACAACACAAACAAACTCGTAACAACATCTACTTTGGGAAAATGAAAATTAAACAGCCTGCTAAAAGGAAAACCAACGCTATACAGGACACAAGTGACAATGGATCTGAAGCACCAAAGAAATTAATGAGAAAGCAACCTAAACCCACATTGCATGGTAATCAGTCTTTACATTAAAAATTCAATATTATTTGCCTATACAAATGCAAACTAAACATAACTAACATTACTTACATGCAGGACCGACTCAAACAAACACACCAATAGTGAAGCCGGAGCCAAAACCACAGGCACCAACTTCAACACCCAACACAATCAATGAAGCAACAAAAACAATCAATGAAGTAGCAAAAACCAACGATGAAACTACTATCACTGGTAAGCACACATTACATATGAAAATTTATTTATATCCCTTGAATATACATTACACTTATCTTTCATATTAACACAATTTAAATTACCTATAGGCTTCACATCACTACGTATCGATGAAGAAAACACACATGGATCCAACACGTCAACAACAACACCCATGCAGACAAACGTGGACAGTACGCATCCAAACAGCGACTCAGACAGTGAATGATTCGCCAGCAACATAGACACTATCCTCAACGTCCAGAGCAAATATGATAGAGATTGATTATGCAACCTATTACAAACTCCATATTTACTTACCACCAACATACAATTTCTTAATGTTCGTTTGATTAAATAATATTATTGCTGTTTGTGTCCGCTATTATGTTCAAAGTAACCTTCCAATGAAGATTCACCTTATTACCCCAAACAATAACATAAATTAGACATCACATTCTCCAACACAATCAAGCAGCGCATTCTCCAAAACAAAAAATGAGATATCACCCGCACGAGGATTCCAACAATAGAAACACGGACTGACTACGCACATCACCAAAAATGGCCCTCTCATACTACATTACAAAGATATATTCCCTATATGTTTTCTTCATACTACAAACCATTTGAATTCGGTATAAGTTTCCATACATCACTTGTGCATTCATCAAGAATCTAACAATCAATTGTTAGTTTCATCACTAATTTACCAATAACTTCAACTTCAAATTAATACAAAAAAACCCATAACTCTTAAGAAAACGTGTTCCCTAATTGTTTTAAAAATCTTTCACATTAAATTATTTAATTCCAAAGATTTCAAATTCCCTTTTCCAAACACACGTTCTTCATACTCAAAATTAAATGTTCATGTAGGTTATGATGTTAAGAATTAATATGCCTTTTAACATTCCATTAATTACCCACATTTTAAGCACCAAATTCAATGTAATATAATAATTACAAATCACATTCAACTTTCAACCCCATAACTTTATATATACTCATTCTACTTTTATTTTGCTGACCATCCTTTGGGCAACAATGCATACACTACATTTTGAGATAATTGTTTTTAGCATACTCACACTACTACCAGCCAAGGATGTTGCCAGGTGTAAAACTATTTGCAAGGAGTGGCACATGCTACTCTCAACACATGCCTTTGAAAAAAAAATCATTGTAGCCACTCATCAACACACAGTCATAAAAAAACTTTATTAACTCGTCGCCTCGAATGCTCTGTTTATGAAATGGACTTCAAAATCGGCAATCATGGCTCAAAAAAATAATTCCGTTCCCATTCAAAACCACGCTTAAGGCCATATCAATTTTGGGCCATCAAGATGGTCTGCTATGTGTTTGCTTGCATCCAACACAAGACTTAGTTTTGTGGAACCCAACAACTACAACATACAAGTATTTGTCCAACAGTGAGGATGTTGTCCCATATAAGTACGTTACAGATACTGTTGGCTTATTCATTGGCCCGTCCAACGACTACAATGTGTTACATGTGAGAAGATCATCGGACAAAATTTCGGCAAATTGCACTCCTGGCTGACTAGTGGTACATTTTTTTACGTATTCTGGTTTCGTTTTGAATTGCACTTCTCTCCATCTTCCCAACCGCCTTGAGTAGATCCTCGCCGAAATTTTGTCTGATGATCTTCTCACATGTAACACGTTGTAGTCATTGGACGGGCCATTGAATAAGCTGACAGTATCTGTAACGTATTTATATGGGACAACATCCTCATTGTTGGACAAATACTTGTATGTTGTAGTTGTTGGGTTCCACAAAACTAAGTCTTGTGTTGGCTGCAAGCAAACACATAGCAGACCATCTTGATAGCCCAGAATTGAGATGGCCTTAAGCGTGGTTTTGAATGGGGACAGAATTATTGTTTTTGGGCCATGATTGCCGGTTTTGAAGTCCATTTCATAAACAGAGCATTCGAGGCGACGAGTTAATAAAGTTTTTTGATGACCGTGTGTTGATGAGTGGCTACAATGATCTTTTTCAAAGGCATGTGTTGAGAGTAGCATGCGCCACTCCTTGCAAACAGTTTTACACCTAGCAACATCCTTGGCTGGTAGTAGTGTGAGTATGCTAAAAACAATTATCTCAAAATGTAGTGTATGCATTGTTGCCCAAAGGATGGTCGGAAAAATAAAAGTAGAATGAGTATATATAAAATTATGGGGTTGAAAGTTGAATGTGATTTGTAATTATTATATTACATTGAATTTGGTGCTTGAAATGTGAGTAATTAATGAAATGTTAAAAGGCATATTAATTCTTAACATCATAACCTACATGAACATTTAATTTTGGGTATGAAGAACCATACGTGTGTTTGGAAAAGGGAATTTGAAATCTTTGAAATTAAATAATTTAATGTGAAAGATTTTTAAAACAATTAGGGAGCACGTTTTCTTAAGAGTTATGGGTTTTTTGTATTAAGTTGAAGTTGAAGTTATTGGTAAATTAGTGATGAAACTGACAATTGATTGTTAGATTCTTGAGTTTGTAACGGACATTTGAGGTTTAAATTACATTAGTCCATGAATAATAATAAAATGGAAGAACTTATGGGTGTTGTGTATTATTTGAAGTTTGAGTTTTTTTTTATTTGAACATATTTGAAGTTTTAGTTATTGCTTATTTTGTTATACAACTGGACATGTTATGTTACTGATTTATTGTGTAATATGTACCATTATTAGTTGACGAATAAAGAGTATGCATATATGGTTTTACGATGAATAAAGGGTATGCATATATGGTTTTACATTAAATATTAATACGGTATGTAGTTGTTAGTAATGAAGTTTAAGTGATTTTGATTGTAGGTAATTCTTATTAGGCTGTTGTTCATGAATAGGTGTTATTTTTACCTCTTGGTCCCTGAATATTGGACCCTACAGTTACAACATACGTGTGACGCACAAGCATTGAAATCGTATGATAGAATGTACATTCGTTAACACAAAAGGCAAGTGATGTATGGAAACTTATATTGAATTCAAATGGTTTGTAGTACGAAGAAAAACATATAGGGAATATAATTTTGTAATGTAGTATAAGAGGGCCATTTTTGGTGATGTGCGTAGTCAGTCCGTGTTTCTGCTGTTAGAATCCTCGTGCGGGTGATATCTCATTTTTTGTTTTGGAGAATGCGCTGTTAGATTGTGTTGGAGAATGTGATGTCTAATTTATGTTATTGTTTTGGGGTAATAAGGCGAATCTTCATTGGAAGGTTACTTTGAACATAATAGCTGACACAAACGGCAATAATATTATTTAATCAAACGAACATTAAGAAATTGTATGTTGGTGGTAAGTAAATATGGAGTTTGCAATAGGTTGCATAATCAATCTCTATCATATTTGCTCCGGACGTTGAGGATAGCGTCTATGTTGGTGGCGAGTCATTCACTGTCTGAGTCGCTGTCTGGATGTGTACTGTCCACGTTTGTCTGCATGGGTGTTGTTGTTGACGTGTTGGATCCATGTGTGTTTTCTTCATCGGTACGTGGTGATGTGAAGCCTGTAGGTAATTTAAATTGTGTTAATATGAAAGATAAGTGTAATGTATATTCAAGTGATATAAATAAATTTTCATATGTAATGTGTGCTTACCAGTGATAGTAGTTTCATCGTTGCTTTTTGTTGCTTCATTGATTGTGTTAGGTGTTGAAGGTGGTGCCTATGGTTTTGGTTCCGGCTTCACTGTTGGTGTGTTTGTTTGAGTCAGTCCTGCGTGTAAGTAGTGTTAGTTATGTTTAGTTTGCATTTGTATAAGCAGATAATATTGAATTTTTAATGTAAAGGCTGATTACCATGCAATGTGGGTTTAGGTTGCTTTCTCATTGATTTCTTTGGTGCTCCAGATCCATTGTCACTTGTGTCCTATGTAGCGTTGGTTTTCCTTTTAGCAGGCTGTTTAATTTCCATTTTCCCAAAGTAGATGTTGTTGTTACGAGTTTGTTTGTGTTGTCTGTGTTTAATATGGGTGATAAGTAGAAAGTTCTAGCCGACCTGTGAGTGTAATACCTATTTGATTCATTCCTTGTTTGTAAAGTATGATCAAAGTACATGTGTTTAATAACATTTGGTTTTACGAGAACACGGATAGATTTTAACGAATTTCTGTTTTTAAAGTAACTGATTAAGTTTATGTATGTATTATGTGCAAGGTGTGCAAGGTCACAGGTGATGAACCAAGTAATATGGGTGAATAAATATTTGAATGTGTTGTATGATTAAAAACTAATGATAATTGAAAAACACAAATAAGTACGTTATATTCAAATGGAAGATAGGATATGAGTTAGAGATAAAGTTATAATGAACGATAATAAAAAAATAGTACCACTGAAAACACCTGGTCAGTTGTTAATTTTTCCATATAGGCAATTGTAATTGTCTGTACATATTGTCAATACAAACTTAAATGAAAGTTGAAGTAATGTAGAAATTGAACGTGTCAACGATTTTTGGTGGCAAAGTGTCACTGAGTGTACTTCTGGTTGATAAGTGTTGGGCTGAAGGAATGTCAAATAGATGGTGAGAGAAGACTTTTAATGTACATGGCGCCGACATGTCCCCGAAACAAACTAACAACGTACAAACAGTTCATAGTGTTGTTATGCAGAGGTATTTCGTGAATCTTATTTGGACCATTCATAATAAACCAACTACCGTTTATCATGTAGTGTGTAATGGTGAGCCATATTCTCATTGGTATTGGTGGGATCAAAGGTGTTGAGAACATGCTAAGCCATTGACCTTCTTGTAAGTTCCATATGTAGAACGACATTTCTTGTACATCGGTTGTAATAACTAAGTGGCGGGTATTTTGAACTGTTGCTAGTATGGCATGGAAGATTCCTGATGTTGGAATGGGAGGGAAGCGAATTTCTGTTAACAGATGTGTGGTTGTATCAAAGGCAATCACGATATTTGTTCCCATAAACCAGCACTCACAAACAGTGAAGTACAAAGTGGGACCACAAATACTTCCTGGTGACCAGTAAAAGGTGTTTGTTGCATATTCTTTTTTTTTGTGTTGAAGGGAATTCGATGCCAATTTTCAAAGCATCTGGAATAGACATAGGCGTGTATAGTTGTTTTTTTCCTGGTTATGTATGTTATATTGTAGTCGTTTGATGGCCCTTTGTACATGCCTACTATGTCGCTATTGTCTTCGTAAATGCCATGGCCGTCTTTGGTGGTCAAATTTTTAATAGTATTGGTTGTTGGGTTCCAAAGGATGAGGTGGTTGTTGCGGAGTAGGTGTGCACAAAGGATGCCATCTAGATGCGCAAGGACACATACATTTGTAATACCATCTTGTGTTTGGAAAGGTTTAATTGTCTCAGCAACATAGTTTCCTGTTTGTAGTTCCATTGTGAAGACAAAGCAATTCAAATCACGTATTAGTAGGGTCCTTTGGTTAGTTGGAGATGATGATTGTGAGAGGTGAGTTTGTGTAAATTCTTCCGTTGTTAGTAAGCGACGCCATTCCTTGCATACTTTTTTTTGCAGCGGACTGCATCCTTTGCTAGTAGGCGTGATAGAATGCTAAAAATTATTATTTCAATCGGTAAGTATGCCATTGCGTGGGCCGGTCCTGTTTGTGATCGAGAAATGGTAAATGTCAATTGTCAAGGTGATAAAATTAAAGATGATTCTGTTGATGTAAATTCTGGATTGTAAGTCATTTTATTTGTTTGATGTGCTTGATGTTTAATAGGGGTTGGTCATAGGAGCAGATGGTTACACATTTGTCGAGGCCTGGGTTGTTTGACTTATGTGGTAAATATGTTCTAAGAAAGCATAAATGTGAGTATATGGTGAACTAATAAACATTAGGATATAAGAAAGTAATTATTTGTAAATCTGTAGTGTGCTTGGGCGATAATGCAAATGAGCTAGATGAGGGTTTACAGCCACACAACAGTCGGTGTTTCACATAGTAGCAATGTGTTGCTATAATTTTTTTAAAGTAACAAAGACATTTATTGTACAGGTGTATTAATTCCCCCTTCTTTTTTGTGTTAAAAAAAGTTTAATATATAGGTGTGTAATTTTCCTACAAAGTGATTGTTGTCATGATCCAAAAAGTATAATAATTTGTTAGTGCATTGTTGTTTGTGGCTTGTTAACAATTTTCGATGTTAGTTAATTCATTATACAAATTGCAATTTTATACTTAACGATAGGAAGTTATTATAGTATGGAATGAAATATTAATTAAGTAGGTGTATCGGTTTGTTGTAAATTTGATGAAGGAGATGTTGCTTGTCCTTGCTAGCAAATGGTAATCACTTTATGCTGAAATCACTGGATGTGTGAAACCACATAAGCATTAACAACAAGCTACACAAGAAACCTTATTAATAACGGACCTGATTCTAATTGTAAGGAATTTTGGGATTTGGAGTGAAGAAGAACAAAAGGGGAATTAATGATATAAAAGGGGGTGGGGGTTACGAATCAAATTAGAGTAATTCAAAGGGATTAAGGGTGCTTGAATGAGAATAAATCAATAATTGATTGTTGTTAATTGAATGTGAGTAAAGGGTAATTTAATTGGAGTAAATTATATGTTTTTTTTTTTTTATGAAAATGATGCATATTCCTAAAGGTAGGATCACGGTGAAGTGCATAGACTAAAGGTATGGGTTATTTACGGATGAAACTGACAATTGATTGTCATAATCATCCATTTGTAAGTTCAACAATTACTTTGGACAACAAAATGAGAATATATCCATTTTCTGTATACAGTTAAGTTTAAATGTAACGCATTGGTGTTTGAAACTTCTTTCACATTGAATGTTTGAAGTAAATGTGTGTTAATTAGTTATTATTTGAAGGGTTTAATAGTTATGTGGTTTTATTTTATTATATTTGAAATTGAAGTTATGTGTTATGTAGTTATGAAAATGATAATTGATTGTCATAATGATTAGTTTCTAAGTGATTCAGCAATTAGTTGGGGCAAGAAAATGAAAATATGTCTATTGTCTATGACATACGTATTTATTGCATAGAAACTTGTAAAATGTGGGTATTATTGTAATCTAACATACTAACATGAGAGCTTCTAAAAACAAAATTATAAATAATGACGGAAGGTGTTCCAAAGTAATGTGTAATAATGATAGAACAAGCAGCCAAGCACAATTATGAAATACATGAAATCAAATGTAGAATAACCGCTTATATGGATAGGAAGAAAAGTAACATATATATTAAGTTTGTTGGTCCAAACGTAGGGAGGTGGTACTAAATTAAATAGGTGGGTGACACGATCGTCTCTGTGTAGAGCGCCCCCTGTTAAGTCGAAAGGAATCCGTAGCGTAGAAAGACTCCAATTGTTTGGGCGCGTGTGGAAACTCGTAAAGCTTACCGGGCCCGCTCATAACAAACCACATCCCGTTTGTAATGTAGTGTGATATCGTCATCCAGGTTGATGATGTTATTGGGCCGATTGGTGGTGAGGAGAAGCAGGTGGTCCATGATTCGCCCGCAAGTGACCATACCCCGATTGATTTCTAATGATTCTTATGTGTAGATGTTAGTAGGATCATGTGCAGGTTGTTTTGGACGCTCACTAAAAATCCTTCAAAAATTTGATATTATTATTATTATTAAAGTTTTAAGCTATGCACAATGTTCAATTAGGATGGCATCATTTTTGTAAAATTAAGGTGCTCCACTTGTTTAGATATAGGTTGAGTACATCGACAAACAAAAATTGAACATAAAAATCAGTAAAGTAACATTTGGTAAGTTATTCTTCTATGTAAAATAAAACATGTTCATAAGTGTTGATGAGAACATTGGTGATCTGTGAAGTATGTTAAGTTAAATATATAATTGGCACAAAATGAATAAAGTAAAATAAGAAGTCTGAGAACCATGGATCGTTTAAGGCCCGCAAATTTATGGACAAACGCATCCTCTTAGTTAGGCACCAGAGTGGGGACATGCGGAGGCTAGCGTCTATAATTTGTGCACGAGTGGCCCACTTAAGAACAGGTAGTACTTAGCTAAAGTCTCCCCCCATTACCATTATCTTGCCACCAAAGGGGTTGTTGATACCTGTGGTTCCACAAAATAAGCAAAGTTAGTGTAAAAGGTTGTATGAATATTAATTAGAAACTACAAATACTGATACCTGACAGGAAAACGTACATAGGGTAAGGAAATTTTTATGAGATCCCTATAATAAAAAAGCTTATATATTTAAAATATAAATTTGAGATTACAAAATTCTTACCTTTGATGTCTTGTAAGGTGCGGTCGACTGCTTCTATTGATTGTCGTTTGGCCATGGATGCCTCGTCCCAAATTATTAGCTAGCTTGGCTGCATTGATTAGACGAGCTATCCCACTTTGTTTGTTTATACCGCACATGGAGTTGTTGCTTAGGTTTAGGGGGATTTTGAATCTCGAGTGTGCGGTCCTACCTCCGGGCATGTTATTTGCAGCTACGCCAGATGATGCTGTTGCAAATGCAATTTCCTCGAAGAAAGCAGTTAACATTGTCTTCTTATTCCTCTCTCTGTTAAAAATTTCAGGCATTACTGCATTCTCAGTAAATGTAACATTATGATTATTTGGGAGGTGTAGATGGAGTGCTAGAACAGCCGGTTGGATTTGTGAAAGTGGGAATTTGAAGATACGCCACATTGCTTTAGGTGGTGATATGTAGCGGGCATCCTGGAAGCGTTTTATTTCATTGACAACATCGTCATGGCCATCTGGGTCTATTTGGATGGCTTGTTTGTCATGTCCCTTGTAGATATACTTGAAAAGGTATTTCACCGATTTTATACTCGAGCATATCTCTAGGTTAATGTGGCAATAGAACAGCATCAATAACTTTGGGTTATAAGGCACAACCCATCTGTTGTCCATTGTTTTTCCCTTGACAACAGCTGATATCCCATTGTCACGCCTTCGATAAAGGGGATATGCGTCATCTCCTTGAGTTGGTTGTTCATTAAATTGCCTTGGGTAGCAAAACCTACATTTTTTGGTGTTCCTTCCATGCAGGGGCTAGTAGGCCGTAACGCGCCACAAGGACCATGAATCATGTGTTTGATGACAACATCGTGTAGAGTTGGATGTGACTGCTTGTCTGGTATTTTAGCACAAACATACTTGTCATACTGATCGGGTGAGTTGATCCTGTGTTGCGGGTGCATTATAAGAAGAAAATGTGCATGTGGCAAACCACGTTTCTGGAACTCAATAACGTATACATGTGATTTAACTTCACCCAATACGTGTTTCTTTAGAAGTAGATCCTTTAGTTCTTCCAATTTAGCACGGAATACTCTTGAAACCATATCGGGTCTATCGTGAGGCTGTTGGCCCGTGCTTAAATTGTCCCGGATTTCTGGCCAGTTTGGGTTGTAGGTCATTGTGAGGAAGAAATCCGGTTTACCATCATCATGTACTAATGTCATGGCGTCTAGGAATCGACGCCTCATATCGTGAGGACCACCAATAAACATTGCGGGAAGCACGAATCATTGGTTAATTTGGTGGTAGTGTACATAAAGGTGAGCGACATAATTTTTACAATGGTGTAAGCATATACAATGGTTAATTTGGTGGTAGTAGACATTGGTTAATTGGTGTCTAATAATGAAGGGGGTTACATGTTGGAGGTGATATGAAGTGTGTATTAAACACATCTATACATATAATATTTAGGAGCAATATGGGACACTTGGCAATCATTTAGGCTCCTAGCATTTAATGGTCATCCCTCATGGCACAATGTGGTAATTTATAAAATTTTCATTTTTTTTAATCAAAAATCCCGTAAATATATAAACCTCATAACTGAGCATTCATCACCTAAACCCTAAAACAATCGATCATTCCATCTGGTCATTCTCCATCGCCTCCTCTTCTTCATCTTCAAGGTATCATCGTCTCCTTTTCTTTGTGAAGATCTTCTAAAACTGTCCATCCATCTTATGCATTCTTCTTCAGGTAAATCGAATACCTGATTCAATCAAAAACTCTAAGTTGCACGAATTTTCAATATCTGTTTAAATATCTGGTTTCTTCTCTTTTCTTTGTTTAACCAATCTTTCATCAACAATCAAAAGAGAACACAACCGGATCTAATCCCCTATTCTCTTCCATTTTCTCTTCGCAAGGTATGCTTTGACGAATATTTGCATAGGTTACGATTTTGATTTCGATTTTGTTCCCAATGTTTTTACTTAGGGTTTTAAATATAATTTTCCTTTAAATCGACTATCTTTGTTTCATTCTATAGATCCAATCTCAGTCGTATCTTGCTTCGTTTATATTGTTATTGGTTTTCTGAATCGTTGAGATTGAAGATGGAAGAGAGAGATGTGAATACTTGTATAAACATTACACATCGAGATGGGACCGAAAGTCTCCAGCCACATCATTCAAATTGCTGTTATGGTTTGTATTCACATTCCTCTTTGACAACCTTCATTATAACTTTACGCATGTTCTATTGTCAAAGATCTACCCTACCTAATTGCATTTATTCTTGATAGTTATTTCAGATTATCTTATATTTTTTATAAAGTAATAATTGTGTGTTTATATTTGTTATATTACAGGGTCAATTAATGGAAGATACACATGAAGGTTATTGCCACCATGAAACAACACTAGGTTTGGCTCTGTTTAAACCTGTATCATATTATGTAAATGTCTTAACTTTGTAGTATGACTAACAAAGACGGTCTGTTTTAAGTTATTTATGTACGCTTGTCAAGTTTTGTAATAACAAGACGGATCTGTTGTAGTATTAATTAACGATTGGTATAAACAGCAGCAATCGCTGCAACAACCGGTTGTTCTGTTGAGGTATGTTGAGTTAATTTTAGTTTTTCTATCGATTTGATGTTGATTGCCAGATTTGGGGTTTGCGAGAGAGATGGTCGCAGATCAAAATTGATAAGAATTTTATAGCAGAAATAAAAGGAGGTATGTTTGATAATTATGTGCAGCGATCAGGCTCTACTTAGTGGGGATGGGAATGGAACAGAGCTCCAAGTTCTTTGGCGACCTGGGACAGGTACAATGAGCTACAGAATTTGCTGCACCATTGCAGCTTGAAGACCACTTCGGACAGATGGTATTGGGTCAACAAATATGTTGTTAACTTCTCGACTAAGGGGCTGCGACTCGAGATCGTCACTTCTGGAGGTACAGATCCAAAAAGATCCGCAATAAAAGGAGGTATGTTTTTTCTTTTTTCCTTTATTTTGTTGATATTTGTTTTTGCTGTCAATGATTTATTATCATATGGTCAAGGTTGTATGTATATCACATAGCCAATAAGGTTAACCTTTTACTAGGTCAAGTTGTCATCATCATCATTTTGATTTTTTTTTATATGTGCAGGTGGGAAAAGGGCAAACCGAAGGGGAGGTGGCAATCGAGGTGTGCGCGGAGTGAATTTTGGTTTGGGAATAGGATACAATTAAGAACCCAAAGCTGCATCATCAACTGGTCGTAGTTCAGCTCTTAATTCACTTAAATCAGGAGTTATGGCTCAGTTCAAAAACAACTTTGTTGCTGCCTCATCAAATTCTCAAAATCAGTCTTTAATTGTTTATGACAAAAGGCCGACGAAGGTATGCATTTTCATCTTCTTGGATAACTGTTTATAATATGCATATAGTTTATCTTCTTGGTCATCTGTTTTTGCAGTCCCTTTATCTTTACATGTACCTGTTTTTAAAAAAGCCAAGACAATTGAAAGACAGCCATAAACTGGGTCAGACAACCGAGCCTGCTGTACACATGATATGCTCACAAGCGAATGTTGTCACCTATTCAACGGTATGTGCATTAGTAGTTTCGACACATTGCTAGCTGCAACACTATGTGCTCTGCAGCAAACCGTGCTGCACCAGGCTCGGTTCCCACAGTAGGGTGCAAGGTAATCATCGATCTCTATTGTTCTAACCTTGATGTGTATTATTATGTTTTACTTTAGTTTGATTATTAATCATACTTTTAATATCAATATCGGCTTCTTTTGATTAACATCTGTGGCTTAATGTCAAACATTGATACATACTATTAATCATATTGTGGTTTAAATCAAATAAATAATACATTAGTTTAACCAGCGCCTACTATTCTGGACATTCATCTATTGATTTTTCTTGGTCAACATGTATGCAAGGTTGCTTTTATCATGATAGTAAAGCGTATAACCAAACGGAACTGCATATTTTGTACCATTCATAGTAAAAAAATTGTCGTTTTGGTTTGCTTACATACAGTTCTTGCCCAGTTCTTAAGCCTGGTATATGGAGTTCAAGCGACTATCATTCTTTTACCCACTTAATCAAAGATACAGTCAATTAGTAAAAAAAAATTGCTTGTCTTCATTGTTTGACTTTTTTTTGTTTTTTTGTTTACAATTGATAGTTTTGACTATTATTTTAAACCTTTTGCTGCTATAAAATTCTTATCAATGTTTACATTAATGTTACTGCAACTGTTTTGTTTTTAACATAAAAAAATCATCCATTAGACTGTCTGTTGTAGTGTGCGAGTGAGTGGGTGCAACCGCCTCCAAACAATAGCTCCGGCCATTGCTCGTGTCCCACTCAAAATCCAAGACAATAGCGCGTGTAACAGGTTGTTCTTGGTAGCGGCACCGTCAATTCTTTTTCTCTCACTTCAAGCTTCACTTATTCTTACTCTCAATACAGTTGTGGTTCCGGTATGTCGTTTATTTTCCTTTTCTCAATTTTGTGTTTTTATATCTAATCTTGTTGTCAAGTTACAGACCCAAAATTTTGACTTGCCACCCCTAAATTTTGGTTATGTCTGACCGAGGCTACTGAAGGTAATTAAATTTTCGTCATAAATTATGATACGTGCGTGTTTTTAGATGTATATAAATGTGTAATCTTTGCTTTGATGTCGCCGGTGGCCGTCTCCGACCACTTAAGGTGGCATGTGAGGCTTCTGATTTCACCAATTGCTCTTTGACCCGTTAAGTTAAGCGCGATGACGATGTTTACTCATTAGAGCGATTATTCTTTAAATTGTTATTATGCTTTCTATTAAAGAGAGTCTGGATATGTGGTTATGCGGTTATGCGATGTAGTGTGTTGTTAACCGTGAGTTGACCCGGGTTACGTCCATCGATTGCTGGTAACGCGAGCGAGTCAACTAGGGCAAATGAGTGGTGATTCGACATTAGACAACTGCCTGCAGTGTGACCAGCCGCGGCTTTTGTGTTGATATTGCATTTTTAGTGATGAGTTGGTTGGATTGGAGGGAGTGGCAAAGAGAGGAGTTGCATGGGACGGGTCGGGATGTGGTGGAAGTGTAGTTGTGATGGCAATTGACCGCGGTATAGGTGGCACCTACGTGAAGAAGCAAATAAGTTGGCTCTAGAGGGGTTTTAAGTTGAAGTTAATGGCTATTCGATACAGTTGAATAAAACTCGGTTATAGTATACAATGTTTTGATGTGGGTAGCGGTAAGTACAATGCTATAGTATTTTGTTTAGGTCTTGCCCATTCGGGTAGTGGTGGAAGTAGCTTATTCCATATTTAGTATCATATTGTGAATGTTTTTTAGTCGCATTTTGTGAATGTGTAGGCATTGTTGGTGTGACTATATATCTTCTTGACATGCAGGTTATAGAAGATATGGAGAATTTGAAGCAGGAAGTTGATGAGCATATTCGTGAAGCGAGCAATCATCTTAGGTGAGGAATCGAAATCAGTGGCGGTTTCGTTTATAGAATATAACTGTTGCTGCATGTGTTTCAGGTTTGGTATGAAACTTCATAGGAAACCTGTCATTTGTGAGGGTAGTATTAGAAGCTAGAGTAGCACGTTCCACACTTCACAAGAGAGTTGACATTGTTGTGCATCGTTAACATCACTTGTATATAGCTTTTGATTAGAAGATAATGTCTTTATTATTTGAATTGAAAACTTATGTATAGATTTTGGTTTACTATTTTTTTATATGTTTTACCCCTCAAAATAATTGTACGTTGGTGAACCGCGTGTAACGCGGGCAAAGATCTAGTATACAATAAGCATCATATGTTGTATACAAAGGGCAAAAAAGGAAGAAAATGAAAAAAAAAAATTGTGCGCATTGCGGCGGAGTCGACAATATAGGACGGAAACGTAATTCAAACCTTAAAACGATTAAAAGAATCAATATGTAAGGTGTAGGTTTGTGTGTGTAAGTACATGTGCTTCGCAGTGGGGTAATTTTTTAAAAACTATAAGGAGACATAATAGCATGCTACGTTCTATATACCATATTTAATTTAACCTATATGCCGGTAAAAAAATGAAAGTAACGGTTTGACTCATTAGCAACTATTATTATACTAATAGTCCTACTCAATATGTTGAAAGTGTCAAATCAGGAGAGATTATCGAGGAGAAGAAAGCATAGGGACATTTAGACTATGCGGTGTGAGGGCGGCCTTGGGTCGTCGATGCCGGCTTGGCCCGGCCAACATCGCCCCTGCCGTGCCTAATCCGGCCAAACCGGCTAATCTTGGCCGAAATGGACGGGATTCCATGATTGGTTATTTGCTTTGTGTGGGACCCCTCTCTAATCCCCATGTTTTCCATCCCATTAAAAAAATTAAGATTTGTGAAGGTTGAAGATGAGAAACGATGTGCAGGAGGTTGAAGATGAATGATAATAAACTTTAATTCAAATCTCCATTTAGCCCCCTGAACTATTAGGTAAAGTACACCCAGAAATCAAATTTCCATTTAGCCCCCTGAACTTTAATTCAAATTATATTATTTATAATTTAGATTTAATTTTATTTTAATTATATATTATTTATAATTTAGAATTAAATAAATAAAATGTGGACCAATAGAAGTGGATGACTACCTAGTAGAGTGCTCGCGTGATGCAGCGGGGAACACAAACACTTTTAAGGGTGTGTATGGTTCTGTTAAGTTCGATTATTAGCCTCAACCGAAACTAAAGTCAAATGTCATCAATTAATCAATCTTATTAAACAATTGGTTCCTTTGTTCGGTTAGTATTATTAGATTTTCGTTTTTTAGTCCGGTTTAGTTAATTTTGGTGAATAACAAAAACAAACTTTGGCTAAGTTTTTTTTGCCTTGAAGTAAATGAAATGGAGGTATAAATACATGATATATAGGTAAAAATAGGCCTGTAAACGAACCGAATGTTCATGAGCTGTTCGTGAACTTGTTAGGTGGGAAGTTTGTTTATTGTCGTTTATTTAATAAATGAACAAACACGAACTAAAAAATTTGTTCGTTTAGTTATGTGAACGAACATGAACAAACGTTGAGTTTGTTCATTTATGTTCGTGAATGTCCGTTTATGTTCGTTTAGTTATGTTCGTTTAAGTTTGTTAATTACATACGTAGTTATATTTACATAAATACAAACATAAATTGAGTTTTAGCTACTTGTATAAATATATAACCAATTAGTAATTGGGTTTTTTCAGTAATACAAAACCGTTCACATTTATTATGTTCGTGAACGTCCGTTTAGGTTCGTTGGAGAACTGTTTGTTTAGATTTAAACGAACGAACATAAACGAACAAGAACATGGCAAATTTCTTAATGAACGAACATGAACACAAAAATGTGTTTATTTATGTGTTCGTGTTCGGTTAAAATTAAATGAACATTCGGTTCGTTTACAGGCCTAGGTATAAAAGCTAAAAATTTCAAAACCCCATGTATTTATACCGCCACTACAATTCATAAACCTATCTACTCAGCTTCAAACCATATTAGAGTATAATATGCTATATACTTTTAATTAAAAAATTGATTTTTTACGTGATTAACAATATCTAGAGGTGAACAATAATTGAAACTCAACCAAAATCGAACAAAACATACAAAACCGAACTGAAAATTAACCAAAACCGAGTTAACCTAATATCGATTTTTTCGTACCCTAAGTTAACCAAAATAAACAAATCAAAACTGAACCATTCATACATTTATACCTTTTATACATCCATTACATGTATTTATACTTCCATTTCATGTGCTTCTAAGCAAAATTTTAACCAAAGTTTGGTTTTGGCTATTAATCAAAATTAACTAAACCGAACTAAAAACGACAATCTGAACCAATTAATCGGTTGGTTAACAAGATTGATAAACCGATAATGTCAATTTTTGTTTCGGTTAAGGCTTATAACCGATCTGAACCTAACCCAACCATGAACCATTAGAAGTGTCTGTGTTCCCTACCATATCATGCGGGCATGTTGTTATGAATATATTAATGAGTCTGTTTCAGTTCAACTAATTTGGGTTAACTACGGGTACAAAAAGAAATCTATAACCAATTTTAAGTTAAATCGGATGTTTTCAATTTTCAATAGATTTTGGTTCAGTTTTGTCAATTTTTTTGGTTTGGCTTCGGTGAACAGTTTAGTTATTGCTCACTCCTAGATATTGTTAATCACGTAGCGCATAAAAATTTTTAAAATAAAAAATAGCAATACTATACTCAAATTAAATTAAATATAATAAAATGCTCATTATTATGATGTAATATTTTTTTTATAAATGTATAAACGTATGCAAAAAAATATGACTATTTAAAAGTCTTGGGAGATGGTTTGCTTAAAATAAGGAAAAGAAGTTTAACTATAATTTAAATAACTAAAAGTTAAGTAAGTTTAAGGGATTAAAGTGTAACTCAGATAGGGTATTAAAATGTAAATAATATTTGAATGACTATTTTACCCTCATTTCAAGGTTATTAATGAAAAATAACTTCTTAACTTTTGGGTATCTTAAACAAACCCTTACTCATGCATTATAATATAGTATAGATAGATATAAACATATAAGAAAGATTCTTAAAACTTGTATTATAAGTTATATTTTTAAATTTTATGAAATTATTGTTAAAAATACATAATATTCATATCCAATTTTATTACTTTTATTATTTCTTAAATATTTTTTACTTTTTTTTTTTTTTTTTTTGCATAAGTTCTTTTACAGGTGGGCTTTTAGCTGTTGGACCGGTACATTTTTATTGCTAATGGAATGGGCTCCTGATTGTTCTAGGATGGGCTTATCATTGTGGGCTTATGGTTTAGTTGACCCATAGTCTGCCTTTTAAGGAAACTTGATCTTGATCGTTCAATTGCTTGGTGTGTTATTATGGTTGATGGTGATCCAGCTGGTTTGGCTGCAGGTGTTGTTGGTCCTGCTATTCTTGGAGGACCAGAAGCACTAGTGGTCACATTAGTGAGCAAACTGGATGCTAGTGATCCTTTGTATTTACATGCCAGTGAATCTACTAATCTGACTATTGTTAATATCAAACTTAAGGGAACTAAGAATTATACTGTATGGGCAAATGCTATGATATTAGGGTTACAAGTAAAAAATAAGCTTGGTTTTATCAATGGTGATTGTGTGAAACCTGAGAATGATGATGTTCTTGCTAGACAATGGGATAGGTGTAACTCTGTTGTGCTTCCTTGGATATTAAATTCTATTTCTGATGAGTTATACATGGGCCAAGTCTATTCCAAACTAGCTTCAGAGGTTTGGAAAGACTTGAAAGAGACATAAAACACAATAGATGGTTTAGTTGTTTTTTTTTATTTATATCAGAAAATTAATTCTTTTAAACAAGATGGTATCAGTGTTTCTGAATATTATCATAAATTGAATATTATGTGGAAACAACTTGATCAGATTTTGCAATTGCCTGCTTGTACTTGTGATGCTTCTAGAGAGTTTAATTCACATAGTCATATGATTAAGTTTATGCAATTCTTAATCGGTCTTGAAAATGTGTATTAGGCTGTTAGGACCTCTCTTTTGATCAAAACTGATTTATTTTCTATTAAAGATGCTTTTACTATTGTTTCTAGAAAGTAATATCATAGAAGCTCTAGTATTAGTGGGACTAAAATTGGTCAAACTATGAGTTTTGCAACTAAAGCATCTAATGTAAATGATGTTTTGAGTAATAACCACTACTAGAAAAATACTCCTATCTTGACGCGCATTGCGCTTCATAAAAGGGTGTTTATGACACACAGCAAAGTGTCAAGGAAGAACATGTCATTAAATTTTTATGATATGCAAGCGCGTGTCATCTTTTAATGATACACGTTCATGACCCTCCTTTATGACACGCTTTTTTGACACGCATTTATGACACACTCTTTAGTGACATACATTCTTGACACTCATTTACGACACACCTTTATGACACTCATTTTGCGTGCCATGGTTTTTTTCCTAAAAAATTATTTTTTGCAAAATGACTAATATCCCTGGATATAATTTATATTTATAATTACAAAATCACTAAATTTGATAATAAAACTACATACCACCAAAAAACCCATTACAATCATTTGTCGAATCCTACCACAAGTATTAACGTTTACAAAAACATTTTGTCAATAAATTACATTAGTCGATCTAGACATAAACATATGGATCACTTGAAAATGAAGGTCGCGGCATAACCTGACCATTCTTCACGAATAAAATCAATATCCGCATCCGTGTAAACATCCACTCCTCCCCCAACCTGAGACACAATTAAATTAATAAGATGAAAGGTTACGGTTCGCGATGGTGTTAGTTTCAAGAAAACAATTCAGTTCTAAGCCAACTTGGACTGGTTCTAAGCCATACTAGTTTTGATTCGGAAGCAATTCAGTTCTTCACAGTTCACGGTTAGGTTGGTTAGAAAGTTCAAAATCGTTTTTTTTTTTCATCTCTAGACTAAGAACTAAGGTGTTAAACTTCTAGTAATTTAGGTCCAGCCAAAAAATATCAACTATCCATATTAGCACATTCTATCACCATAGTTTAGATATAATCAGTTAATCGCTTCAAAATATTCCTATCTTAATTGTGTTGAATGAAAAAAAGTGTATAGAACAGTAGAAAAACTCTATTATTATTTTTTTTCTAAAAAAACATCAACAAGTTCCCTTACCTTACCTGCATACAGAATCCAAAACAGAATTTGGCATAAGTTCCCTTACCTTCTAGACATAAGAACGGTCCTTTCCTGCAATGATATATTGCTTAGTAATAAGAGAGAATTACACAAATTGTCCTTTAGTTATTAGTCAAATTGCATCATATGTCCTTTATGTAAATTTTTCACTCCTTATGTCCTTTCTTTTATACATTTGTTACACCCTATATCCTTTAAGCTAACTTCCGTTAAAATACCCGGTTATCTCACACATGTGCCCCTCATGTGAGGGGCAAATGTGTCACTTCACTCCTTATTATTATTATTATTATTATTATTATTATTATTATTATTATTATTATTAACCAATCAATGGATTCCGACCGTCATCCACCACCACACCGCCGTACAATTACAAGTGACAAATTCATCTGCTTCACCTCCCGCCACCTTTCCTCATCCATGAGGACCATGAAGCTCCCATCTAAATCTATCTTGAGTCCTAATAGAGTCGGTGGTCGTGACCCACCTTTTTCTTTGACTACTTCTCTTAGCCGGAGGCTGAGAACTAACCAGATCATTATAAAAGAGCTGCATCTTTGGCGATGAAGAGATTATAATGTTTAGGGCTGCTAGAAAACATGTGTTTAATGAATTGAAGATAGTGAATAATAGGATTCAATGGAGTGTAAATGAACCAAGGGTGGGTATATGTATACCACCAAAGAATGCCCTTTTGTTGATGAGGTGTAGATCTGATCCTTTGAAAATGGAAGCTTTAGCAAATCGGTTATGGGGGTCAACGGTTGGTCAACATGATTATGAACAAGATGACCAACAAGAAGACTTTGTTGATGATGAAGTTAATAAAAAAAATGTTGATGGAACAGAGTATTGATGAAAAAGAACACATCCCACAACCCAATGATGAAAAGGATGATGAATTTACCTTTTTTGGGTCATTATTTAATGAAATGGTGGATCAAGATCAAGAAAATTATGATACAAAGAAAGGAGAAATTGATACAAAGGAGAAAACAGAGGAAGTCAAAGGGTTTACAGAGAGATCTGAGGAGAAAACTGAAACGGGCAGGTCGTCGTGTTCGTTACCGGCACCGTCGTCAATGGCGGAGATGCTAGAACAGAAGCTGGTAAATGCAATAAGGTATGAACCGTTTGTGTTAACAAGATGCAAGTGAATTGACACATTTGCCCCTCACGTGAGGGGCACACGTGTGAGATAACGGGGTATTTTAACGGAAGTTAGCTTAAAGGACAGATAGTGTAACAAATGTATAAAAGAAAGGACATAAGGAGTGAAAAATTTACATAAAGGACATATGATGCAATTTGACTAATAATTAAAGGACAATTTGTGTAATTCTCTCTAGTAATAATTTATGATACATTTTTTCAAGTGTTGACGCCTTGAGGGGTCAAGGCTACCCACACATTTCAACACCTATTATCCTTTCTATCTCAAACTAAATGCAACAACTTCCATTCAAGGATGTCTCAAAATACATGTAACATCCTTTTTTTTCAATATATTGATGTTACTGATATTTTTGACAAGATTTTTCTTTATATATTTAATAAGTAGTATTTTGTAAATATAACAGGTTTGGAAAACTTTCCTCGAATCTGAAAGCATAAAATCCCTTTTTCTTGAACTCGTGCCTTCCGGATATCTCATAAACTCGATTTTTGTCTGTGACAGACTCTCTTAATATGCAAACCAAAGACTCCCACATGTTGCGGTTTAAGGAGTCCCCTACAAAAACCAACTTCTTCCCTCTGAGCCTCTCCAAAAAATCGGTTGCATTCAAACTGAAATTCACATTAAACATGATATGAACAAATTAAGATTATTGCTAAACAAACAATTTGCCACAGTTTTGATTATTAGTAATTATTTCAACCATAGTTATCAAAAGCGCTCGCTTCTTGCGCCTAGGTGTTTTTTCTAGGCGAGGCGAGAATGAGACACCCCTTTTGATCAGCTCCTTCTTCGCTGCGACCTTTCCTGCAGCAGCCCTCCAGACCAGAAAGAGACCCGACTAAGATTCTGCTGCTGTCCGATTCTGCTGCTGTCCGATTTCTGCAGCTGTACTCGGCGCCCTGACCCACTCCAACTTCCACTCATTGCTGGCGCTTAACGAAGATTTAACATACTGTATATCACAACCCAAAGCCTAACTTAACTAAATCACATTATCCAATCAGCTAATATTATTATCATTAAATCCGTACACCTAAAACAAGAACAAACGCAAGTCCGTACAACTAAAATCCAAACACTTACAGAGGGTTAAAACTTTCTTTGTTCGCTTTTTTATATCGGGCCCTCGCTTTTTTTGCGCCTTGCGCTTAGGTCCCAATCGATGCCTATGCGCCTTGAGTGCGCTTCGCGCCTTTGATAACTATGAAAAAAAATAAATTAAATAAATGTCGAACACTAACCAGCTTTTGTGCATCACCAGACCATTTGCTCATCAAATCTTATATTGCTCACATTGATGAAGAATCACCACAGGATGCTAGTGAATGTCCAACTAAGTTTCATGCAAAGAGCACTTAGTTGCCATAACCCCTTCAAACAAACAACAAAATTATAGTTACATTTTCATCTGAGTCCAAGTTATCAATTAAGTCTCATTTACTGCCACAAATCCAAGCATTAGACTCTCGTTTCCTCTGCTTCCTAAATTGTTTAATTTGACACAATGGACCCATTTTGAGATAAAATACAACCAAATCAACTCATATATAACTAACAGAAAAGAACAATATGTTACATCTATCCATTTATAACTAACAAAATGTCTTTTAGATATTATAACATCAACTATATCAACATTAAGATATACACTATCATCAACAAGAGCATGTGTGCACTTTGGACTCCACTTATTAGATCTTTGGTTTTGAAAGCGGGTCAGTTTCATTCTGCGTAATCGGAATCTTTTTCCAATTCCACGCAAATTCAGAAATCCCACCGTGTTTGAGAATACGATCCACTACTTTGCACAGCTTACCATTTTCAAGTCTGTACAAACTTGGGTACTTTAAACGTTGTTATTGCTGGTGCAGGTACCCCTATTCTTCTTCTTCTTCTTCTTCTTCATTTCTTTCTTTCTCCTCACTTTCATTTGCTTACTATTATTATTTTGCAGGTTTGGCTAGTCTATCCACTGCTAAGTATTTGGCTGATGCCGGTCATAAGCCCCTTTTGCTTGAAGCGAGAGACGTTCTTGGTGGAAAGGTTGCAGCTTGGAAAGATGATGACGGAGATTGGTACGAGACAGGCTTACACATTTTCTGTAAGTTTTTACTTTACTCAACTAACTAATACTAATAATAATAATAATAATAATAATAATAATAATAATAATAATAATAATAATAATAATAATAATGGCAACAATGATCGATGAACTTATGATATAAATCAGTTCACAAACTTTGACCCAAACATCATAATCCTCCAAATCTCAACACAAAACTAGATTCAATCTCTACTTCAAACTACTCGAAACAATATATAACCTAAATCAACATAATTATTCAAATTTTAACACAATATCCAAACAATATCAGCTATGAACTAAGTAACTAACCAACTAAGTAACTACCTGAGAGAGCGATGACATTCTTATAGGCGACGGAGAGGAGGTTCCGCTCCTCGGCGGTGAGCTACGACGCCGGCGTAAGTCCGACGACGAGCTTCTCCATGAATTTCACCTACAGATAGCAAGAACCGGGAAAGAAGAGGCAAAGCACTAGAGTCTTTATACCGGGTAGAGAGAGATCAAGATGTGAGAGATGGGAATGAGGGATTTTGGCTGCAAATGATGGAAGAAGAAGAGAATTTTAGTTTTTATACTTAGGGTTTGTATGGGAGGGAAATTTAACTTTTGTGAAATTAACATGACACTAGAGATGACACTCACAATTATACACTGTCATGTTTTCTATTTCTTGACGCTGCATTCTTGACACACAAAAAAGCATGTCATTAATTAACCAATTTTTTTAAAACATGACAATTTTTTTATGACACACGCTTTTTTTGTGTCATTATTAAGCGCGTGTCATAAAATGTGTGCCAAGATAGGGGTATTTTTCTAGTAGTGAACAATCATAAAAGGGTGTTCAGGGTCCTAATCAAGCCTTGAAGTGTACACGTTGTAACAAGACTAGTCATCTTGTTAAGAAGTGCTATGAGTTAATTGGATATCCTCCTTAGGTAAAGCTAAGAGGGTGTCCAACTTACTCTGGAAAAAAGAATTTTGTGAATAATAATAATAACACTGCTAATTCTTCAAATGTTAGTGCTAATTCTTTTACAATTGAACAAGTTTCTAGGTTGCTTAGTCTTTAGAATGGGAAGTCTGGTGATGGATCTCAGGGGACTCAGTCTTGTAATATGGCTGGTAGTATTTTTTTGTGCCTCTGTGTTAGGATCTTGTATTTATTGTTTTGCTAGTATGGATGGTACATTACTTGGTATAGGTTGGATTGTTGACTCGGGAGCAAATGAACATATGTTTAATAGTGATAAAGGATTGTTTGATTATGTTGATGTGTCTGATTTAAACATAAAGGCCGGTTAAACATCCTAATGGAACTTTTGCCAAAGTAACTAAAATTGGGAAGTTAAAATTATCTGAAGAAGTTATTTTGCAAGATGTTCTTCTTGTTCGTGAGTACACTATCAATCTAATGTCTGTTCATAATCTAGCTAGAGATAATAAGTTGTTTGTTTGATTTGATGAACATAAATGTTATCTTTAGGACTTGTCAACAAGGAAAGTCTTGGTGACTGGTGATCAATTTGATGGATTGTATATGTATAGCAATGCATGTTTAAATGCTAAGGTGTGTTTCAATAGTGTTAATGATTTTAATATGTGGCATGTTAGATTAGGCCATCCATCTGATCAGGTGTTGAATGTGCTTAAATCTGATTTAAATCTTAAGATTAGTAGTAGTCATGGACCATGTGATGTTTGCCATAGGGCTAAACAACACAGAGAACTATTTCCCCCAGTGATCATAAATCAACTGAGTTAGGACAATTGGTTTATCTGGATGTTTGGGGTCTTTATAGGGTGACTGATAGAAAAGGGAATAGATTCTTTCTGACCATTGTGGATGATTATTCTAGGGCTGTTTGGGTTAGTCTGATGAAAAGTAAAACTGAAGTATTTGATCATATTCAGTATTTTGTTGGCATTCTTGATAACCAATTTGGAAAAAAGGTTAAAGTGTTTAGAAGTGATAATGGCATAGAATTTGTAAATAACCAAATGAGTTTGTTTTTGGAAAACAAAGAAATTATTCATCAGACTACTTGTGTCTATTCTCCACAACAGAATGGTATTGCATAAAGGAAACATAGACATTTGTTGAATGTTGATAGAGCCCTTCTTTTTCAAAGTAATTTGCCTATTACGTTTTGGTCTGAATGTCTTCTTATGTTGCTTATCTTATTAATAGGACTCCTTCTTCTGTGCTTGGTTGAAAGATTCCTTATCTGTGTTTTTGCACCATTTTAAATGAGTCAAACAAATTAGAATCTAGGGCTGAAAATGTGTTTTCTTGGGTTATTCAAATGAGAAAAGGGAGTACAAGGTTTTAAGTTTGGATAGTAAAACTACCTTTTACACTAGAGATGTTAAGTTGTATAAAAATTGTTTTCCTTATAAAGAAAAAAATGTTTTTGAAAAGTTTGACTCAAATGAAAACAAAGATATAAACTGAAACTACCTTTTACACTAGAGATGTTAAGTTTTATAACTGTCTTCCTTTTAAAGAAAAGAATGTTTTTGAAAAGTTTGACTCAAATGAAAACAAAGATATAAACTGTTTAAACTTTTTTGATTTTATTTTAAAACACAGACTCTAAAATCTCTCATAATATGGATGATCCCAATGGGGTAATGGTAATATAGACGTAGGAACACATGCAATTAGACTCTCAGGATCATGTTGAAGGCTTGGCTGGGAGTCAGTAGCCTTATAATCATGATGATGATGTTAATAGGGCCAAGCATGTGAATACTGAGAATGATAACATTAATCAATCTGAGGGTGACACAGTTCAGAGCTCTGTTAGAAAGTCTAGTAAGACCGTGCCATTTCCAAAGAAGTTTAATGACTTTGTTGTTGAAAGGAAAGTGAAATATGGATTTGAAAAAGTTGTTAATTATTCAAAACTTTCAAATGAAAATAGATGTTTTTCTGTGTCCCTTGACAAAAGTATTGAACCCAAGTTCTATCATGAGGCTGTTAAAGATCCTAATTAGATTAAAGCCATGAATGAAGAACTTGAGGCTTGTATAGAAATAATACTTGGGACATTGTTGATTTACCTTAGGGAAGACATAAGATAGGGTGTAAATGGGTTTATAAGATTAAGTATAAAGCATCAGGACATATAGATAGATATAAGGCTATACTTGTGGCTAAAGGTTTTAGCCAAAAGGAACAGTTTGACTATGAGGAGACCTTCTCTCCGGTGGTAAAACTTGTCACTGTGAGATGTATTATTAGTCTAGCTGTTCAAAATAGTTGGTCTAATTTTCAACTTTGTTGTGAATAATGCTTTCTTATATGGTGATTCACATGAAGAAGTTTACGTGTCTATGCCCGATGGTTATGACTGTAAATCTGATAATAAAGTTTGTAGACATAAGAAGTCTTTGTATGGGCTTAAGCAAGCCCCTAGAATATGGAATGAAAATTTGGCTAGTGCATTAGTTGAATTTGGTTTTGTTCAGTTTAAATGAGGCCATTCTATTTTTGTAAAAACCACTGGTTCTGTGTTTTTAGTGTTATTTGTGTATATTGATGATATTCTAATAACTGGAAATTCCAATGCTGAGATTGAAAAGGTCAAAGCATGTTTTAAAACTAAGTTTTTGATAAAGGACTTAGATGAATTAAAATATTTTTTTAGTGATTAAAGTTCTTAAAACTGATAGTGATGTTTGTTTGACACAAATTAAGTATTGTACTGAGTTATTAGCTGAGTATGAAATGTTAGGATGTAAGCCAATATCTAACCCAATAGAGCAAAATCATATTCTGAACAAAATAGTTTCAGAAAATGATAAGTTGCTTGATAAAATGGTTGGATATCAACTACTGGTAGGAAAGTTGATCTATCTTTCCCATACCAGGCCTGGCATCTCATATGCAATCCATTTTCTTAGTTAGTACATGCATAAACCTTCTAAAGGTCATCTAAAAGTTTCCTTCAGACTTTTGAGGTATTTGAAATCCTCTCTTGGTAAAGGGATTTGTTTTTCAAAGAATGATAGTTTTAATCTTTGTGCCTATTCGGATTCTGATTAGGCGAAATGTAATGAAACCAGAAAATCAACTACTGGTTTTTGCATTTTCCTTGGAAGTTGTTTAGTTTCATGGAAGAGCAAAAAACAAGCTACTGTCTCTAGGTCTTCCGCTGAGGGGAATATAGAGCCATGGTTGCTACAGCTTGTGAAATTATGTGGATAAAAAACTTGTTGTCTGAACTTGGTATTTTTATTAAACTTCCCGTTAGCTTGAAATGTAATAGTTCAGCAGCTACTGCTATTGCTGTCAATCCAGTTTTTTATGACAAAACTAAGCATTTTGAGCTGGACTTGTTTTTCTTAAGAGAACAGGCAAGTAAAGGGGTTATTAAAACTGACAAGGTAAACACTGCTGATTAGTTAGCTAATCTTTTTACCAAAGGTGTTTTAACATAACAACACTCTACTATGTGTGAACAAATAAGGATGATTGATGTGTTTAATTAATAAAATTGAGAGGGGGTGTTAAAAATACATAATATTCATATCCAATTTAATTACTTTTATTACTTCTTAAATATTTTTACTTTTTTTTTTAATTTTTTTTTATTTTTTTTTTATTTTTTTTTTTGCATTAGTTCTTTTGCAGGTGGGCTATTAGCTGTTAGACCGGTCCAGTTTTATTGTTGATGCTGATTTTTCTAGGATGGGCTTATCATTGTGGGCTTATGGTTCAGTTGACCCATAGTCTGCCTTTTAAGGAGACTTGATCCTGATCGTTCAATTGATGATCCGTGTGATGTGCTTTATCCAACGGTGGAGAGAATGGTTGATTGTGTTTCTTTGTCGAAGCTTCTACAAGGTATTATATATATATATATATATATATATATATATATATATATATGTTGTCTATCTCTACAGAGATAACTTTTGATTCATTCATATATCTCATCTCTCTAGTTCTCTCACATTCTCTCTGTCTCAATGAACATGCGGTTAGGGTTTTGTGATCAGTAAACAACTTGTTTCTGATCTTGTTTCATTGGTCTAATAAGTGTCTGTTTGAGATTGTTATTGTTCTTTGATCTTGTTAGTTGTAGTTACAGTTGTCAGGATTTTTTTGTCAAAACTTGTTTAGAAGTTTATTGAGTTCTATTGTTGATTCTTTTATAATAATATGTGCCGACTGTTTTTTTTTTTTTTTTTTTTGATACCATAATTTTGACAATTATGTTCCAAAAACTGAAAAGACCAAAAAATCAAACTGTTACTAAGGGTATGTTTAGCAAAGAGATTTTAGGAGCATCTAGCTTCAAGCTTTTAAGAAAAGACACTTTTTTAATAAAAAGTTTTGTTTGGTTGAAAGAACTTCAAGCTTTTAGGTTAGAAGAAAAAAAATCTATATTGAAACGCTACTACTAGCGTTTAAGAAAAAACTCATACTAGCTACAAGCTTTTACTGAGTAAAATGACACAAATACCTATTTTATCGTAAAAAAATAAAAAAAAAACATGCATACAAGCTTTTAGCTATGTCAATTTTAGTCATTTTGTACATTTTATTAAAAGCTTTAGCTAATATGTGAAACACTAAAATATATTTAAAAAGCTACAGCCACTAGCCATGTACTAGCTAGTTTTGTCAAACATACCCTAAAACTGAAAAATCAAAACCGAATGGTTTTCAGAAACCAGACACTTCGGTCACAGTTATGGATTTACCAAAAAGCCAAACCTAACCGGACTGTACACACCCCTAGTTTCCAGATGAGTTTTGATTATGCCCTAAATTTGGCAAAACCTACGACGTTTTAATTCTTCGATAAGGTCTACTTAGTCTTGGTTCCCTTTGTCTAGTTGTCTTTATACACTCTACTTCAATAAATGGGACACCATAGTATGATGTTATTTTTACTATAATAAGTACCAATTCGATTCGTACAAAGGCAACATCTTAGCTATATATTATGCTTCACTGGTCTTGTCCATGGTGAGCTCATGGTGCAACATTCCTCCCATTTTTGCTTTCTCGTTGCAAGATTTGTTTCAAATACATAAACAGGACGGCCTTGTCAACCATAGAAGGAAGTTCATTCAAGCGGTCATTCTCATAGCCTGTTAGAGCTTATGGAGAGCCAGGAACAAGATTGTTTTTTTTCTAATGATGAGGTAAGGGTAGAGAAGATTCTCCGGGAAATAAAAACGTTATGTTTTTTATGGATTAAAAATAGATCCAATTCGGTAGTCGTGGATTGGATAAATGGGCTGTTATTGATGTCTAAGTTTGTGTGGCTGTTTGTTCCGTTTTGTTGCAGTTGGGTTTCCATTTTGCTAATTGCTTTCTAGCGGGGTTGGTTTTTATAATACTTGCCGTTCAAAAAAAAAAAAAAAAAAAAAAACACGAGGTTCCAGAGGGAAGTTGCTTAAACTACGGCATTATACTAATTTGTTGGCTTGCAACTCGATCAAATTAAAGTCTGCATTGCTCACATGTTTAATGTCTTCACTTATTATTAATTAGTATATTATTTTGTTGGCATAATGCTTAATCCAAAATCTTCAATGCTAACACTTCTTCACTTATTGTTAGATACTATATAATTTTGTTGGCGGGCTGCAGAAATTATAATCTTTAGTTTTCTTTTTTTAACAGAGTGGCTTTCTTATGAGTGACTCTATGTCACATTCGCCTATTGGCGAACCCTCATTAATAAACATCATGTGGTACCTCCTTCGTCCTTGCCCTCTAGTTTGGTTGCCCTACATGCTCTTTCTGTAGATGGACACTACTACAAATGATAGGCAAAAGACGGGTGAATATGCCCTTAAGACGGGGTTTACAACCCCGTCTTATGCCATCACGTCTTTTGGTCATTCACCAAGAGACGGGGTTTGCTGAACCCCGTCTTTTGCACTAAACCCCGTCTTTAAGTCTATACTATATATTATATAAAAATAACAAACCGCGTCTTTTTTTGCTCTAAACCCCGTCTTTATGTCTATACTATTATTATATAAAATTAACAAACCGCGTCTTTTAGTATACTCTTGACCCCGTCTTTAGCATAATTTAAAATAAATCAGATTATTTATTACGGAACCTACTAAACCTGCTTATTCAATAAACCCAATTCGTCTCGCTTTTCATACCAAATCAAAACCTGCACAATAATTCAATTGGCCCAATACATCATTCCAAACTTGTTCAAAATGATCCAATACACATTCAATCCGAAAATACAAACTTAATCTAGTATCTAAATACACATTCTTCCACCAAAACTAATCAAATGAGTTTTCAAAAAGCTAAAATCAATGTCTAAAGCTAATCTAAATAGGAATATCCAACTCACTAAGTAAAATCGGAATCAACTTCTTTACTAGAATATCAATCTCTTGGTCCGTGGCGAATTTGGAGTCGTTCCACATCTAAGATAAAAGTAAATACAAAAAGTTAAGTTATAACATACAAAACAAACTAATATTAACAAAATAACAAGAGTTGGCCTAAAAAATCAAACAAGTAAGAAATAGAAAAGAAAACATCCATGGACCATGTTATATGATAAATCTGCGCCTAGATCGGGTCGCCACTATCGTTGAGTTGTACATCATAACAATTTGCTTCACCACTCGCAGATACGGATATTTTGCTCTTAAAATCCAAAATACTTTATAGACATTGATCTTCTGTCTTGTTGCTTGTCACGACCTAATAGCGTTAAAGCTACAAATAATATAAGAAACACACAACATGAGCCTCAATTACTAGTAAAAGATGATATTAAAAAAAAATTCAAACAATATAGTAACATCACTAAATTAGTAAATTATCAGCTATAAAACTTAATAAAAAACATTCTGCAACCCATCACCAGATTAAGATCCAATAACAATAACAATAACAATTACAATAATAATAAGCATCATTACCTCAATGACCATCATAGAGCATGTGGAGTAGACCACAAACCCCCTGATTTGGAGTTTGCATCCACCATATCAATTGCTGCAAGTATTAGTTCCTGCAAATCAAGAAATCCAAAATGAGGTGCCTATTATACCAAACCACTCACACAAAAGCACATTCTTTCTCCAACTTATTTATTTTTTCTCCAATTGACATGGTGGTGCAAACTCCAAATCAGAAATAATCCTAAATATAATGAAATATTGGTAACTTTCTTATGGGACAAATGAGCATATATGGTTGCAGAATCTTGCATTCTTAAGCGTGTTTTAGTGTCGCGTTTTCATGCCATATGTATGTATGTATGTATGTATGTATGTGTCATGTATTTTAGTTGAATCAAAATATTTCATTTTTCAATAGGTGTGGTAAACAAAAGTGACAGCAACTTTAATACACTAAATACAACAGCAAAAAAATACAAACAGAAACAAAAGCCAACCTCTTCAATAGTAATCATTCGTTATTTAATAAAGATGACTATTAGTATCTTATGCTAATAGTGGCTATTTGAAGTTTAACTTATGTCTATTATTTACATTACAATGGTTCTACAAATACACTTAATACTCCACCAAAATAAAGCTTTCAAAACAATGAATATTCCAACTCAAAAAGCCACTTAAAATTCAGATATATAACAAGCCAGGAAAACTAACCTCCCTCCCATCGTAGCTGCATACAACAGTGTTTGTAACACCTAAACGTTGTAGGCCAAGCCATTTTTATACCTAATAATAACTATTATCACATTTGCATTACACCAAGTCAAAATAAAGAAAAGTGCTTAACTAGATGAAGAACGGGTCACTTCGGATATCTGACTACCGCCGTCGTGCTCGTCTACTTAATCTACCAGACTACCGCTGTCGTCGACCGCCTACGTCTACCACCAACCTCAAGCGATAATTAGTAGGAAATCGAAGCAAACAAACGAAATGAACTACCGTATACCTTTTATTATGGAAAACAATGGACAAATGATCGTCAATGGTTGAGGTTCGAGCTGATGGTTTGAGATGAGAGTAACCATAGCTTTGCAAAAGTGTGAAATGTGTATAAGTGATGTAACACCCCAACCGATGGCGGAATCATCGAGGTGTCACGTAGTGACGATTGTTCAAAAGCACATGGTACTAAAATGTAAATATATTATTGAATAATTTTAATTGTCTTACATAGATGAAATGGGAAAAATACAAAAATCTGAACGAAACATGAAAATTGAAATAACTTATTAAAAACAAGCACTAAAATCCAATGCTATGGAAATAAGATCAAACTGCACCTGAAACATGTACAAAATAGGTTTTGTCAACATAAAAAAATGTTGGTGAGCATTCCTAGTTTTAATACATATAGTAAGTTGGAAAATGTTATACAATTCAAGTGCAAAGCTACAGTGCAATTATGTAAACTATGTAACATACAAATGAGCGAAATCAATCCTGTGACTGTATAATGTACTAAATGAACGGCGATGTACTTATCCAATAAATGGATAATAACTTAACAATGACCACGGATTCTCCGATGAAAAAGGGGGAGAATCAACCTAGGCGGGTTGTCAATCCAATAGTGCTATCCAATGTTAAGGTCGGCTTGTACAATGTTAATGATTTCACTAAGTACAAATGTATTCTACATGTAATGTCTAAGCATAAAGCACGTTTGTAAGAAAATGCACATAGTACTAGAATTGTATTGTAAAAATGTGAACTTGTATTTGTAATTTGTATAAGTGTACATGTAACACCCCAAAAATGAATAAAAGCAAAAAGGGGATAGGAAATACTCACATTCGCCAATTACAAGAGCTTATAATCAAAGCTTCAAATGTAGAAGTAATATACTCTAGAAGAAAGGTATGAGGGAAAGTTTAATCGAATTGAAACAATTGAATTAGAGGTGCAAAGTGTAATGGGTCATAGGTGGGTTTTTATACTAGTTTTGGATTCAATTAGCCATTAAAATTGGTCAACACCATAAAGTAAGGTTTTATGATGAATTGAATATTTGACTATGACTTTGACTGTTTGACTAAGACTTTGACTAGGACATTGACTGGGACTTTGACTGAGACTTTGACTGGGACTTTGACTGAGACTGTCTTAGCGGACCGCGACGGCTAAAAAAAATATTTTTTCTAATTTAATCAATTTTAAGTTATAGACTGGTTTCCTTCTGTTTCTAAGTTGTTTTAGGACCGAAAATTAAGGGCTTTGAGTATCAATGTCTGAAACATACGTGCTCGGGTGTAGATGTGAGTATAAAACGTGCATACTTTTACTTATAAAAATTATAAGTTTTATTAAATTGTGAATTTTGGTCCTATTAAAATACGAGGGTTAAAAATGAAAATTTTGAAATAGTTGAGGAACCAATTATGCACATTTATGAAAAGTGAAGGGTGCAGGTTGTCACAGTCTCCCCTACTTTAGAAAATTTCGTCCCGAAATTACTTTCAAGTGAAGGTTTCCATGAAACAAAAGACATTTGTAAAAATGCAAGTAGATTTTAAGAAATGCATCTGCCATGATTTGACAAAGTTTGAAGTAGTTGTTTAATACCCAAAATGCAAGTAGATTTTAAGAAATGCATCAACCATGATTTGACAAAGTTTGAAGTAGTTGTTTAATACCCAAAATAAGAGTTTGAAAATCCTTAAAGTTTGACCCAAGGTTAGAGAATTAAGAGTTTATAATGAGCAAGGTTTGGGAAAAGTATGTAACTGGTGAGGGCATAGGCACTGATGAAGCAGTCTCCCCTACTTTAGAAAGGTTATGATTAGAACTTTGTTAAGAGTACACAAGGTTGAGTTTTTTTGTGGGGTGGTCAATAAGGAAGGCTCCAACAAAACTAATTAAAGCTTATGTAAAATGTTCTTATTGAAAGGCTAGCTATTAATCAATGAGCTAATGAAGAGATAGTAATGGGTAGGTTCATGGTCAGACTCCTAGTCCACTCCCGCAGTATCGCTCGTGCTTATATATGGGGTGTACCGCAGCTAACCCACCACACTACTGATACTTTGGACTCGTACTGATTGTCTACCATTAGCCTAAGTAGAATCACACACCACCCCCATGTACCTGTAAATCCATGATTGCGTTCCGGACCGTAATCATCGATTTACCTTACACTAGGGTGCTATGCTTTTCTATAACACTAACATAAGTAATACAAGAAACAATGCGTGCAACCAAAATGTGTTAAGTAATAGATACTGCTCAAGTATAAGATGCGGTTAGAGGTTCTTCCCCTTTCAGGTTCACCTTTTAACCGTAATGAGATTAATGTGTAAGTATAAGACATGATTAGGGGTTCTTCACCTTTCGGGTTCACCCTTAACCGGTAAATTTTTGTTCACATCATTGGGCTCTAAACAACCATATTGATAAACTCTGAGGATTACACCGTTCCCCTTGGGTTAGAGGAATACTCTGAACCGAGTCGTACATGGGAACTGGCTTAAATCTCATACGAGCTATCAATTAGTATGTTCGTTGGTCATGATGATGAACAAAATAATGTAAAGTATAACAGGGTTTTGCTCACACAAAAAAAATATATGCATACCAAATATGCGTTCATGTAAGTATATAAGTATAGCATAAAATTTCGATTGAAAGAATAGCATAACGTAAATCGAGTAAATCACACAATTTGCACAAAATGAAAGTAAACGAGTTAAATTAATGCTCAAAACTAGTGTTGTAAGAATAACTACTAATAACTAGTGCGAGAATAGTTGCGAATAACGCGTGAAAATAACTACTAACAAAAGAATAATACAAAAATAATAAGATAATGTACGAACGTAACTATAAATAGAATGGTGTAAAAAAATAATGAAATTTACTGTAAATGAAAGTGCGCAGAACAGACGTATAGTCTACTAGTATGAGGATAACTTTTTTGAAAACCGAAGAATGTTTTAAGTTCAAAACAGGTTCACTTGAAAAGATTTCGTAGGTACATATTTTCATGTGTTTACGAGAAGTCGAGTTTGAAAAGTGTTATAAGGTATATTATTAGTTGCAAATTCCTCCCGAAAACATATATTGGATACGTTATATGAAAACATGCAGATTTACATTTGATTTGTAAAATATGCAATGCAAGTTTATAAAATGCAAGATGAAACCATTTCATGAAGTGTGTGTAAATCTAATGTGTTTCGAAAGACCAAGATTTAAAATGATGTGAAGGTTGCTAATGATCCCAGATGCCTTGACGAATTTTGGAAAATAAAATTTTCTGTATTTAAACGTTTCTTTAACTTATGGGTTGAAAAGTCGGAAACTTTTAATTGTTATGAAATGTTGAGAAAATCGAAGTGTTACCCGTTAAGACTGGGTAAACTTGAAACCTTTTAAATTTTCAAACTTTTACGAAATTTATACATTGAAAGATCATTTATTTGCAGGATCGTTAAGGCATCTCTTTGGGCTCATAGCGGGCTATTTGTTTCAAGGCACAAGGTGTATGAAAAGTGTGTTCTAATTTGGCGAATAGGCTTTGTGAAAAGACTTATAGAATAAGTTGTCAAATTAATCGTTTTAGAGAGTAGTGTACTAGTGTGTATCGTGTAGATAGGCATTTATATATGAGTTTAGTCTGACTAAGAAGTTCTAACTAATGGTAGTTGGCTATGGCTTAGGAGTCTGGGTGCAGCAATATTAGTATTAGGTATATGAGGATATACTGTGACTTCGATCAAGTAAGTTTGTAAACATGAATGTATAAAACATGTTGAAATAATAAGTTTGGAAAAACCATGTTCATTTTTAATTGTATGATGACGCAACATTCCTAAAATCAGGATGTGATCAAAGTTAAACACAGAGTTTAGAACTTAAGTCGTGAGTAAAAATGTTTTAACGCAAAACAAGTAATACCTTATAGTGTAAAAATCATGAGCATAAGTGAAATAGTGTAAGCTTTAATGCGATAATATATCGAACAAAAGTTCTAGTAATGATGATAAGGGATTCAAAAGCGAATGATCAATGAATAATGGCATATGAAACATCAAGTGATTAAATGGAATCTTCAAATGATAAACAAACATAAATATCAATGATATAAAACATTGGAATTGTTTATATAGGAAACTTTGACCAACTCAAGTATTTGAAATTTCCTATTGACTTGTGGGGGGCGTACTTTAGCCTATAAGTGAATGCTCATCCCAAGAGTTCCCAGGTAGGTATACGGGTCCCTCGTCTGATTGGGATTTATACGAAATACCAGACCTAGACAGAAAACTCAGGATACAGGCGCTCACCTTTCCAGATTGCACGTGCCCCATCAATAGTGAATTCCAAAACTTTAGCGAGATTAAAAACGAGATGCAAAAATAGATCCTTGAGATTTGGATTTCACTCCTAACTCAAAGATGTATTTCAAAATTGAAAACGATTATGGAATGAAACCAATCACTAAGTTAAGGATATCACTCCCAGCTTAGTGGTTAAGTTCCTTTTTGAAAGAAATACTCTTTGAGGTGTGGATGTCACTCCTATCTCAAAGATATATTCCTAAGATAAATAACATATAGAGAAGTGAAACTAATCATCAATGTATGGATGTCACTCCTAACTTGGTGATATCGTTTCGTTTGTGAAATACGAGTATCTTCTTCTCTAAAAACACCAAAAGAATAACGAGAAAGAATCATAGCAAAAATATCTTGAAAGAAAATAATAGGATAAAGAGAAATAAACACGAGAGCACTCATGAATGTAAGCTTAGTTATAGACTAGGCTAAAAGGCATTCTAATAACCTAATTCCCTATAACCATGGCTCTGATACCAATCTGTAACACCCCAACCGATGGCGGAATCATCGAGGTGTCACGTAGTGACGATTGTTCAAAAGCACATGGTACTAAAATGTAAATATATTATTGAATAATTTTAATTGTCTTACATAGATGAAATGGGAAAAAATACAAAAATCTGAACGAAACATGAAAATTGAAATAACTTATTAAAAACAAGCACTAAAATCCAATGCTATGGAAATAAGATCAAACTGCACCTGAAACATGTACAAAATAGGTTTTGTCAACATAAAAAAATGTTGGTGAGCATTCCTAGTTTTAATACATATAGTAAGTTGGAAAATGTTATACAATTCAAGTGCAAAGCTACAGTGCAATTATGTAAACTATGTAACATACAAATGAGCGAAATCAATCCTGTGACTGTATAATGTACTAAATGAACGGCGATGTACTTATCCAATAAATGGATAATAACTTAACAATGACCACGGATTCTCCGATGAAAAAGGGGGAGAATCAACCTAGGCGGGTTGTCAATCCAATAGCGCTATCCAATGTTAAGGTCGGCTTGTACAATGTTAATGATTTCACTAAGTACAAATGTATTCTACATGTAATGTCTAAGCACAAAGCACGTTTGTAAGAAAATGCACATAGTACTAGAATTGTATTGTAAAAATGTGAACTTGTATTTGTAATTTGTATAAGTGTATATGTAACACCCCAAAAATGAATAAAAGCAAAAAGGGGATAGGAAATACTCACATTCGCCAATTACAAGAGCTTATAATCAAAGCTTCAAATGTAGAAGTAATATACTCTAGAAGAAAGGTATGAGGGAAAGTTTAATCGAATTGAAACAATTGAATTAGAGGTGCAAAGTGTAATGGGTCATAGGTGGGTTTTTATACTAGTTTTGGATTCAATTAGCCATTAAATTGGTCAACACCATAAAGTAAGGTTTTATGATGAATTGAATATTTGACTATGACTTTGACTGTTTGACTAAGACTTTGACTAGGACATTGACTGGGACTTTGACTGAGGCTTTGACTTTGACTGGGACTTTGACTGAGACTGTCTTAGCGGACCGCGACGGCTAAAAAAAATATTTTTTCTAATTTAATCAATTTTAAGTTATAGACTGGTTTCCTTCTGTTTCTAAGTTGTTTTAGGACCGAAAATTAAGGGCTTTGAGTATCAATGTCTGAAACATACGTGCTCGGGTGTAGATGTGAGTATAAAACGTGCATACTTTTACTTATAAAAATTATAAGTTTTATTAAATTGTGAATTTTGGTCCTATTAAAATACGAGGGTTAAAAATGAAAATTTTGAAATAGTTGAGGAACCAATTATGCACATTTATGAAAAGTGAAGGGTGCAGGTTGTCACAAGTGAGCCACATAATATTTGGGGAAAAGTCATTAGGTTTGGGGGGAAATGGTATTTGGGTTTTGGGGGGGGGGGGGATATTAATTGGGTGAAAATACTTAGCGGGGTGTTGGGTTGAACTTTTGAATATTTTATTAGGATAGCAAAAGACGGAATTTCCTTTTAAAGACGGTGTTTGAACTATTAGACGGGGTTTAGATTCAAAAGACGGGGGTTGAGTTGAATTTTTTGAATATTTTATTATGATAGCAAAAGACAAGGTTTCCTTTAAAGACAGTGTTTGAACTATTAGACAGGGTTTCGATTCTAAAGATGGGGTTATGTTGATTTTTTTTTTGAATATTTTATTACTTTGGCTTAACGGTGTCAAGAAAATTGCTACTATAATGAATAAAAGTCGGGGTTCACACCAAAAACCCCGTCTTTATTTTTTTTTTTTGACCCCGTCTTTTGCTCGGATTTGTAGTAGTGGGAGACTGTGTGATGGGGTTTATACGTTCTTTCCCTAAGGGGACTTTATGTGGGAGGGACGGGATGTGTGCCCAACACTTGTTGGACACTTTTAGAGGCGAGGGGTTGGTGGCTTACACGGGTCTTCTTTCAACTATTACTGAAGTCGTTAACTTATGGCTAAGGGGTTATGTCCCAAGGTGCTCGCTAAGTTTATTTCTTCGGCCCCCTTACTCCCTTATTAAAACTGGATAACGGAATTCGACCCATTGCTGTGGGGGGGGGGGGGGGGCATTTGGCGCAAGTTGGTCTCTACAGTGGCCATGAAGAAGGTCAGGAAGGATATGGCTCGTTACTTGGAGGACTTTCAATTCGGGGTGGGGACTCCTAATGGGGCAGAGGCGGTGTTCCACAGCGCGAAGAGGTTTCTTAACTCCTATCATGCGGACGGTTCTTTAGCTATGCTCAAAGTGGATTTTACAAATTCCTTCAACATCATTGACTACATGACTGTTCTTTGAGAGGTTCATCAGCATTGCCCGTCCATTTACCTATGGGTCCAGTTCCTTTATGCCCAGTTAGCTAGGTTGTACGTTGGTGATGACTGTATAGGGGCTACCACTGGAGTTCAACACGAGGACCCTTTAGGCCCCCTTCTGTTCACACTTGCATTACACCCCATGGTTCTCTGGGTACAAGAAAATTGCCACCTCCCTTTTCATGCGTGGTACTTGGAAGATGGGACGATTATTGGAAGGGCCACCGAGGTTGCTAAAGTGTTGGACATTATTAGTTCAGATGGGCCATCATTAGGTCTTCAGCTTAACATTAAAAAAACTGAGGTTTTTGGGCCGTCTTGTAATGGGATGAAAGTTAGGGATGGCCTTTTCCCTAGGGGGATTGGTATACCAGAAAAGGGGTGAAGCTCCTTCGAGGGGCCTTTAACCGGGATTCTTCGTTTATCCACAAATTGGCAAGGCAGAGAGCCTCGTACACGATTGATTTTATGAAACTCTTGCCCTCCCTCTGGGATCCCCAGAGTGAAATCCTCTTTCTTAGGTCCTGTATGGGGGTTGCCAAGTTGCTTTTTGGTTTATAGACGTGCCAACCCCTATGATGGACGACGCGATTTCATGTTTTGACAAGGGCCTTCAGGGAGCCATTGAAGACATAGTGGTACGCGTGGGGGGGTGCGTCTTTAGCGACTTACAATGTTGTCTGGCATCCTTGCTGATACGCTTAGAAGGATTGGGGCTTCTCTCTGCGAGGGAAGTTGGGGCTTATGCTTTTGTGGCCTCGAGAGCTCAATCTTGGAAACTTCAGGATCACATTTTACGGAACAGCGGGGTTGCCGGCATGGACTCGGATTACATTCAGGCCCTCGATAGACTAAGTGACTCTCTCCTAGGTTTTGATATTGGCAGTTTTTTTGATAAGGACACCGCCCCCCAAAGCCTCAAAAAAACTTTGGCGAATGCTCTTTTTGGCAAACTCGCTCAGAGCCTGGGTGAAAGTCTTTGGTCTGTCCCCACGTCAGAAGACGGTTGTTAAATGCTTGCAAAGGGCTGCATGCCCAAGATTTTCTGACTGTTATCCCGATTGACGGTTTGGGCCAAAGCATGCCGGCGGTTGAGTACATGACCATTCTTAAATTCCGGTTGATGGTCCCTATCTACCTTGAAGACGAAGTCTGCCCGATCTTCCGTAAGGCCTGCTTGCATAAGTACGGGGAGCATGCAGTTCACTGCAAGGATATGTTTGGGTTTAAGTACCAACATGACTGGGTTTGGGACGTTTTTTTTGGGAAATTTTAAGACGAGCAGGGATATCAGCCAAGAATGAGGCTCCTGTGAACTTTGTGTCGGACCCCACGGAAGGGAGATCCACCTTGCGACCAACAGATTTGCTTGTCTTTGGGTGGGCGGGGGAAAACACGCTTGTGTTGACTTAACAGGAGTATCCCCTCTAACTGGTTTGAGAGACAATGAGTTTGTAGCAGGGCATGTGGTTCGAAGGACAGAGACGAAGAAAGTGGAAAGCATGCTGAAGCCTGTGAAGATAACCAACACGCCTTTGTCCCCCAGGCTTTTGATACCTTAAGGGCTCTGGTATCGGAAGCTATCCAATTTTTAACCAGGGTCCAACGGCTTATACATAGTAATATTGTCTCGACTCCGGCGTGGCAAGGGTTTGTTTTCAGTAGACTTGGGTTCGCCATACAGAGTGGGGTGGCTGCGCAACTTGTTACCCGTCTGCCTGCTATTTTAATGTAATTTTCGTTTTTATGAATAGAAATGATATAAAAATAATGTTTTAAATAAAAAATGAAGAAGACTATATATGTTACTCAATAGTTGTTATGTAAATGCAAAGAATTAGGAATTCCTGTCATTTGTATGTAAATAAACCATCTCCTAGTGACTTAAAGAGTATTCACATTTAGCTCCTCTATAATTGTGTGAGTGTGATCTCTATATTATATAGAGTGGGTATAAATAATTAGGAGTAAAGGAGAGAGAAAATATTTAGAGGAGATACTGTTCACCAGTAAATTTGGTGGAGACACTATTCATCCTCCATGAATATATGTGTAATATTTTTAAAAGTGATTGTGAGTATAAGAGAGAAAAAGTAATGATAAAAGTATAGAATATGTATTACTAAATAGAAAATGAGAGAGAAAGGTAATAATTTTTAGTATAATTATAGAGATTGAGATGAAGCAACTACTGTGAATGCTCTAAGAAGTTAGCATGTAACACAAATTAGCTACAATATATGTATGAGAAATAGGTAAACTATCTTCCAGATAAATAAAAAATAAAACACAAAGTTTGCACAGAGTTAATTGTTCTACAATTCCCTTACCTAATTTCTTTGACATGGGCCATGTGATGGTGCCGACATATCGAGTCTTGCATCTCTCGTTTAAGTTATTGATTAATTGCATACAACTAGGGGAAGGATAGAATAGGTCCGGGATGTCCCCTCTGTTTTTTCTCAGTAGTGCAAATTTACTAGTATTTTGTTTGAAAATTTAATATATTGAGTCCGGCCTCTCCTAATTAATTTAAGGGTCTCGTGACTTTTGCCTCCCGGAAATTTTGTTCAAGCTTCGCCACTGTGTACAACTAAGATGTTATTCTGTTTAAATAGCTAAACCCTCCCAATTCGGTCATCGGTATGGCTTTAGGGATGATTTTTTTTTTTAATATTTCGGGTGGCCGGCTTATAAATGTTAAAAACCTACCGGCATTGCGGAGCACAAGCTCAAATGCCCTGTCATTGTAAGGTATGCATTTGTCAAAACACATGCTGTTTCTTGTCTTCTTGACATTATGGTCCATTGTCCCACTAGCATATAGTATTGTTGTTTGTTTTATTGCACAATTCTTATTCCTAAAGGTTATGTTGGGTAGCTAGATACTGCAGGAACATCAATAAACATATGATGTTCACCCTAAGGGCCGTTGTACACTATACCGCACATCAAAGATCATGTCTCCAACTTTTATTGGTATATATATGAACTTAATTCTACAGTGGTAAATAGATCTTATAACTTGATTGTAATTTAGAGAATTTCAAACTCGTTACTAACGGCTTGACTCACAATGAAGAAAGAAATCTTTAATACGAATTAAGAACTTTTAATTAAAAAACCAATAAGAATTACAAGTGAGCGGTAAGTATATGGGTATCAATTGATGTCACCTTTCATGTGCATTTTTTAATTATTCTACTTACTCAAATGAAAAAAAGAGTATATTAGATCATATAATATCAATCAAACTTGATATATTCTAGTACAATTCAGCTAATACTATTCCACTATTTTAGGATTTGGAAAGATATCTAAATCTCTTGGAACTGTTTCATGTTCAATTATTGTGATGTTCGGTGTATTTATGTCAATAATTGATGTCACCTTTCGTGGGCATTTTTGAATTATTCTACTTACTCAACGAAGAAATGTATCTATATCTATACTACTATATAATGTATTTTGGATGGGTAAGATAGTCATTTTATATTCATCTATATGGGTAAAATTGTAATTTTATTTACTTAGCATGACAAATTTAATACAACACATTTAATCATAAATAATTCATTACAATTAACTAATTAGGTGGTGAATGAGAGTTATTTCTTCATAACAGATACCAATTAGATTCTTAAAAGTCATGAGCGAACGAAAGGGTTTTCACCGGAAACCTATTCCGGCTAATATTCAGGTAAGGTTAACGAAGTTTTACGTATCAAATCTTCCCGAGCGATGTAGTGGAGCGGATCTAGCCAAGGTGAATAGAGGAATGGGAGATATATTTGATATTTTCATCGCTCGGAAAAGAGACAAGGAGGGGAACAGGTTTGGATTCTTTTCTATGATTGATGTTAAGGATAGGGTGGAGATGGAAAGGAATGTATCTGCTATCAGGATGGGGGAGTACAAACTGAAGTGCAACGTAGCAAGGTTCGTGCTTGAAGAAGGAGAGATTAAGCAGCCAAAAGTTTTTATGGAGAAACAATATACAAGGGTGAATGAAGCGGAAGGATTCAAAGGTGAGAGGGCAAAGAAGGAGAGTTTTCAGGCTAATCTGTCTTACAAAGAAGTTTTCTCAGGGGTTTCGCTTGGTAAGCTTGTTTCTGTGGATGACGATTTAGTGGCGTTTCAAAATTTGCATGGGAGGGGAATTTTAGTTCGTCTTAGTTCTTTTGCTGTTCTACAAAGTATCAAAAGAACTCTATTGGAGATGAAGTTACAAGAAGGGACGGTTCGGTGTTTGGGTGGTCTTCAGATTCTAATTATTTTTAAATCCAAAGATCATGCTGTTATGGCTTTGAATGAGATAGTAGGAAGGAAAGATTTGTTCTTGGAGCCGGAGATATGGGAAGGACAACATAATACGTTTGAAAGAATTGCTTGGCTAAGAGTGTATGGCATTCCGATGTGTGTTACTGATAATAAGGTAGTGAATGACATTGGTAACCTGTTCGGTGAGGTTGTCAAACCTGCTAGGGTGGAACGCGATGGATTGGATGCTTCGTTTCAATTCGTTGGCGTTCTAGTTAAAAATGGTAAGTATATTCATGAGGAGGCGTTTCTAAAATGGCGAGGCAAGACGATTAGAGTTTGGGTGATGGAGGATACCAATGATTGGTTGGAAGACTTCGTTCTAGAGACTATGCCGGATGGTGATATTGGTGAGGTAGATACGAATGGTGTCGATGGTAACGCCGGTAATCCTGGATCGGAATCAACGCTGATGGAATCACTGGCGAAGGAGTGTAACGGAAAGGAGTTTGCTTCGGAAGAAGTTAATGCGGAAGTTAATGCACGTAATAATGATATTAATTCCGAAATTGATGCGGAAGTTTCTAAAGGTGGATTTGGTAAGTCAAAATTGCCTTCCTTTGGGAATAAGTCGGTTGATAATGATGGGGCCATAAAAAAACAAACGAAAAAAGAATGTCAGATTTAAGGACTTGGGCCGGTCCAGTCCAGGGGATTATGGAACGAGCGGCCCATCAAGGAGCCCAAGGTAGTTGAGGACGATCCATTCAATCTTGAGCCTACTATTCTGGGTATTGATGTAAATGTGGTGAAAGATCGTGGGCCGAAGTCCATACCTGTTGCTAATTCATTTGAAGCATTGATAGATATGGATTAGGTTGAAAGTTGCGTGGAAATAGACACAGAGGTGGGTGGGGTAAACGATGGCTCTCAAAAGGATAAAGGTGAGTCAGTGGAAGGAAATCAATTTGATGGCGCGGTGGATACTTCCTTCGAAGACGAGTTGACTTATACTAAGAGTTTGGGGAGTAAATTGGGGGCACAATTGGAGGGATTTGATGACTTGGTGGAACTAACAGTTCAAGGAGCAAGGGTACAATCAGGTAAACCATGAACTGTTTGTCTATTAATATACGTGGGATTGGGAAGATGGGTAAAGGGGATTGGGTTAAAACGTTGATTCGTAAACACGATGTGCATTTTTTGGCGATTCAAGAGACTTTGATTAGTAGTTGTAACGGGCATGATTTTGACAAGTTGTGGAATGGGCGTAGCTGTGATTATGATATGGTTTTGTCGAGCGGTAGATCGGGAGGTTTAGTGAGCATGTGGGATAATACGAAGTTTCGGAAATCTAGAACAGTGACTGATAAGAATTTTATTCTCACTACGGGGCTTTTGGTCGAAAATAGGTCGGTTATCAATTTAGTTAATGTGTATGCTCCCCAAATGGCTATCGAGAAAAGATTGTTATGGTCGCGTCTCTTAGATTTGATTCAATCTGGTGAAGGGATGTGGGTTTTTATAGGGGATTTCAATGTAGTTAGATGGGTTGAGGAACATAAAAATTCTAAGTTCAATAAAGGTATGGCAAATGATTTTAATTCTTTTATTGAGGAAGCGAGTTTACATGAGTATATAATGTGGGGGGACAGATTTACTTTCTTGGCTGGTTCAGGGAATGAGATTAAAATGATTAAAATTGATCGAGTTCTGGTCCGTCAGGAGTTTTTTAGTAGATGGTCTGGTGCAACTCTAAGGACCTTGTCACGTGATTATTCTGACCATTGCCCTTTGTTGATGACAGTGTCGAATTCTAATTTTGGGGCTAAGCCCTTTAGGTGGTTTAATTCATGGTTGGATAAGGATGGTTGCGAGTAGGTGGTAGGCTTTGGATAGTTGCAATTATACGGGGAACCCGGATGTTATCATTCAAAAGAAGTTGGGTGCGGTTAGAAATGCCCTTCGTAATTGGTGGAAAGTCACGCGTAAAACAGAGGAGGATCAGTTTATGTTGATCAAAGATGAGTTGGCGGGTCTTGAGAAGATGGAAAGTGCGGATTTAGAGGAAGAGGAAATTTGGGTTTGGGAAGAAAATAAAAAGAATTGGAGAAACTGTTTTACTTCAAGAATCGGGATTTACAGCAGAAATCTAGAGTTAATTGGGCGGTGAACGGAGACGAGAATTCCAGTTTTTTTCATCAGTGTATTAAAGGAAGGAGGGCGACGAATGCTATTCGGGTTTAATGATGGATGGGGTTGAGTGTCAAAACCTCCTATTGTTAAAAGGGAGGTATTGCGATACTACATAAATCTTTTTAAAAGGAGTTTAACTCTAGACCTGGTTTACTTTGGGATAATTTGAAACAGGTTCCGGAGAACGCTATTGCAGGCCTGATTGCTCCTTTCTCTAGAGAAGAAGTGAAGAATGCTGCTTTTGATTGTGGAGCCGATAAAGCTCCAGGACCCGATAGGTTCAATTTCAGCTTTATTATGCATTTCTGGAAGTATTTGGAGGATGATTTTATGAAGATGTTTGAAGGTTTTTTTCACACGGGATCGATTTGTGAAGAGTGCAGTACCTCGTTTATTACATTAATTGCTAAGACTAAAGCTCCGGTCGGGTTAAGAGATTACAGACCTATTAACCTGATTGGGGTCATTAGTAAGCTGATTTCGAAAGTGTTGGCGGCTAGAATGAAGGAGGTTATTGGGAAGGTTATTTCGATGTCTCAGTCCGCTTTCATTAAAGATAGGCACATTCTTGATGGGCCGCTTATTCTTAATGAAATTATGGGGTGGGTTAAAAGGAATAAAAAATAAGCTTTCTTTTTGAAAATCGATTTTGAAATGGCGTACGACAACGTGTGTTGGGAATTTCTTTTGTCGATTTTATCTCAGATGGGGTTTCCTCAGAAATGGTGTTCTTGGGTTAAAGGGGTTATTGGCTCTGCTCGCTCGGCAGTTTTAGTGAATGGATCTCCAACCTTTGAGTTCCAATGTCAAAAGGGCCTAAGGCAAGGAGATCCATTTTCTCCATTCCTTTTCCTAATTGTTATGGAGGCCTTGGATAATATGCTTTTTTAAAGCGGTTGGGTTAGGTTTATTGGAAGAGGTGAATTTAGCGGATGGAGGTATTGTGGTGTCCCACATGTTGTACGCCGATGATCCTTTGATTCTTGGTAATTTGAGTAAGGAGAATTTAGAGAACACGAGTCGGTTGCTCCGTATTTTCTATTTATGCTCAGGGTTGAAGATTAATTTTAACAAGTTAGTAATTTATGGGTTGGGTGTGGATGTAACGGAAGTGGATAGGGTGTCTCATTTGTTGGGTTGTAAAGTTGGAGAGATGCCATTTACGTATCTTGGCATTAAGGTAGGGGCTAATATGAATAGAGTTTCTAACTGGGATTCGGTTGTGGATTCGATTCGGAGCAGATTGAATAGTTGGAAGGCTAGATTGTTGTCTATGGGAGGTCGACTTACGCTCCTCAAATCAGTGTTATCTTCAATTCCGGTTTATTATTTATCTTTGTTTAAAGCCCCGTGTTCGGTTGTTTATGCGATTGAAAAAATCATGAGGAAGTTTTTGTGGTCCGGGTGTAAGGAGAATAGAGGGATTTATTGGGTGGCTTGGGAGGTAGTTACTCGGCCTAAAAAAGATGGAGGTTTGGGTGTGGCTAATATTGTAGATGTTAATACGGCCTTGCTTGCCAAATGGGCGTTTAGATTTAAGTCAGACAAAGATAGTTTATGGCGAGGGGTGATAGAAGGTATTCATGGGGGTAAGGATCGGTGGTCGTTTTTGCCTAGAAAAAATAGATATACGGGATGTTGGAAAACTATTGTTAGATTGTTGGAAGGTTTGGTTGTAGACGGGATGTACTTCAAATTTGTATTAAAGGTAAAGTTGGGAAAGGGGATAATAATAGATTTTGGAAAGATGTTTGGTATGGAGAAACTCCTCTCATGGTTAGATGGCCGTCTATTTTTGCCCAAGAAGTTCATAAAAATGCTATGGTGGATCAAAGGATTAAGTTGGTTGGGGATAAATTGATGTTAGCTGACAATTGGAATTTTGATGCCTTCACTGTTGAGATGATTTCTGAACAACAAGATGTGCAAGATATGTTGGGTAAAGTTCAGCTGTCTAGTCTTAAAGACAATTGGTATTGGACACAAGACTCAAAAGGGGTGTTCACGGTAGCTGCGGTGAAACGTTGGTTGCGGAAGAAGTGATATGAGGCCCCGGTTCAACTCATGAAGTGGGAATCCTGGCTCCCGTTAAAGATTAATATATTTATTTGGCGTTTGGAATTAGACCGACTTCCGACCCGTGAGGCATTGATTAATAGAAAATTGAACATTTTGGACTTGTCTTGTCCGTTTTGTGAAACAGTTCAGGAAAGTTGCAGACATCTTATTGTGAATTGCGGTTTTTCATTTGGGGTGTGGAGAAAATTTGGAGTTGGTGCAGAATTTTCGGTTTGGGTGTGGAATCGGTTCAAGATCTCCTGCGGGTGGATTATGTTTACAATAAGTCCAAGTGGGTGAAAAATGTTTTAAGGAGTATTACCATGACGACTTGTTGGTTGATTTGGCATGAACGTAACAAGAAGATCTTCCAAAATTCTATACCCCGAGTGGTGGAGATTGTTGCGAAAGTTAAGGCTTTATGTTTCTTTTGGCTTAAACATCGGTTTAGATTTAAGGATATTGTTTGGGATGATTGGGTTAAATACCCGTTGTATATGTTGTAATTATGGGGCGTTCCTTGTTTTATAGGTTCGTCTGTTTTTAATGAAGTTTACTTTTCAAAAAAAAAAAAAAAAAATTAGGTGGTGAATGACAAATTGTCCATACCGTAAGGATCTTTATGTAAAGTTATATTCAATCATGTTAAGTGCTCAATCTTCTTCTAGGTCTCGTTAACTGACTATGAGCTTTCAAACTTGAGTAACCCGATCGACGCGATAGGATCACTCATTTTGCTACGTTATAAATCGTTTGCCTTGTCTCTTGGTAGACCTCTCTGCTTCCACGTCTATCTTCGCTGCCATCCCTGATGACTTACTATTACTCGTGATAGCGAAAAATGTAGCAGAGGTCGTCATAAGAAGCGAGACTAAAGAGCCACCAAGGGCTTTAATTTAAGAAATTTCAAACGGCTTTGTTTTCGGTTTGTTTCTTCGATCTCGAAGATGGCCATTTCTGTTCAAACTCATTTTCATCATAACCTGGCCTTTCTGTTTGCTAACTGTAAGTGGTTATATATGTTCATCAACATTTAATAATTTTTCATTCGGTATTTTATTTATTATTTATATTTAGTATTCTTATGGTCGTTAACGCTCGTATGATGTTTTATTATGGATCTTTGTTCTTTGCTATAGTCGATCTTCTCATATGTTTATGAATTTGCAAATTAGAGATTGTTGAATTACTCAACAAATGAGATACAAGGATCTTGAGCTATGAATATTACAAATTATTTTAGTGGTAAATATATATAGTTAAGAGAACATAACCATGGTTAGAGCATTCACAGTAGAGGCTCTATAATCGTGTGAGGGGGGGCTTTATATTATATAGAGTGTGTATAAGTGGTTGTGAGTAGAGGAGAGAGAAAATATATAGAGGAGACAGTGTTCATCAGTAAATTTGGAGGAGACACTGTCCACCGTTCATAATTTTTTAATATTTTAAAAAATGGTTGTGAGTAGAGGAAAGAAAAGGTAATGATAAAAGTATAAATAAGTATTATTAAATAGAAAATGAGAGAGAAATATAGTGATTTTTAGTGTAATTATAGAGATGGAGATGAAGTGTTTATTGTGAATGCTCTTAGGACAACATACACTATTTAATACAATAGACAGGTTAGTTAATGGTTCAATGTGATTCGGGTTAATTAAATGTGTCACTTTCATATTGTGGATTGAGAGTTTGAGACAAATTATTATCTTGCCCAACTACAATGCATTATATAGTATTATTGTCGTATAAATATAGATTAGATGCATATAAAATGACTATCTTGTCCAACTCAAATGCATTATATATTAAGTACACACACATAAAAAAAACATACCATATTTTGCTAACAAATATAACATCAATACTTTGCAACACCCAACCCTCCAATAATCTCAGTCCTTTGCCCAAGCCAGAGCAAACTCATACCCCAATTTTCACACGAGCCCCTAATAACAACACACAACTACCTACTAAGACCGATTGGTTGGATGAGGAATGATGGATAACCAATATGGATGATATAATAGAGATGTGCAAGCAGTACGACACAACCTAACGTTCACTGTCACTAGCCCAAGTGCCATTCTTCATGTTGGTGACTTCATTTAGAGTATTTAACAACTTTTTTTACCGAAGTCTGAATTTTTTTCTGCTTCAACTTTTTAATGCTTTCTTGCATCACTATATATTTTTACACTCGCTTTCAATATCAGATGTCTTACTTAATATATATTGTGTTCAGAAGTATTTCTTTTAGTCATTATTCTTTACTTATTTAATGTCTTACAATACTACAATGTCTACACCTATGTCATACTAAAATTGTACACCATCCGATCATGCATTACACATTATCAATATGTTAATATAATGTGCAACACCAACAACGTGATTGACAAAACGCAACCACCAAATACAATGCAACCCCGCCGCAACGCGCGGGTTCCTGCTAGTAATGTAAAAAGACCCTTGACATGAAAAGGATACAAAAGATTTTAGTTTTTTATCTAAATAAATCATAAATCAATGGATGAGATTAAAAGGGAAAGAATATACGTTGAGTTTCTAAAGAATAAAGGCAAAATACGTATAACCCATAATTGTTGAGTTCCACCCCATTTTTAAACGTCAATAACTTTTTCATACAACATTTTTTTTTTAAAAATACACCATAAAAACAAGGTTTTTTATATCCTCTTTCATTTGCATACTCTATTGCTATACTTTTTTTAAAATAATTTTTTTTGATGGGTTGATAATTTGCGTGTTATCATGATACAACTTGTGTTTTTTTGTCAGATAACTACCATCTTTTTATCAGGTATAACTTGCGTTTTATCATATATAACTTGCGTTTTTTTGTCAGGTATAACTTGCATCTTTTTTATCATGTATAACTTGCGTTTTATCAGATATAATTTGCGTTTATCGAATCCGGGCCTTTGAGTTGTTAAATGAAGATAGAAACCAATTGGTCTAAGTGACCAGTCGGATGATTATCTGACTGGGAAAATTATAAACTAATTCGATTAATACCCAACCCAAACCTGTCCCAATAATCACATAAATAACCCACCATAACAACAGTCGATCCAAGATTTGTCTTAGTGGTTTTAAAACCTAAACCTAATCCACTAATATGGAGGAAATAATTGGATTATAACACACCAGTAGTGAGGAAAAGGTGAAAAACAGAGCACAGGCAAACAGGTTCGATTCCGGGTATCCAAACGCGATGAGCAGAAGGATTCGTTTGTGGGTTTCAATGGAATATGGAGCAGGAGGGTATGAGGGATCCTCAATAAAATGCAAGCTATCAACCCAACGATTTTTTTTTTTTAAACTATGGCAATAGAGTATGTAAATGAAAGAGGATAAAAAGCTTGTTTTTTATTACGTATTTTTTTGAAATAAAAAATAATGTCGTATAAAAAGTTATTCACATTTTAAAAATGGGGTTGAAACTTGAAAAAAGTCAACAATTATGATGATGAACAATAATACTCTTTTGGCTAGTGACATGTGTCAGTTTCTTATTCCTTCTTACCTAACCTTATTTTTACATTATCTTCTCCCTTACCAAAAACCCAAAAAAAAAAAAATAATAATAATAAATAAATAAATAAAAGGGGGATAAAAAGTAAAACGTAAATCTTTGAGATTGTCAATCAGATATCTTTTAATTTTGTTTTAAGAATCTAAAAAAATAAAAAAAAGATTTGGATATGAAAAACATAGAAAAAACTACTCGTAGATCTTACCAAGTCTGTAACTGACATACTTAGAAACGTTGAAATATTCATGATCAGCCGGACTAAATTTTTTTTTTCTTCAGTTGGTTTGTTTAATCGATCGAAACTACAGTAAAATTAGAGAAATAAGAATTAAACCGTTATTCTTTTGTATGTTTGATAAATTATTAGACACACGTTAAAGAAACAAAAGTAACATGGGAATCCTTCTAAAACATTTATACTAAAGATGAACAACACATGCGACTTAAGGGCACATGGGATGAGGGAAGTAAGGTCTAACTTTATCAAGTAAATTAAAGCTTTGGGTGAAGGCATGTTTTACGTATTAAGGAATTTATTATTTCTATTGTACATACATATAATCATACATTAACTATGGGGTGAGGTATATAAATAAATTTATCCTTTGGGTGAGGTATAGATAAGTGTTTTTATTAAATCCTTAAACTATTTCTATTTTACATACATTATTTTGGCCTTTTCAACTTATAAAGATCATAGTTAATACGCCTGTTACCTACGTGCTGCGTATAATCATACATTTAATGGAGGGAGTGGCATACTGTATGTCCCATCACGTCCTAAGATGATGTGGTATATCACATGTAATATCATACATGATGATATTCTCTATGGCTTTAGTGTATTTTTATATACTATTGATTAGATTAATTTGTATTTTAATATAAACAAATAAATATCATGTTGAAACTTAGAAAGTATACCTTATACATAAATTGAGTACCAAATTATCAAAGCAACCGTGACTATATATATCTTGCGATTGAATTTGGGTTTTAATTATTTTGATTATGTATAAAAAAACTTATGGGTTTAGATGTGGAATATACCTATACCCAATTAACCTTACCAATTTATGGTTACGTTGCAATTGACTTTTATCTAGTAAAAAATAAACTGTGTGGTGTTGGGACAATGGGACCACTAGCACAACTTGCAATTAGAATATGGATTGATACAAGTTATTATATATTTAATTTTATGACTAATTTCCTTTTAGTATCTGCATAACTTTATTGTATTTGGAAGAAATGATACTAAAAGATTTGGTTTTATGAACTTCATGCGAGTTTGGTAAACATATATACATTTGTTTAACTACGTCACGCCTTTATGTTTTTTTATAAATTCAACAACACTTTATTACTTATTTTATTTTATTTATTGTTATTATTATTAATTTTCTATTAATACTATTTTTTTTTGAGCCGGGGGTCTCTCTGGAAGCAGTCTCTTTATCCGTAAGGATAAGGGTAAGGTTTGCCTACATCTCACTATCCCCAGACCCCACTCTTAGCTTTGCTAAGTGTGAGATTTACTGGGTAAGGTTGTTGTTGTAGTGGGCGCTTTTGCCTCTCGTTATGGAGCGTTTTCAACCTTCATAGCGCCCGGAACACCGCCCCCGCCGACGCTATGGAAGCGTTATGAGGCAAAGGGTTATGTACATAACGAGTGTTATGCACGAGAATCAAGAGCTTGTGACCGTTGCTTTTGAACGTTGAAAGAGATGGATTGTGACCGTTGCTTTTGAACGGTTGTTTATAAAAAAAATGTAAATCAATTATATAACATTTAAACACTTCACACAAACATATTTACACACACATTCAAACACAAACATTCAAATCCAAATATTCAAACACATACCATTCAACACACAAGATGAATCCTTTCGGTCGAGGTTTCGGTTCTCAATCGTCTGGCGAGCCTAACCAACCCATGGGATGGGTCATCCCAAGTCTTTCGGTCTTCTCAAATGTTCGGGTCATCACAAGCTTGGCAAGATCCAATCTAGGTTCCGGAGACCCAAGAGCCGGAGCCGGAGCCCGAGTGACCAACCGGGCGAAAAAGACGATCCCATAAAAAGAAAGAAACCGAACCTCGCGCAAAAAAAATGTACAACCATGGGACGACGAGGAGTTGTACGTGTTAGCCCGAGCGTGGGCTGACGTTTCGGAGGATCCTATTGTAGCGAACTATCAAAAGAAAGGTGAGTTTTGGAAAAGAATCCGAACAATATTTTTTGTTCTCGTTGGTAGGGGAGAAGACCACCGGCCTGCGGATTCAATATCGGGCAAGTGGAGCGATATTAACAGCAAATGCACCAACTTTCAAGCAATTTATCAATGCTGCCGGTACGGTTGGAAATCCGGTCAAAGCGACGGGCATAATTTGGAGGCGGCTTTGGAAGAATATAAAGCCACGTATGGGAATTTTCAATACCTGAGGCTTTGGCAGCTTCTACAAGATTGCTCCAATTGTTCTAACGTCCGTCCGACGGTTGGAACTTCTTCATCTAGGGCCAGAAATATGAGGCCTTCAAAGAAGTCCAAGACCTCTGAGTCAACTGATCCTGAAACGCCAACGTCTGACGCGCGATACATCGACCTAAACACCGAAGAAAATGAGTTTTTTTTCCATGGGAGGTGTTGAAACAACAAGAATAAGGCATGGAGATGGTATGGATATCTCTTCGGGTTGGACCTAGCACCTTCCGAGCATGTACCTGCACCACGAACAACTCGTTAGAAAGGGTCCAGAGACCGGGGTCTCTGGACCACACTCCGACGCTCAACATTAGTGATTTATCCCAAGAAATGTACATAAAAGTAAAGATAAAGGAGTAAATGAGGGATACGAAGTATGAGAGGAGGTGGTGGTTGAAACCCGGCGGTTAGCTAGCAGCCGAGGCGATTTCGGGCTGCTTAACTCGATGGCTGAAAGTTGGTTATTAGAACCATGGATATGTAGACTGCAGATATGGCAGCTCCAGGGCTCCGACAGGGGAGCTCGTGAGTTCAACAGGGGATCTTAACAGCTTCATTGTGTATAACTATGGAGAGTTCATGAGCTGCTGATGTGATACTTTAGCAGCTCGTAGGCTCCTCTATGGGAGCTAGGCAGATTAGTTAGTGAGAGAATGTTTCTAGAGAGAGAGAGAAAGTGAGTGAGATGTCTTGAGTAGAGACTAAGACAAATGGGATGGCCTTGAGTGAAGGTGTAACCCCTCTATTTATAGAGGGTGAAACCCCAAACCATAATGGGCTTTGTAGTAATGGGCTGGGCTGGCCCATAAGTGTTGGACCCACCTTTATTATTGACCTCCTGTAAGGCAGATCCTGTGCTAGGGAGCTGAGGAGCCGATGCAGGTAGCTTCTCTACACTAGCTTCTGGCTTTTCGGCTTCCTGACCCGAGCCTGATAGCTTCTTAAATATGTTTAGACGTGGGGGTTTGGGTACCCATGTCATCAGGAGGATGGGCGGAAGAGTTACCCTGTCCGCCCGGTCGAAAGGTTGCTCGAGCTGCCCGGTCGGAGTGTTCGTTAGGGGTGAACGAGTTAAGTCAGGCGTTTTTTGAGATGAACCAACGCCTACAAGACATACGCGACACCGGGGCTCAACGTATCCAAGAAAACCGAGGTGTTCGAGCTTATGAGGGATCGACAATTTGAACGCGAATTTGAGTTTTACACGAAGTCGCACGACCACCTAACCGGCAAAACGTTGAAACTGTGTTTGAAACGCAAGGCCCAAATCGAGAATAAATATAATCTATGAGTATTTGTAATTTTTATTTTAGTATTTGTAACTTTTTTTTAGTATTTCTATTTTTATAGTCACAAGCATTCATGTCCATGGTATCTACACCAATACACATCAATGCTCGTGCTTATGTAATCGTCACAAACACATATATACACCATATATCTACACACTCGTATATGCATAGGCATATACCTACATGTGTACATCATTGCTTATACATATTCCTATAAATCAAAGCATACGTACACATTCCTACATAATACATATGCATATATTTATATAAATGAGACACATGTGCATTCGGACATACATATATACATTCACGCGTACATATACATGCCTATATACATACATATTTCCATGTGACACGCATACTATCTAGTTTCTAGTTGTTTAAGTAACTCTAATTTGTTAAGAGGTGATCCATAAACTTGGGTGAATTAGGTAAAGCTTGAAATAAAAGAAAGGTCCTAGTTTTATACCTCTTGGCCGAATAGGAAGGAATGGAGTGTGGGTAAAATGGTCCACTACTCTAGTAAGATGTGGATCACCTTGGAGATGAACTCTAGGGTCTTGGATCGGTCTCTAGTGGCGCAAAAAAGAATGTCAAGTAGGGGGTGTTTGGGCCGAAAGTTTTAGGATCGGGGAAGAAGTTATGCTTAATCAAATGGTGGTGTGAGTTGAAGTGGTGGTGGTGGTGCGGTTTATATAGGCTGAAGGGGGGGGAGTGTCCAAAATGGGTTACTCAACTAGTATGAATCCATGTGCTTAAAAGAAAATTTCCATTTTTATGTTTAGTCTTATATAACTAATCCTTTTTATAATGTGACAAATCTAGATTTGATTAGGACTAAAGGTGATAGTTAACTTATTGTCATGGGATTAGGAAACATAGAGGTGACTATTGAGTGTGGGCAAAAGGGATGGAAAGGTGTTGGGTGGTTGTTTCGGTTGTGATACCCCACAATTTCAGATTCTCACTTTAACTAAACTCTAGTTACATTCCTTGCATTATACTTAACTAGGGTTAGCTAGATAGGTCACACGTCGCACAGTTATAGGTTAATAACTGCATGAAGTGGTAATTCGGGGAATTACCGGACTATATATATGAGTAGTGAACCTCGGACGTTGGTGAACAGTGAAATTAGATAATTGTGAATTAATTGATTAAGGTTGATTGCAATTACGTGCTTCTATGAAACTCTGTGAAATTATGTGCAAACTATATGTGATTACGTGAACTTAAACCGAAAACGTTAATAAAAATCGTAATGGATGGACCATTAGGATGGTTGGGGTCTTAACACATGGGTTACACTTTTTATGGTCCAAAATAGCGAAAACATCGAAGAAAACACGCGATACAATGAAGCAGGCCACCCGGAGCGGGCCGGGGAGGAGTGAGCGGCCGCGCGCAGGGTCCTGACGCAATATAACCAACTTAAATCACTATTTAAGCAATCTTAAGCCTCTTGTATCCCCTAAACTCAACCCTAATCGCCCCCTACTGCCTAGTTTACGAAAATATTAACTCCAAACACCTACTAAGGCTCAAGAACATCGATCGGGAAGTTTGGAGAGCAATCAGTTGATAGTTTTGAAGTGCTTGCGGTATAATATTCAATCTCTTGTGTTTTAATCTTCTTTAATATGTTTTTAAACATCATAACAAAGTTTGTCCAGGTCTGAAACGTTTTCATAAAGATTAAAATTTGTCATTCATAAAGATTAAAGGGCTTAAACATGATGTTATGCGATGGTTATTGTATGTATTGCATGAGTTGGTATGTTATTGATGTTTTAGACTTCTAGGGTTTATGATTGTTGCTACAACAAGGAAAATGACCGGGATTATGTTAAGAGATGTTATTGGTTATGTATGTGTTAGGTTTAGAGGGTCCTAGAGCTCCTGGAAGGGACCTGCACAAGGTAACAGACACCGTTAGCCTTAACGCAGGAAGGGGTCTCCTGCGTTTGGACTCCGGCGTGAGAATAAGTATATCTTCGATTGGTGTTGGGAAATAATGAATTAGAGATAAGAGTAAAGAGAAGAAGTGTGGAGTGAATGTGTAGAATGACAACCCAAGGGTCTCCTTATTTAGGCAGTGGAATTCTGCCCAGGAGCTCCCTTAAGGTAGCCCTCCTACTATACCTGGTAAAGATTGACTCTCTATATGCTCCCTGCAGTGAGACCTAGCCCATTTGGTATGTTTTCAGCTTTTACTATTCCCTAGGTCTTGCTTGGAGCTGTGTGATGGTTTTTTCTTGACCATAGTAGAAGCCAAAATACCTTTTTATGTTTCCAATAAGTTTTATTGTTCACTTTCTGCTGTATAGTTACCGTATGGCAGCTACGCTGCCTTATATTAGTTGTTCAGCTCCATTAAGTCAGGCAAACCTTAACACTTTACATTACTTTATTTTTTGACAAGGGACTAAAGCATTTTTTGACGTGGTCGTTTTAGGACCCACGTCATTAGCCCCCCAGTCATAAGCATTTGTAAAGAAGTTATAAGTGCTTGTGACTTGTAAATTATCCGGCTCCTTGGTGGCAATGTTAGCCATTCTTACTTTGGTATCGAGGAGCGTATTAAATTCCAGGCTCCCCCTTGGGAGCATGGTACTTATCGTGTGTCCCTCACCAATTTAATGTAAGTGTTTGGGCCCTTTGCCTCTAATCATGACTTCCTTTTTGAATAATATAAATGGTCATAATTGTTTCTCGGGAGCAGCTTCATGTCCAATCTGCTGCTGCAGACTACCCTTGATTTGATGGGTGCCTAGACTAACATCATGCAAGTGGGACAGCTGTGAGGCGGTTACTCCCTCAGTAACCATCCTTAGTCATTAATTCAAATTATAACTTCCTATAAAGTTTGCAACTTTTCATTAATCCCCCATTTCCTTCCCTCTTTAGTAAAATCTTTCTCTCTCACCCACGATCTTCACTCGCCGGCGTTTCCTATTTTCCTCCTTTATATTTGGTAAGTAACTTCCTTCATCCTCATACTTGCTTTCATTATGTCTAAAAATGATCTTTCCTCCCAGTTCACTCGTTTATCTAAACTCGATGCCGAACGGTTTTGCACCGAGATTGGTATTCCCCTGTCCTTCGAACCGTTGTCTCGAAGGGGAAAAATCCAGTGACCACTGTTCCGGTAGGGAAGATAGTCGTGTATACCCATCAGTTCGATCAGGGTACCCTTCGGTACTCCTTTTCTAACTTCTTTCTTAATGTTCTTGAGTATCATCAACTCTCGCTTGACCAGTTATGCCCCTCCGGCATTGCTCGAATTTTACACTTCGAGATTGTATGACGTTGCCTTGGATATGAGCCTCCCTTGGCCATGTATCTTCGCTTTTTCACGCTAGCCAAGAATGGGAACTGCTTTACCATTAAAAAGACCCAATGTGAACCAGCCCTAATTTCCAGTGTCATAGGGCTTGTCTCTACTTGGAAAGACAAGTTCTTCTTTCTTAACTATGATTTCCTTCCTTTCAATGCTCCTAGGAGATCTTCTGAAGTTCCCCTGAATGATAAGGAGCCTGATCCTAACACCCTTGATGTTGGAAAAACTTCGTGTCTTTCCCACTCGACTCCATACTTTCCTTGAGGATTTCTTAGTCATTATGGGTTTGATACTAATTGGGATGATCCGGAGACCGAACCGGTGATAAATCATGGTGGGGGAGGGTATGTGTTGTTGTGACTTGCTTTCCTTTACCCATCCTTCTTTGCTTGTTTCTTACATGGCTGTCTTTTCTTTTTGCAGAGATGAGTACCCTCGATTTTCTCGCGTTGGATGATATTTCTGATGTCAAGTTCAAGGTTCGTGCTTCAAGTGAAGGGAAGAACGTGGTAGTGAGGACCGAGCATGTCCGTTTCAAATGGGAGTATACCAGCATTATTTCGTCAACCTCAACCGTTGCAAAGCCTTCTGTGAAGAAGGCAGTCACTGTTCGTCGCTCCAATTAGAGACTGCAGACTGCTTCTTCTGCTCAGGGGAACACATCTGCCATTCCCTTGGTTCTGGAGGATGAGAATGAAGATTCCTCAATAATAGCCTATGCTATGGGTTTCGCACCTGCTTCAGGGAAAGGGAAGCTTACCCTATCCTCCCCTAAGAAGGATGATGTTGTGTTTAAAAGCCGAAGGATGTTGTAGTTGAGAGTGGGAAACAGGAGCTTTTGTTATTGCAGGATGAGGGAGGTGAGAGCTCTAAGGTAGATGTCGATGTTGATGGTGACCCTTCTGCACAACAGGGTCATGGTGAGGGGATTTTTGTGCCGAAGTGGGATGTGAAGAGTAGTGATGTTCTGAAGAAAGCTTCTGTTTGTCGTGATCTGATCGATAATTGCATTCCTGATGCTGAAAGGACAATACACAAAGAGTGGTTGGATCGTGACGTCATGAAGAAGATGTATTATCACTTTGGGCAGTTCTTGTCTTTGTTCCCGGATGGGATGGCCAGATGGGGCGAGTTGATGTTTTGCCAGGAACAGGTTGAGACTTTCTATGAGGAGCATGAAGCTGAGCTGGTGAAGGTGAAGAAGGAATTGGCACGTTATGTTGCTAGAGAGAAGGATTTGGTACATGAGTTGGCTGTGTCCAGGAATCAACTTGGGTTGGAGAAAGAGAAGTTTGATAAGATGTTTAGAGGGTTGAATGAGGAGAAAGAGAAAGTTGCTGAGGAGAGGGAGGGGTTGGCTCGGGCTCGTGAAGCTGTTAAGCAAGAAGAAGTGGCGATAGAAAAGGTTGGTTTGGAGCTTCGGGCCCAGGTTGATCCTCTGACCAAGGAGAAGGAGTGGTTGATATCTAAAGGTGTGGCACGCTTTGTCAGCAACCTTTTGCATTCCCAGGAGTTTAACGCTCCTCTTGCTGATATTAATGCAAAGGCTATAGCCTATGGCCGTCACGGGGGAATACAGGTTGGCTTCAAGGCAGCAGAGGAGGGTCAGAAGCCCGGGGATCTTCCATCCTTTAAACCTTCTTCCGGGACTGAATTTATTGATGCAGTGAAAGCGATGGAGCTCTCCACTTATCCTTACATTTCTGCCATCACTAAGGCTTCTTAGCAGCCTCTTAGCTTCCTGCAAGACTTGGAGCTGGATGGTTTGAAGTACGATGTGGCCAACGAGGTTTTCCAGTCCTATGTGTCCAAGAGGCCTCTCAAGATCATCCTTGAGGGAGGTATTGGTGGGGAAGGTAGTTCGAAACACTTTAAACCTATTGGATCGTCCGGGGTTCCACACTTGGAGCAGGTATTTGAGAGTCCCACCCCACTTCAAGCCTTTGAGGTTGATTCTACCCCTCCCCCTGTCGAAGATGATCCGTTTGTTGGTCTGGACACTGATGGCCTGTATGAAGATGTTGGTAACAAGACCCTAGCTTCCCCCGGTGAAGGTGATGCCACCAAGGAAGCTAAAGACTCTTCTACCCCCTGATCTAGTTGTGTTTAAATTTTCTTTTGTAATGAACTTTTAGTTGTTAGCCTTAGGGGATTTTTTAAGACTTTTAATGGAAATGCTCCCCCACTAGGGGTGATGCTCTGTTGTGTTTAATTCTTGGTTGTTTTGAGTGTGTTACTTGTCATGTGTTGTGTTTGCAATGTCCTTAACCTTTCACATAGAGTTGAATGCTGCAGTCATCCAGCCCAAGTTACTTAGTCAGGGAGCCGATGCAATCCTTACCCTATCAGCTTGCTTGTTTTTAACCTTATTCAATGGTTGCTATATAGATGTTCGGTTTTTTTTTTTATTTTTATGTGAACATGTATGAGTTGTCTTGGTGTGAGGAGCTCACCCTCTTTCATGGGTTTAGGTTTTTCCTTTAGGAGTTGTCCCATGGAGTTGTGGATTGTATTAGGAACTCCCCTGTATACAGAAAGGTTAATAGCCTTGTTTCCTGTTGAGCGTTGTGGCCTGGGAGCTCATCCCCGTTTCATGGATAGGTATAGCGCGGATCCCATGGAGCCTTGTTAGGAGGGGCTCACCATTTGATAAGATAAGTGACAGGTAAATTGTTCTTAAAACAAAGTTCTTTTCATTAGTCATAACTTTTGGATTACATAGTGGCATTACAACCAATTAAACATAAAATCATCTCAAGTGCTTGTCACTCCAATGTCTTAGGACCATCTTTCCGTTGGGGTCGGCTAGCTTGTAGGATTCCCCTTTGTGAGCCTCCTTGATGACATAGGGGCCCTCCCATCGGGGACCTAGATTGCCACACTTGTTGCTTGCTGGCTTCATTGCACCTTAACACAAGATCCCCTGGTCTGAAGACCTCCTTTCGAACCCTTGTGTTGTAGTAGGCTTCCAGCTTCTTTTTGTATCTAGCCTCCCTGATGAAGGCTTGGTCCCTTGTTTCTTCCAGGAGGTCCAGGTTGAGCAGTACCTCCTCGTCATTGTGTTGTGAGTTTTTGCCAACACTTCTCCTTGAGCTTACCCCAATTTCTGCAGGTATGACAGCTTTGCATCCAAAGACAAGGATGTAGGGCGTCCTTTGGTGGCTAGTCTTTTCCATAGTTCTTATTGCCCATAACACACTTGGGAGCTCATCGACCCATTTCTTGCCATATCTTCTCAGCCTTGTTTTGATTCCCTCGACAATGCTTCTATTCAAGCGTTCAACCTGCCCATTGGACTGGGGGTAAGCTACTGAGCTGAATACTTGCTTAATGCCTAGCTCGAGCACCAACTGCTGAATGGCTTATGGGCGAATTGCTTTTCCGTTGTCCGTGACGATTTCTCCTGGTAGCCCATATCTGCAAATTACCTGTTCCCACACGAAGTTCATCACATGCTTCCCGGATATGGTAGCCAATGGCCTGACCTCTGGCCACTTGGTGAAATAATCGACGGCTACGAGAAGGAACTTCAGCTTTCCCGAGGCTTGTGGGAAGGGACCCACTATGTCCATCCCCCACTTATAGAAGGGCCAGGCAGAGATGATGGGTACAAGATCATGCTTTGGGTTGGTCTTCACCGGTGTTTGCAATTGGCATGCTTCACATTTGCGAATTGCCTCGAATGCATCTTTGTGCATAGTTGGCCAATAATAGCCAAGATTCATTAACTTTGAAACAATAGCACGAGGTCTGGCATGCATGCCACAAATCCCTTCATGTATCTCCCTGATGAGATAATTCCTTTGATTAGGGCCTACACACCTAAGTAGGGGTGCAAAATAGGCCTTCTTGTAGAGCTTATCATCTTCAATCACGTATTGCCTTGCTTTGATGACCAACCTCTTTGCTTCTTTCTCATCATTTGGAAGCTTCAATTCCTTAAGGTAGGACACAATGGGAGTCATCCATGTGGATTCTGTTTCAATGACAACATCTTGCACTTCTTTGTCGTCAATGGATGGTTATCAGAGCTCCTCAACCAGGACCTTCTTAGTTAGGTGACCAAAAGTTAGGGAAACCAATCTGCTCAAGGCATCAGCCTGTTTAGTTTTGGTCCTTGACACTTACTCAAGTGTGAAAGCTTCGAACTCCTTGATGAGCTCTTTAACCTTATCTTTGTACTTGATCATTGAAGGCTCCTTAGCCGTGTACCCTCCATTTACTTGTTTGACCACCAGATTGGAATCAACGAACACCTTTAGTTCTCGAACCTTCATACTTTTTGCCAATCTTAAGCCGGCCAGCAAGGCCTCGTATTCAACAACATTGTTAGTGCAGGGGAAGTCGAGACAGAGCGCATAAGTGTATTCAGTTCCGTGGGGGTCCCTGATGACAAGACCAGCCCTAGAACTCTCTACACTTGAGGCTCCATCAGTAAAGAGACACCACTTCCCTTTGAGGTCAAGTCGTTCCTCCTCGACCTCATTCATTTCTTCTTCTATATGCTAGATGGGTAACTCAATGAGGAAGTCAGCAAATACTTGTCCTTTGTAGGCCCTCCTGGGCACGTATTCTATCTTGTGCTCCCCTAAGCCAACAACCCATTTCGCCAACCTTCCCGAATCTTCAGGTTTTTCTAGGATAGAACGTATAGGTTGGCCAGTTACGACTTTCATTGGGTGAGCATGGAAATATCATCTAAGCCTCTTGGCAGTGTGCACAAGTGCTAGCACCAGCTTCTCTATGGGAGCGTAATTGATTTCAGCATCTTTGAGGGCCAGGCTGACAAAGTAGACAGAAATTTGCTCTTTCCCTCAGTCAACCAGGAGGACTGAGCTGACTGCTTCTGATCCTGCAGACAAGTAAACTGTTATTAGTTCCCCCTTTTCAGGTGCGGCCATTTCTGGCAAGGATGCTATGTGTTTTTTTAAGCTCAAGGAAGACAGCTTCTGCCTCTACCGTCCAACGAAAATTTTTCTTGTCAACACAGTTTTTGAGTGTTTTAAAGAAAGGTAAGGATTTTTCCGCGGACTTGGGCAAGAAACATTTCAAAGCAGCAACTTTACCGTTGAGGCTCTGCACTTCCTTCTTTGTGGCAGGCGACTTGATGTCTAGGACAGCCTGAATCTTGCTCAGATTAGCCTTGATACTTTGCTTCCCCACTATATGGCCAAGGAATTTACCCTCCTCAAACCCAAAGGAACATTTTACTGGATTGAGCTTCATGTTTATTCCTCGGAGGTTATGGAAGGTATCATGGATGTCTTGGATCATGGCTTTCTAGACTTGCTCTTGATGACCAAGTCGTCTACGTAGGCTTCCATATTCTTCCCAAACTGTTTTGAGAAGGCTTGATCTACAGACGTTGGTAAGTTCCCCCTGCATTTTTCAACCCAAAGGGCATCATTTTGTAGCAAAAGATCCCTTGTCGGTATGGAAGGCTGTGTTTTCTTTGTCTTCCGGTTTCATTTGTATTTGACGATATCCCTTGTAGGCGTCCAATAAGCACTTGTATTGAAAACCTGTGAGGGAATCTACCTTCCAATCAATTTTGGGCAAGGGATAGCAGTCTTTAGGGCAGGCCTTGTTAAGATCCTTGAAATCCACACACATCCTCCAAGTTCCATCTTGCTTTGCCACCATAACTGGGTTGGAAACCCAAGAATGGTACTGGACCTCCCTTATGATGCCAGCTTCTACTAACTTTGAGACCTCTTGACAAGCCGCCTGGCTCCTGACCGGGCCAAGATTCTCTTCTTCTAGACGATCAACTTGTAGGAGGGAGCTATGTTTAATGCATGCTCAGCAAGGCTTCTTGGGACTCCAGTCATATCTCCTGAGCACCAAGCAAACACGTCTTTACTTTCCTGCAAAAGATTAGTTAGTTTCATCATGATCCCTTCAGGGAGCTGGTTGTTAACTTTGATGGTCTGCTCCGGGTAGGCAGGATTTATGCTGACTTCCCGGACAGGATCACAAGTTGATGTTTCCGCCTCCCTAAGGTCTCTGGCTTCTTCTACAGTGGCTATAAGCAAGCCTTCGGCTTAGGGTTTGAGCGTGGCAATCCTGTTGGGAGTGGGAAGCTTCATTTGGCCATGTGTTGTTGACACTACGACTCCAAAAGTAGCGATGCCCATCCTTCCGATAAGGACGTTGTAACTGGATGGGTACCTGATCACGAAGAATGTCAGTTCTTCTGTTCTGTCTAAGTCTCCATCTCTGAAACAGACGCTTAGGGTGAGCTTCCCTAAGGGATGTACACGCTCCCCATAGAAACCCACCAAGGAAGTGTGTAATGGCTTGAGTTTGGCCTTGATTTCTGGACTCATTGATTCGACGCATCATTCATACATCACCTCCGATGAGGCACCACAGTCCATGTACACCCTATCCACTGGGAAACCATCCAATTCTGCTTCTACTATCACCGGGGTGACAATCAACTCGTCTGGAGCAGGGGGAGGCAGATGTATTGTTTGTTCCAAGGCTCGGTACGGGGCCTTTTGGTCTATTGACTCCCTTCCTGCATGATCATGTTGACCTCCTTATCTCTTTTTCCGTCATCCTTCCTTCCCTTGATGTCCTTGATTAGGTGAGCCAGCTCACCGGACTTCACAGCCTCGTCTATCCACTTTTTCAGCTGGTAGCAATCGTTAGTGTGGTGCCCCGTATCATTGTGGAAGGCATAGTGTTTACTAGCGTCTCTCCTGTTAGCTAGTTTGGATAAAGGTCTTGGAGGGCGGAAGGAGTAGTTAACCTCCTCACTTGAGAGTATTTCTTGAGGTGTCTTAGTAAACGCGGTAAATACCTGTTTCTCTTTATCATGGTATCTCCCTGGTCTGGGAGACCTTCTTCGTTCCTCATTCCTTTGGGATTCAAATGACGTGCCGGATCGTCTTTCATTATAAGGCTGGAAACCAGGTCTTCGAGAGCTGGACGGGGTGTCTCTCCAGCTTCCCCTATCCCGTTTCTTGGAGTCCTGCCTACTGAGAGCTTTCTCTCCCCTGAGGTAGGCTACTGCTATTTCAAAGGCTTCCTCCATGGTTTGAGGAACATCTTCATGAAATCTCCTTAAAAGCTTCTTGGGCCGAATGGCACCCATTAAGCCTGACACTCTAATTTTCTCTGTGGCTCCACTGTATTGCAAACCTTCCCTTTTGTATCTTTCGATGAAGGTTCGAAGATCCTCATGTTCCCCCTGCTGGATCTGGTGCAGGATTGCAGCATCTGTGGTACATTTTATCAGGGGGTTGAAGTTTGACATGAAACTTCTCCTCAAGTCATCGAAAGACGTAATGCTCCGAGGAGGGAGGCCACAAAACCATAGGCGGGCTTGTCCTACTAGAGTTTGCATGAACATGTGGCAGCACTCAGCGTTGTTCCATTTTTCTACAGTTGTTGTACCAGAGAAGACATTCAAGTGGTCATTGGATCTTCAGTCCCATCGTACGTTTTTACATTAGCCGGCATCTTGATCTTGTTAGGGAAGTCAAAATGGGCTATGTGTTCAGCAAAACATTCAAGGGATTTGGGACGATAAGGCTCTGAAAGGGTAGCTTCTACTCTTGGCTCTGTCACATGGGGGATGATAGGAGGTTGGGAGGTTGCCGGACCTAGGTTCTCAAGAAGAGACGTTCATGTTACTTGGTTTAGGGGAGGTGGAACCTGCCATGGGTGACCTCCTAGCCAAACGGGGAGTACGGCGGCATGTAAGGTGAGTACTGTGTGTGCAGATAGCTTGGGTACACGTTCCCATAGAGAAGACATGTCCTCCAACAGGACAACTGAATCCCATTAGAGAAGTGGCAACTACACTTCTGGCCAATGGTAAAATCTCAAAGCTTCCCCATAGGAGAAGGGTGTTGAAGCAGGTTGAAGAGCCTGCGTGGCTTCCAACAGCTGTTCTACCGTATACTCTTGGGCCCTGGGGTGAGTACGGAATGGCTAGGGCCTACACCGGAAAGGATTCCTCCCTGATCATGCAGGTAAGGGTGAGGATTTTTGTTGAGGCGTCCAGTGACCGGCGAGGTAGTAGTTCCGACTATTGGAGGTCGAGGTGAGAGGGTAACAGTTGGTTCTTCATCATAAGACAACCTGACTCTTACGCCTCGGGACCTTTCCTCCCGTACATAGCCATTCAGGAGGTCTCGGAGTTGCAAGAAATTTCTTCGTACTACCTCGGGGATGATGTCCATACGTTCTATGGGTAATAGCACATTATCTCCAGGGGACGAGTTAAAAGCTCGCGAGGACTGTGGAGTCCGGAAGTCAAGCATGTCCCCCAGAGACGGTTCGACGTGTGGTCTGTCCGTTCCAGGTGTTTCTCGCCCAGTGACGTCACCGAAAGTGTGACTGCTGGCCAGAGTTTCCGAGGGACCCTCGTTTGGGTGGTTAACTCCACCGGTCATCACAAAAAATGGTTACTTAGGAACAAATGGGACTGTAGAAACTTCCAACAGATTTGTTCAAAGTAGAGATAGCCCCACGGTGGGTGCCACTTGTTGCTACAACAAGGAAAATGACTGGGATTAGGTTAAGAGATGTTATTGGTTATGTATGTGTTAGGTTTTGAGGGTCCTGGAGCTCCTGGAAGGGACCAGCACAAGGTAACATACACCGTTAGCATTAACGCAGGAGGGGGTCTCCTGCGTGAGAATAAGTATATATTCGATTGGAGTTGGGAAATAGTGAATTAGAGAGTGGAAGAGTAAAGAGAAGAAGTGTGGAGTGAATGTGTAGAATGACAACCCAAGGGTCTCCTTATATAGGCAGTGGAATTATGCCCAGGAGCTCCCTTATGGTAGCCCTCCTACTATACTGGTAAAGATTAACTCTCTATATGCTCCCTGTAGTGAGACTTAGTATATTTGGCATGTTTTCAGCTTTAATATTCCCCAGGTCTTGATTGGAGCTGTGTGATGGTTTTGTCTTGACCATAGTAAGAAGCCAAAATACCTTTTCATGTTTCCAATAAGTTTTACTATTCACTTTCTACTGTATAGTTACCGTATGGCAGCTACGTTGCCTTATATTAGCTGTTCAGCTCCATTAAGTCAGGCAAACCTTAACACTTTACATTACTTTATTTTTTTGACAAGGGACTAAACGTGGCCGTTTTAGGACCCACGTCATCAATGATTGTTGTTGTATCTTTCAATTTTTGATCAGATTTGGGTCTTATTAATGTTGTATGATGATTTTAGGGTGTTATGGATTGATAATATGCAACTAGGGTTTGATATGGTTGATAATATTAAATGATTAAAATCTGGACAGAATCTGAATGTCGACTTGTAGGGTCTATTATGTGGCTTGCAAATAATTATTTTGATCGATTATTTGCATGAGTCTATTGTACATGGTCTTAGCTTTTTAGAATGGGAAAAATCATCTGATTTGGATGTTGTTTGATAAGTTTTTGGAATTTTCTTTGATTAAAGATCATGTCATATTTTCGGATTAATAAAATGGGTCAACTGTAAACAATCATAACTTGAGTATTACAAAGAATTAAGTTGTGAAATTTGGACAGTAGGTCAAAATTGGAATAACTTGGCTTTTCCAAGTCGATTCATCCCGTTTGGATGAATACCCGATTTTTGGGAATTGTTCTACTAATCTGATCTGTTGTGTGTATTTTCTGGACATAGTTGTGTTGCGTGATTTTTCATAATTTTTTTCAAGGTTTTATCATGAACTAAAAATGTGGACTTGTCCAGTAGACCCCCTGGAATATTTAGTAAAATTTTGGGAGTCTAATTCACTGGATAAGTATTTTTAATAAATTAGTTTTCACGGCGCATAATCTGTCCTAAAAACGCAGATTGTGTAACGTATGTTTATGTGACTATTTGGAGTCTTATGTGGTATGTATTTGACATGAACTTGAATGGACACTTATATGAGATGCATATGAAGTGTAAAAAAATTTTGGGTGTCACTTACACGGTTTTTGAACTTTTAAAAGTCTTGGACAAACGAGTTTTATGGTGTAATGATATTACACATATACTCACTTAGTGACACATGTAATAGGGTGTAACACCCCAACCGATGGCGGAATCATCGAGGTGTCACGTAGTGACGATTGTTCAAAAGCACATGGTACTAAAATGTGAATATATTATTTAATAATTTAAATTGTCTTACATAGATGAAATGGGAAAAATACAAAAGTCTGAACGAAACATGAAAATTGAAATAACTTATTAAAAGCAAGCACTAAAGTCCAATGCTATAGTACTAAGATCAAACTGCACCTGAAATATGTACAAAATAAGTTTTGTCAACATATGAAATGTTGGTGAGCATTCCTAGATTTAATACATATAATAGTTGGAAAAATGTTATACAATTCAAGTGCAAAGCTACAGTGCAATTATGTAAACTATGTATCATACAAATGAGCGAAATCAACCCTGTGACTGTATAATGTACTAAATGAACGGCGGTGTACTTATCCAATAAATGGATAAAAACTTAACAATGACCACGGATTCTCCGATGAAAAAGGGGGAGAATCAACCTAGGCGGGTTGTCAATCCAATAGCGCTATCCAATGTTAAGGTCGGCTTGTATAATGTTAATGATTTCACTAAGTACAAATGTATTCTACATGTAATGTCTAAGCATAAAGCACGTTTGTAAGCAAATGCACATAGTACTAGAATTGTATTGTAAAAATGTGAACTTGTATTTGTAATTTGTATAAGTGTACATGTAACACCCCAAAAATGAATAAAAGCAAAAAGGGGATAGGAAGTACTCACTTTCGCCAAATAACTAGATGACTAAGCGAGCGTGAAAATGCGAGCAATCCAAAGACTCAACAACGAAACTAGTCCAATTTAGAAGAAAAGAAACTGAATAAGAAAAATATCCAGCTTCCAATTCGCCAATTACGAGATATTATAATCAAAGCTTCAAATGTAGAAGTAATATACTATAGAAGAAAGGTATGAGGGAGAGTTTAATCGAATTGAAACAATCGATTTAGAGGTGCAAAGTGTAATGGGTCATAGGTGGGTATTTATATTAGTTTTGGATTCAATTAGCCATTAAAATTGGTCAACACCATAAAGTAAGGTTTTATGATGAATTAACTATTTGACTAGGACTTTGACTGTTTGACTAAGACTTTGACTAGGACTTTGATTGAGACTTTGACTGTTTAACTGTCGCAGCGGACCGCGAAAGCTAAAAAAATCATTTTTTTCTAATTTAATCAATTTTAAGTTCTGGACTTGTTTCCTTCGATTTCTAAGTTGTTTTAGGACCGAAAATTAAGGGCTTTGGGTATCAAGGTCTGAAACATACGTGCTCGGGTGTAGATGTGAGTATAAAACGTGCATACTTTTACTTCTAAAAAATTATAAGTTTTATTAAATTGTGAATTTTGGTCCTATTAAAATATGAGGGTTAAAAATGAAAATTTTGAAATAGTTGAGGAACCAATTATGCACATTTATGAAAAGTGAAGGGTGCAGGTTGTCACATAGGGAGTCGGTAGCGCACCCTACTTTGGAAGTTTGGATTAATTGCTTGCATACTAAGGTGAGTTTCACTACTTTTTCTCAAAAGCATGCGTCTCGGGGAGACAACTTACTTAACTTTTCTAGTCCGATTTGGGACTACTTTTACATATCCTGGGTTTTGGGGTGCTATGGTTCACGGGGTGAATCTGCTTTTACTAATTCATGTTTTATGTCCTTTGTGAACTAAACACACTCTATCACTTAAAGTCCTTACTTATTATTGGGTTAATCGCTGGAGGCGAACGGGGTGTTAGTTGATAGCGCTATTAGGTTGTGCAGCAACCTCATGCTTGCGGTGCTGGGAGCACGGGCATGAAATTCTGACCACATCTTTTCTACTAGTGTTGATAGACACTAGTACTAAGGCAGTTTAATGTATGTTAACACATTACTGAAGGTTCCCAATAATTAGCTGTTTAGTTACAATGAGTGGGTTAGCTACCCCTGGCATGTGAATTAGCTGTTATGTGGTCTTGGAGGCCTACGCATTTACTTGTTGCTACGTGGCGGGTGTCACAATGTTCGAGTTTTATCAACAAAGATGATACAGTTAACATTACAAATTGCTTGTTATAAATATCTGAATAAGTTTTATTTATACTGAATGCATTTTACAAAAAAACCAAGCGCGCTTTATAAAAACTAGTTTAAATGGTGTTTAAAAAACCAAGTGCATTTTAAAAAAGAAAACCAAGTGAATGCGTTTTGTATCATATTTTGTGCTTTGAATAATATCAGAACTAACGTGTGTTTTACATCGCTATGAATGCGTTTTATAACATATACATCTGATATAACAATATTCAGGCACAAACATAAAACGCATCTATAATTTTCATCAAACGCATGTTATTGTTTGTCACACCCTCAAATTCCACTTGCGGGATTTTACCGCAAGGCGCGTGACACACCAGGATCCAAGTCAACGGTCACAATAAACGACGCTATATATAAAAATACGTAAACCAAAACCATGAAGTTTTATGACATAAAATCCTACACAGCGGAAGCTTCATCAAGTTTACATCACAAAAAAAGTAAATAAACATAAGTCTGAAATGTTTAACACATGCAAATAAACTCTAGACGCCGTGCAAGACCCCGTGCGCCTAATCCAAGTACTGCGACCTTAGCAAACTGAGAAACATGCCAAAAATGTCAACATATAATACTGGTGAGTTCACAGGTGTTTTTAAAACGTTTCCATAAATTTTGAAAGATCAAATCTGTTACTACTATGTTATATGAACGTTAGCTAGACGTTAAATACTGTTACTACTACAATTGGAAACCATTACTTGACATGAACTAATATGTACTGCCCGAATGCACTACCGTCTTCCACGGTATATGAACTGAGACAATATACACCCGTCCGACCTCCAGTTGACCCGGATGAGGCTTTTCACACCCAAATAGATCTATCCACATTCCCCTGTTGTGCTAGCCCGCACATTCATGGTTCCCCGGGACTTAGGATGAAACGCCGTATAGTAACAAAATATAACCGTAGTATAACATGATCTTTACGAGTTCAAAGTACGTAGCATGTTTCTCCCTCAAAAGTAAAACTAATAAAAGTGGGGCTGTGAAACTCACCTTAAATTGCGTTCTTAAAAACAGTTATACCGAAAGTGCTATGATAGTTCCTAATACCGATGAATTATCACAAGATGTATATAAGTATCCGTACTAATAACCCGTAGGTTAACTAGTATCTAAATGTTCAGACCATTAACAAGTACGTTTGAAAACACATTTGAATGCTCACCTGACCACACAAGACAAGACTCGACATCCCATTAGTGACTCGACATTCCCCGTGTTAGCCAAATACAAGTAACCAAGCAATCATGTGTAAACACGCACGTTATACACACAACAGTTCACCAAGTCAAGCATATAGTTTGCATACAGCACATACGAGTCATAACGCGTGTTATCGGGTTTCTAGACATGCCACGGGGCTTAAAATATGTTCCTAGGTGTCAAATCATGTTTCGGGGTTCCAAAATACACTTGCAGCAGCAAAACACACGAGTAGGTATCAAGCAGGCAACTAGCAAAGCTAGTTTCCCCTTGGAGGGGCGACTAGGATCCATACAGGTGACTAGCTAAGCTAGTCGCCCCTTGCAGTATGAACGGCTCTTTTCGCGCGTTAAACCCTCTAAATCAGATCCGAAACATGTAAAAACGCCTAACATCAATCCATAATCATCAAGAAACTTATCCTAAACAAAAACCCCCAATTTATCATCTGTACGACACCCTAATTGCAAGCATTTCCCAAAATGGAATTATGAAAACATCACATCATTGCATGAAAACCTTACCCTAAATGGTAAATAATCAGATTTCACCACATAATCACGTTCCAATCGTCATCATACTGTTACAACACCATTCTAGCATAAACCCTAACATCATTCAATCATTAAATCACCATAAAACATCATAAATTCTTCTAATACACTCAAACGGGTCAAAGCACATATTATCATCAAAACACATCAAACAACCTTCATAATCCTAGATAATCATCCTAATAACTTATTCATATCAACAAATATCAAACACATAAGAATCCCCACGTTTTAATCATCAAAAACTGTTTTATGCATGAATCCTCCATATAGAACCCATTTAAAGGATTAGCCTTGTTTTAAAACTGTTTTTCAAAGGTTTTCAAAGACACAACCTTTAGAAGACTAGGTCTGGACATTTAGGGATCAAAATAACAACATGACAAAAGCTTAGGATGAATAACACACATTAGATTTTTCTTAGAAATGATGTTTTAGGCTTGAAAATGATAGATTTAGGGCAAAAACGAGTTCCAAAGGTTAAGAATAGTGTGAGAGAGGTTTGGGACGAGTTAAGGTTTCACAAATGATGTTTAACAAGTCAAGTATGGTATTTTCTAGCTGCTGCTAGTCGTTTAATACACAACAGGCGACTAGGGTCCTAGTCGCCCCTGCAGGTGGCAACTAGCTACCCTAGTCCCCCTGCAGCAAAACTCGTTTTTCGACGCGTTAAACACTGTTTTAACACATATTAACACGTATTCACATACCGACAAGTTATATAATGATTATAAACACATAATACATGATAACTAACACGTTCACATTCGTTCACCAATTCTCGGGACTCGAGACTCGCGTGTGTGCAGTAAACCCGGTGATCCTATGAATCATCAATCCTTGTACACATGGTTGTGGACCGACCCCCGATGATCCCTTGGATCATCGTAATGACTCCCGATGATTCCCCGAACCATCATAACGACCCCCGATAGTTCCCCGAACCATCGTAATGACTCAACTGACCCAGTTAAGTGTAATGCATGTATGATTCGCTAAGGTAGACTTACTAGTTTGACATAAGTTACTAACCTGAGTTTGTCGGGTATCACATTGTTTCACATCCATTTATACAATAATATTCAAGCATAAACACAATCACTCATCTTATTCATCTTCAAACTCGTCAGCTAATCGTTTGTTAATCGAATATGAAGAGTTGCTTACTTGTTTTACGTTTAAAACCATAATCAGTTGCTAATCGAATGTCCGTGTGTCGTTTGATGAGTTGCTCTGTTTTTTTTTTGGTTTACAGAGTAACGTGTTTTGAGTATTATGATTTCCACGATTGACGCAAATCAAAATAACTGGCAATTAATGAGATGATTTGGGCGGTATAATTAAATAAAATTTAAATTGATTAACTGTAATTTGCTTAAATTACCCTCAAATGATTAACTGCTTGTTAAACGCGTTGCTTATTTATGATCGTGCCACCGTTCTTTTTTAACCCTACTCAATGGCTGAAAGTATTCTTACACTTTATATATTAAGGTTTGTATATTAAGGACGCTTTATACAGTATCTTCTCTTTTTTAAATATATTATTTAAATATATTTATATTTAGAGAAAAAGAAAACTCACTTTTGCTACCAACTTTTTTTATAAACGACCAACCACACCTACACCTAAAAGAAACATGTAGTAAAGTATTTTTATTACAAATTCACAACATTTCCAACCTAATATCCTATTTCGAAAAAAAAAACGACATAAATTTAAAACAAAATACGTTAGACTATCAAAGAAACCTGGTACGTACTCTAGACTTTTAGAACATGTAAAAACGTGTTAGTAGAAAGTCGTAAAAGGGATGAAATAAGGGTGTAATAAAAAGGGTGTAAGAATAGCTGTAAAAGAAATGGAAGAAAATTAGTTGTTAAAAAAAAATAGAAAATATCCAACACTTGTAGCCCAGTTGGTTGAGGGCCTAAAGTTTCCTATGAGAGGGTTGGGTTCAATTCCCACTAGCTACATTTGGAGGACATTGGTGGAGGGGAAATGAGAGATGACCCGGCCCATGGTTTGGGTTCGAGTCTTGATCCCGACCGGTTTTACCGATTATTTCACTGTCGTGTATTCGGGTGGGTGAGTGGTCGGGTTTTCCCGGGAATTGATGGCAATTGGTGGCTCGGGTACTCTCGAGTACCTGATTCGCTAAAAGAATGCCCGAGAGTGCTCGGAAATTGATTCTTTGGCCGTTCAAAAAAAATAGAAAGTCGTATAAAACAAAAGTCAAAAAGAAATATTTATTAGGGTTTTAATTGCAGAGTCCCAAAAAACAAACCCACATTGAATGCAGAACGCGGTTTTAGAGACATGGTGATGATGACCATAATAGCACAACACACAGTAACCAGTGAGAGAAAATGTGGCTGGGCTGACTTTAGTTTTAAGCTTCTGTACCAGCATGCATGAGCTTTGAGTAAATGCACTCTTTGGCTCTTCGCTGTCATCCCTACCCAACCCCACTACACCTTTTGACTCTTTTTAAGTCTCCTTCTCACTCACCCATTGTTTCTTGCTTTCTTTGTATCCATAACCTTACTCCCTTAATATTTGATCCTCTCACCCCTTTTCAGTAACCCAACAAAACATAGTTTGTATAGTTTAAATATTGTTATTCTTCTTATATAAAGCAAAAAGAGAGGTTTAAGATCATCAATAAGTCATCTTTTTCAAGATAATGGGAAGGCCACCATGTTGTGATAAACTTGGTGTCAAGAAAGGTCCATGGACCCCTGAGGAAGATATCATGCTTGTTTCTTATGTTCAGCAACATGGCCCTGGTAACTGGCGTCAAGTCCCTACTAACACTGGTATGTTTGTAAGTTATAACATCTGTGTGTGCAAACATGTATATTGTTTTGTGGATAAATAAAGTTTTGTATTTATGGGAAGCAAAAGTTCTTTAATATGATTTGTGCTAAACTTTTTTGAGACTTGTACTGACTTGATTAAATTGTGTATGTTTTGGTTAAAGGATTGAGAAGATGCAGCAAGAGTTGTAGGTTAAGATGGACAAATTATTTGAGGCCTGGAATCAGAAGGGGAGATTTCACTGATGATGAGGAGAAAATGATCATTCAACTTCAAGCACTTTTGGGCAACAAGTAAGTTTTTTGACTAACAATTTTATGTACATAGTTTGAAGCCCCAAATGTTTGTTGAGTTTGGGTGTTCTTCATAGAAGAGTTTGTTTGGATAGAGATAAGGTTTGCCGTTATCTTAAAAGCCTACCATAAAACGGTACTATATTAATGAAATGTTACTGGGTACGTTTTTTTTTTTATTTGTTTTTGTTTTAAATCCCCAAAACCTATGTAAGTGTGACAAAATTTTAAAAAGTTTTTACTCTCGGAACCATAAGATCATACTATATGAGTTGGATATGTTTGTTTGTTTTCTCTAAAGCTAGCCCCAAAACCTAAGTCTATTTGACCAGATTTACAAAAAGGGTTTTACCTTGGAGAGGAATAGTTTTAATTAGGGTTTGCAATAAAAAAATTCAAGAACCATGTGAAGAAAAAGTTTTGACTTATCATGTTTTTTTGTGATTGCAGATGGGCTGCTATTGCTTCATATCTTCCTGAAAGAACGGATAACGACATCAAGAACTACTGGAATACACATTTGAAAAAGAAGCTTAGAAAGCTTCAAATGGGATCTGATGAACACGATTTAAATCACAAAAAGAAAGATCGATTTGCGTCTTCGACAACTTCATCATCTTCTTCTCACTGTATTTCTAGAGGCCAGTGGGAGAAGAGGCTTCAAACAGATATTCATCTTGCAAAACAAGCTCTGAATGATGCTTTGTCCGTCGATCATAAGCCGATTCTTGTACCTCAAACTATAAAATCCCCAACACAAACACCTATTTACCCTTCTAGCACTGATAACATTGCCAAATTGCTCAAAGGGTTTATGAAAAACACATCAAACAATAACAAAACTTGTTCGAATGCAAGCACTCGTGAGTCGAGTGATGAAGGGAATGCTCTAAGCAGCGAAAGCAAGAGTTATTCCGGAATCGATCTAACTGAAGCCTTTGAATCGTTTTTTGGGTTTGATCGATCCTTTGGATCGTCGAATAGTTCTGAATTTTCACAATCAAACACATCTCCGGAGGGAAGTGTCTTCCAAGTGGATAGCAAGGATGAGCTGCGATTTATGATGTTCGAGAATTGGTTGCTTGATGATCAAACGGCTGTGGGTGTGGTTGATCAAGGAAAAGAAGATTTATCCAACTTTTCCTTTGATGAAAACACTGATTTTTTTGATGATTGATTTGTGTTTAGAAGATTTTAATATTTGAGATTTCTTTCATAGGTTATATTAATGAATCTTGTGTTCCTTTGTATTTTTTTGGGGCTTAAGTTAATTATTTGACATGAGTGATGTACAACTCAATATGTTTAACGTATTGTGACTTACTAACTTTTACATTGATGTAGAAGTTTAGAACTCAAAGTGTTATATATATATTTTTCAAAAGTACGTGGTATTTATCTCAAATGTATTAGAATCAATCAATTTAAAGCTGAATACTTATCTTAAAGAAACGTAAACTTATGCTTCATAAATATACATCGTTTTCTGTGATCTTTAGTTAAGATTTTGTATTTGTTATTTGTTGACATTTCAGTACATGAAGTTTTGCTAATTGATCTTGGCTTCCTTTGTAATTAATTATGTGTTTCCATATCATACTTTTTTTTAACGGCTAATTTTTTACACCACTTTCTTTACGTCATTTTACATTTTTTTTTTTTTGCACACTCTTAGAGTTGAACTCCCGCTCTCACGCAATAAATGATTTCCTCACTATCGCTAGACTATAACCTAAGTGGCTTCCATTTCATACTTGAATTACGGGTTTTAATGTATTTTTCTAAGGGGGGACGAAGCACAACCAGATTTGGACACGGGTACCCCTCAACCAGCATGGTAACACTATCACCGGTAGTTCTGGTAGGGGTCTCGTGAAGCAAATTCTGGTTCTAACGGATCGGTAACACTGAATTCAATGCAATGGTCAACAAATCTTCACAAACCCAACATTAAAATGAAAACCCACCTCCCAATCTCCAAACCCATATATAAATTTAACAGCTTATGCAAAAACCCACCTCCCAATCTCCAAACTCAGATTCGTTTTATGTTGGGTTTGTGATGATTTGTTTGTTTCGTTGGTGGTTTTGTTAATAGTTTTGTTGGTGATGTGGTGTAGAGGAATATGGGGAAGAAAGATAGAAGGTGTGATGGGGAAATGAAAAAAAAAATAGAAAAGTAAAATTATAGGGGTGAGCATACGAAAACCGATAACCGAAAAAAATCAAAACCAAACTGATAACCGAACCGAAAATAACCAAAACCGAATTAACCGATCGGATACGGTTAACATATGGCCAAAACCGAACCATTCGGTTACGGTTTTCCTTCTTCTGTAACCGAAATAACTGAAACCGAACCGATATTTATATATTTAATTATTTTTCATACACATCCATTTATTTGAAACATATTTTCATGCATTTCCGGTATATTTCATGTATCTTTCATATACATCTATGTAATTGAAATATATCTTTTATATAACTCATGTATTTTTCATGTATATCCATAAAGTTGAAGCATTTTTTTATTTGTTTCCTCGGTATTTCATGTATTTTACTTGCGTTTTCATATATATTTGTATTCTTGAAAAAGATCGAAACACTTTGCTAACTATTTTAAGTTTACAAGTTTGCACAAGTTTTATGTTTAGAGATTAACCGAACGTAACTGAAACCGAACCAATAACCGACATATTAACCGAAATAACCAAACTGACGTAACCAATCGGTTACGGTTATGGTTTTTCCTAAAACCAAACTTCGGTTATCGGTTTCGGTTATATGTAAAAACCGAACCGAACCGACATTTGCTCACCCCTAAAATTAGTCCACACAAAATATAAATGGGTCCATATAGATAATATAATAATATCAACCGATAAATAAAGAAAATATGGTTTGCTGTCACGTAATGTTTAGGATCCGATATATAAATAAATACTAAATAGTAATCGCTTATATTAAATGGCATAGGCTCTAAAAAATATTGTTATTTAAAAAAAAACTAAAAAATAAATATTTCAGTGAAGTGAATCAGTAGAGTTCTGCCTCCAAAAAAGTGTTTCAGTGAAGTAAATCAGTAAAGTGATGTAGCAACAGGATTGGTGTAATTCAGTGAAGTGAAAAAACAATTCTAGTAGCACCCCTCCCCCTAAGAGCAAACACACACCCATAACTTCTACTCCTAAAATGTTTTATTATATTACAATTTACAATGATGTATATATATAAAGATTTTTAAAATTTGAAGGGAAAATGATACACAACTAGTTGCATTTTCGTGCTTCGTAGCGGGTTTTCGATCGCTATCGGTTCACATTAGTGATATGAGACCGACACCAGGTATTGCAATCAATAAGGCATATGCCCAATAGGATATCCACATTGGTTTCACATCAATCAAAAATCATAAAATTACCAGTATCGGTACCAATGTTGTTCGACCGTATTTGGTCGGTTAATCATAGTACAGGTATGGTACAGACACTCGTTATAGCTTCCGGTACAAAAAAAAAGGTATTCTATAAGGAATACAACTTTGTTTTCAATGAATTTCATATAGGCATGTTGAGAATCGATAAATGTTATATAGTATTCTTTAAATAACGGAAATGATAAAGGACGTCACTTCATATAAGAAAACTAAACTACTGGTACATGTTATATAGATGTCCCTAGCCTAGTATAGGTATTTGTACGTCATTTTGGTTATAATTTAACTTGTTTGTGTGAATAAGAGCATTTTGGTAATGTTGCTATGAGACTGGGTTGTGATATACACGACTAGCTATGTAAGACAGGCAACTGGATCTCTAATCGAGTCGCCCCCACCCAGTCATCTACCTTCAAGCCAGTCGTCCCAAGGGACTAGAGCAAGTGACTTAGGCTATAAATAGAAACAATCATTGTCCTAATCATTAGTTATCAAATCAAAAAAGGTTTAAAGAGGTTTTTTGGTCTGAATTCGTTCTGTAAACACCCGAGCTCTTTTATATCAATCGAATAACCATTTAACCGAATCTGACAACTCGTTTTTATGTGTGTTTGATGTTATTGTTACTTAACCACGACGTGAAGATTCCGCACTCGCTTCGTAAACAAACCCGTGATATCCAGATCATCCATGAGCGGTCCTACAAGTGGCATTAGAGCCGAAGCTTGTATCACAGGTGTTTTGGTAATAAAAACAAGCTAAAAACTTGGTTGTGGATCTTGGTGGTGGTAGTGGCAGTGGCAGTGGTGGATGGCGGTCGTGATGGGTAGCAACAGTGATGAGTGGTGGTGGCAATGGCAGCGACGGTGGTAGGTGGTGGCAACGACGGCAATGGGTTGTGGCGGTGGTGGGTGATGGTAGTAACACGCTAGTGGGTGGTAGGTTGTAGATGGCGGCAGAGGTGGGTGATGGTAGGTGGGGAGTAACTGGAGGGGGTAGATTGGTAATTTTATATTCAAAAAGTCAAAAGTTGCTTAATAAGCTAGGTGTGTGTGGCTTTTGAAAAGCAATTTTTAACCATTTTCAAATAGCTAAAATGAATAGTACTTTATCAATAAATTAATAACTTATACCCAAACTTAATCCCAAACACCCTCTAAGGCAACCCGTAGTGGGGCACCAAACCCACCGTTAAACCCAATTTCGCGCCCCCAACACCAAAACCTATGGCGCTAACCGACGCTAAACACCCCCATTTTCCCTCCATTTGGCTTTGAGCGTTAAGATTATAACGCCAAATTAACTTTGGTTTTTGTGTCACTTTCTTTCGACCAATGAAACAGATCGCTAACTTGTTTTTCCACTACGTATGGTCTAAGGGGTTGTTTGGTTGATTAAGCGTTGAATCATTAAAAAGTCTAAGGTGGTGTTTGTTTTTTCCCCAGAAGTACTTCTAGCCTCTTTTGTCTGCGCCGCACAGACGCGGGCAGACGTTTGAGGTCTGCAGATTGTTTGTTTTTTGAAAGACATTTCACTAAAAAAGGTCTTCCTGACCTCTTCTTGGTGCAGACATAGACCAAAGTCTTCCAACCACTTCTCACCTCTTCTCCCCTCCTCCTTTTTTTTTATCTTTTCTTCTTTCTTGTTCATTTCTTCTTCATCAGTAGTCATCATCATCCTTCTCCTCCTCCTTCCTCCATCCCTTCTTCTCTTCTCCTGAACATAACATCAGACTTCTACCTTCTCAAACCCATTCTCTCCTCCCTCCTCCTCTCCCTTACGCTGCCGCCTCCCTTCTCCCATCCCCCTTCGCCACCGCCTCCCTTCTCCCATCCCCTCTCCCTACTGTCGCGTCGAGACCATCTCCCCTCCCCTCCCTACCGTCACCTCCCTCTTCCCCTCCCCCTCCCTGTCGCGTTCTCCCCCATTCCCTACTGTGACGTCAAGATTTTATTTAGGATTTTATGAAGGATTCATGTATTACTTGATTGGGTTGATTGGAATTTGTGCTTGGTGTAATAGGAAGGTTGGATGGTTGATTGGAAAGGATCGTATATTCCTTTATTTTTTTTCCCAGGATGAGGGTGGCTTTAGTGTTAGGTTAAAGATGATTTTTTTTTATGAAGTAATGGAGATTCAATAACATAACAGTAATATTAATAAAAAATCATGAAGGTGGCTTTGGTTTTGGTTATGGTGGGTTATGGTTTTAGGTTACGCTACAGATGTTAACAAACAAACAGTCTTCTCCTTACAAACTGCAGACCTTTGGTCCACCTCTTCTCCTGCAGATGTCTGCAGATGTGGTCCGCAGACTGCAGACCTTTTACCTCTTCAAAAACAAACAGCCCAAATGATTAAAGGGATTTGAATGGTTAGGTGCTGAATCATTAAGTGTTGTTTTGTTGGACCTCTAAATGATTAGCCTTCTTGTCTCACATTGGTAGGGGAAGTAAAAATGGATTCATTTATTGCTTAATGGTTCAGCAACATCCCAAGTCTTAATGGTTCAGTCTTAACCATTTCATTCAGATGCTAAAACAAACACGCTGAATACGCTGAATGCTGAATCATTCAGTGCTTAATGATTCAGAAGCTCATTTAAGAGCCCCTAAGTCATGATGCTCACTCTATTTGAAAATTGATGGCTTCTTTATCTCATGTGCCTTATGGGTTAGTCGTTTTTTTGTTTCATTGAAATGGTATTTTTTTTATTTATTTAACTTGTTAACTTCGCCTGAAACGCTAGCTAGGAAACGATCCAACCATATACAAGCAAAATTATCATCTATCTATTAACTGATAAACGAAACAAAATTCTATGGGGTTGTGGATTCATACACCCTGGCCCACACCTATCACCAATAAGAAACTGCCACATATCCAGAATGTGACGTCATACACCCTAAATATGATGTCACAGGGTGTATGAATCCTAGAACCCAATTCTATAGTATTGGAATACATCGGTAAAGTAAAACATAAAGTCAATTTTAATATTTTAATACTAAATGCTATTGTCGGTAGTGGTTGATAGTAACGTATCTTTGGTAGCAAAATTTTGGAGTACAAACTTGTATGAACTATTGTTATAAGTATCTATATCTATACTTCTATACTTACTATATTAAAATGTATCTCTTTAGGATAAAAGTTTCATTTCAATGCGAGATTAAGACGCGATATGATGGCGAGATTAAGACGCGATATGCATCAATTTCTCCTTGAATGATATTATGATGCATCACCTTCTCTAAATGATATTATGGCCTCTTCTCCTAGACTTTTGGCGAAACCATAACTGACGAAATTTATGAACACAATTAAACTATTAAATTCATTGCTATTTTGAAATTTGTTTGGTGCTTAAATTTGTATTTGTTTTTCTGGAATACCTTGTTAATTTAGTATAGTTTGGGGATGAGAAGCTTGTTTTGGAAGGGCAATCTAAATCAAGTGGTAAGTACCTATTGAGGCTCATTTAGGATATTATCGGATGCACATATGTTTTAAATGATTTGTTTTTTCTTATCTAACTTTTTGCTTATAGGCTTCTTGCATCTTTATGTTCTAGGTGTTATTAAAGTCCCTTGCACTTTATTTGTTGCTATAAAATGTATAATCCGTTTGAAATTATATCACTCATACATGCATGTGTTGCATCAAAAAGAATGGTCCCAGAGTTGAAATAAAACTATTCCGTGCATTATTATGGCTAAACTTTTCATCACTAGTTTAGTACTTTGTGTAGGGTAGCCGAACATCATTTACCTATGCGCTGGCTGCCCTATCACACTGTTGTTGGGTTAATCGTTGTGTTCACGGGTAACAGGTCAACAAGTTTAAGGTTTTAGTTTATTTAGTCAAATGTTGGTTTGGATTTTGTTAGTAAAGTAGTGGGCTTTTAATCACGAGTCAACAAAGATTTAAGGTTTAGTTTATTTAATTAAGTGTTTCTTCAAAAACTAACCGTCACATTACGCGACTTACTTGCACGAATAATTTTGCAACTTTTATTATAAACCTATTGAGTTTGTTTGTTTTGTCACCCCAATTCTCATTTTGTTATACATCTTACTTAACTTCATCTTCAGGCAACACACAATAGTGTCCTTTTTACAAGTTGTTGACGGGATTCTTACTCGACTCTACCTAAAAACAACGTACTTTAATAATTCGCACGAAACTAATTATACTTTATTGGAGATAAGAATACTTATATATACTAAAAAACAAGGTACATGTATTCATTGTTTTACATATTATTCAAATACAATGTTCTGGCTGAATTTACGTCGTAATGAATTGGTACAGGTTCATGCACTTTTTAGACCCGCCGCAACGCGCGGGTTACCCATTAGTAAAGTATAACACTATTCGTTGTGGCCCACGAGCGACCAGCTGCGAGCGAGTAGCCGTTAGTGCACTCGCGTCTGTTAGCGAGGCAAAAGTAGCCATTGGCAGTCAACTAGCCATTAGCCAACAGCTAGTTGGCCTATTTAAATACAAAAGAATGCCATTTTTTATTCACAAAACAATCAAATACACTTCAAAAATCAAGCAAACAAAAAATGGATTCTTTACAATGGCGTGGATACTACCAACTAGGGGTGTAAATGACACGTAACGACTCGAGAGCTACCCGGGATCGGCTCGGTAAAAAGCTCGAACGAGCCGAGCCTTAACGAGCCCGAGCCGAGCCCTGGCCTAAAGTATGGCTCGTTTAGTTATCGAGCCCGAGCTCGAGCCCTAGATACAAAGCTCGATTGGGCTCGCGACCCTAAACGAGCCCAAACATAATTATAAGTTATTTATATATCTCTTATAATTTATAGTCCACATCTTTAAAGCCCAAGTCCTTATTTCATAGGCCCATTTAATAACACTCGCGAGCCGAGCTTTTGCGATCTCGAGCCGAGCTTTTGCGATCTCGAGCCGAGCCGAGCTCAAGCTTTTGATTTTGCTAGCGAGCCGAGCTCGAGCTCAAGATTGCAGGCTCGAACCGAGCCGAGCTCAAGCCCAGTCAGGCTCGGGCTCGGCTTGTTTACACCCCTACTACCAACCCGCTATGGAATTCCTCGATGAAGAAGAGTATGATGTTAATCCAACGAATGAAATCGAACATAACCTTAGCCAAATGCCACCACTTTCACCGGATTTAGTAATCCCGGATACTCAACCACCAACAAATCAAAGGCGAGGTGATGGAGGTGGTGGCCGAGGTGGTGCTAGAGGAAGTGGACGAGGTGGTGCTAGAGGTGGTGGCTGAGGTGGTGCTAGGGGTGGTGGTAGGGGCGGTGAATCGCCCGAGCAAGATATTCGACCAAGGCATCAAATGATCCCTTGGACCAAAGAGGAGAAAATAGCCCTTTGTCGGGCTTGGGTTGAAGTATCGGAAGATCAAAAAGGGGGTATGTATTTTTTTTAACTATATACTTTTTTTTAATATACATAATTGATTTTTTAACATTAATATTTTTTTTTCTTATATAGCCGATTATCAAAGGGCTAAGGTCATTTGGCGACGAATCCGAGTACTCTTTTATGAGCAAGTAGGGAGTGATACGCGTTTGGCGGATATGATTACCGGCCAGTGGACCGAGATTAGGAAATATGTGGGTTTGTTTACGAACCTTCATAACAGGAACGCTGCTCGAGTGCGAGCGAGTGGGTCGAGCGATCTTGACATGTATCAATTTACTTGTGATGAGTGGAAAGAAGAGGTCTTACGCAAGTACAGGATCAACAAGAGTACGTGGGATGAAGACTATTTGTGGAAAATCCTACGTAATTGCTCCAAATGGGTGGAGCTAATTTCTGTTGAAGATATGAGCGAAGGCGGCTCATCATCAAAGCGAGCCAAGACGTCTTCATCGGGTGGGTACGTCTCCTCTGCGAGCTCGGATGCTCATGTAGGGATTGACCTAAACAGTGATGAGGGTCTTCCCCCGTCTCCCCTAGGTCGACCCGCTGGAAGGGACAAGGCAAAAGCCAAACAAACTACTAACGAATTCGATACGGAGTTCTTGGTGGAAATTAGCAAAATAAGGACGACAATGGAGATGACGGCGAAAGCTAAAGTCGATAAAGTTCGAATGAGGAACATGGACTTTTTAGCTAAAGACTTCAACCACATACCAATGCCTCGTCGGAAGATACTTGAACTAGAACAAGCGCATATCGTGAAGGAATTCGAAGAAGAGCTCAACATCAACGACGAGTAGTTTAGTTGTTTTTATGTTTTTTTTATCAATAATGTCTTTTTAAGTTTTTTAATTAATGAAATTTTTATGCTTATTATTTATTTTGTGTTACAATTTTAAATATTATATTACATTTAAAATAAAAAAGTTTAAAAATAATAATAAAAAACAAAAAACTAGATAAAGTTGTTGCTCACCTCTAGCCACAACAGCATCAGGCGAGTGAGCAGCAGTTTTATCACTCTGCCATGTCACTACCTACGTGACTGAATATAAGAGGATAGAGCCACTGCCAGAGCCGGCTCTAGAGCTTAACAAGATAAGGCAATTGCCTAGGACCACCACAATGTAAGGGCCCCAAAATTTAAGCCTACTTATGCTAATAGTGTATGTTGTTTAGTTTATCTATGTGAATTGATTTGTTTGAATGGTTTAAATTGTGGTCATTTTTTGAAAATTATTATGTACATAAAATGGTCTGAAAATTAAACCGTCGTTAAACATTTGATTTTGTGAATTGATTTGGTTGAATGCTTAGAATTTGTTTGAATATGATTTCATAAACTTATTACTTAGTTTAGAACCAAATATGTAAACTGAATTGTTATTTGACAGTTTATTTGGTCCCCAAAACTGATTTATGTTAACCGATTTGTGTGAACTGATTAGTTTATTATTTCCGCCCAAGCCCAGAAAATGAGAAAAACGTTTTGTAAGAATCAAATTCAAAAAGGGCCCCAAATTTTTATCTCATCTTGGGTCACCAAAATGATTGAGCCGGCTCTGGTCACTGCTTACCTCTAGCTAGTGGCGGATCTAGAAACTTTTTCCAATGATATCACTATTTAGACATTCTAATTTTGTAGAACCAAACATAAAAATTTTCGGGTGGGTCGGTTTGATGGTTCGGATCAAGTAAGGTTGATCACATAATAAAAATATGATACAATAATTAAAAAAAAACATCGTCATTAAAAATAAAAAAAACGCATAATATAAATTCGATGGTCTTATAAATTAAAAAAAAACAACACTTAGAGTTGTTCTCTACGAATTTTCATCTTTTGAAAACGTTGCATTACATCTTCGACCGAAACTTGTTGAAAGAACTCTTTTTCAATGTAACAAATGCAAGAATCATTCATGATGGTAGGTTTTGAAGGAATTGAAGCGTCAGTCGGTTCGGTTGGAGGCACAACGCCACAGCCGCACAATTATCACTTTTTTGGGTTTTTAATTAGTAATGAGCTCAATACTGGAGTAGGTTTGTAATAGGTTATATTTGTATCTACTTAGAAATTAGAGTTGAGCTCATTTAAATGGAATTGGGTTGGGTTTAATGTAGTCACCATTAAAAAAACATTGATGTCACTCGAAAAAACTATGCATACATGTATATATACAACTGAAAAAAGACTGCTGTCCCGGGACTACGTCCCGATCAATATGCCTCCGCCACTACCTCTAGCCACAACACATAGTCTAAGAAAGTAGAAATTGATGAACTAACTCCAAGTAGGAACTTGTATGAATTGTTGTGTAAGTTGGTGCAAATGGTATGCTATGTTTTAACATGAATCAATGTCAACAGAAGGGAGTTATTGTTGAAAGGGTTAAGTTCTCGCAATCTAATATAGTTAGGGGCTTAGTTGTAAATTGTAACGAATTTGTAATTTTTTACTGCAGGGGCTGAAGAAAATTGTGAGGTCAACTGTGTAATTATTGTTGAACTGGTTTTCTTTTTTCATTCTTCGTAATAATGCTCAACTCAATAAAAAATAATCATCGGTGATACTTCAATTTCTTCTTAGGATCTTTTATTCTTTAGTGTTTTGAGTGAATCAACCAAGATTTATTTTTAGCAAGTGGTATTAGAGCATGCAATACAGAATAATTCTAAGAAAGTGCTCACGCACAACCGATTAAGGTCGAAAGATGGTTTCTACAAAGTTCAATCTTGAGAATTTTAATGGCAATTAAAATGATTGTGGATAATAAAGGTTGAAAATTGGAGTATTGTTGTTGCATTAGGGAATTTTGAATGCTTTTGGTGATGAAGAAATTTAGCTAGAACCTATCTTATACGGAGAAGAATTTTATGGTAAATGGGCATACATGGTTCCCTAGTTATGTGTATTAAGGGGATAGGTTGTTGCTAACGGTTTCAAAGGATACCCTAATGCAAGAGTTTGGGACATATTGGAAGGCTTATCACTACTAGAAATAATAAGATTTTTTACTGAAATTTCATATACAATTTTTTTCGTCACAAATTCCTGCCTACTTGTGACAAATTTCCTACGGAAAAATAAATAAAGATTTTATGACACATTTTTTACGTAACAGCAACAAAAAATAAGAAAACCCAAATCAACTCAAAGTTGTGTCACAGATTTGTTAAAAAAATTTCCTACACAAAATAATGTGTCACAAATTCCGACACAGTTGCTACGCATTTGCTACGAAAAAAATAACCCAAATTATTTTGTCAAATTTGTGACACAAAAGCGACCAAAACAAAAAAAAAACTTATTTTTTCACCACTTCTACATATTGCGTCGGAAATGCGAAGCAAATGTGTAACAACTTGCTACACAATTGTGACAATAGTATGATATGCATAACAAAGGTGTAGGAACTTGCTACGCATTTGTGACGGAACGTTGTATATCTGTATATATATATGTGTGTGTGTGTGTGTGTGTGCGTGTATACTTATACATGTAATAGTAACATTGATTATTGTATTTAAATATTTTACTAATACTAATAGCAACTTGTATGCGTATGTGTATGTGAATGCGTATTTATATGTACATGTACATGCACATGTACATGTATTATTCATATGTATGTATATATGTGAATGTGTGTATATAGGTTCACATTTGTGAATGTATACAGGTATGTGCAGGCATGCATGTGTGTGTATATGTATATGCATATTTGGGTATGTATACGTGTATATGTGTATACACAAAGATACAATAATATATGGTCGTCAAAACTGTGAAATCGTTTGTGTAATAAAAGTATTTGTTGTATATTGAAATGATAGAAAAGGCACAAAGAAAAAAAAATGATGTTTATAGGTTGAAAATTTAACAATAATATATGTTCGTAGGAAATTCGTAGCAAATGAGTATTAACTTACTACACATTTGTGACAAAACAATTTTTTTATTAGAATATTGAAAAATTCGTAGCAAGTGTGTAACAACTTGCTACACAACTGTGACAATAGTATGATATGCATAGCAAATGTGTATGACCTTGCTACGCATTTGTGATGGAACATTGTATATTTATGTATATGTGTTTGTATGTATACTTATATATATAATAGTAACATTGATTATTGTATTTAAATATATTACTAATACTATGAGCAACTTGTATGCGCATGTGTATATGAATGCACATTTATTATTCATATGTATGTATATATGTGAATGTATGTATATAGGTGCACTTATGTGAATGTATACAAGTATGTGTAGGTATGCGTGTCTGTGTGTATATGTATGTTCGGGTATGTATATGTGTATACAATAATATTTGGTAGTCAAAACTTTGAAATCGTTTGTGGAATAAAAGTATTTGTTGTATATTGAAATAATACAAAAGGCACAAAGAAAAAAAATTGATGTTTGTACATTGAAAAATTAATAATAATATATGTTCATAGGAAAGGCGTAGCAAATGAGTAATAACTTACTACACATTTGTGACACTATACTACAAATCTTTGGTCAATATGGTATATCTCCCTAAAAGGGTATCCATATTTCATATTTCCTTGGTTAAAACTCTTAAAGATCATACATATGATTTTAATAAGTTGATTTTGTATCCTGAGAATATAAAGTTGATACTGTTGAAATAATAACTCAAACTTCAGGGGGCAGAACTGAAAAATGATATTGCATGGAAGTGTCTATCGTGCAAGTAATGATCCTTTGGTTTTGAATAAGTATTCATTGAATACCGTTGGAGTCCGAGTAATAAGCTGACCGAGTTTACTACACAAAGTATTCATAGTTTGTTAGATTTGTTTAGTATTTAAAGAGTCCTTGAGTCTATCATTTGTATTTATCTTTTGAAAAAGTATTGATAATAAAAGAAGCAGCAGTATATTTGACAGTATATATCTTGTCCATTATATCTTGCTTTCTACCAATAGTGGTATCAGAGCAAAGGTTGTGATCTACTCAGTTCATAAGCATCTCACTGCCATGCCTAAACAAAAACTTCTCACAACACTCAAATAATTCCGGTATTCAAGGGCGAAGGCTATGAATATTGGAATATTCGCATAAAGACTATTCTTAGATCTCAAGAATTGTGGAAGCTGGTTAAGAATGGAGTGCATGTACGTGGTGATCAAGATAGGCAACGTGAATCCAGAAAGAAAGATGCAAAATCCGACCTTGGTTGTAATCCAACAAGGGGTAGATGATAACTTGTTTTCAAGAATTGCAGGTGCTGATACAGCCAAAGAAGCTTGGGACACTCTTAAATTAGAGTTCTAGAGGGACACTCAGGTTCAGGCGGTTAAACTTCAAGGATTACGTAGAGATTTTGAGAATCTCACTACGGGAGAATCACAAATGGTTGGTGACTATTTCTCTTGTGTTATGGAAATAGTAAGCCAACGTAGATCTTTTGGAGAGTGTTGGATCAGTAAGCTCTTTGTTTAAGTAAGAGCTTGCTATCTTTGACACTTAAGTGCTTAGCAAGCTCTTGTATATCAGATTGTAAGCACAGCGGAATGTATAAGTTAAAGCAACACTTTTTATACTTAAGAGGAGTTATTACTCCCTCTTGATGATTGAAACTAATAATGACAAGTATTTATTATGAATCTAAGCAGTAAATGAGAATTAGATACTTAGGCAGATTCACAATAAATACTGAAATGGAATAGAACAGTGAAAGTGTTTGAAGGATTTTTCTATTAAAATCAATGTCTAAAATAGAAGGTTGAAGCCTCCTATTTATAGACGTTTACATACATGTATCTTGCCAATAAAGCAAGCATACAAATATCAGAAACAAGTTGCACAAGTTGCAACATTGAAACAAACAATTACAGCTAAAAGTAATAATAAACAATAAACTACTAATACAAAAGGCGGTGGAAAATATCTGATGCTAAGTGCTGATGAATGACAAACTACTGATGAGTAGTTTGTCTTCAGTACTTCTGAAGTGGACTTTGTCTGGTTTGGATTTCAGAACTTCTGATGAAGTTTCTTCTTCAGCACTTCTCATATCTTCTCTTCAGCAGTTTCTTGTCTTCTCTTCAGTACTTCTATACTTAGCCAAAATTGACAGAAGTGAATTAAACTAAGGTTTCCAAAAGTGGTTTCACCAATCCTCTTTGTCCTAACAGAGAGTTAGTTGAAGATCAAAAAGTTGTTGAAAAAATTCTTAGAAGTCTGTCCCCAAAATTTGATTTTGTTGTTCCTTCAATGGAAGTAGCATTTGATCTTGCTACTCTTACACCAGTAAAACTAATGGGCTCTTTACAATCTCAAGAAGCAAGAATGATCAGTCGTGCATGAGGCAAGATGACAGAAAAGCTAGATGAACAAGCCTTGCAAGTGTTTCAAAGTCCCAAGAATACAACATATGAAACTAGAAGCAGCAACTTTCGAGGTCGAGGAAGAGGAGCCTTTAGAGTAAGAGGGAGAGGAAGATCCCAAGATAGAAACAAGGTTCCACAATGTCACTTAAGTAACAGATTAGGACATATTAAGAAAGATTGCTGGTTTAATGAGAAGGCTCAAGTCAATATGGCCAATCAGGATACAAATGAATCATAAACCAATGATGAGCAGTATCTTTTTCTGGCTTTTGCTACCTGTGAGACTGAGGTAACAACATCTCAACCCTTTCTTCTTATGACTAACACAGTTTCATCATCTATATCCAGTTCACTATGGTTTATATATTTTGATTGTTCCAATCACATGACTAGATCAAAACAAAGCTTTACAACTTTAAATGAAACCTTTAAACTTTATGTGAAACTGGGTGATTAAAAGGAAATAAGGGTTAAGGGAATTGGGCAAGTAAAAGTGAGTACCACAAATGGTCAATTTAAACTCATAGAAGATGTGTACTATGCTCCACAACTGGAGTATAACTTATTAAGTGTGGGGCAACTTGTGAGAAAGGGGTATGCACTTTTATTTGATGATGATGTATGCATCATTATTAACAAAAAGACAGAAATTACTCTAATGAAAGTTGGACTTGAGAAGAACAACATGTTTCTCATGGATGTTTCGAAGACTCAAAACAAAGAATCAAGCAAACAAGATAGTGAGGCTATATTGTGGCATGAAAGATATGGTAATCTAAACTATCAAAGGGTCCAACAGTTATACACTCAAGGTATGTGAAGGATGTGTCCTTGGAAAACAGTCCAAACGGCCTTTTAATACAAGTACTTGGCGCGCTAAACAAAAACTTGAATTGGTCTACTCTGATGTCTGTGGACAAATGCAAGTTGATAGCCTTGGGGGCAGCAAGTTCTTTGTATTATTCATAGATGATTTTTCAAGAATGTCTTGGGTATATTTTGTTGAAAAAAAAATCTGAAGTGTTCACCAAATTCAAAAGTTTTAAGGCTTTAGTTGAAAAGTAAAGTGAGTGCAAAATCAAGGCTCTTTAAATAGATAGAGTTGGTGAATACACCTCAAATGAATTCAATTAATTTTGCAATGACAATGGAATCAAAAAAATTTTGACACCTCCCTATACACCTGAAGCTAATGGTGTAATCGAAAGAAAAAATAGATCTGTCATTGGTCTTATGAAAAGTATGATGAAGAATAGAGGGTTACCAAAATATTTTTGGGCAAAGGCAACAACCACTGTTGTTATATTACTCAATATATCTCCTACTAAAGCCCTTCAACATATGAATCCATTTGAAGTTTGGACAAGAGAAGAACCACAAATGAGCAATCTGAGAATATTTGGTTGTATTGCTTATGCACTAGCACCAGGTAAACTGAAGCAGAAGTTGGATGATCATTCAGAAAAATGCATTATGATAGGGTACACCTCACAAACTCTTAGTGGTTACAGATTATACAATCCAATCACTAAAAGGATACTCACTAGAAGGGACCCTAAGTTCTTTGAGGATTCCAGTTAGGACTGGTAGACACTACATTGGAAGATGAAATTGACAGTCAATTCACTCCTGAGCCTACTACACAATCAATCTCAACTAACCAGGGGAGCACCTCTCAAGAACCAAGCACTCCAGCTCAGTCCTCAAATCAGGCTGCACAACAACATCAAGAATCATCCAGTGCTAGTTCAGAACCTGCAAACTATAGAAGCCTTCATGACATCTATGCTAACTGCCAGTTTGCACTTACAGCAACTGATCCAGTTATACATGATGAAGCTGGAAGAAAACAAAAGTGGCAGGAAACCATGATGGAAGAAATGAATGCTATAGTGAAGAATGATACATGGAAGCTGGTTGATCAACCCAGAGGTACAAACTTGATTGGTCTAAAATGGTTGTACAAAATCGAAATTGGACCAAATGGTGATATTGTGAGGTATAAGGCCAGACTAGTGGCAAAAGGTTATGCACAGAAGTATGGTGTAGACTATAAAGAGACATTTAAACCAGTTGCAAGATTTGAAAAAATTAGAATGGTTGTAGCTATTGCTGCTCATTTCAACTGGCCTCTTTTCCAACTAGATGTAAAGTCAACTTTCCTCAATGGGGAATTAACTGAAGATATATTTGTTGAACAACCACAAGGATTCATTGTAGATGGTCAAGAACACAAGGTGTATCAGTTGAAGAAGGCTCTTTATGGGTTAAAACAAGCCCTAAGGGCTTGGTATTCTAAAATTGAATCTTATTTTGCAGGGCAAGGTTACAAAAAGAGTCTGAATGAACCTACATTGTTCACAAAGAAAGCTGGAACTGATCTGATCTGATGTATGTGTGTGTATGCTGATGACATAATATACACTAGCTCTAACATTAATCTTCCGGCAGAATTCAAGAACAACATGAAGAGTCAGTTTGATATGACTGATTTAGGATTGATATCTTACTTTTGGTTTAGAGATCAAGCAAACAACTGAAGGTGTGTTCATTGGACAAGATAGGTATGCTACTAATCTAAACAAGAAGTTTGGATTGTTTAACAGTGAATGTCTTCCTACTCCAATGAACACAAGTGAAAAAACATCATGAAACTGATGGGTCAAATCCAGCTTATGGGACATACTTTAGAAGTTCAGTAGGAGGACTGATTTATTTAACTCACTCAAGATAAGACATTGCTTTTGTAGTAAGTCTAGTATCCAGATTCATGCAAAAGCCAACCAAGACTCATCTAGGAGCAGCTAAAAGAATCTTAAAATATGTTCTTGGAACTGTGGAGTTTGGCCTCTGGTATGCAAGAAGTAAGAAGGATGTTGGTGTTGAGCTCACTGGTTATACAGACAGTGATTGGGCTAATTCTGTTGATGATAAGAAAAGCATTTCACCTCATGCTTTTTCCATTGGAAGTGCAGTGATCACTTGGAGTTCGAAAAAGCAACATGTCGTGGCCTTATCCAGCTCAAAAGTTGAATACATTTCAGCCACAAATGCCACTTGTCAAGGTGTGCGGTTAAGAAGAATATTAGAAGATCTAGACTTGGCATAAAATTATGCAACTGTCTTTTATTGTGAAAATAATTTGGCCATTTGTTTATCCAAGAACCCAGTTCAGCACAGTAGAACTAAATATATTGAATTGAAGTATCACTTTATCAGGGACATGGTTTCAAAAGGGTTGATTGATCTAAGGTTTTGTCCAACAGAAGAACAAGTTGCTGATGTATTAACAAAAGCTGTCAACAGGGATCATTTTGATTATTTGAGGAGTATGCTTGGTGTTAGGAAGTTTGAGTTAAGGGAGGGTGTTGAAATAATAACTCAAACTTCAGGGGGCAGAACTGAAAAATGATGTTGCATGGAAGTGTCTATTGTGCAAGTAACGATCCTTTGGTTTTGAATAAGTATTCCTTGAATACCATTGAAGTCCGAGTAATAAGCTGACCGAGTTTACTTCACGAAGTATTCATAGTTTGTTAGATTTTTTTAGTATTTAAAGAGTCCTTGAGTCTATGATTTGTATTTATCTTTTGAGAAAGTATTGATAATAAAAGAAGCAGCTGTACATTTAACACTATATTATCTTGTCCATTATATCTTACTTTATACCAACAAATACTAGGTGAAGAAGATAGAGTAACTATCTTATTGAACTCATTTCCTCATACATATGAGTACTTTGTAGAGACTTTGATGTATAATAACAAGAGTTTCTCTATGTAAGTGTCTCTTGGACATTGGCTCTTGGACATTGACTATTAAGAATTTGATGAAAAGGAATGCTACAAGAGAAGAGTATGAAAAAAGTGTATATGTTAGTACATTTTGAGTTTGTCAATTGTTGTACGAATAACCTAGGCGTAGTCGTGTGCAGAATAGTTGTTTGTGTTGTATTGTAGCTTAGTGATTGTGTATATGTAATTGAATGTTAGTGACCGAGTTCATCACTAAGAGTCATAGTGATTGAGCCTCACTTATAAATACTCAATTACGAAGCATTTCACAAAACTAGAGAGAGAAACGGTTGATCGGATGTGTGTGTTGGAGGGGAGATCTCACCGTGTAGATGTTGTAAACTCTTTCGGAATCAATACTACTCTGTGTCGGGTCATGTTTCAAGTTTATTGTACGATTTTTTATTACCACGTCGTGTTCTTCACCATATTCGATTAGATCTAAAGTAAGATATTGGAATTTCAATTGTTATCAGAGCGGGTGCTCTTGATTTTGATTGAATTTGGTGGGTTTTAGTGAAGTTTTTGTTGAAAATTTGAAAACCATGTGTTTTGAATTCACAAACTAATTTTGGTCTAAATTCAATCCAAAACGTGTTTGGATGTCAAACTTGATTGTTTAGGGTTGTTAGATTTGTGATTTTGAATCTATAGAGCCAATCAGTGTCAAATTTGGTTAAGTTTCGAGTGATTTGGTGTTGTTAGTAACTATTCATCGTCTACCTCAAGTTCGAAATCATTTGATCAATAAGGAGTTTTAGTTATTGAGCTCATTTATTTGAAAGTATTAATGATTGAACTAATTCGTTTAAGAGTTTTAGTGATTGAGCTTATTCATGTGAGTGTTTTAGTGATTGAGTTCATTCGTTTGAGAGTTTTGGTGATTAAGCTCATTCCTTTTAGAGTTTTAATGATTGAACTCATTCGTTTGAAAGTTTTAGTGATTGAGCTCATTCATTTGAGAATTTATTGATTGAACTCTTTTTAGCTTGATTGTCACCGGTTTCAAAGAAGACCTAAGAAGTACATTAAGGTCAACTTCATGGTGCCATTGGGGTTGGTGGCCCAATGGTAGAAGCAATGCTTCTAGAAACCCTTAAGGGGGAGGTCATGAGTTCGAGTCCCACAAGGAAGGAGTAGAAATTTGCCGTTAAAAAAAAGGTCAACTTCATGGATGGATGGATGGATGGATGGAATAACATCTTATGGTTATCGATACATATAATAACATCTTTAGTTTTAAAAATTGCGTGATGTAAAGTTAAATATACGGTTGTTGTACAATTGTATCATACGTGTGTTGATCTCACCTTATCATATCGTGCCACAAGGTTTCGGGGAACTCGGTCAATCACCTGGTTGTGTTTTAATCGTTGTCCCATTTTATTGATCAATAACACTTGTACTACTTCCTTTAGAGTGCGTCGAAATTGAGAATTTGACAAAATATTACATAAAAAAGGACCGGAAATGAAACTTGAATTGGATTATTGTAAAATAACAGTATAAATATCATGTGAGTTAGAGAAAATGGATCAAAAAGCACATGAAGCTAGTTAATATGCACGAGAAAAATAACAGGCATAAATGTACTAGTTAACTTTTGGGTTTCCACTTTTCTTTTTATATTTTGTGTGGATTTAATATATCGAATCAAATTTATAAAAAATATGAAATGAAAAGGACATCGGCCAACGATGTTGTAGCCCAGATGTTGCAATGGAGGTGTGAAAGTTTACCCACATTTGTGGGGTTTTTGCCAGGGATCTTAGGTTCGATTTCGTCTTCTACCGAAAAAATAACCATTGAGTTTGAAAGGAGACACCTATGTGAGGAAGGATTCGGTCCTGAACAGATGTGGCTTTTTAGTCAAGAATTTACCGCTGAAACAAAAGACCTTAGAAAAAATGGAAAAGACATCGAGGGGCATGAAGCAATATTATGTGGGCATAAAAGAATGGAATTTAATGGTCTCCAAAAGCCTGTAATGTCGCTCTTTATTGCATACATGTGAAAGTGTTTTCATATTTATGGCAAATTTAATATGAATATACAAGGGTTTAATGTAATTATGTAAATAGTATTTCCTACCAAGTAAAATCTATACGGTATTATAGGTATTTCTGAAAAATAAAAATTTCTAGGCTTGGAGTAATGTCTCGACATTGTTAATTGAGTGTTAGGACATATAGGCCGGCATGGATGAGTCATCAGAAGACAAAACCACCTCATTTAATTTAATTTAAATAAGTATATGATATCATCAAGGTGAGTAATACACGAACAAATTTAGAGTCCTAAATATCATATAATCATCAAGGTAATTAGGTAATTGCTTACCACAAAAACATATACTTCATTAAGAACGCCAAATGCCCACAAAACAAGGCAGGCAACAACAACTACAAATTATGATACAGATTACATGACTGAAAATTTACACCAATTATTTCAAACTCTTATTCTATATGATGCCAATACGAATACGTAAACTACAAGGTTCTTGCAATTATAAAGTAGAAATTGATTATTTTGTCGAACATGCTACTCATCAAAGTATTTTTTTTTTTTCTTATAGTGGAACTAGATTATACCCCGGGAGCGTCCCGGGTTGAAAATTTTAATATGATACATCAATTTTACATATGAAATAGACTGATGTATAACTCTAATATTAATATCTAATCTAAAACAAATTAACAATGTACAACTCCAATGCTAACACCTAACCTAAAAGAATGTAGAACTTTAATGTAACTCTAATATTAACACCTATCCTAAAGACTAAACAAATGTACAACTCTAACATACTAATATTAATACCTAACTTAAAACAACGTATAACTTTATTAACCTATTCGGCTCTGGTTGAAAAAAATTCATATTTACTGATTTAAACATAATTAGTGACTTGTCTATACATGATTAATGATTTACCCGAACACTTTGTGTTTTTTTTTTTCCTGTATGAACAAAACCCCAAAAAAAAATTTCTCCGTTTTTTATATAGCATTATGGTACTCGTTGGAAAGATAATAAAACGCTCGTTAATTTGGTGTAATTTTTTTCTTTAAAAAAATCTAGTATATTAAAGATATTAACGTTTAAAAATTATGGGAGGAAACATGAGGGTGAAAAATCCAATTTTGTTTTTAAATTATTTTTTTCCTAAAATATCTCAATGTCACATGGGATGACACATGACACACTCAAAGAAGAGAATGCCTCTTTGAGTGACATGTCATTAAAATGGCTTTGGTTTATTATATGTATAGATAGATATATAAATATAAGATGTGTCTATCCCAAATTAAAAGAAATAATTAAGTTCACATATTATCAAACGAGTATAATATTACATATTGCTATCACCAAATCCCAGTCACGATTTGTTGTCGGGTTGAGCTGCTATTAGCGCTTCAGAACCACTTTAATTTCGAGATTATATTTGAGCTACAGCATGTAAATAAACTTGTTAGAAGGCGATCCAAAAACAAAACGCTTAAAACACCCTTGACACTCAAATCAGTGATTTATACGATACAAGCACACAATTAACCACAATTGTTTGATGTGAGATTAAGAGATAAGATATCGGCACACCCCATTTGGTTATCTTGATATCAATATGACAATATTGTAACACTATATGTGCCGTATAGGGTTATATGGCCAATATTGTAACTCTATAGCTCACGTGTCGTACTGAGAAAGTTGCATGTGTCAGTTGTCAATAAGACACATATAGTGTTACATGTGTCATATAAAACACATCTATGGCACGTATAGTGTTATACATGTCATATAGGTCCCCAAACATTTTATTTTCAGTCAAACCTTACAACAAATACAATGTACTTGATAATGTGAGATATGTCGTGTATCATTTTAATACGCCACATATAATGTGAGATGTCAATCAACCTATATGACTCATATAGGCTATTACACGTCATATGGGTGCCTGTGAACATACAAAAAGACAAGGATTTGAACCTTATATGCCACGTATAGTGTAATGTGTCGCGTATATGTCTTATATGACGCATATAGGGTATTACGTCATATATAAGTGCCCCGTTGTCAATCGAACAGATAAAACGACAAATGATTGAACCGTATATGCCATGTGTAATGTATTATGTGGCGTATAGGGTTTGAAAATGTGTCCACAATTGTCGTGTTGTGCTGTCTTGGTTTTTGTGTAAACCCTATATGACACACATAACACTATATCTGGACACATATAGCACTGTATTTGTCATATATATGGTGTTAATCTATTAAAATTGGGTGCTTCTTTAACACATCCTGAGATTAATCATTTCAATCTTGGCTCAATATCAAATTATGACCGTTTAAAAATGAGGGGAAATGTGCGTATATGCTTTGCATTTGGATTGAGAAAATCAACAAATAAGTTATTATAAAAATACCATTTTTTCCTACACTTTCATCTTAGCCACTAATTTGAAAAATAAAAGTTTCATATAACTTCTTACCCAAGCAAAATCCAACTTTTTATATGATGTTAACCCTTTATATGTCTTACAACTCATGGTTTTAAATGTCTTACATACATAGATATTTTAAGTAACAACATGGCTGCGTATCAACTTTTCATTAGTCATGTATCACAAATAACCCAATACAGATATCATTATTGAACCGAAACGAATTGATATCGACCAAACGTACCAGCATCGTTAGTATCAAACTAAAACCAATATTTATTTTAATAGTTTTCAATCGATATGCGATATTTATTTTTAAGTAACAACATGGCTGCGTATCAACTTTTCATTAGTCGTGTATCACAAATAACCCAATACATATATCATTATTAAACCGAAACGAATTGATATCGACCAAACAATATCGGTACCAGCATCGTTAGTATCAAACTAAAACCAATATTTATTTATATAGTTTTCAATCGATGTGCAATATTTTTCCGAGATATTCGACTTTATATTCTGGATTACGTGAGACAACTTACAAGTCGATTTAAATATTTTCACTACCCTGTACCGAAGTACAACAACATAATTTTTGTGACTTCGAACTTTAATTATGATTTAACTTATGAAGAAACACCAATATAACAATCTATATAAACGAGCAAAATAAAGAGATATTGTATTAATAATTGCTGGGGAGATTACAGACACTCAAATACAAATTGTTACAATATTTCGACTATAATCCATATTTAAAAAGATGTCAATTTCTCCAGTGCCAAAAACTTGATGTGTCAATCCCAAAACATTGGTTTGGGGGAAACGACTGATTTTTACTAAACCTTTTTACAAAGTTTTAAATTTATAAAGTAAACGATAATTACTTTAGAAACTAAAACCGACACATAGGCAGAGAACCGGATGTGTATAGTATAGCTTGCTAGGGTAAATACCGAGTATCGTATTCCAAGAGAACACATTTTCCCCTACTCAACCATTCATCAGATAACTTATCGGGTTTTAAAAGAAAAATAAAACGGAGGGGTTCTTGAATAAAAATAGTTTTACAAAGGTTTTGATTTTGATAAAAATAAAAGGATAAAATAGTGGAGTAGACTAATATCCACATCTCGGGCCCTCCGTATAAGTAGTTAAGTTTACTATTAAAATTAATTATTTAAATTAATTAAATGTGAGCAAGACGAGAGTGATCTTGAAGTGTTGACTCCTTGATAGAGAAGCGGGGCCACTACTAAGTAGAATGCACAACCTTCTAATGCGGGCCCGCATGAAGGTACTCCGCTAGGACCTCGCATATAGCGGGCTCCTTAAACCGCGGTCAAATCTCTGGTTCAAACATATCTTCTTCTTGAATTGGAGGCTTAACTTCCGACTTGGAACACCGTACACCTCCCTTAACTCTCGTGTTCCGTACCGAAGGATCTCTCCTTAGGGTCAATCCCGGCAACCTCGTATCCCCTAAGTAGGTTAACGATCGTGAAGATCGAAGGATCTCTCTTACAGTTGACTCAGGTGACTCGTATCCCCATTGGCTAACGGCTTTGTACTTACGAGAACTAGAAAAAGAATACTTAGTTTATTTATCTTTAAAGTGACACTTTAATATTTAGTGATCAATTAAATATAAAGTTGGTTCAATGAATGATAACTTAATAAACTCAACCCATAACCTCCCGAGCCGAATGAAACCCTTGACAAAGGTGGATCATAATCCTAAAGGTGTGCAATCCGGAGATCAGTGGTGCACCCGAAGGGAATCCGCCCTTTACCAAGAAGATCATTCAGTCATCTGGTAAGTACCAGAAATTTGTCACTCAGATCTGGTCCACTTCAAAAGTCATTGCTTTGGACCCGGTTTGGATATCAGGAGGCCGAGTGATCTGTCTCACTACCGGTTTCCTCGCCTTGGATCTAGCTCAGGGCTACCAGAAGCGGATTTAACCTCTAGTTGATAAATTAAGTTAAAGTTAATTTAAATTATTAAGTTAATCATCATTTAAACTTGCCACAAGATAAACAAACAAGAATTAGAAGAAGATAACACAACAAATAACTAAAAATAAACTACTAGTAATAATAATAAAAGTCTACAAATCGAAGCGGGTTCGGGAATAATGAAAAGATACAACCATAACAAATGATCAACACATGAATATGGCTGCTCATAGACAAGCTCTACATCTCCAAGTGATATGTATCTAGCATGATCCTCACGACCCTCGATGTTTTATTGCATAACTACTCTACGATCCCATTCTTGGCCAAAATGATCAAGGTAGGACGAGGCCTAACCTTAGTGGGTATGTTATAAAGGCCATAAGGCCTCCCAAAGGACCCCAAGATCTCTGCAAGACTCCTGGAATTCGACCCAAGAAGGGCTCAAGTCAAGGTGGAATGGGATGATCAAATGGTGGGGGTTAGCTTGCTATTTATAGAGCTCTAGGGCCAGCACGGGCGTGCCAAGGGGTGGCAGGGGTGTGCTTGCTGTCTCACGTACGTTCTGTTGCTGCAGTGCTGTCTTGTCGGCCCTTTTTGTCTTTGGCATGGCCGTGCCATAGGTATGAGCACGGGCGTGCTTCACCTGCTCAGCATGTTTTCTTGCTCTCCAAGTTTGCTACGTTGTCTTCTAGCGGTGCAGGGCCTCCGTGCAAGTGTGCATGGGCGTGCTTGGTCACTCCCGAACTGGTTTCATAATTGTTTAAGTCCCGGGATGGTCTTCAAACATACAGGGAACATGCTGCAAGTCTCATATCTTCAGGAATCTCCAGTTTTTTCTTGTTTTTACCCGGAAATCCTTTGTTTCCATCTTGGAGCTCCAGTTTTCTGAGAAATACAAATAGGAACGGATTAAGCACCAAATATCAATAATATAAGCCTAATTCTACCCTATTATGAGACTGGTTATGCCTGATTTATATGTTAATTATGTGAGTCATCACAATACCCCACACTTAGACTATTTCTTGTCCTCAAGCAATCAAACACAAGTACAACTAAGGCAGACTCTAATTAACAAACCCTCAATCCATTTATTTATTTATTATATGAGAAAAATAAAATTGCATGACACGCATACTTAACCCGTACGATTATGCTCAAACCTATACCTGCTCACAATGTCCACTCAGCACTCGGGTATATCATTTTAGTGAGTTTTGGGGGTGAACACTCAAGTCTGTACCAAAGTCGACTAAGGTCATAGGCTTGTATGCATATCAAGTCCTCGTCTCTAAACCAACTAACTAAGATAAATCAAGAGGACTTTTATTCGGGTTGTAATGTAGGGGTGAAAAAGATAAAACAACTTTTTTTTAACTATCTACAAAGCGGGACAAGTCACCGAATCACGTAAGGTCGTCACGACTGAGAAGATGACGAAGCGGCAAGACGTGGAGGAGGGGGTAGCGGTGCGCAACATTTTCAGCAGCGATCAATGGCCACACTTCATACACTTGTCAAATCTTTTCGCCTGTCTTTTTGCAGCGCTCTTTGACTGTCCACAAAAGGGTGGATTCTGTTCCATCTTCCTCCACAATTTATTTCATCTACCATTTTCTCGAAAATTATCTGCAACTTATCTGGGGGCAGACGTGGCTCAGCGAAGTGGAAACATCGAAGCAAGTGCTCGTCCAGCGGATGCATCTTGAGAAAGCGATGGGGAAGCAAGAGAGAGATGGGAGATCACAGAGAGAATGTAGAGAGAGAGCAGAGAGCAGGAGAGAGAGATAGAGAGAATTCCAGTTCTTTAAGGTCTCACCGGTCAAAGACCAAATTTTTAAATTTTGAAAAACTTTTATTTCTTGGGCCCTCTTTTTGTGGGTCTCTCTTTATTGGGCTCTCTATTTATTTTGGGCTCTCCTCTATGGTTCTTTTTAGAAGATCTCCCTTTTGGCCCTGTCTTGTGTTGTTCCCTCCTTTGTCAACGGTGTCGCCTTTTCTACAAACTTGCGATCTCGTGCCCTCGGTGATGACAAAATCTTGAAGCTGCTTTGGTGACGCATGATCGGGACTCATTTTTATTGGGTAAAGAAACAAAAGGCTAAGGCTTAAAGTGGTTTTCTAAGGAAAGGATTTATTTTTGGGGAGAAACATAATTGCCTCTATCATTTTTATCTAGTTACCGGATTAAAGCAAGAATATGCATAAACACACAAGTTCTAATCGAGTCGGACTAAGGTTGGAAATATCTCAAGAAAAAAGAGACGAGCAATATATGATATATATATATATAATGTAAGCGTGGTGCTCGAATAAAGGCTCAAGAATCTCTCACGGACAATCGGGTAGGATAAGGTATCGATTTTAAGCACAACTTTCAGGGTGTTTTTCTACTTGCCATGCAATCTATTCTTCTACTTTATTTTATTTTATATTAAGCGGATCTTTTGGGTTTTTATTAAAATTGTCTTTTTTCGACTATCCATTAATGTGAACCGTTCGGCATAAATTCCTAATAGCGATCACTCGGACGAGCCTAATAGACTATACAAATATGCCAAAATGACCATGAATGACGCTACGGGTATCAAGGTGCTAAGAGGGTACCGGATAACGCACGATCAATGACAAATGACCCGCTAGATAAAATAATATAAGCAGCAATAATAGTCCACCACGCACTTAAAATTTTTGTATAAATTTTAAGTGCAGAACTGGAGAAAGAGGCAAGAGAAACTAATACTCCCCTGGAAGTGACGAATCTACTCGCGTGTGAGCGAAACCTGCATCCTCTAAACAGAGACGTCGAAATGGCGGCTGCAAAATATCAAGTTGTCCCCAACCTGTCTTAAAATAACTAGAAAAGAACATAAAAGTAACAAAGATGAATAAAAATAAAGCTACAGTCCTAGGATAGATACTAACACCGAAGCGCTAGCGGGTGAAACATGTCCAGCATGCACCAAGCATGCAAATCATCCAACCATACAAATATCCATAATTAACCACAAAAAAAAGAAAAATAAAAAGAAAATAAAATAGTGTTTTCAGTCAACAAACCATCAAATGTGTCACGATCCATCAGTAAACCTGCAAAGAGAGAGAGAGAGAATCAAATCGAGCAGCTACGGCGGGAGCGGTGGCTAGAGCAGGACCTGGAGGAGGAACCAGTGCAAGAGGCCATATGTCTAGTAAAATCCTCCTGAAATGACCGGAACTCGGCAGTGATGGTGTAAGCCTCTCTAGAATGGTGTTGGGCAAATGACGCTGACACGAGTCGCAACGGCGTATGACCTTTAGGCAGTCAAGGTGCATGCCCGGCCAGTTGTATCCTGCATTCATGATCTTGGCCACCACCATGCGTGGCCCTGCATGAAGCAAACAAATTCCTTCATGTATCTCTCGGATCAAATAGTCAGCAATATCCGCATCGCACATCTCATCAACGGTCCCTGGTAAGATTTTCGGTACAACACACCGTCTTGGATTTGGTATTGCAGGGCCTTGTGTTGTATTTTTCTTGCGTCTGTGCGCTTATCTGGGAGTGCTCCCGTGCTGAGGTAGGATTTGATTGGCTTCATCCAACTGTCAACAACTGTTTGGACAATGTTAACTTCAATGGATGGTACGGATGGTTCTTTCATGACTTCCACGCTGACCTCTTTTGCTAAATAGCCGAAGCTTGCGGATGCCATTTTTCTTAGAGCGTCTGCCGGTTTGTTTTGACTGCAACTAATGTGGATGATGGTGAAGGAGGCGGAGTTGCTCATCAGCTCTTTTGCTTTTTGAAGGTACATGATCATGGACGGGTCTATGGCTTCATATTTTCCGGTGAATTGGCCGGCCACCAGCAATGAGTCGACGTGCGCTGCGACATGTTTTGCACCGAGTTTTCGTGCTATCCGTAGGCCTGCCAGTAGGTCTTCATATTTGGCTTCATTATTTGTGGTTTTGAATTCGAGTCGGATATCATAGGTGAACTCAGCACCTTCTAGACTTAGGATCCTTAGGCCTGCGCTGCGCTGTCCTCGTTTGACGCACCGTCTGTGTACAACAACTATATTGCCTTCTCGTCATCAACAACCTGGATTTCTTGCTTCGCCTTGCATTCTTCCACTTTTTCATGAGGTACTTCTCCGATAAAATCAGTTAAAACTTGACCTTTGATGGCTGGGCGGGTCTTATAAAAAATCGTGTGTTCGCCCAGTTCGATGGCCCATTTTGCCAATCTTCCCGACAGCTCTAGTTTTGCCAACACATTGTTAAGCTTATAGTCACTGCGCACATTGATGGGTGGCCTTGAAAGTATCTGCGCAGCCTACGTGACGCATGTACTAAGGCCAGAACCAATTTTCCATTGTAGAATATATAGTCTCAGCGTCAGTAAGGACCATGCTAATGTAGTTGATAGGGGTTTGAACCAGTTTTCTGTCGACCATTAGGACCGCGCTGACCGCCTTCTCTGTTGCGCAGAGATACACCATGAGCGGCTCTTTTAGGATCAAGGCTATCAGCGTTGGCTGGTCCATCAAACATTTTTTCATCTCTTGAAAGGCCCCCTCCTCCTCGGGGGTCATTTGAATTGGTTCTTTTTTAGGCAATTCTTCAATGTTTCAATGAAAGGAATTGACTTGCTTGCATGGTGTGAGAGGAAGCGGTTGATTGCTACTAAACCCCCGTTCAAGGTTTGCACCTCTTTTAGTGTTGACGACGAAGGCATACGCGCGATCGCTTGTATTTTCTCTTGGATTGGGCAAAAGCCATCTTTAGTAACAATCACTCCTAAGAACTTTCCTTCTTCTATTCCAAATGTGCACTTACTTGGATTAAGTTTCATGTGGATCTTGCGCAGCTGTTGAAACGTTTCCTCAATGTCTTTCAGCATCTAGTCTTCCTCTTTACTCTTGATGACGAGGTCATCCACATACACTTCCAGATTCTTGCTAATTTGGTTTGCAAATGCGCGGTTCATTAGAAGCTGGAACGTGGCGCCTGCATTTTTCAGCCCAAATGGCATCTTGGTGTAGCAGAAGACCCCTCGATCGGTTCTGAAAGCAGTCTTGTCCTCGTCCTCTAGCGCCATTTGGATTTGATGATAGCCTTTATAGGCATCAAGGAAACACTTTAACCTGAATGACGCTAAGGAGTCAACTTTGAGGTCGATCTCTGGTAGCGGATAGCAATCTTTCGGACAAGCCTTGTAAAGATCCTTGCAGTCCACACACATTCTCCACCCGCCATTGCTTTTTGTTACCATGACCGGGTTTGCAACCCAAGTCCGGTATCTGGTTTCTCTCAAGATTCCCGCCTTTAATAGCTCATCCACCTGTTCATTCAATGCCTTGGTTTTTTCTGCGCCCATGCTTCTACGCTTTTGGGCGATAGGCTCCACTGAACAGTAGGTGTTGAGTTTGTGTTGTGCAAGATCTCGCGGGACCCCCACCATGTTTGATGGTTGCCATGTGAATATGTCATTGTTCTTCTTGAGGAGCTGCTTCAGGTGGTCTCGGGTATTTTCAGGGATAGTAGGCCCCAACGTGATTGTTTCCTCGGGGAATTTGGGGTTTAGCACCCACATCTCTGGCTCTATGTGCGAACTTGGTTTAATCATCTTGGGCGGATGTGGGTCCTCTGTTATGCCACATTCCCTGTTGGCCCATACGATCGTCACACCTGTTGGCGTGGGAAACCGATGGCACCGTGTGCGGGAGAGGGAACCATGTTATAGGACGCCATGGAGTCGCGCCCCAAGATTATATCGTTTTTTGACTTTGTGGGGATTACCAGAAACGTGATTTCTTCTGTTCTTGAATGTGTCCCATCACCGATAGTGAGGTCAAAAGACATTTCGCCCAATAGGGTTATGACTTCATTTGAAAAACCCATGATTGGTGAACTAACGGGCCGCAGACGTGCTTTGTTTTCTTCGTCTAACATGTTGAATCATTGCTCGTACATGATGTCCGAGTTCCTTCTGGTGTCCATGAAAGCTCTTGTTGTTCTGTAATGGCCGAAAATGGCTATGATGATTAGTGCGCGAGTGGAAGAGGGTCCACCCTTGACAACAGGGAAACAGACTTGTTGCTCTTTCCACTCCGCAGCTTGATCAGTTTTGCGCTTGTTGCGTCCGCGCTTCCATCCGTGAATCATCATGCTGACATTCTTTATCTTCATTTGAGGTGGCCCCTCATTTCGCTTTTTTTTGCACATTCTTGAGAAGGTATCCCAGCTTGCCAGATTTTAAAGCATTCTCTATGGCGATTTTAAGCTGGAAGCACGCGTCTGTCTCATGACCAATGTCTTGATGGTAAGCGCAAAACTTGTAAGGGTCCAAACCATGTCTTTTCTTGGTGACTCTCGGTTCAGGAAATCAACATTCTCTATTGCCAGGACTTGTGTTGGGGTCTTTGTCAAAGGCGTCCACGAGTTGTGACTGCGCCTTGCTGACTTTTGGTCAGACAATTGATTTCCCTTGTACTCTATGGCTTCAACGGGTTTAGTGTCCGCCTGGGATGCTCCTTGGAGCCTATTCCAGACGGATCCTTTACCCTTTCTTTCATATTTGTTGTTTCTGTTTCTGACGGATTGTGCTTGTGCATCCGTGTACTGTGGGGCTTGCACCCTGTTCCAATCAGACAACTCTTTTTTCGGTTCTTGCGTAGGTTTTGGCTCCCCGCATGATTTCTTCCAAGATGTTTGGCATTCCAGTGCAGCCTGTGAGGGTGCGGATTAGTGGGGCACAACGCACACCCTGCTTGAAGGCTACTCTCATGAGTTCAAAGCCAACGGGCTCGATTTGGAGTGCTTCTCGGTTGGACCTAGTGATGTAATCTTCGATTGATTCATTGTCATGTCGGTGCAGTTGTAGGATGTCAGTGGAATCTCACTCTATCCTGCGCTGCTGGCTGAAGTGATCGGAGAACTTGTTAGTAAGTTCTTTGAGGCTGTCAATCTTTCCGTTTGGTAAACTGTCAAACCATACTCGTGCAGCACCCGTGAGTGTCTGCGCGAACATGTGACACCAAGCTGGCAAAGTCCAGCCCGCGCATTTTCCTGCCACCTCAAAACTTCGCATGTGATCATCAAGATGGCTTGTGCCGTCATACTTTCCCAGATTGCTTGGGATTCTGGTTTTTGGTGGGAGGGGTTTGAGCGCAATGCGCGGAGTTTATTTTGATTTTTCACTAAAAGACGGAGGGTAGTAGGGTTGCGTGAGGTCATCTTCGCTGGACAACTAATGTCCCCGCCCAACGTTGTTGGTGATAGACTGGCTATTGTCACGGCGGAAGTGACTCCGCGACTCATCAAAGTCTTCCTTCCACGTTTGGTCCGCTTGTTTGCTTCCAATGTTGATCCCTGTGTCCACGGACGGGCCTTCGGACACAGTGACAAGTCTTCCTTCTTCATATTACAGTTGTCGGGTTGTGGCTCTGAGTTGTTGCTCTCTTAGCTTCTGTGCATACCTGCGCTTTAGAGCCTCCTTTTCCTGGGCATACCACATCTCCGACTAACCATCGACGCGTCATTTCCAATAGGAGTACTCGTGTTGACATTGTCATTGATGAAAACAAAGGATGGGGTTTGACGAGTCCCTGAGGACGGTGTAGCATGCGTACCTGTTTTGCCTCTCCCGAGTGTTGTCAGGCTGGCTGGTGTTTGCCGGAGCAGCACCAGTGCTTGAGTTATCCCCGGGGAAGGACGGTGATAATGGTAGAGAACTCATAGTTGGGTTTTAGAAAGATAGAAGTTTTTAAGGATTGCTGTTCTAAATGCTTGAAATACGGATGGCGCCAATGAAAAAACACCAATATAACAATCTATATAAACGAGCACAATAAAGAGATATTGTATTAAAATTGTTGGGGAGATTACAAACACTCGAATACAAATTGTTACAACGTTTCTACTATAATCTATCTTTCATAACTATCACAGAAATCTCTAAGTATGAATGCTTGGAAGATTGAATGAATTCTTCTCCTCATAGAGAAGGGATATTTATAGGCCTTAGAGGTGTCCTGTGATTGGCTGGATTGAGAATGACAGCTGTCTTTGTACGATCGCCAACCATTGGCGTCTGGGCGATGTCATCCTGTGATAGGTCCACGTGTCTTGTAATCGTCCTTTCTGTCCTTTTCTGTACCTCATACATGCAGGTGATTATGGAGCAGGGAATAATGGCCTCTGATTGGCTGCATGAACTTTCTTTGTCGGGTCACAGCTAGCCAGTGGCAGATGGAAGGCTAAGATATGGTGGGCCTGTGCCCACCGTACGACCCATAGTGATAGTGTATATATTATGTGTTTTTTAGCCCAAGTAAACTATTAGAGGCCAGATGCCCACCGTAGATTAATGAAAATTTTGAAAGGCCCACTTGAGAAGATAAAAACAGCCCATATTTTCATAATTAGATATGTTATAGCTGAATTTTGAGCGGCAATAATTAAGCATATCGACGTTTCTTTTTCTTTGTGTATTGCGATACATCATCATCACACCAAGATGACAACTCAGCCAATCCTCAGGTTTTGCTTTGTTTTCTTTTAACATATTATGTGAACGATAAGAGTCAAAATTTTTTTATCAAATATTGTTACAATCTCATTGTTTTTTTTTATTTTCTTTAGGGCTGAGCCGTTTGTTTATGAGTAATTTTTATATGGAAAAGTCACACTATTTGTTTGAAATTTGAATGGTTATGTTTATTCATTTACTAATTATTGACCATATTGTTTGATTTGGAAAAGGGGCAAAGCCATTTTGTTATTATTATAAATTTACTGATATCATCATGTTGATTATCATCATTCATCAGTTCCAAACTTGTTATTCGATCTTGTTATACTTATACGATGGTCTTTAGGGAATTAGGGGCAAATCCACTTATTTTTCATTGTTTATTTGTTTACCATGTAAAAGTCACAATATTTGCTTTAAAATTGATGTTATTGTTTGTTTGTTACACTCTAGTTGTTTATCCATGTTCTGGACTTTTAAGAAGCACATAAGACCGGGTGTAGTGGACCAAATAAGGGGCGCTATATATGAAAATAAAGCCCCAAACACCAAAACGGGGGGGCTTTATTTTTCAAAAATTGGTTTTGGCGTGATAGATATAACGCCTGATACAAACTCCCCCCACCAATCAAATGATGCCACCTAATACTCTCTCTCTCTCTCTTTATTATTATTTTTTATTTTTTTAATTTAAAAGATATAATAAAATATTAATAGGGGCTTTATAAATAAAGCCCTACCACTACACCCCTTTTTCAGTTTCTCTCTCCACGCTGACTCAGCAGCCACGTTGACCAATCAGGAAGGGGGGCTTTATATATAAAGCCTCCCACTACGCATGGTCTAAGTAGGGTTTTTAGTTGAACTTGATGAGAGATTGAACCATTTTCGATGATGTATTCACATAAATTTAAACAAGGTACTTATCTTTTACCGTAGTAAACAAGTTGTTGAACGTATATTTAGGCTCTCAGATTGTGATTTATGTTTTATTTGTGTGAATGTGCATTTTAAGTGTTAAATTTATATTTGTTTTTCATCTAAAAACGCTTTGACAAATCCTTAAAAGAACCATCCTCAAGGGAAACTCCATCTAGTAGTTATTTATCTATCATTTTTTATGACCCATTTTAGCTTACCTTATTGTGCCCCCCCTACAAAAAATTTCTGTATCCGCCACTGCAGCTAGCATGTACGAGGTTTACGTGCGCAGACTTCTGAAAAGTTTAGTCAGCGCTGCTGCTGACGTGTATTGAAATGTGGAGCCATGCGCACGCACAGATACATATCTCTTCACTTATATTGATTATGTTCATAGCATTTTATTTTTGTGTTTTGTGCATATAAGAAATTTCCGTTGTACCCCACAAGGAATCTAGTACTATTAACCTAGAAATGGTAAGAATTAAGGTGTATATAACAATTCGCCAATACTTGTTATTAAATATAAACACCTACTTTACATATAAAGACTTTGTCATATAGGTCAACAACCTACTTTGTTTTAACGGTAAACGAAACTAGTGTCTGATTACCCAGGGACGCTCGCCCCTTGCATGAATGCTCCCCATGTGCTCGGGTTTACCAATAGCGTGGGTAGCCTAGGCCTGCAAGTTTCCTAATCGGGGAAAACCCGCCCGTTAGAAGACCCACTACAGTAAAACCCGGGTGGGATCATATTCAAACTCGATACCTTTCAGCCCTAAGTTCTAACCTTCATTCCCATGCCACTCCAGCACAATGTGTGGGGGCTGTCAACATGGATTTGTTACCATTAATAACAACAGTGGCGGATCTAGAAAAAAATTTAAGGGGTAACGTTCAAACGTTAAAAATATTTTGAGCGGTAACGACAATAGAATTTAGGGGTTGCGTAATACGAAAAACGTCAAAGATACGAAAATTTTCACTACGTCCGAAAAAGTTGAGGGGTAGCGTCCCCAATGGTAAGTCCGCCCCTAAATAAAAATGATACTTGATGAATCCTTGGACCTTGGTAATATACTAGATTTGGAAGCTTGATTAAAAGCATATTTGAAATACTAAAGTTTTCAAACTTGGAAGCTTGATTAAAAGCATATTTGAAATACTAAAGTTTTCAAACTTTATACTTATACATACAAAGTTGTTCTATATATCACGATAATCATCAAAATCCATTTCTTGGATATTACCACCCAAAAGATGAAAAATTAGAACTATTTTGATTGTCACTCAAACATTCACTAAATTCAATATACCTACTTTCCCAGTGATCTTATACATTAATTCCGAAAGAAATTTCCTAAATTTAATTTCATTATCTAATTTCTCACTTATGTTTTTTTATTTAACTTACTAATGTTTTACACATAAGTTAGAAAATATTTATTTCATATACAAATCAAGTGTAGAGTGTGGAAAGTCATGTAAGAAAATTTTAGAACTTGTTCTCACTTTTAGTGGGCTTTTCTCTACCCAACTGGGACCAGCAGCGCGACCCATTTTCTGGCTTTTCTGGATCCACAGAATTCACAAGGATCAATAGAAATCCTATATTTATTTATTATTATTTTTTTTATCAATCTCCATGGGTGTAACATCCCGTTTTCCCCATCAAGATGGTTACATTCACTATTTTCTTGGGAATTCAAGCAATGGAACGACGAGTGATCATGGAAGCAACTTTTACAACTTTAAAGACTTGCGGGGACCTGTAAGCAATTAAACAAAAGTGTAATTGTGCAACTTTGCGAAGTGGGTTACTATAAACGAAACTAGAGGGACCTACATGGAAGATTAGATAAATAAATCAACTAACCAAACCCTAGATCGAAAAAAGTCGATCTAGTCGACAATAAGCAAAAGGGAGAAGGGAAGAGCTACGGTGTTCTAAACCAATATCCATGTCACCTTGATTACGTTTTATGGTTATTTATAATTAAACGAAGGTATGGGAGGTCACCGCTTAGATTAGTTCGAGTTGAGGTGGTCACGATTTAGAGGTGTGGGGTTTAGATACGGTTTGGTTCGGTCGACAGGGATGTCGTCGATGCCTTCGAGTAGATCTCGGTGCCGCACGGTGGGTCCAAGCTAGACTGGTTCGTGGCTTGGAGTCTGATTAGCGACTGCCTGGCTACCAAACAAGCGATTACACCGCATTGAGGCCCTCGACATTGTGAAATTGAAGTCTATAGAATTCTGTCAATAGTCTTAGTCAATGGTCTATGTCAATCCCTCCATTTATTCCTATTCAATGGTCAATCCCTCAATTTTTTCCCTATCCCCCTTTGATTTTCCAACCTTTATGTATTTAAGGTAATGTTTGGTATGAAGGAATGGAAGGGGGAATGGAATGAACACTTACGAGGTAATGAAAAATAGTGTGTTTGGTTGGTTAAAGGAATGGAATCATCCATTCCACAAGGCATTCCATTCCCTCAAAACCATTCCATCCACACCCCATGTTTTTTTTCTATTCCATTCCTCATTCACCCTTTACTAACAACACCATAACCCACCAACACCACCCACCACCGTCGCCTACCACCGCTGCCACCACCGCCACCCACCACCGCCACCACCCACCGTCGTCGCCGCCAACACCACCCACAACTACCGCCACCCACCACCCGCCGCCGCCGCCTCCACCCACCTCACCGCCACTACTCACCATCGTCACCCACCCACCATCACCGCCATCCACTTCCACCCATCGCCACTGTTGTCGCCACCCATCACCGTCGTCGCCACCAACTACCACACTACTGTCACACACCACCACTTACCATCGCCACCACCCACCACCGCTAATACTCACCATCGTCACCCACCCACCATCACCGCCATCCACCTCCACCCATCGTCATTGTTGTCGCCATCCACCACCGTTGTCGCCACCCACTACCACGCTACCGCCACACACCACCACCTACCATCATCACCACCAACCACCGACACTACTCACCATCGTTACCCACCCACCATCACGGCCATCCACCTCCACCTTCCACTGCCGCCGCCACCCACCACCACCGCTACCGCCACATATCACCACCCACCATCACCATCACAGCCACTGACCACCACCCACCACTGCCACTAACCACCAATTTTATTCCTTCGTCTTTTCCTGCCTATCCAACAACACAAAGTGATGTTTTGTTTCATTCCCACATGGCAACCAAACAAGACAGGGAATGGTAATCATCCATTGCATTACCTTGTCCATTCCATTACCTCATCCATTCCATTCCCTCATCCATTCCATTACTCCATACCAAACAAACCCTAAAGGATTGTCTTGTAATGAAGGTGTCCCCATCTTTGTAAATGAAGAGCGAGTGATCTGACTTGGATGAATTGAAGCCGAGACTAAGAAGAGTTGTTTTGAACTTTTGATACCAATTGCGTGAAGCTTGCTTTAGCCCATAGAGATATTTCGCAGGAGACACACCCTAGTCTCATTTTCTTTAGAAAATCCTAAGGGAACTTTCATGTATACCTCTTCATCTAAATCACCGTGCAAGAAGGTGTTGTTGACATCGAATTTGTGAATTATCCATTTTTTCTTGGTGGCAACGGCTAGTAAGGTTCTAACAATTACTAGCTTTGCCACATGAGCAAAAGTCTCATGAAAATCCACTCCTTTAGTTTGGGTAATCCTTTACCCACGAGTCTAGCTTTGTACCTCTCCACATATCCATTTGGTTTGTACTTAATTTTGTAGACCCATTTTGAGTCTATCGCACGCTTTCCTTTTGGGAGGGTCTCGAGGGTCCATGTCTCATTTTCTCAAGGTCTTGAATTTTTCTTCATTGCTTCAACCCATTTTGGATCCTGCAGGGCTTGTTTGAAATGTTTTGGCTCATCGTTTGAGGTCATGGCCGCCAAAAAAATTTATGCGATGGTGAAAATTTATCAAAGGAAAGATAATTGCTGATCGGGTGTACCGTTGAAGCCTCTTAAGTAGGTGCGGTGAGTGCATGGTCAACCGAAGGGGGAAGCTTCACAACGTAGTCATTCAATCATTTTGGTTGGGTTCGATCCCACTTGGGTCTTGTGATAGCAGCTTTCACACCCTCAAATTCCACATTCGGGGTTTTACCGCGAGGCGCGTAACACACTAGGATCTCAGTCAACGGTCACAATAAACCAAAACCAGATGTATAAAATACGTAAACCAAAACATAAGTTAATAAGATAAAACCGACATCGGAAGCTTTAAAAATCATGTTTACAACCCAAAAAAGTAAATATGTATGAAACAGTTTAACATTTATGAAACCAAGACCCTAGACACCGTGTAAGACTCCGTGCGCCTAAATCCATATGCAGCTACCTTAGCGAAAAAGAAAACATGCCAAAAACATCAACATATAATGCTGGTGAGTTCACAGGTTTTTATAAAATGTTTCGTAAGTTCCAAAGATCATCCTTGTTTCTACTATGTTATGCAACGTTAGCTAGACGTCAGTTTCGAGTACTACTACGGTCGGAAAACCATTACTATACGAACCAATACCAGACTGCCTAGACTGTTTGGGCTACCGCCATCGACGGTAAACTCGAGAGTAGAGACAATATGCACCCACCCACCCGGCCTCCAACCGTCGAGTGGGGTTTGTGAGGCCCCAATAGATCTATCCACGTTTCCCCCGTTGTGCAACCCACACATTCATGGTTTCCCTTGGGAGTTAGTGCAAGCCGCATAGTAATCTAAAGTAAACATAGTATAACATGATCTTTAAAAGTTCAAGTATGTACCATGTTTCTCCTCCAAAAGTAAAACCAGTAAAAAGTGGGGCCATGACACTCACCTTAGTTTACGTACTCCAATGACACGAATATTAACACAGCTGATAGTCCCAACTAATGGCGACCTATCATAAAGTTTGTATAAGTATTGTGACTACTAACACATAGGTTAGCTAGTCCCCGATTGTCCAGATCATGACTAAGTATGTTTAAAAACGTGTTTGATTGTTGAACCGACACACCAGGCTGACCCGACATCCCGTTGGTGACCCATTGCATCAATTAATCAAGTATATGAGGTTAACACACAAGAATCATGCATAAAACACTTAGTTTGCATTAATAATCGCACGTATGAAGTCATAGGGTAGAATCAGTGAATTTCCAAACTTGGTTCGACCCAATTACATCTTGCTTCTACCCAACATAAGTTGGTTCGACCTCCATGATGTATATTTGACATATATACAAGTTCATTCGACCTAACACATGTTTATTCGACCATAACACATGTTAATTTGACCTAAATCATGTTCGTTCGACCTAAATAAAGTTAATTGGACCTAATTACATGTTGGTTTGACCCTATCGGTGTTCATTCGACCCCACGATGGGTCGAATGAATTCCAGGTTCGACAATATCAGCCCAATTCACATAAAACGCACCAAATCGCATCTAAACAGTTCGAAAACGTCAAGAAACACCATGAATCACAGCAGTCAACCATTATTAACCTATCCCCACAAACCCCATCGTTTTTATCCCAAAATTAATCTGTTTTACAACTTACCCAAAATGGCAAATTATGGAAATGTCACATCAATGTATGTAAACTTTACCCAAAAAGGAAACTTGTCGAAATCACTTAACAATCAGCTCAAAATGCTCAGTTTATCATGTATATGAAAACCCCTAATCATTTCATTAACAACAACACCATGAACAAACCCTAAATCTAACATAAAATCCCCAAAATAGGCAAAACATCATCATCCAACAACTTGTAACCTAAGACAATCATACAACATCATATATAACAGCCCTAGATCATTGTTATAACAACTAAATAACATTCAATCATCAAATAATACAATACACATCATTAAACACCATTAACCCATGTTGTTTTGCATAAAAACTAATGTTTGATGATGAGGTTTTGTTTAGAAATATGTTAGAAAGGTTTTTATTCATGAAAACCATCTTAGAACAGATTTAGACCTTTGGGGTTTGATAAAAACGAATAAAAAAATGCTTGAAAAGGATTTTAAATTAAGAACACACCTTAGATCTTCACTTGTTTATGATATAGAAGGTGTTTGTAGGTTAGATTATGAAAAACAAGGTCAAAAACTCCTCCCCATGTGTTTAAGGTCGATAGAGAGCACTTAGAAGTGTTTAGGGTTTATGAAATGATGAAAAATTGCAAACTATGGTATTTATATGTTATATAACATATATGGATCAATCTATGTATATTACTTAATTCAATTAATGTAATTCACCAACAATGGGACTCAAGACTCGTGTGTGCATGTAATAACTCCAATGATCCTTCAAATCATTGACGCCTAGACAATACGTGATGCAATTCAACTCCCGATGATTCCCCGAACCATCAAATCAACTCAACTGACTCAGTTAAATGTAATGTATGCATGAGTTTCTAAGGTAGACTGACTAGTTAATGAAAAGTTACTAACCTGAGTTTGTCGGGTGTCACAGCAGCTTCTATGTGTAAATGTTCGGGTTCTTAGTTGACTTCTGTTTGTTGTTGAGTTGTGTCTTCATTATTGTTTAACGGGCTATGATTTTGTGAACTTAAGGAAGTTACATCTTGTTGGGCTATGCCTTTATTGTAATTTTTTGGGCATTGGTAATATTGTTCTTCCCTTTCCTCATGATCCACATTTTGCCCTTTATTGGTTTCGTCATCAATGAAGTGAGCTAACTCAATATCAAAGACATCAAGCTCATCATTGCTTTATAGTAAAGCTGAGAAAGGAAAATTATTTTCGTAAAACCTTACATGTCTTGACACTATGATTTTTCTATTTTCCAAATCAAATATTGTGTACCCTTTTGTCCCTTGTGGATACCCTAATAAGACCCCTGGTCTCCTCCTTACTTCAAATTTGTCACCATTTGTTTCATTGCTCCTATAATATGTTAGACAACCAAAAACTCTCATGTGAACATACTCAGGTTTTTTGATGAATAACATCTCATATGGGTCTTATTATCAAGAACTTGGGAAGGAAAACGGTTAATGATATAAGCGGCTGTTAAAACACATTCTCCCTGAAACCATGTTGGTAGTTTGGCTTCAAACCTCAAGGCACGAGAAGTTTCTAGCAAGTGTCTATGCTTGCGCTCCACAACTCCATTTTGTTGAGGTGTGTGTGGACACATGGTTTCCAATAAGATCCCTTGCTTGTTATAAAAATCGGTCTTAAATTGGATGTAAACTCACCACCATTATCACTCATTATTCTTTTTATAGGTTTATCATATTGTGAAAAAAAAATAATTAAACATGTACTTGCATGCTTTTATGTTTGATAAGAAAAACCCATACATATCTACTAAAATCAACAACAATAGTTAAAAAAACAATTTGCCCCCAAAAATGAAGGCGTGTAATATTTTCCCCAAACATCACAATATAATAACTCAAAGCATTCTTTTGTTTTAGTTTGACTAATGGGAAAAGGAGACCTGGTATGTTTGGCCTTTGCACAAGAGTCACAAACTTTGTCTTTAAGATTAAATGAAACACTTTTAAGAAAGTCTACCATGTTGAGCTTTTCTTTAGATGTGTGGCCTAATCTTTTATGCCACCTTTCAACAATAATTGCCATGGCTCTTCTTGCTTCACCAAAATTCCCATTCGATATAAACCCCATTGGCACTTTCCCGCACCAATCAAGTCTCTTGAACACAGCCCTTGCATGACACACAAATATGGAAAAAATGTTACTACACATTGGAGACTTTTGGCTAAATGGCTTACTGATAAAAGGTAGCAATTGAAATTAGGAACATATAAGACCCCTTCGATTTTGGTACCACTAGGTAGAGTGCAATCACCTCTTCAATCGGGATAGTATCGCCATTGGGTATCACAACAGGCATTTCATAGAGGTTTTTTCTTTTGTTAACAAGGATGTCGGATCTGAAGGATGCATGTTCGGTAGCCCCCGAATCTACAACCCACTCATCCTCGTAATTTACTTTTCTTGTCATGTTGGCAACCGTGTTTTTTCTTTGTAGAGCAGTTTGGATCACTACTCTGATACCATCTAAAATTCAAAGGGAACAAAATATATATTTTATATTATGTGGTTTTTCATTGATGAGGCACAAAGGCAAGACAATTCCTTAAATACATAAAGGTTGGAAAATCAAAGTGGAAAGGGGAATAAATTGAGGGATTGACCATTGACTAGAAATAAATTGAATGATTGACCATAGACCATTGACTAAGAACATTGATCATTGACTCCATAGACAATTGACTAAGAACATTAAACATTGCAGATGCTCGTTTACTATAACTATTAATGTACTATAGGCATTATAATCAAGTATAGTTTCGGATTATTTACTCCAACTTAGAAGAAATATGATCTTAAAGATATTTTTACCATTTGACAAGTAACAATTATATGACGTATATGATAGTTGACTAAATTACATTAATAAAGGCAGTAAAATGCAGGAAAATTAATATCAAGAAAATGTTATCCCCTTAATTACCTCGTCATGTATCCCATAATTTTATTTCGCCCACAACTTTAATTTTGTCTTAAGATTTTAGAAAGTAAAAGGCAGGAAAACCGGTGATGAAGCAAAGTGTGATAAGCTCATAATCAAATCCCACCAAGCCCATATCCAATGTTAAATAGATTAATTTCGTGTTTAATAAATTGATTATATATATAACAGTTAATAAATATGTAAGAACGATTATATAACAGTTAATAACTATGTAAGAATCGATCGTATAAAGAATATGTATAGATATATAAACCAAAAGAAAATAAAAAAAATATTAATTTGAATAAACTTTACATAACTCAAAGGTGATTAAACCTTTTCTTTATAGTTTGTTATCCTCAACGAATTTATGATAAATGCATCGTATCATCTTAATATGTAAGGTTGACGAGTTTCAATTAACAAGTTAAATTGATAGAACATAATACGACCCATACATTTATTCATGTAAAATACAAGAATCTAACCACTATACACTTATACTCATGTAACCGAACACAATCCATGTAACTTGATTATGTAAATGTGTCAAACGGATTGAGTGGATGTAAATAGCTAAGCGGGTTGTGGATGAGTTATAAACAGGTGAACGAATCACAAATATGTAACGGCCAGGCTGCTCATGAGCAACTCGAGATCGGCTAGTTAAAATCTCGAATTGAACAAAGTTTACATGAGCTCTAGAGCTACATATAATCTTATTTAATAAATGGGCTCAAGAATGAGCTTCACTTATCAAGCTCAATCTGACTCGCGAGCCTAAATGTGCATAGTATTTAAATACTCTTTGATTTAATATATAAACAATAATAATATAGTAATTATTATTATTATTATTATTATTATCATAATTTTTTTAATTAAAAGTATATAAAAAAATCCAAAATCTACACGAGTTTATCTAAATTTTGTGAGTTAACATGCCACAACGTGTGTGTGGTTCAATATTTTTTTGCCTATGTTTTCCCATTTGACAGGCTCGTTGTCACACGCTAGTCTAGATCGACTTCGTTATTGTTTTCTACTTTTTACATTTCTTGTGTATGGTTTAATGTTGTTTCATCTACTTTTCGTGTGGTTTTATTTTATTTTATATGTTAGAGGTCAAGGTAATAAGTCAACAATTGAACCTGGTTAAGTTTGGATAGCAATAGTAACAATGGATAAAGTGTAGGGGTCAAAAGTGTCAACAGATTTGAAGTTGAAGGGGGACTTTTGCAACAGTGGATCACAAATTCTGTTAAAGTTCGTTACAAGCCTGAGACCGACCTATAAGCTCTATAAACTGGGGATTTCTTATTCCTTAAGTTAGAGTTTTAACTGTATTTGTTTTCTTTCAATTGATCTTCATTGTAATCTGTTATGACTGTGTAATCAATATAAGGGTCGGTTTCTAAGTCGTATTTAATTCTTGTTTGTTAATCTTCTTTGGTGTTTTACAACAATTGGTATCAGAGAATGGTTGGCCCAAGAAATGTCATCTGATAAAAACGGGCAGTGGTTAGATGCAATGAAGGATGAGATAAATCATTGCATGATGACACATGGGAGTTAGGTGAGAAACCAAGTGGACAGAAAATAATACCCAACAAATGGATTTATGAAATCAAAGATGGGCCTATTTTCAAAGCAAGATTGGTGGCTAAAGTGTCACACCCTCAAATTACCACTTGCGGGGTTTTACCGCGAGGCGCATGACAAACCAGGATCCAAGTCAACGGTCACAATAAACAACACTATATGAAAATACATAACATTCAAAAGACATAGTTTTCATAAACCCATAAACTGTAGCGGAAGCATTCAATGAGTTACAATCCAAAGTTTCAAATGTTTAATGCAAAACGTGAACTAAACTCTAGACGCCAGTGCAGACCCGTGCGCCTAGTTCCATTTGTTGCTACCTTAGCGACCTGAGAAAAACATGCCAAAAAGATGTCAACATATAATGCTGGTGAGTTCACAGGTTTGTTCAAAATGCTATCAAGATGTTACCAGAATGTTACCATATCCATACTATATCCATGTTACCAAGTACGCTAGCTAGGCGTATGTTTGTTACTACTACGATTGGAAAACCATTACTAGACTGTTACCATGTGTTCAGCCCGATGTGTTGTAGCCACGCTACGAGTGTTACCAGTTCGAGACAATATGCACCCGCCCGGCCCTCCAAGCCGTCGAGTGGGGTTTGTCAAACCCAATAGATCTATCCACATTTCCCCGTTGTGCATCCCCGCACATTCATGGTTTCCCCGGGACTTTAAAAGATCGTATAGTACACAAGTTCAAAACCATAGTATGACATATGTTACCAAAATAGTTTAGTGCATGTTTTCTCCCCCAAAAGTTAAAGCAGTAAAAAGTGGGGCCGTGAACTCACTTTAAGTAGCGTTCTTCAAATATAAGTAAAGATGTTTAGCCCTTGATAATCCCTCTACCGGAGATCTATCAAAATGTTCACATAAGTGTTATGACTAATAACCATAAGGTTATCTAGTCCCCGATTGTCCAGATCGTAACCAAGTATGTTTTAAAACGTGTTTAAATGTTTAACCGACACACTAGACCGACCCGACATCCCGTTGGTGACCCATTACCCTAACTAATCAAGTACACATAGATTACACACAAGGTTCAAGCATAAAACACTTAGTTTGTATCAAAAATCTCATTTCTGCATCAGAACGGTCGAACCAGTCAGTTTTAAGTCTCCTTCGCACCTGTCACACACCCTCAAAATCCACTTGCGGAGTTTTACCGCGAGGCGCATGACAAACCAGGATCCAAACCAACGATCACAATAAACAAGTCTAAATGAATATAAATGCAATTTCAAAACATAGTTTTAAATCCCGTTTACAGCGGAAGCTTATTCAAAACAGTATCTCAACAATGAAACAATAGTTCAACGTTTATAAGACCATGCAACCCTAGTTAGACGCCGTGCAGACGCGTGCGCCCTAGTCCAGTCGTGCTACCTTAGCGACCTGAGAAAACATGTAAAAGTTTACGTCAGCACAAAAATGCTGGTGAGTTTACAGGTTTTGTAATCCAAGTACCAAGTCCACCTGTCCATACTATAACAAATCGAAAACCAGTATACGCTAGCTAGGCGTACGTTTTGTTACTACCACGATTGGAAAACCATTACTAACTCGAATACCAAATGTGTGCCCGATGTAGTAACCCTGTTGTTCCTGTTGTTCCTGTTTGAGACAATATGCACCCGCCGACCCTCCAAGTCGACGAGCGGGGTTGGTCACCCCCAATAGCGCTATTCACATTTCCCCGTTGTGCAAACCCGCACATTCATGGTTCCCCCGGGACTTCCAAAGATCGTGTAGTACACAATAGAAACCCATAGTATGACAGTAGTTACCAAATAATCGTTTTAACACATGTTTTCTCCCCCGAAAGTATGAAACCAGTTTAAAAGAGGGGCCGTAAACTCACCTTAAGTTGCGTTACTCCTTAACCCGAGTAAACTCAGCTGCTATGCTAGTCCCGTAAAGCGGTGACCTAACATATGACAGTTACAAGTACTTAGACTAATAACCCGCAGGTTAATTAGTCCCTAGATGTCCAGACCATAACCAAGTTCGTTTGAAAACACCGTGACTGTTTAACTGACCCAAAGTACAAGACTCGACATCCCATTGGTGACCCGAGACTCCCCGTGTTATGTTTACGCTCTCAAACAGACAATCATGCAATCACACTTAACATACGTTAACGCACAACAAGTTATAGCACATAGTTCACGTATCACCGAATTACATCCAAACATATGTTACCAAGTTATTATATATGTTACGGGGTTCCTAGCATGTTACTACATGTCAAATCGGGTCTCGGAATGCTAATTTACGCTTACAGCAGCAGTACACGCGATTAGGAAAAGTCAACTAGCATTTAGGTTGGTCAACTAGCATTTAGGAAAGCTAATCGCATGAATTACTAGCATTTAGGGCTATACCACATGTAACTACTAGCATTTAGGGCTATACCACATGTAAAACTAGCATTTAGGGCTATACCACATGTAAAAACTAGCAATTAGGGCTATACCACATGTAAAACTAGCATTTAGGGCTATACCACATGTAAAAACTAGCAATTAGGGCTACTCGCATGAACAAACTAGCGATTAGGCCCTAATCGCATGAAAAACTGGCGATTAGCAATCCTAATCGCCTGTAACCTTGCTGTTCCAGTTTTTCGCGCGTTTAACGCTCCAAATCAGATCCAGAACGTGTGTAACTACCCAATATCATCCCAAACACTATCCTAAACATGTTTCAACCAAAACCCTTCGTTTTGCCTCGTATTTTCAGCCCTGCATGCAATCATGTAATCCAAACACCATTCACATAGCATGCAACATCACCTTAACATGCATAACAATAACCCTAATAATCAATTACTCAGATATTATCATCATAACATTAATATTATTCTGATTTAACCTAATAACATGTTAATCCATCATTATGAATCATAAAAACCCTAGCTTTCTAATCATAAACACCCATAACACATGTATACTAGTTAGAATCCGATTAACAACCCTTATTAACGATTTTCAGAAAGCTTTTTCGTTTTAGAACAGGTCTGGACCATTAGGGATTGATTAAAAACGTTTATAAAGATTCATGGATGGAAACCAAACCTTAGGATTATGAAAGAACGATGGATTATGCTTGAATCCTTGTGTTTTGATCAAAAATCGCGTTCCAGAGGTTGTGTGTGTGTTGGGGCAGGTTATGGGACGACTAGGGTTTGTATAATGAAGTTTATGAGGTCAAGTATGGTATTTATAGTCGTTTTTAGTCGTCCAGCCCGTAACACGCGATTATGCAGCTTTACACGCGATTAGGAATCCTAATCGCATGAACAGTAATGCATTTGGGCCTAATCGCATGAACAGTCATGCAATTGGCCCCCCAATCGCATGAACAGTCATGCATTTGGGCCTAATTGCATGAACAGTCATGCATTTAGCCCCCTAATCGCCCATAGGGGCTAGTTTCGTGTGTTTTGCGCGTTAAACCCCGTTTTAACATATGTTAACACATTTTCACATACCGACAAGTCACATAATGATTGTAAACACATAACACTTGTAAATACACATATTCACACTCGTTCACCAATTCCCGGGACTCGAGACTTGTATGTTCCGTATGCCCTGACGATCCTACAAATCGTCACCGTTTGTACACTTGGTTAAGGACCGACATCTAATGAACCTCTAGACCAACATCCAATGATCCTCTAGACTAAACCGATAGTTCCCGAACCATAACCCGACTTAACTAACCCATTTAAGTACAATATACGCGTGACTCGCTAAGGTAGACTTTCATCTAGACAACGTTGTTAACCAGAATTTGCCGGGTGTCACATCATCCCCACGTTAAAAGAATTTTCGTCCCGAAAATTGCACAAGTACCAAAAGAACAAAAGAAATAACGAAGGGAATAAACAAAAGATAGAAACCAAAAGAGAGATTTACCCGAGTTGTCACATCATCCCCACGTTAAAAGGAATCTCGCCCCGAGATTCATTCAGCTGCAGAAGAGACATATCTCGACTCGAACGCTTCCTTAGGAAAGAGGTGAGGATATTTAGACTTCATCTGATCCTCCCGTTCCCACGTATACTCTGGTCCCCGGTTCGAGTTCCACCGAACCTTAACGATACGAATCTTGCTGTGACGTAGGCTACGAATCTTGTAATCCAGAATCTCCACAGGTTCTTCCACAATCCGAAGACGATCATCAACCTTGATCTCTTCCAGTGGAACGATGAGAGACTCGTCAGCCAGACACTTCTTCAAGTTTGACACGTGGAAGACGTTATGTACGTTACCGAGCTCCGTCGGTAAATCAAGACGATATGCCACCGGTCCAATCCGTTCCAGGATCGTAAATGGTCCGACATACCGTGGGTTGAGTTTGCCACGCTTCCCAAAGCGTATGACGCCCTTCCACGGTGAGACTTTTAGAAGTACTTTGTCATTAACTTGGAATTCCAATGGTTTGCGACGCTGATCGGCATAACTCTTTTGCCGATCCCGTGCCGCTGCCAACCGGTTACGAATCTGTACGATCTTTTCCGAAGTTTCGTACACTAGTTCAGGCCCAGTGAGTTGACTCTCACCCACTTCAGCCCAACAAAGAGGAGAACGGCATTTCCGTCCGTATAGTGCCTCGAACGGAGCCGCCTTGATGCTCGTGTGATAACTGTTATTGTACGAGAATTCTACCAACGGTAGATGAGCTTCCCAACCCTTGCCAAAATCGATCACACATGCCCGCAGCATGTCTTCTAAAGTTTGAATCGTGCGCTCACTCTGACCGTCAGTCTGTGGATGATAAGCCGTACTCATGTCTAGTTGGGTACCCAAAGCCTTGTGCAAAGACTTCCAGAAGTGAGAAGTAAAATGGGAGTCACGATCCGAGATAATAGAAACTGGCACCCCGTGCTTAGAAACAACTTCCTTCAAGTAAAGACGAGCCAAACGATCCATGGTGTCGGTCTCCTTAATAGCAAGAAAATGGGCTGATTTCGTCAACCGATCGACAATCACCCATATCTTGTCATTCCCGCTTGGTGATTTAGGAAGTTGTGTGACAAAATCCATAGTAATCCGTTCCCATTTCCATTCCGGAATTTCAGGTTGTTGTAAGAGACCCGACGGTTTCTGGTATTCTACCTTGACCTTAGCACAGGTCAAGCATTTGCTCACGTATGAGGCTATGTCCGACCTCATGTTTGGCCACCAGTAAAGCACTTTCAGATCTTGGTACATCTTATCCGAACCAGGATGAATAGAATACCGGGACTTATGAGCTTCATCAAGGACAAGCTCCATAGTCCCCCGAATAAAGGAACCCATATGCGTTCTGCGAAGTAGTGCAGGCCATCAGGCCTTCGCTCGAGGTGCTTGTCGGCACCGTGCATAGTTTCAGCTTTAAGGTTTTCCTCCTTCAAAGCTTCCAACTGAGCAGAACGGAGTTGATCAGGTAGTGATGAATGAATGGTGAACTGCAACGCCCGAACGCGACGAGGTTTAGTCGATTCCTTCCTGCTCAAGGCGTCTGCTACAACATTCGCCTTGCCAGGATGGTACTTAATGGCACAATCATAGTCGTTCAGGAGTTCAATCCAACGACGCTGTCGTATGTTCAAGTGTTGTTGGTCGAAAATATGTTGGAGACTCTTGTGATCGGTGTAAATGGTGCATTTGGTACCGTACAAGTAATGTCTCCAAATTTTCAACGCGAAAACCACTGCACCCAATTCCAAGTCATGGGTGGTGTAGTTCTTCTCGTGCACCTTGAGTTGACGAGAAGCATACGCAATCACTTTCTCGCGTTGCATCAACACGCAACCGAGACCATGAATAGAAGCATCACAGTAAACAACAAAATCATCAGGGCCCTCAGGTAAAGACAAAATAGGAGCAGAACACAGTTTAGACTTCAGTTCTTCAAACGCTGACTCTTGTGGTTCACCCCAGTCGAATTTCCTATCCTTCTGCGTGAGAGTGGTCAGGGGTTGAGCGATCTTCGAGAACCCCTGAATGAAACGACGATAGTAGCCCGCAAGGCCTAGGAATTGCCGCACCTCAGTTGGCGTCTTTGGTGCTTCCCAGTCCTTGATCGCTTCGATCTTAGCTGGATCGACATGAATTCCTAGTTCATTAACCACATGTCCTAGGAAGTGAACTTCGCGTAACCAAAAGTCACACTTTGAGAACTTGGCGTAAAGTTGTTCCCGTCGCAAGAGTTCCAAAACTAACCGCAGATGTTCCTCGTGTTCGGTCTCGTTCTTGGAGTAGATCAGAATGTCATCAATAAACACAATGACGAACTTGTCAAGATATGGTTTGCAAACGCGGTTCATCAAGTCCATGAAAACCGCCGGTGCGTTCGTGAGACCGAAAGGCATGACCAAGAATTCGAAATGGCCATAACGTGTTCGAAAGGCAGTCTTTGCAACGTCAGCTTCCCTTACCCGCAACTGGTGATAACCGGACCTCAAGTCGATCTTGGAATAATAACTAGACCCCTGGAGCTGGTCGAATAGATCATCAATACGTGGAAGAGGATAACGGTTCTTGACGGTCAATTTGTTCAGTTCTCTGTAGTCCACACACAATCGGAAACTTCCATCCTTCTTCTTAACAAATAGAATCGGGGCTCCCCAAGGGGAAGAACTTGGTCTGATGAAACCCTTGTCCAAGAGTTCCTGTAACTGACTAGACAATTCCTGCATCTCGGGAGGTGCAAGACGGTAGGGGGCCCGAGCAATAGGAGCAGCCCCTGGTACGAGATCAATACCGAACTCGACTTGACGATGAGGAGGAAGACCAGATAAATCATCGGGAAAAACATCAGGAAACTCGCGTACCACCGGAATGTCGTCGATCTTCTTCTCATCACTAGAGGAAACAGATAAAAGCGCCAAAACGGCTGGATAACCCTTTCGAAGACACTTAAGGGCTTTCATGCTAGAGATGATGTTTAGCGGAACACCACCCTTGATACCGTACACAGAAAGGAATTCTCCATCAGGGAGAGGAATCCGAATAACTTTATCGTAACAGACAATCTCCGCGCGATACAAAGATAACCAATCCATTCCTACCACAACGTCAAAACTACCCAAAGGTACCGGCATAAGGTCGATGGGGAACGATAAACCCGACAACTCTAATTGACACTCCGAAGGATACTAGTAGCTTCAATCGTTTTCCCGTCAGCCAACTCAATAATATACTTGGTCTCTAATGGTACGGATACTACATCTAGCAGTCGACTAACCCCATGGATACAAAACTCTTGTCGGCACCAGAATCAAATAACACACTAACAGAACGATTATTGAGAAGGAACGTACCGGTGACTGTGTCAGGGTCCTGTCTAGCCTCAGCGGCTCCAATGACGAAGGCACGTGCATTTCTGCCGCCGCCCCCGTTGTTCCCATTACCGTTGTTTCCACCCTGCTTCAGTTTTGGGCAATCCTTCTTGTAATGCCCAGTGTCACCACAGTTGTAGCATCCTTGTTTTCCTGTAGTCCCCTGAGTAGTCGGAGCTGAGTTAGTAGTCGGGGCCTGGGTCGATGGAAGTGTAGCCCGACAATCCTTAGCAAAATGCCCAACTCGCTGGCAGCGATGACAACGGTTACTGTCGCAGTTCCCTTGATGATGACGTCCACACTTGTTACATTTGGGCAGTTTCCCCGCATAACCACCCTGCTTGTTACCCGAAGAAGAAGAACCCCCATTATCAAACCTCTTACCCTGCTGTGTTGGCCCAGATCCTTTCCCGTCATTTTCCCACTTGCGCTTGTTGTTCTCTGCGGCCTTAGCAGTCGAACCCTTCGCAGGCAAAATACCCTCATTCACCTTTAAGTTGGTCATCCTATGAGCCGATCAGACTACCTCTGCATACGTAGGATGATTTCCCGCAGCCACTAACCCTGCAATTTCCGGTACTAACCCGAGACATAGTGTTCAATCCTACGGTATTCTGGCACATGCAAATCGGGACACAGCACTGCCAACTCATTCCGCCTCACAGTATACTTCTCAATTTCCGACCCAGTCATCTTGAGGTTCCACACCTCGTGCTCCAGCTTCTGTACCTCTTCCCTCGGGCAATACTCACGCTTCAGCAACTGCACAAAATTCTCCCATGGCATAGCATATGCCTCCCCAATACCCATGTTCTGGGTGATGCCATTCCACCAAGTCAATGCCACATCTTGGAATAACGCAGCAGCATACTTAACCCGATCTTCTGGGAGACAGTTACACATCAGAAATACTGACTCCACTTTCTCCAACCACCTAAGCAAGCTCACCGCACCCTCAGTGCCAGAGAATTCCTGGGGCTTACAATCCCGGAACATCTTGTAGGTACACATGGGTGGGGGTGGGTCAACAGGACCACCTGAAATGAAACGTATGTGAAACCACGAATAATGTAAACAAGGTTCACCAATGAGGCAAAGAAAATGGATAAATCAACTTACCACCACCGTTGTGCCCTAACTGAAAGGCAGCTTGGAGTAAGTTGTTCAGATCAGCCTGCGATAGGTTAATACCTCCACCACGACCACCAGCACCACCGCGACCACCACCACGTCCACCATTGCGACCACCTCCACGTCCTCCTCGTACTCCAGACATGATTCTGGCAGAAAGAACGAGAAAATTTAGTTTCGCAGATAAAGATAACCACTAATGTTCACAAGATCCAAGCTAGATCCAATCCAGGACTATCCCTTCAAACCCAGAGTTCACCAGGGCTTCCATGCATTTCGGTTTATGATTTTGTGTGCACCCAAAATGATAAACCGCTCTACATGGTCCTCCAAGTGTTCTCCTAGTTCAAAGTTCAAATCACCGAACATAGACTCTTAGCTACACACCGTAATACTACGGTAGTTTATGGCAAGTGTTTCTATTGGAGTATGAAAGGGAGATGTCCGAGCTTTGGACAAATCTCAAGAGTACACGATTTACTCCAATATACTACCCCGCCTAGAAAGTACGTAACCCGACCTAAGATAGAACGGATGATGTAACGTAGAAAGACCAACAATTTAGAGACACCCCGACAAGACCATACGTAAACCACCATAATGTTTAGTACCATGTGATCGTCTAGTGTGTGCGACTCGGCTATAGACTAGACTCTACATGCAGTCCTGGTTCATTATAACCATTGGCTCTGATACCAATCTGTCACACCCTCAAAATCCACTTGCGGAGTTTTACCGCGAGGCGCATGACAAACCAGGATCCAAACCAACGATCACAATAAACAAGTCTAAATGAATATAATGCAATTTCAAAACATAGTTTTAAATCCCGTTTACAGCGGAAGCTTATTCAAAACAGTATCTCAACAATGAAACAATAGTTCAACGTTTATAAGACCATGCAACCCTAGTTAGACGCCGTGCAGACGCGTGCGCCCTAGTCCAGTCGTGCTACCTTAGCGACCTGAGAAAAACATGTAAAAGTTTACGTCAGCACAAAAATGCTGGTGAGTTTACAGGTTTTGTAATCCAAGTACCAAGTCCACCTGTCCATACTATAACAAATCGAAAACCAGTATACGCTAGCTAGGCGTACGTTTTGTTACTACCACGATTGGAAAACCATTACTAACTCGAATACCAAATGTGTGCCCGATGTAGTAACCCTGTTGTTCCTGTTGTTCCTGTTTGAGACAATATGCACCCGCCGACCCTCCAAGTCGACGAGCGGGGTTGGTCACCCCAATAGCGCTATTCACATTTCCCCGTTGTGCAAACCCGCACATTCATGGTTCCCCCGGGACTTCCAAAGATCGTGTAGTACACAATAGAAACCCATAGTATGACAGTAGTTACCAAATAATCGTTTTAACACATGTTTTCTCCCCCGAAAGTATGAAACCAGTTTAAAAGAGGGGCCGTAAACTCACCTTAAGTTGCGTTACTCCTTAACCCGAGTAAACTCAGCTGCTATGCTAGTCCCGTAAAGCGGTGACCTAACATATGACAGTTACAAGTACTTAGACTAATAACCCGCAGGTTAATTAGTCCCTAGATGTCCAGACCATAACCAAGTTCGTTTGAAAACACCGTGACTGTTTAACTGACCCAAAGTACAAGACTCGACATCCCATTGGTGACCCGAGACTCCCCGTGTTATGTTTACGCTCTCAAACAGACAATCATGCAATCACACTTAACATACGTTAACGCACAACAAGTTATAGCACATAGTTCACGTATCACCGAATTACATCCAAACATATGTTACCAAGTTATTATATATGTTACGGGGTTCCTAGCATGTTACTACATGTCAAATCGGGTCTCGGAATGCTAATTTACGCTTACAGCAGCAGTACACGCGATTAGGAAAAGTCAACTAGCATTTAGGTTGGTCAACTAGCATTTAGGAAAGCTAATCGCATGAATTACTAGCATTTAGGGCTATACCACATGTAACTACTAGCATTTAGGGCTATACCACATGTAAAACTAGCATTTAGGGCTATACCACATGTAAAAACTAGCAATTAGGGCTATACCACATGTAAAACTAGCATTTAGGGCTATACCACATGTAAAAACTAGCAATTAGGGCTACTCGCATGAACAAACTAGCGATTAGGCCCTAATCGCATGAAAAACTGGCGATTAGCAATCCTAATCGCCTGTAACCTTGCTGTTCCAGTTTTTTCGCGCGTTTAACGCTCCAAATCAGATCCAGAACGTGTGTAACTACCCAATATCATCCCAAACACTATCCTAAACATGTTTCAACCAAAACCCTTCGTTTTGCCTCGTATTTTCAGCCCTGCATGCAATCATGTAATCCAAACACCATTCACATAGCATGCAACATCACCTTAACATGCATAACAATAACCCTAATAATCAATTACTCAGATATTATCATCATAACATTAATATTATTCTGATTTAACCTAATAACATGTTAATCCATCATTATGAATCATAAAAACCCTAGCTTTCTAATCATAAACACCCATAACACATGTATACTAGTTAGAATCCGATTAACAACCCTTATTAACGATTTTCAGAAAGCTTTTTCGTTTTAGAACAGGTCTGGACCATTAGGGATTGATTAAAAACGTTTATAAAGATTCATGGATGGAAACCAAACCTTAGGATTATGAAAGAACGATGGATTATGCTTGAATCCTTGTGTTTTGATCAAAAATCGCGTTCCAGAGGTTGTGTGTGTGTTGGGGCAGGTTATGGGACGACTAGGGTTTGTATAATGAAGTTTATGAGGTCAAGTATGGTATTTATAGTCGTTTTTAGTCGTCCAGCCCGTAACACGCGATTATGCAGCTTTACACGCGATTAGGAATCCTAATCGCATGAACAGTAATGCATTTGGGCCTAATCGCATGAACAGTCATGCAATTGGCCCCCCAATCGCATGAACAGTCATGCATTTGGGCCTAATTGCATGAACAGTCATGCATTTAGCCCCCTAATCGCCCATAGGGGCTAGTTTCGTGTGTTTTGCGCGTTAAACCCCGTTTTAACATATGTTAACACATTTTCACATACCGACAAGTCACATAATGATTGTAAACACATAACACTTGTAAATACACATATTCACACTCGTTCACCAATTCCCGGGACTCGAGACTTGTATGTTCCGTATGCCCTGACGATCCTACAAATCGTCACCGTTTGTACACTTGGTTAAGGACCGACATCTAATGAACCTCTAGACCAACATCCAATGATCCTCTAGACTAAACCGATAGTTCCCGAACCATAACCCGACTTAACTAACCCAGTTAAGTACAATATACGCGTGACTCGCTAAGGTAGACTTTCATCTAGACAACGTTGTTAACCAGAATTTGCCGGGTGTCACAGCACCTTTTAGTCTCCTTCGCACCTTTTACATCTCGTTCGACCGTTTGATGCTTCCTTCGCCCGTTTTATCACGTTCGTCCAATGAAAAGCCAGGTTCGACCCTGGATTCCTCCTTCGCACCATCGACTGGTCGAAGGAGGCCAGGTTCGCCCCTGTTGTATAAATTTTCCTAAAAACGCTTCAAACACATTCACAACGACCCGAAACATCATCAAACACAGCAGTCAAGCATGAATAACTTATCCCTACAAAACCCCATCGATTTCCCCCGATAATACGTCCGTTTCAGCCCTTTCCCAAAATGGTAAAGATTATGGAAACATCACTTTCATGCATGAGTTATTTACCCAATTTGGAAACTTTTGAAATCGATTCATGTTTAGCTTAAAATACTCAGTTTGTCGATTATCCAAACTTTCTTATTCATTCTATTGATCATAAATATTCATACATCAAGTATTAATCCAATAAAACCCCAAATATCAATATATATCCAATCCTAACCCTAGACAACAATATTCCAACATTAATAACAATCCTATATCATGTTTCTATCATAGATATAGCAGCAAATCATTGAACAACACATAACACCACATAATACACAATTTACATATGTTATTCACCATGAAACCTATGTTAAATGATCATGTTTTGATTTATAAAGATGTTTACAAGGTTTTTAATCATGAAAATACCCTTAGAACAGATCCGGACAATTAGGGTTAGATGAAAACGAATTAAAATGCTTTTAAAAAGGTTTAGGATTATGAACACACCTTGGATTCTTGTTTAGATGTTGTAGATGGGTTAGATTATGAAAAGGAAGAGCAAAAACTCCTTCCTTAGTGTTTAAGATCGTTTGAGAGCGTTTTGGGACGGTTAGGGTTTGTGAAATGATGAAAAATGACAAAGGTTGGTATTTATACTAATCCTCCTTCGCCCCCAACTCATTGGTCGAAGGTGGTCTCCTTCGCCCCTTTCACAGGGTCGAATGAGCCCTGTTTGGTCGAAGGGAATTCCTCAAATTCCACTTCCCTGGTTCGCCCACTTACATGGGTCGAACCAGACACTTTTCCTCTCCTTCGACCACTCGAAGTGGTCGAACCAGAACCCCTTTTTAACTAGTTTTCCAGTTTGTCGTGTTTAACGCATCCTAACACATCTTAACACATAAGCATGCATCCTTAGTCTATATTTAACACATTTAAGAACAGATAATCATTTACACATCATTTAAACACATCTATGTATATAATCCACCACACGACCCATAATCTGCACATATACTTAATTAGTTCATGTAATGTCACCAACAACGGGACCCGGTACTAGTGTACTACCAAAATGCCTCCCAATGATCCTCCAGATCATTGTACCCTGGACAATCCTAACTTGACCCGACTCAACTAACCCAGTTAAGTTTGTTTATAAACGTTTCTCGCTAAGGTAGACTTAGATGTTACTAATATGTTTAAGTCGAACATGTCGGGTGTCACATAAAGGTTTTACTCAAAGGGCAGGGATTGACTATAATGAGATCTTCTCACTAGTTGTCAAGCGTTCATCAATAAGGATAATATTAGCAATAACTGATGTATTAGACTTAAAGCTTGAACAACTGAATGTTAAAACTGCTTTTCTACATGGCAGTTTAGAAGAGAATATTTATATGAGTCAACCATTGGGTTTTGAAGAACGTGGTCATGAAGATTCAGTGTGTTTATTGAAGAGGTCATTATATGGTTTAAAGCAGCCTCCTAGACAGTGGTAGAGGAGGTTTGATGACCATATGATAGCTATTGATGTTTGCAAGAGTAGTTTTGATGCTTGTGTTTATTTTAAAGAGTATAAGGTAGGGAAATTTGTTTATCTCTTGCTTTATGTGGATGATATGTTACTATCTTGTGAAGATGTCAATGAAATTCAAGAAACAAAGAAAATGTTGAAGGCTAAGTTTGATATGAAAGAATTAGGGGAAGCAAAGAAGATACTTGGTATGGAGATAACGAGGGACAGATGTAAAAGACTGTTATGATTAACTCAGAAGTCATATGTCCAACAGGAGTTGAATAATTTTGGAATGAAGGATTGTAAGCACGTAAGTATTCCCTTAGCTCAACATTTTAAATTGTCTAATAATGACTCACCAGAAACTAAAGAAGAGCTAGCTTATATGAGAAAGGTTCCATATACCAATGTTGTAGGCAGTTTGATGTATCAAATGGTATGTACAAGACTTGATATAAGCTATGGGGTGAGTGTGGTTAGTAGATATTTGTTAAATCCTAGAAAAATGCATGGGGAAGCAGTGAAACGTCTGCTTAGATACTTGAAGGGAACACGTGATTTGGGATTGATATTTGGGAAAGAAATAGTGGATCACCAGGTCATAAGAGGTTATGTGGATGCCAATTATGCCAAAGATCCTGATAAAGGAAGATCAACTACAAGTTATGATTTTAAAGTGTGTGGAGGATTGATCAATTGGAAAGCTACATTGCAAAATATGATAGCTTTGTCATCAACTAAAGCTAAATATGTGGCTTTAACTAAAGCTGTCAAAGAAGCCATATGGATTTTGTGAAAGAATTGGGAATTGATGTGTGTAAAATAATGGTTAGTTATGATAATCAAGGTGCTGTTAGTTTATCAAAGAACAACAGGTATCATGAGGGTACTAAGCACATTAATGTTAAGTTTCATTTTATAAGAGAAGTTATAAATGAAGGGCATATCATGGTTGAAGATATTGATACTAGTGATAATGCAGCATATCTTATGACAAAGACTTTACCAGGAGTTAAGTTCACGAAATGTTTGGATTTGCTGGGAATTGGTTGATTGTTGATTATATTTGAAGGTGGAGACTGTTAGAGGTCAAAGTAATAAGTCAACAATTGAACTGGGTTAAGTTTGGATAATAATAGTTACAGTGGATAAAGTGTAGGGATCAAAAGTGTCGATAGAGTTAATGTTGAAGGTGGACTTCTGCAACAATGGATCACAAATACTTTTAAAGTTTGTTACAAGCCTGATATCAACCTAGAAGCTCTATAAATTGGGGATTGCTTATTCCTTATATTGGAGTTTCAATTGTATTTGCTTTCTTTCAATTCATCTTCGTTGTAATCTGTGATGACAGTGTAATGAGTAAAGGGTCGGTTTCTAAGTCGTATTTGATTCTTGTTTGTTAATCTTCTTTTTGGTTTTACAACATTATTTTTTTTGTTTCTTATTCGGGTGCTAATGGTGTTGGGGTGAGGGAGAGGGGGCTTAATACTACTAATTAATAAAGAGCTAAGCCCGAGCTCGAGCTTGATAAAACTATTAAACGAGTCTAGCTTGAGCTTTAAAAATAAAACTCATAACAAGTTGAGCTTGAACTCGAGCCCTCGTAAGTCTAACAAGACGAGATCAAGCTTATGCGAGTCCGGCTCGTTCACTTCTAGAATTCTAGAAAGCTGACTCTTTACGGATAAAAAAGTTTGTTGGGAATTGAGACCATTTTTGGAGAAAATTTTGACAAAAATAAACCATTGACTTTAGCAACCAAATAACTACAACAAATATGGGTTTTGATAATAGTATGTTTGATGAGTTATTCAGGTTAGTCCGTATGTCTTTTACAATAATGTATGCTTATTTGTGGGTGTGAAATTTGTATAGAAATGTAGACTACACAACTTCTTACCATAACCTTAATTGTTGGTTCTATGAAAATGATCACAAATAGGGGGTTTTATTAAGGTATTTAGAATGTCTAAGAGAATTACATTAAGACCATATGTAGTGGGAAGGTGAATTGGGCGTGGAATCCTCAAATAACGCCACTTCAAGCCCGCAGCTTTTTGGGAACCAATCAAAACACTCCATTTGAAGTGGGAGGCGTGAAATGGGTTAACCACTACAGCTGGTCTAATATGTGTTTGTTTAATTTGTTAGAATTTGATGATGAAAGATTAGACTATACAACTTATTTTTCAAAATAGATCAACAGAATGTGTATTATCAATCCTCATGACTTAGCAGTCACCATAATCTTTTGACAAAGTTTGCTAATATCTCTACATATATAAGTAGCGTACGAGTAGAATTTGATAACGTAAAGGTCAATCGGATGAAATTGTTGTCATCAATTACGACTTAGGATTCACCATAATCTTTGGAATAGTCTGTAAAATGTTGACCTTCAACCAGTTGTTCAAATTTAAAATCAAGTTGTTAACATCAATATTTTTTCTCATATCATTGTCGACTCTAAACCTATTACAAAACATATGGTCGTGTCATATGGTTTTATGCTAGTATATATACTTTTTTTTTGAACGGCCAACGAATCAATTCCGAGCACTCTCGGGCACCCTCGGGCACCCTCGGGCACCCTTTTGGCAAATCAGGTACTGAGAGTACCTGGGCCACAATTGCCACCAATTCCCGGGAAAACCGAACCACTCACTCGCCCGAAGGCACGACGGTGAAATAGTCGGTAAAACCGGTCGGGATCAGGACTCGAACCCAAGCCAATGGCCGGGTCATCCCTCATTTCCCATCCACCAATGTCCTCCAAATGTAGCTGTGGGAATTGAACCCAAGCCTCCCATAGGAAACTTTAGGCCTTCAACCAACTGGGCTACAAGTGTTGGACAAAACATAAAGTCGTGTCATATGGTTTTATGCTAGTATATATACTTTTTTTGCTAGCATATATGCTAACACACAATATTTAAGTAGATATGTAAGTTAGTATAAGTTTTGATTGATTTTAACTTTTTAATATGGCTATGAATGTAAAATTTGTTCTAACATCATATCATATGGTTTAAGGTCCGTATAAGTGGAACTGTGGAACACAGACTGTTGAAAGAAACTGTACATAAGTTGTGATCATTTTTTCTTAAAAGTGATTATATTCATAGTTAGAACGCATACTTGTGGTGTGATTGAACCCCATAGTGTCCATACGTTTTGAAGCGACCTTTCGCCTTTTACTGGTTTTAGTTAGACAACCCCACTCTTTCAAGTTCAACTTTTTCTATTTTTTGGGATGTCATTATTGTACTATGAGTAAATTATTAAAAAACAGTAATATGGCACAATGACACAATCTCATATTTTAATATTGGAAATTTAAAGTTCCGAAAGGAACGGTAACCATTTCTCTAGGTGAAAGTACAACCTCATCCATTTTTTATGTAAACTGAATACCTAAATATTTTATTAAAAGTTTTTATAAAATCAATTTTTTTTTCAAGGAACAAATATTTTCATTTCAATTAGGCAGGCGGACAACAAGATACGCCGCCACCCCTTTCTAGATAGAGAAAACAAATCATCGCCCCTAGGGAGTCGAGAAGTTGTTGTGGACTCTCGTCAGAAACCTGATCGCTTCCGGTGTTAATGAGCCAAAAGTGTCAAAAGCAAAGGGACAAAATCAATTTTAATATAGTGTTAATCTGCTGTGTGTCCACAAACTTGCCAAAGATAACAGGTTATACATAGGTTTTGATGAAAACTCTTGTTATGTACAGGACTTGAAAACAAAGAAAGTCCTGGTGACTGGTAAACGGGTTGATGGACTGTATATGTGTGCTAATTCTAGTTTAAATGCTAAGGTGTGTTTTAACAATGTTAATTTGTTTGACATTTGGCATGCTAGATTAGGACATCCATCTGAACAGGTTATTAATATTGTTAAACCTGGATTAAAATTGAAACTAGATAACAACCATGGTACATGTGAGGTTTGCCATAAGGCAAAACAACATAGAGAACATTTTCTTCTTATTGCTCACAAGTCAACTGAATTAGGTCAATTAGTTCATTTGGATGTGTGAGGTCCTTATAGGGTTGCTGATAAAGAATGGCATAAATACTTTCTAACAGTTGTTGATGATTTTCTCTAGAGCAGTATGGGCCTGTTTGATGCATCAAAAATTTGAGTTTTTTGAGCATATAAAAGATTTTTTTGAATATTATATCTACTTAGTTTAATAAACAGGTTAAAACTTGAAGAAGTGACAATGGCTTAGAGTTTGTAAATAACCAAATGAGGAATTTTTGTAGAGATAAAGGAATCTGACATCAAACAACCTATGCTTATACGCCCCAACAAAATGGGGTGGTGGAGAGAAAACATAGACATTTGTTAAATGTTGCAAAAGCATTGTTGTTTCAAAGTAATTTGCCTATTAAATTTTGCATAGATTGTGTTCTAACTGCTTCTTACTTGATAAATAGGACTCCATCTTCTGTGCTAAATGGAAAAACTCCCTATGAAATGATACATGGTTTTGAACCCTTTCTAGAACATCTAAGAGTCTTTAAATGTATGTGTTTTTGTATTGTTTTAAATGAGTCTAATAAGCTAGAGAGTAGAGCTGAAAAGTGTGCCCTTATTGGGTCTCACGTGATAAAAAAGGATACAAAAATTATATTTTTGACAGTAGACCAATAATTTTGTCAAGGGATGTAAAGTTTTTTGAATCATGTTTCCCATTTAAAGAAAAAACTGTTTTGAAAATTTTGATAATAATTTAGAAAAACAGGTCAACTCTCTAAACTTTTTTGATATTTTTTAAAACACAGAGTTTCAACAGGACCATGATGTGAATGATCCCAATGATGACAGAAAGGGTAATGGTAATGGGGATTTAGGAACACCTGGTCTCAGCAATTAGGTTCACAAACTGTCATTGATGGCATGGCTGGAACACAACAACCTAATGATGTTAATGAGAACTCTAATAGGGTTGAGCATGTGAGTACTAAAAATGATCTAAGACATGTGAAAATGTTGTAAATTTCTCTAGTTTATATGTTAAAAACAAGTGTTTTGTATCTAGTTTACATAAATATAAAGAGCTAGAACATATTTAGAAGTTGTTCAAGACTCAAATTGGGACAAGGCTATGAATGATGAACTAGAAGCTCTTTACAGAAATAACACTTGGAAAGTTGTTGATTTACCAAAAGGTAGACATAAAATAGGATGTAAGTGGGTCTATAAGATTAATTATAAATCAACTAATGAAATTGATAGATACAAGGCTAGACTAGTTGCTAAGGATTTTAGTCAAAGAGAAGGTGTTGATTATGAAGAAACATTTTCTCCTTTTGTAAAGTTAGTAATTGTTAGATGTATAATCAGTTTAGCTATTCAAAATGATTGGAAAATATTTTAGTTAGATGTTAATAATGCTTTCTTGTGTGGTGATCTAAATAGGGATATGTTTATGTCTTTGCCTGAAGGTTTTGATTGTGATAAATCTAAGGTGTGCAAGTTAAATAAGTCTTTGTATGGACTTAAACAACCCCTAGAATGTGGAATAAAAAACTTGTTTTTGCTTTAATTGAGTTTGGTTTTGTTCAAAGTAAGTGTGATAAACGACTTAGGAGAGTTGAAGTCTTTCCTAGGAATAGAAGTAGTTAAAACTAAAAGTGGTATGTGTTTAACCTAGAGGAAATAATGTATTGAACTTTTGGCAAAATATGGGATGTTAGGATGTAAACCATCTCAAATCCTATAGAACAAAATCATACTTTGACTATGATTGTCAAAAATCATGATAAGTTATTAGTTAATCCAGTAGGATATCAACAATTGGTATGAAAGTTAATCTCTCTTTCCTATACCTGACCGGATATCTCATATTTTGTGCACTATTTAAGTCAACTTATTTATAAGCCAACTGAAGGTCATCTTAAAATTGTGTTTAGACTCCTTAGGTATTTGAAACTTGCACCTGGTAATGTTATACGGTTTTCTATGTAACTTAGTAGCTCATTCAAATTCAGACAGGGCAAAGTGCATAGAAAGTAGGAAATATGTGACCGGATATTGTGTTATGTTGGGAAATTATTTGATATCTTGGAAAACTAAAAAAAGGCAACAATATCTCGGTCATCAACTGAAGCTGAGTATCGGGCTATGTATTCCACTGCCTGTGAAATCAGGCGGATCAAAAATTTGCTTTAAGAGTTAAAAATCCATGTAAACTTACCTATTATATTTGTCACACCACGCCAATGGCGGAAACACGTGGCTCGACGTTCGAAGAGCATCAAGTCAAGATTAACACAAACTATAAGTAATTAAGAAAAGGATCATTTATTTATAACGTCAAAGGAGTTTCGTGTTTCATAAGTACTTAAACAAACATAGTTTTAGATCAAAAGTAGATGTTTCACCATTATATCCCAACCCCATGGAAAATAAAAGTAAAACCCCCCAAAATATCCGACGCTCAGTATGATCCCCACCCGTACTAGCCATGCTTTCCTTCAGCGCTCCTGAAAGATATGTTAAAAAAGACGTCAATATATACATATTGGTGAGCTCACAGGTTTTAGTTTTACAAAACATTTTAACAACAACATTTTGGGAAATAAACACAAGGAGTGACTATTGTAAGAGTTGCAAGTTCCTACAATCTACTTGAGCCCATAACCAAACCAAGACTAGCAATGCCTCGCTCATAGTTGTTTCTCGAAAAATAACAACTTAATTCAGAATACGTGTACCCCTGGTATACACAGTTACAGAATCGACGCTGTCGATTAGGGGTGGGCCTTGTTATGCACTAATAGTACTATCCAAATATTCCTTCGGTTTTCGATTTCACACACACATACACATGAATAAATGGTTGCAGTAGCGAGGACTTACCCCGAGTGGTGAACAACAAACCCAATTACTCAACATATCACTAAACATATTTCCCTAACATAACATATCTTTCCCCTGAAAACAAAAACAGTAAAAATGGGGCCGTGAAACTCACCTCAAGCAAAGTATGCAAAGCCAAACTTAGAGAATAGCTCGTCCAAGGTCAAACACTTACAAATGTCCTAGACGTATAAATCACTAGGTCTATAGCGCGTGTGTTTCGGCATGTTGTACGCCCAACTCCCAACACCACTATTTAGTTCAATTCCCCATTTAATTAAACGTGTTTCCAAGGTCTGTTGGTGATGGATTACCCTTGTTATAAGTTACACTTATATTTCCGTATTAATTAACTCGTTTTACATCATTATCGACTCGACTCACTTTATCGTATAATTATTTTCCCATTAAATAGTTATACTAGGATATTGTCGATCGATATTACATTTTCAACACTTGACTTGACTCACTTTACCATATATGTACTTTCCCATTAAATAAATATACTAGGATCTTTTCGATTCGATAACATGTTTTACATTGTCAAGTTCGTATACTCGTTTTAAATGTGTAACCTTTATAGATTATTTACGTTAATTCTCCCATGAATAGATTTCAAACACTTAGGAAAGTGTTATGTATTTTTCACCCATATTATATATTTTAGTACATAAATGTGACACCCGGAAAACTCAGGTTAGTAACATTTACTAAACTAGTAAGTCTACCTTAGCGAGTCATGCATATTACGTACCTAACTGGGTCAGTCGAGTCGTTACGATGATTCTGGGAATCATCGGGAGTCATTACGATGATCCGCGGGATCATCGGGAGTCGGTCCATAACCATGTGTACAAGTATTGGTGATTCGTTGAATCGCCGGGTTTAACGCACACACGCAAGTCTCGAGACCCAGGAATTGGTGAACGGATGTAAACATGTTAGTTATCGTGCATTACGTTTTTGTAATCATTATGTGACTTGTCGGTATGTGAATACGTGTTTATATGTGTTAAAATAGTGTTTAACGCGCCAAAAACTCATCCTAGAACCCTACAGGCGATTAGGAACCAGGAAGGCTCCTAATCGCCACCCCTATAGGCGAATAGGGAAGTTTACTGGCGATTAGAGCTTCTAATCGCCAGTATATAGGCGATTAGAGGCTCTAATCGCCTGTACTGATCCCCTACTCGCCCGATCTGATATGCACGAGTCAAAACACCTATAAATACAACCCTTGACTCCCAAACACCATTTGTGCAACCCTAACTGATCCTAAGCCTCCCACACAACTTAAAACATCTCTGGAACTTGTTTTGCTTCAAACTCACCATTTCCAAGCTTACACACCTTTCTTTGATAAAATCCAAGATGTGTTCTTCATCCCAAACCTTTGTAATGTTATTGATTTGGCTCCCCCAAAAGACCAGGCCTTGTTTTGATAAGAATGTGTCTTTAAAAACCTTGTAAATGAGTTCTAAAACAAGTCTACACCATGATACTTGCTATATGTGAAGTATTGATGCATATGATGATTTTTGGTGATTATAACATGAGTGTTTCCATGAATTTGATGTACTTCTGATGTGTAGGAGTTGTTAGGATGATTATCTATGAGTTTAAGCTATTGTTATAGTGTTTAGATGAAAGTATGCATTTTGACCCATTTGGGTGATTCTTGAAGAATTAGGATGTTATGATATGATTCATTGCTTGTTTATTGTTAGGAATCATGCTAGTTGTAGGAGGTGTAATCTGATCTTTACTATTTAAGGAAAGATTTCATAGTTAATGAAACCAGTACTTTGCCATTTTTGGAAATAATCGCACCGAGGCCATTAGAGCAGAGATAAATTGGGGGTTTTTGCTTGGAATGGGTTGGTAAATGGTTTAGGTTTGATGTTGGGTGTTTTTACATGTTTCGGATCTGATTTGGAGGGTTTAACGCGCGAAAACGCGCGACAGCATGCTATAGGCGAATAGAACTCTAATCGCCTGATGTATCAGGCGATTACAGCCTATTCGTCTGATACAACTGGCAATTGCAGCCTACTCGCCAGTTGACCTCCCTTATTCACCAGTTGACTTTTCCTAATTGCATGTAAGTTTCCTAATAGCGTGTACTGCTGTCGTAAGCGTATTTTGACATCCCGGAACATGATTTGACACCTAGGAACATGATAGGAACCCCGGGATACACCCAATGACTTAGTAACACGTGTTCGGACTTGTTTATGCGTTAATTGAACATTATGCTAGACTAGGTGAACTCTTGCGCGTAGTAGTAAAAACACTTAACGTCTAGCTAACGTTCTTATGACATAGTATTAACGGGAATGATCTTTGCAAACTTGTAACAACACTTTTATGAAAGAAAACATGTGACCTCACCAGCATTATATGTTGACATTTTTGCATGTTTTCTCAGGTCGCTAAGGTAGCAATCAATGGGCTAGGCGCACGAAGTCATGCACAGTGTCTAATATTTTGAAGCATATTAAACAATGTTTTGTAAACTAAGATATGTCTTTTGGTTGTAAACAAGAAATGCTTCCGCTGCTGGTTTACGGCTCAAAGCATGATATTTTGGTTTTAAAAATATATATGAATGCATGTTTCTTGTATGTTTATTGTGATCGTTGACTGAGATCCTGGTGTGTCACGCGCCTCGCGGTAAAACCCCGCATGTGGAATTTGAGGGTGTGGCAATAAAATATATGTTTTCATATCCACATTAGACGCAATAACATATATACATATCTTGTAGGAAGTTTTACAATATATACTTATTCGTCCGTTTTACATTTTTGTCCGTTAACACGCCGTGATATAAATACGTTTACATCTGATCATCTTGTATTTATATATTTTTGATGTGCTCAAAGTGGTTTAATAAAAACTAACTAAATTAACCTAAACTAGACACTCTAAGTTTTAAATTTATAACCTAAGACTCTCTAAACCTAAACCACACAACCGGCAAGTGTACCGGTCAGTGCAGTACAGTTAAAGTAAGTCCGAGTATCGAACCCACGAGACTCTACTGGAACACGTAAACTAGACTCGATTACTTATCTACAAACTGACTTAATAATGTTTTATTGCTTAAAGGGGGTTTCTAACAAACTAATGCAAATAAATAAAATAAAACTTAAATAAACTATAGACACAAACTGAAAACCGCAACTGAGATCAGATGATGGGAAGGCACTACCTAGGCTAGAATCCTACACATGAATGACAAACTTCTAATGGCCATGGAACTGGTGTGGAACCGGGATCTTAAAAATACTAAACTTACAGGATAAACTAGAGGACCCTCGACCCTTCTCAAGGAGAAACCTAAGGTTACCTATAAGCCGTTAAACCACCGGTTGCGAGGTTACCCTTACAGGCTTACCTACTCGAATCTTAAAGTACCCGCTAGACAGTCTACCTTACAGCGCGAAAGTCACAATACACCCAAAAGTGCAAGGGGTAACTACAATATTTCTGATAAGACTTGGCCTACAAGGAATGCTAGGGAAACTAGGAAGATCTTCTTTCAAAGCCTCTAGAACTAGCAATTTAACACCCTAGACAGACCAACAATCTCGCACCTTACAGCTATTGAGAATTGGTAGAATACTTAGAATTATCTAACTAACAATTACAACTCCTATGGAAAATCCTAGGCAATTAACCATAAACTAGTTGCTAACACCCAGTCCGCAACCTAACCCGCATTCATACATGAAAGACATTCACAAAAACGCAAGTGGAGTTTATAAAAGTTATTTAAACAAAAACTAAATACGCATATACATCAAACCAGAAAATAAAGAGTTCTTTACTAAAAAATTCACCCACAACCAATAATTCCAAATCCAAAAAGAAAAATAATCAAACAAGTGTATTCATCATCACCTAGGTAGTAGAAAGGTTTAACCAATAAACATGTTCAAAATAAGAATAAAATCAATTCTAAGATCATGAAACATAGTTTGCAATTCAAAAGAACAAAGGAATGAAGAAACCGAATGATTAAAACCCGAATCTCTCAATCCCAATGCTCAAAATCTTGACCCTTCGCCTTTCTCTCACCTCCAAGTGCTCCCAAGCAGCTCTTTTTCGTCCAAAAGTGTAGAATGAAGCTTAAAATTTCGTTCTAGGGTTTTAAAATCCGATTTGGGCTTGAAAAACACAATTTTGGGCTTCCTGGTGGCCATCGCGTAGCACGACGGGGTCCTGGGTAAGTGGTCGCGTCACGCGACGCCCTCAAAGTGAATCTGCATAGCGCCGCGTGACACGACGGGGTGCTGGGGAGTCTGTCGCGTGACACGACGGGCTAATTTTTCCAATTTTGTTTATTTTTATCTTCTCTTTCCATTTGTGACTCATCCGGGACCTCGTAAAGCACCGTTTATGCATAAATTTGCCTCTTTTGCCATCCGGATTCCTGTGACACATAAAATACTAAATAGAAACCGAAAAAATATATATAAACGACACACACTGACTCGATAACGACTCAAAATATGTACAAATAACCGATGTATTTTGCAATACATCAATTTTTCATGTCCCGGATAATACAAGTTGATATATATTTTTGTAGGGATAAATACTTGTCGTCGTAATATTATTTTTCTACGTCCACAATATATACTTTGTTATTTTTCCCTAAAGTTTCCAACAATATGTTTTCTTGAAATTAATCAACCTTTAATTCCTACATATTTTTCTTGGAACTTTTATAAATAACATTTTCATTTTCAAAATCAAGACTTGATTATATACAACAAAATACTCAAACACTTCTATATTCCCATATATATATATATATATATATATATATATATATATATATATATATAGGGAAAGGGTAAAATGAAAACACACTTTTCGTAAAAGAACTAAAGAACACATTTTCCACCACACACTTATTTTATCCAAAAAAGATATGTAGACCACAATTAAAGTGGAATAAAATAAAAAAGGGAATATTCCCTTGCCTAATAAGACAAAATAAGGTGGGCCATGGTCGTTTACACTGCTGTAAAATTATTTTTTTTTATTTATTTATTTTTTACGTCGAGGTTACCCGTTTTTTCACCGGTGGAAAATTTTTTTTTTAAAAATTCACATTTTACGTCGGTGTTCTCCCGGTTCTTTTATGAAAAGTGTGTTTTCATTTGAACCTAATCCTATATATTATATATATATAGGGTAGAGATCCTAAGAGAACCAACCCCTATTTGAGAACTGAGAGAACCATTCTGAGCCACACATTTCATATAAAGGCAAAAAAAAAAAAAATTTTTTTTTTTTTTTTTTTTGCTTTAATCGCACATTTTTATGCAAAGAAATTTTTTTTTTTATTTTTTTTGAATTTTTTTTTCATTTATACATATGTGTATATAGCATTTTTCAGCTATACATATGTGTATATTTCAGTTATACATATGTGTATATAGCATTATACATATGTGTATAATGCAATTATACACATGTGTATACTGAAAAAAAATACAAAAAAAAATAAAAAAAATTTTTTCCTTACATATAAAGCAGCGATTTTTGCAAAAAAAAAAAAAAAAAAAAAAAAAAAAAAAAAAATTGCCTTAGAGAAATGTGTGGCCCAGAATGGTTCTCTAGTTCTCAATTGAATCATTTACATAAATGGTAGACTTATTTTTTTAGAAATTACATTTAGGGGGTATTGGGTAAAAAAATCAAAAATGGAGATGCCTTAAAACCGATTGGCGGTATCTAAATTAATATACCTTGATGCCGCCAAACTGGTTAGCGGCTTCAAGGAGGTCTTTTCCAGTTGGTTCAATGCCGCCAATTGAGTTAGGGGAGTCAACCAATGCCGCCAATTGAGTTAGGGGAGTCTTTAATTTTGCCGTCATGATCCCGCCAATCCATTTTCATGCATTAAAACCACCAAATTAAAGTTGGTCTTCACCTGCAAAGCATGCAGCCTATAAACACACTCACAAGGTCTCTAGCATTGCATGCAATGGTCTTGTAAGTTGCAGATGATTTGATAGGCAAATAGTATTCTTGGGAGTGTAAGAATTCAGGCTTTGAAGGTTATAAAATGGAGGTTGAGGTGAAGAAGGAGCACCACCCACATCCAAGAACACACCATCAACACAACAATCTCCATCTGAAACACAACAATCTCCATCTGAAACCTTTGAAATTCATAAAAAATCATACCCACCAAATTCCTCCCACCATGAATCAAAACATGAACTTACACCCTGGTCCCCTAAACGACGATGTGTTGTATCTTCGTGATCGACATCGTGCCTTTCACGTTTTCACAGACGAGGAAAACTTCAATGGCGCCATGATGGTGAAGCGCAGCGATAGAGGAATATGGACGTTACTTCGTGACCACCCTGTTGTAGGACGGGTTCGTCACCTTATCGATGCTGCAGGGTTTGGTGGCCTCATAGATTGTGGTTACCGATACGTTGACCACTCCTTGACAACAGCTTTGGTGGAACGATGGAGGCCCGAAACTCACACGTTCCACCTTCCATTTGGTGAAGCTACTGTCACCTTACAAGATGTTAACGTCTTGTGGGGGTTGCCTATTGAGGGAGCTGTTGTGTCTGGGGTAGATGATAATTTGTCTACTGCCGACGCAATAGCCTTGTGCCAACGATTCTTAGGTGTTACGCCTACACAGGCCCAAATGTCCGGCAAGTCCGTTTTTGGTACTGTTATTCTTGATAAACTAAAGCAGGAATTTGTTGAAGCAGAGGCTACGGATGAAGAGTGCATTTTTCGTGCTCGTCAAATCATTTTCTTTTTGATCGGTTCCACCTTACTCCCTGATAATAATAATAATAGAATAAATGTTTTTTACTTGAGATTTTTACGAGACCTGAACCGTACAGCATCTTATAGCTGGGGCAGTGCGGTTCTGGCTTGTTTATACAGGCGGCTTTGTGATGCCACCCAGCCGGATAGGAAAGCCATGACCGGACCCATGATGCTCCTTCAAGTATGGGCATGGGAGAGGATCCGGTGTCTCGCGCCACGACCACCCTCAAACCGGTTTGATTATACTTGCCCGATAGCCGCTCGGTATATATCGCAAATCCCAGTTTGTATATACTTGCCTGCATGGCATCCCTTTGTATTTTTTTTTTTCTGAACACGTTTTTTAACATGTTAATTTTGTAGGTGGCGAGACCGGCGGTTAAAGTTCGCGGAGGTGGCCCAACACTGCCTCAAGGCATACCGTTCACAGCTACAATCGTTGAACGAGGAGATGGTATGTTAGTAATTATTTTTAGTTTTTTGTATGTATTAATCATGCATTTATTGTGTTTTGTTACTGACTTAAGTGTTTGTTTTTAGTTCAACTGGACCCCCTACAACTCGGTTTTGGACCGACTACCGGCAATGTGCACAAACGGGAGGGAAAGCTGGAGGAGTTGTTGTCCCCTTATAAGCTTCGAGATGGTTGAGCATCATTACCCTCAACGGGTTTTGAGGCAATTCGGCATGGTCCAGTACATACCTCCCCAGATAACCTTAGCCGTACCCACGGCCCGGCTTGCAACACTGCATGCCTTGGGGCGGCAAGGACACAACGGGGCGGACTGGATGACTAGGCATGAAGCCTACGTCAATGCATGGAATAACCGTCGTAACACGGTTATCCGCTCTGAACTCATAAGGACAGCTTCAACCGAGCCCGGTTATATGCAATGGTATATGGGGCGTACCGTTGCATTTATTGGAAATCCGGGTGCAGCACCGTCCCCAGCTGGCGGTTTCCAAGACGACGGTGCTAGAATCCAGTTGATGGTAAACCATTTTTACGTTCCTAATTCATACATTAATTATTTTCGCAATTCGGTGTTTCTAACTAAAAATTTTGTTTGCTGCAGAGGGATGCCATGGGTGATATTTACCGGTCATCTCAGGAGGCCTTTAATAATCCTCAGGCATTCGCCACGCAGCTTGAGCGCATACAAAACACGGCGTTTCACAGTATGATGATGTCACAAAACGCCGGACACTTACAAAATCCGACGCATCTTACCATGGACGCCGTTGACTTGTCGGCACCTGCACGGCCTCAAAGGGTGCGCCGGCGACGCGCTCCCCGTCAGGTGCCGGAAAACGTTCCGGAGAATGAAGACCAAGCTGGTGGAAGTCACTCTGACGCTGGGTTTCGTGCATCTGTTGCGGCCAGCAACAATCAGAACCAGATCGGGGGATATGTCCCGCAATTCATGGACAGTGGATTGGACCAGATGGGAACTCCATTTGGATTGGGTGGATCAATCGTGCAGGGAACTGGTCATGTTGGTGGGTCCGGTGGCAGTCAACCGGGGGAGATGGGTCCGCTAGCTAACTTTCGTGCAGGCGGAATTCCCATCGGAGATAGTTGGGGGTTTCCTTCATCACCGGCTTACGTGACGCCTACTGGACAGGGGTTGCCACGGTTTGATCACGACCTTTTTAGTGATTTTCATTACCATGCCCCGCATAATTCGTGTGATGAAGGACCTTCAAGCCGGCCAGGACCATCTACCACGCTGAATTTAAACCTCTTTCCTGATAACGAGTACGGTAATGAAGGAGCCCCACCCGCCAACCAACCACCACCCAGGAGGCAATCTGAACGTCTTCAGAATCAGGGACCCTCGAACGATCTGTACTGGTTTAACCAATAACATTGTCGAATTCAAGTCTGTTCATAATTACCTGTTGTAACATTTTTTATAACATTAATTATTGTTTTGCCTTATAAATATATGAACATTAATTATTGTTTTGCCTTATAAACCCACACTATGTTGAAAACGGGCCAGGCTGCCCTCTTTGGGCCTCTGTGCAGCCTGGCTGGGCCTGCCGGACAGGTAACCTGACTGACGGACGCGTTGCCCTTGGGTAACACACGGGCGTCGCACAAAGTCCGGGCGGTTTTCGGGTCTCCGGGGCCTGATCCCGGTGGCCCGAAAACGGCTCGGAGGGATAGATTTATTTATTTCAAATAACACACAGACTTTCCATTTTTGGAATGTCTCAAACAAATAATACAAATATGATAGATTTATTTAAAACCAATATTACAAATTTATTTAACAACTGTTTTTCAAAACTAGTCACTCAAACTATACAATCTACGGATTTACAAGACAATATATTTTCCGAGATCACCTATTCCAATATTCTACCACCGTTTTTGTTGCATAGTTCATTAAGTTTCTGTTTCGCACCCAGAAGCTTGTCTTTTCCAGTCAGCGGGAACTCAGGACCGCATTCAGATTCAAACTTATCTGAATTTGATCCAGGAGAACATGGTTCTACCCGTTGAATATGTGTACCAAATCTACAGGTACCCAATGTTCAAACCAGCCTGCCATATGAAAGTAGTACGGTGAAGAATCGCATCATCCGTTGCCGGACAAGTCGCTAATGACGTGATGTGATTCATCAACACCGGATGGCGTGGGTTTGCCTGGAAAGTAGACCCGCCCAACGATCCATAACTCTCTAATATTTTAAACTAAACCCTCAATGTTGCATTGAGAGGTGTAGTTTAATGTGGATGTAACACCGATCCAAAGACACCGCTTTTTTGGACCCCAGAAAAGCGATGCCAAGCGGGGGATGAAACGGTAGACGATGCTGTTAAGCATGACTCATCCCCGCCGAAAACAGTTAAAACTCCATGTGAATGTAACATCGACCCAATATCAATAAAAAACCGTACCCTCCAGAACAATTGAGATATGTGGTGTTGTAAATGGGATTGAGATATGTGGGAATGATAGAATATATTTGTGTTGTAAATGGGATGGAGAGAATTGGAAGCTGGTCGAGTCCTTATATAAGAAATGATGCCTCACTACCATTTGGCGGCATCAATGTGGATCTTTAGTTTAGCGGCATCAATGTGGTTGAACCATTTGGCGGCATCTACTTTATTTTCTTAGATGCCGCTAAACCAATTCCATACATCACCAAAATCAGTTTTTTCCCCCAATACCCCCCAAAAGTAATTTCTAAAAAAATAAAGTCTACTATTTATGTAAATGATTCTTCTCAATTTGGGAAAAGGTTCTCATTTGAACCAAATCCTATATATATATATATATATATATATAAGTGTTCATTTTTACACAAATTTTTACCAAGTCTTTAAGTTACCAAATTTTTATAAAAACTTTTGTTTTTATATCTGTAAACACCCGCCCTCTCACCAACAATATTGTCCGCTTTGCCCCGATGGGTTGCCCATCCAGAGCTCACGGATTTGTTTTTGGTTACCCAGTGGAGACGTCCCAAGAGGTCACCCATCCTAGAATTTCTCTCACCTGAGCATGCTTAACTGTGGAGTTCTCCTCTCATCCACTAACATTAAGCCCCAAAACGCATTGGTGATTTAAGAGGCATTAGATTACATATGAACCAAGGATCTCTCCTGGCCACGGCCGATGTGGGATTTTCCTAGGGTGTCACATTCACCCCCTGTTAGAGTCTCATCGTCCCTGATGAGGTTTGCACCTACCATCCCAAACGGCACAGGAGTGGCTCTGATACCATCTGTAACACCCCGCCCCTCTCACCACCAATATTGTTCGCTATGCCCCGATGGGTTGCCCATCCAGAGCTCATGGATTTTGTTTTTGGTTACCCAGTGGAGAATTCCCAGGAGGTCACCCATTCTAGAATTTCTCCCACCTGAGCACGCTTAACTGTGGAGTTCTCCTCTCATCCACTAACATTAAGCCCCAAAACGCGTTGGTGAATTAAGAGGCACGATCACATATGAACCAAGGATCTCTCCTGGCCACGACCAATGTGGGATTTTCCTGGGGTGTCCACAATATCTTTCCAACATGTTTGGTAATCTACATTTTTATAAAATCTTATTCTATAAAAACACATTTTTATACAAAAATACATTTTGGAAGTTTACTAACTTTTCACAAAACAACCTTGGAAAGTTAACATCTTCCATTTTTAACACCTAACTTTCCAAAGTCACATTTTTAGATCTAAGTTTCTAAAATGAAATTTTATACCACTCAACTTTTAAAGTTACACAATACTTCCTTTAACTTTCAAAAAGTTACATTTTCCACCTAAATCTTTCAAAAGTGACAATTTTACCCTAAACTAGTAAACTTGTTTTTGTCAACTTTATCAATATGGATTATTATTATGTTCCAACACTATTAATAGTCCAATATAATCTTATTAGGGTTAATCATATGTGCATTTGGTATGTTAAGTCCATAGAGTCCAACATGTCCATTTTTAGTGTTTCAAAGTTAATGTCTTTAAAGATGTAGTTTTTATATCTTGTCACATTTTTAAGTTCCATCATATTATTATATTTTAGATGGTTATATTATGATCATTAAAACCACTTTTAAGTATGTTCAAGTTATTTTTATACAAATCATTCAAAACATCTTCAAACATAGGTTTATGTGAGCTTTTTAAACTACAAAAAACACTAACATTTTCCACAAAACTCACGGCCATATTGTACATTTTATAAATCCATGTTAAACTTGTAAAAACATATATAATCTCTTGATCAATACCCTAGTTTCATATTATGTTTAATCTTTAACATATGTAAGATTATGTCTCTTTTTAACTAACAACAACAATAACAACACCTACATATCCCATGGCCTACGTTAACATTTTAACACTTCCATTTTAGTCTTGTAAAACATATGTTTTATTATGTGAAAACTCATTATCCTAACCCATGTACAACTTGCTTCTAACACATGTTAAATAAAAACATACAAAGACAAGAAACAAAGATAGAAACTTACAACTAGCACAAGGCTAGGGAAGAACCAAAACTCAAGTTTAAATGAGGTTTAAGTGTTTCTTCCAAGGGTTAAGCTCCAAGTTTCTTGTACACACTAGTTTAGGGTATGGAATGGATGTGATTTTATGAGTGTTTGATGAAAAATAAGATTGAATGGTGGGATATGGATGATGGTCGTAGGTTTATGGAAGAAAGAAGAAGATTGTTGTTTGTTGTTGTGTGATAAGCATGGAGATATCTTGTATATTATAAAGACTACTTTTGTACATGGAAAAGACATGGCATGAGCATGCATCCTGAACACCATCATTTTAGAAGCCTTATGAAGGAAACATAGGGTGGCTTTGGCCTCCCTAAGAATCAGCCCAAAAGGTGGGGTGGAACCCACATTCCTTTTGCTAAATATCTAGTAATTATCTAGTTAATATTCAACTAAACCGATTAGGGTTTTCGGGTTTTAATGCGTGTTTATTACGAGCTATTCCGGACATATAATTGACTTCTAATTACCCGTAAACATGGACTATTTTAGGCATTGGTAAGTTATTTAGACTCTAATTGGGTGAAATTATAAGTTTCGCGCGTATCGGGTGCGATACACTATTCATTATCGGGAGATTTGTGTTTGGAGTTTCCACATATGGTTTTGGAGTTCCAAGACACATAATATTTCATGGAAATTCCTTTTATTTCATATCTCGGGTTTTTGGGATCGTTTTCGGTTAATTAATCGTTGTCGGGTAATTACCAACGTCCATTCCGGACAAGTTTATTTGCACGCGATATCGTCGTGCTTCAATATTAAACATGTGCATTCCTATGCATCTTATGAGGAATTTTCTACTCTTTAAAGATTAGTTAAAATAATTAACACAAAATTGCACGAAATTACCTTAATTTTGCCGATTGTCACGGTATTACCCTGTGACAGTTCAGCTGCACTTTCTATTACAGCAAACGCAGTGCTTTCTGACAAAACAAAGAATTTTGAGTTGGATTTATTTTTCCTTAGAGAGCAAATCTCTAGAGGAATTATAAAAACAAAAAAAGGTTGATTCAAACTGTCAGTTAGCTGATTTGTTCACTAAGGGTTTATTAACTTCTCAACATATGAAGTTATGTGATTTGGTAAAAATGGTTAACTGCTTTAAATAATAAAATTATGGGGTGGGGGTGTTGAAAATTTACATTTCTTGTTATTCAATTTTATTATTTGGTTACATATTTCTTTAATATGTTGCATAAGTTATTGTGTAGGTTATATTGTTGTTGGTTTGGATTGGGCTAGCTAGAATGAGGTTGGAATGGGCCTGCTGTGTTGAAGATTGCTTTGGGTGCTATTAAACCAAGTTGATGTCAAACCCAGATTGGAGTCGGTGTCCTTGTGCGAAGGTTCTAGAGCCAGTATTTAAGGGCTCTGGATTCTTTCTCATCTCATAATTGTTTAGGGATATTTTCTTCTTCTCTGTACTTTCTCTCACACTTTAGATCATTTTATTCATCGGGAAATTAGGGTTTTCTTCTAACTATTCTCAAGTTGGTTAAGTTGAATCTTAGAGTGTTTCTTATATAGAGATTATTTGTATGATAATCTCTGGTGAGTGTGTAAGAGGGTTTTTTTCAAGTTTTTGTTCTAACCTTTTGTATTCTATCAGAAGTTTTGGTATAAAGTTGTGCGAGTTTGTTTCTTGATTTAACTAGTTGTTGACACAATCTATCTATATATGTACTTGTAGTTTATTTCTATACTATATGATGTGCAGAAAATTGAACATATTTTACATACACATTTTCACCCTTTTTTTACCCGAAATCATGATTTTATCTTAGTTTTATCAAGATTTACCCTTCTTTATTAATAATTGCATGTTTTGAGGCCGAGGAGTGAAAAGAGGATAAAAACGGAACAAAAGGCAAGGAATCGAAGACTTAGAGAGCTGTTTCAGATGAAGCACGACCGCGATCCAGCTGTGCACGGTCGTGCATCTGTCCCGGGTCAACAAGTCAATATTTCCAAGTCAGCAGGAAGCAAAAGTCAAAGTGCACCAGCATGCACGGTCGTGCTCAAGTCAACGCGAATCCAGGAATGTTCCAGAACCGACCAAACTGACAAGACGGTTACCTGAACAGACATGCACGGGCGTGCCACACTATGAGCACGGGCGTGCTTACCAATAGACCCAACAACACCTGCGCGCAAGGACTCTGCAACAGTACCAGGTGCCAAGCACGGCCGTGCCACACCTGAAGCACGGGCGTGCTCCTGCTGGAAGGCCTATAAATAGAGAGCTCCACTCCTCACTTTAGCATCCCTTACCCATTGTTAGGACAAAGAGGATTGGTGAAACCACTTTTGTAAACCTTAGTCTAATTCACTTCTGTCATTTTTGGCTAAATAGAAGTACTGAATAGAAGACAAGAAACTGCTGATTAGAAGATATGAAGAAGTGCTGAAGTTGCAGAAGTTCTGAAGTCCAAACCAGACAAGTTCACTTCAGAAGTACTGAAGACAAAACTACTCTTCAGTAGTTGTCCTTCATCAGCACTTAGCAGAAGATATTTGCCACCGCCCTTTTGCATCAGTAGTTTGTTGTTTAATATTACTTTTAGCTTTATTTGTTTCTTTCAATGTTGCAACTTGTGCAACTTGTAACTGGACTTTCTGTGCTTGCTTTTCAGGCAAGATACATGCATGTAATCGTCTATAAATAGAAGGCTTCAACCTTCTATTTTAGACATTGATTTTTAAACAGAAAAATCCTTCAAACACTCTCATTGTTATTATTCCATTTCTGTATTTATTGTGAATCTTGCTAAGTATCTAATTCTCATTTACAACTTAGATTCATAATAAATACTTTGTCATTTATCTTGTTTCAAACATCAAGGGGGAGTTACAACTCTGCCTTTGCATAAAAAGTGTTGCTTTAACTTATAACATTCCGCTGTGCTTATAATCTGATTTACTAGGACTTGCTAAACACTAAGTGTCAAGATAGCAAGTTCTTACTTAGCAAACAAGAGCAAACTGATCCAACAATTGGTATCAGAGCATTGGTTTATCTGATCACATATCAATCTAACAAATTGAGAATCAGACACAAAGCTCTTATTGATATTCAATAAAAAGATCAAAAGTTCACTTTTTATCAATATCCATCACTTAAAAGAGTCATCAGACAAATCTATAACTCTTTAAAAATGGATCCACATAATACTGGTTCTGCCACCAAACCTGCCATGCTTGTGAGAAATGAGTACAATATATGGCAGAAAAGAATGGCACACACCTTGTCACAAACCAACACTGGTTGTTGGAGATCTGTGATATATGGTCCACACAAACCAGTAAACATAAACCTTGAAACAAAAGAAGGGATTCCTAAGGATCCCAAAGACTATACAGATGAAGATTTCCTAAAACTTGAGCTAGATGCTAAGGCATTCTCTATGTTGGCAATGGCTCTCCCAAATGAAATATACTCTGGCCTTTTACATTGTGAAAGTGCCAAAGAACTTTGGGACTGTCTTAAAGAACAGTTTGGAGGAACTGAAGAGGTGATTGCCAACACCAGAGAAATTTTGGCTCAACAATATGAAACATTTGCTTATATTAATGGGGAGACTTTGACACAACAATTTGAAAGATTCTCCTCATTAATCTCTGAGCTAAAGTTAAATGGGCAGACCTATACAACAGTATCTATGTTACATAGATTTTTAAGGTCTCTACCTGACAAATGGGAAACTTACTCCATTGTCTTAAGATCCTCACCAGATTTTAGCTCCCTCACTCTTACAAAACTCCATGGGAGATTACTCACTTTTGAAAGAGAAATCGATCAAAAGAAGAAATTACAAACTTCTGGTAAAACTGCTGATGACTACCTACCAGGTAGTACAGCACTTTTGGGACAAGATTCACCAACTTGTTCCTATGGATCTTATGACAATATTGACATAACCACTGGGATCTCATCAGAAAGATCTTTCCCAGGTTATGACAATGATGACCAAAGTCAAACTGCTGATAATCTATGTTTTATCATGGATGATTTGAAAAATTTTAGCAGTGATGACTTGGAAGAAATGGACATACTTCACCAACTGGCCATGCTAAGCATTAAAACTAACAAGTTTTATAAAAGGTCAGGAAGGAAATTTCCAGGATTGACCAGTAATACAAAAATTGGTTTTGACAAATCTAAACTGAGATGTCACAAGTGTCAGAAGTTGGGACACTTTGCTAGAGAGTGTAGAAGCTCTAGCTTTAACCAATCACAATCTGGAAATAACTATAACCCCAATTATAATAGGAACAATGGAACTCAAGGGAGTGCTCATTTTGTACAGGCACAAGCTCCTCAACAGCAATATATGCCTCAAGTACAATATGTTCAAGTGCCTGCTCAACAGATGCAGTGCCAACAATCAATCCCTCCCTTTCCAGCTGCTCAACTTCCTCCACAGCCTCAACAACCCCTCAACAAAGCCTCTTTACCTCGGGGTATGTTGACTGGAGCAGTCTCCCATATGACACCACAGAGTGTAATCCTGATGCAGACAACAAAGTGTTTGACATCAACTGGGGAGAACCAGACAATGGCAGAAAGAACTTTGCCTTAATGGCATTTGAAGGCTCTACCTCAAAATCTGCATTGTCTCAGGTATCAAAAGAATCTTTGACAAAACTATGTTCAAACTCTTGCAAAGAAACTTTTGCTCTCATAAGAGAGACAAACGTGCACCTACAAGGCAAAGCCAATGATTTAGAAAGAAAATACACACAGATAAAATGTGATTTGGAAAGAAAACTGTGTGCTAAAACTAAAGAGGTTTCTAAATTAACTGACTCTGCCATTGAAACCCAAGCACAAATCAAAATGATGCTAAATGACCTGGGAGATGTCAGACAAGAGCTTGCTGACACCAGGATCACTTGTGAAAAATGGGTTGAATCTTGTAGGGGGTATCAACTACTGCTAAACAAACAAAGTGCTTCAAATGTGAAGTTTGGCATAGGATACCATCATGTTGAAACACCAACAGATTTTTCTCCCAAAACTACTGAAGATGGGAGAAGAATTGTTTCAAATGAAACTTCTGAAGGGAAAGAATGCACATCTTTCCATGAAAACTTTCTAAACAGAAATCCTGGCATTTTTAAAGAAAGTACTTCAGAAGTATTTACAAAAACTGACAACAAGCCATCAGTAGTTTCATCTACTTCAGGAGTTGAGACCCTGAAAACTACTGATGAGCAAAATCTTTTTACTGTCAGAAATTTGCCTTCAGAACAAAAACAGAAGGCAAAAGCATGTGAAATTTGTGGCCTGTTCAACCACAAAACTGAATTTTGTAGATACAGAAAATGAATTCAGTTCAATCAAAAATTTAAACAACAGGTTGTGGGAAATCAAATCAGAAATGATTATGAAAAGTCTTTAAACCCAAGAAACAACAACCTGAAAACACCTTTTCTCAGAAAAAGATAAAATCTCAACCAAAGTCTTTTTCTCAAAATTCCTTGTCAGTAGTTAGACCAGAATCATCAGCAGTTTCACAAACTGCTGAGATTCAAAATCTAAAGAACATGGTAGAACTACTGATGACCAAGGTTGATGGTGGTCCTAAAAAGGATACCACCATAGTTCTTCATGAAAAATCCATTGCCAAAAAGACATGGATTTCTCAACCTGGTCAAGAACAAACTGTAACTGTTCCCAAGAGCAAACCCAAAGCCAAACAGGCTTGGGTTTCCAAATCTAACTAATTTGCTTTTATGTGCAGAGAGTTTCCAGGGGCTTTAAACAGCATATGGTATGTTGATAGTGGAGGCTCTATGCACATGACTGGATGCAGATACCTGATAAACAACTTTATCAGCCAAAGAGAAGGATCTGTGTCCTTGGGAACAATGCCAAGGGATATGTGCTAGGACATGGCAATGTCTCCTCTGGCAAAATACAGTTTGACAAGGTCAATCTGGTGGAGAACCTTGAATACAACTTGCTGAGTGTGTCACAAATGTGTGATAAAGGATATTCTTCCTTTTTCACAAAGACAGCTTGCAAGATCATCTCACCAGAAGGCCAGAAGTTGATTGAGAAGATTATAGAAGATCATACTTTGCTGATTGCCAAAAGATGTGGCAATGTCTATGCAGTGGACATTGAAAAAGACAAAGTATTGAACAACACTGCCTGTTTCTTCTCAAGGGCATCAACTTCAGAAACAGATCTCTGGCACAGGAGACTTGGCCATGTGAACTTTAAAACCATAAATAAAGTCACAAAAATGGGCTTGGTCAGAGGTCTACCTTTGAAAGTATACCAGTGTCAAGAACACTGTGTATCCTGTTTAAAGGGAAAACAGCATAAGTCCTCTTATAAGTCTATTGAAGAATCAAAAACAACTGCATGTCTTCAACTACTCCATATGGACTTATTTGGCCTGTCAAGATCATGAGCCTTGGTAAAAAGAAGTACTGCTTAGTCATCATTGATGACTACTCAAGATTCACATGGGTATTCTTCTTATTTTCCAAGGATGAGGCTGCTGAAATCATCAAGTTCTTCATTCTACAAGTAGAGAAACAATATTCTCTATCTGTCAAAACCATTAGAAGTGACAATGGGACAGAGTTCAGGAACAAAACTCTGGATGAATTCTGTTTGTCTAAAGGGATTATTAGACAATACAGTGTTCCCAGAACTCCTGAACAAAATGGTGTAGTAGAAAGAAAGAACAGAACATTGATAGAAGGAGCAAGAACAATGTTAGCTGATTCTGGACTGCCATTGTACTTTTGGGCAGAAGCAGTTAACACAGCATGTTATGTTCAGAATAGAGTTCTTGTGGTCAAGAGACATTCCAAGACTGCCTATGAAGTTCTTCATGGCATGAAGCCCCTTATCTCCTTTTTCAGGGCTTTTGGGTGTCAATGTTTCATCCTGAACATCAAGGAATCTATCTCAAAGTTTGCTGCCAAAGTTGACTCAGGTTACTTTCTTGTTACTCTTCAACTAGAAAAGCCTACAAGGTTTTTAATTCTCACACCAAGATAGTAGAAGAAACATTGAATGTCAAGTTCAATGAGTCAAAACACACTCTTATTCCAGCACATCCTGCTGAACTCTTTGACCTTGACAACTTTCACTTTGGACCTGAAAAGGCTGTTACTTCTTCCAAACCCTACTTATTATGGTGATCAAAGGTTTGAAGATGAGGATCCTGCACCATGGACTCCTCAAACAGTCATTAAGTCAACTACAACACCATCAGAAGTTTTCCAAACTTCTGATCAAACAAATACTGAAGGCCAAACTCAAACATCTGCCTCAGCACCTGCAACTACTGAAGAAGCTGCAACTGCTGAACCAGATATCATAGACCTCAGTAGTTTGTTTGAAGAACCAGAGCCACCTACACCTGTCAGTGGTTTACAACAGCTGATTGAACACAGAGATCATCCACTTGATCAAATCATGGGTGATATAGCTACAGGTGTTCTGACCAGAAACCAGCTCTCCAACTTTTGCCTATTCTCAGCCTTTATTTCACAGTTGGAACCAAAGAAGTACCAGGAAGCCCTCAAAGACAACAATTGGGTGCAGGCTATGCAAGATGAACTACTACAGTTCAACAAGCAACAGGTCTGGGAAATCTGTCCCTTACCTCAAAACAAGCAACCAATTGGTACAAGATGGGTTTTCAGGAACAAACAAGATGAAGCTGGTATGATAATCAAGAACAAGGCAAGACTGGTAGTTCAAGGGTACTCTCAAGAAGAGGGAATTGACTATGATGAAACCTTTGCTCCAGTTGCAAGGCTTGAGGCCATCAGGTTATTTCTGGCCTATGCCATTTCCAACAAAATAAAAGTTTATCAAATGGATGTGAAAAGTGCATTTTTATATGGTAAATCAAGGAGGAGGTGTATGTCTGTCAGCCACCTGGGTTGAGGATCCTTCTCATCCTGAGTGGGTGTACAGACTGGATAAAGCTCTATATGGGCTCAAACAGGCTCCAAGAGCCTGGTATGATACACTCTCCACCTTTTTACTCAAAAATAACTTTACAAGAGGTGCCATTGATAAAACACTTTTCATTAAACATGTTGGAAATCATGTCTTACTTGTTCAAATTTATGTTGATGATATCATCTTTGGTTCAACAAACACAAAATTGTGTGATGATTTTAAGAAACTCATGCAATCAAAATTTGAGATGAGTACCATGGGAGAACTGCAGTACTTTCTAGGACTGCAGATCAAACAACAAACAAATGGAACTTTTATACATCAATCAAAATATGTTAAAGAATTATTGAACAAATTTTCTTTAAATGACTGTAAATCATGTTCCACTCCCATGACACCTATCACACAAGTTGAACCTGATGATCAAGGAAAACAGGTTGATCAGACCATGTACAGATGCATGATAGGTTCCCTTTTATACTTAACTGCTTCTAGACCAGATATTATGTTTTCAACATGTGTCTGTGCTAGATATCAATCAGCACCAAGGGAATCACACCTTATTGCAGTCAAAAGAATTTTTAGATATCTGAAAGGAACTCCAACGCTGGGAATCTGGTATCCTGCTTCAAGCAATACCAAGTTATCAGCATTTTCAGATAGTGACTATGCAGGGTGTAAGATGACAAGAAAGTCAACATCTGGTGGTTGTCAATTCCTGGGTAACTGTCTAGTGTCCTGGCAATCAAAGAAGCAAACATCTGTTGCAACTTCAACTGCTGAAGCTGAATACATTGCAGCTGCAAGTTGTACATCACAGATACAATGGCTCCAATATCAACTTCTTGATTATGGAATCAAAGAGACCAAGACACCTTTGTTTGTAGACAGCAAATCTGCCATTAGCATCATTCAAAATCCGGTACAGTTCTCAAAAACTAAACATATTGAGATCAGGTACCATTTCATAAGAGATTGCTATGAAAAAGGCAAGATTGAGGTGAAGCATGTAGCAACAGCTAATCAGATAGCTGACATCTTCACTAAGCCCCTTGACACATCAACATTTCAGAAGTTAGTTTCCATGCTTGGAATGCTAAATTTGTAAGTGTTTATTTTATTTTTTTTTCTCTGCATATCAGTTAGAATCCAAGTTAACACTTGATTCTACCCAACTCTACAGCAAACTTCTACATCAATCACTACTGATATGCATCAAAATTTTCCTTTTTCCTTTTTCCATCCTTGATTCCATCCTGTTTACCATGGTGGAATCAAAATGAAAAATTTATTTTTTTTTTTCCACCCCTGATTCCATCCTGTTTACCTTGGTGGATTTCAGGTTAACCTTTTCCATCTTTTTTCTGGTTTTCACTTACAAATGTCAAAAGTCTGAAACAAAACTTCTGAAAAACAAAAACAGTTTGAGAGAAACTACTGATGAACAAAAATCATCAGTATGGGGATAACTTTCTGAAAAAGTGTGTAACTTCTGATAAAATAAACTTCAGAAGTTATGAACAAAGTATTTATAAAAACATTTCTCATCAGATGTTAAAACTACTGAAGAGAAAATGGGAACTACTGATGAAGTAATCCTTCATCAGCAGTTTAAGTCAAAAGGGCAAATCTGACTTTTCCCATCATCAGAGGTTTGACCTAATAAGTTTAAAACCTCTGATAAAGAGATTTTTAACCAAAGGCGGTTTTAAAACTTCTAATAAAGAAGATTCAAGCGGTTAAAACTTCTAATAAATACCTTTTTTTTCACACACTTATCCTTTTAAAACTCACAAAATATCCCTCCTTCTCTCTCAAAACTCTCTCAAAACCTACACCTGAAAATTCACTGTTCGATCAAAATACCCAAACCACAATGGCTTTAGTTCTAAAACAGGGACACAATCAAAGAGCTTTTCTTGAAAAACAAGAAGGCTGGTCCCAATACGATGAGATCATTGATCTTGTCGTCAAATCCCAATACTTTACTGCTCTCACAATTAACCCACCAATTCACACTGAAACTCTGAATGAGTTCTGGGAAAATGCTGAGACGGTTACAATGGGTGGTGAGGTCATTTCCCTCAATTCAAAGATAAAAGGGAAACAACTGACCATCACACCAGCCACACTAGCAACAAGACTGGGTCTGGATGATGTAGCTGCCCCTGACCATGTTGCTAACAAAGATATTCATCTAACCATGACTGAGTGTGGTTATCAAGGTACTCTCTCCCATGCAACAATATTCAAAAAAATATTTTGAACCAAAATACAAACTTTTGTTTCATTATATAATTATGTGTTTGAGTCCAAAAACAGGGTCATATGACCAGATGCCCTCCACTTTTCAACCAATATTTCATTCCATTGTGAATGAAACCAAATACAGGGCATCAAAACTGTTTTTCCATGAGTTGGTGTTACATCACAATAATACCAAGAAAAAGTTTTTGTTGTACCCAAGGTTCATTATGCAATGCATAATAGGGGAACTGGGTAATGAGGTGCTTGTGGGAAAAATTTCAACTTTAAACCCTTTAACATCACAAGCATACTCAAGACTGAACAAACCGGCTGCCTGGCCAGAAGATGATCAGGGAGAAACAACAACAAGTCCCCCTGAAGCCCACATCTTCCACACTCACACCACCAAAAGCCAAAAAGCCCAAGCCAACAAAAACTGTAACCCACCAACCCAAAAGAAAAGCTGTTCAGGAGGTTGAGATGCCTGAACATGCTCTTGAGCATTCTGCTCTTCAAACTGTTGAGACTGAAACACCCTCTCAGTCTCATCCATCTCAAACCCCACCAAGAGCACCCATATCTGTTCATTTCAAAAGAAAAAGACTTAGAAAAACATATCAAACACACTCTTCTTTTGAAACTGCTGAACAACAAACTATTGCCCAAACTACTGAACCTTCCCACAAATTTCTGAACAAGAGGCAATTGAAATTGCCAAAACTTCTCTCTGGGCTAAGAGAGAATGTCCCATCTGATCATGTCAGTCCCCATCAACCACAACAAACAGGGGACATAACTACTACTTTAGACATGGATGTGGACATCATTAGCCCTATCCCAAGAGATGAGGGTGGACCAGAGTCTTTAAGCCCAAATTTAGAGACTCTTGGGGCATCTGAGGCTGCTACTACTCAGTTACCACCCAGTGGTGGATCTGAGGACAGAAGTAACATAGCTAAGACCTCAGATGTGGCAACTACTGATGAAGGCTTAATGCCTGAGGTAGGAAATCCTCAGTACCAAGAAACAGAGGTTCATGAGAGAACTGAGTTGGGCTCAGCTCATGATTTAACTGAGACAGTCCTCACTGAGGGCAACATCAGGGATACAGATGATTCCATTAATTTGGATGATGTTTCAAAAACTCCAACTACTGAATTGACGGCACTTTCTGAAGGTCCTGCTGCAAAGGTATCCAGGCTCAAGAAGCCAGTCACCTCTGCACAGGTTAAAGTCCACTCAATCCCTAAAACCCCTAGAGTGGCATCCTCTGTACAACATGAGGATCTCCCAAAAACACCCCCTTCACAGCAAATGCCTACCCAATTCCCTGGGCAAACAAGCATAGACCTGAACCAGCTATGCAGCCCAGAGGGTCCCCTGTACCACATGATGAATACACTCATCAGAAATCACTTCCAAACATATACAGCTGACTTGGAGCTGTCAATCAAGAACCAATTTGGAGTGATTAAAACCAAGATGAACGATCTGTCTAACAAAATAGACTACAACAGCCAGCAGATTGCTCATCTTCAAGGACACTTCTCCCAACCCTCTGCTTCAAGGGTTAGAATTGATGAATCCAAAAAGGGGGAGAAGATCAGGGAACCTAAGGAGTCATTCCAAGCCAGAGTAAAGGCACGAGTGGCACTCCTTGAAAGAGATCAGAAAGATCAGGCCAGGAAAGAAAAATTGGCCAAACAGTTTGGTGTCTCTATTGAAGAAATTGAAGCTGCTGAGAAAGAAGATGAGACCCAAAGTTCTGATGATTCCCTAAGGTGTAATGAAGAAACTTCTGATTACCAAACTTCTGATGAAGAATCAGAAAGTACTGAAGACAATCCTTCAGTAGCTGACAAACCATCAGCAGTTGTCAGCACATCAGAAGTCAACACTTCCCAACCTCAAACAACTGAACCTTCCAGAACCACTGCTCCCACTCAACCAACATCTGATCCCATCAGGCCTACATCTGTTACAACAATGACTGTATTAAACCCTTCTCCCATCTCTCAATCAGCTGAACTATTAGAGAAGAGTTTAATTGCAGCCAACAAGAAGGCCAGAGAAGATCAGATTTGGAAATCTCTGGAAGAAAGGGATGATTTGGACTTAAGCCATGAAGAAAAACTTCAGGCTTATGCAGCTGAACTACAAAGGCAGGCTAGCCTTGATGAGATTGCTGAACAGGATAAAAGACAACAACTGGTGTCTTATATCACCAAGAACAGCAAGACTAAAGCCTTTACCCTCAAAGGACTCTCTATGCAAGAGCTGACAAGAAGAGCACAACTGCTTGCAGACAAAATGGCCACAAGCAAAGAAGGAAAGGCCAAGAGAGCCCAGATAATAGAAGAGCTAGTAGCAGAAGGATATGGTTCAAAAGCCTCTGTATCCAGATGGAAAGAAGAAAGACTAATGGATACATATAGAAAATATTTGGCTGCCAAGGCTGCAAATCCTGAGAAGTTTCAAACTGCTGATCCTTCAAGATCAGTAGTTAGAACTTCTGGTGCATCTAGAAGATCTGCTGCTCAGAAGAAGAAGGCAGAGGACAATGTCAAAACTGATTTCAAAATGGTACTACTTGAGGGAAGCTCAATAGTCCATTCAGATTTTGACATTGAGGAGAAACCTCTGTTAACACAATTCAGGGATCCTTCCACTTTTGCTTATCAAATACAAAAGACCATCACAGAAAAGCTGCATACCAAAGTAGTGACTGAACACCATCTCCCAACTGTTCAGATGCCTGGTATGCAACAACATCAACAAGGAAGAGAATCCCACCTGAGGCTATCTGAAACTGAAGACATCCAGCACTCAGGACCATCAACCCAAGGGACAAGTCTGGTTCCCTATTCTTCTGACTTTAACAAGTCAAAGATACCTATCATCAGATGGTCACTTACTGATAACAACTCAGTACTGTTGACAAGAAGAGACTTCTCAAGCAGGGTTTACAAGAAGATCAGTGATCTGAAGAAACTGTCAACACAAGACCTGCTCACAATTCAACATCTAGATCCACAGAGAGGATCTCTGTCTGATGATCTGTACAACCAGCTCAAGAACACCATGTACAAAGAGATATGGAAGATTGTTCAAGACAGAAGAAACACATAAGGAATTAGTAAGGTTTTGGCTTCATCAATCCAGGGGGAGATTGTTAGGACAAAGAGGATTGGTGAAACCACTTTTGTAAACCTTAGTCTAATTCACTTCTGTCATTTTTGGCTAAATAGAAGTACTGAATAGAAGACAAGAAACTGCTGATTAGAAGATATGAAGAAGTGCTGAAGTTGCAGAAGTTCTGAAGTCCAAACCAGACAAGTTCACTTCAGAAGTACTGAAGACAAAACTACTCTTCAGTAGTTGTCCTTCATCAGCACTTAGCAGAAGATATTTGCCACCGCCCTTTTGCATCAGTAGTTTGTTGTTTAATATTACTTTTAGCTTTATTTGTTTCTTTCAATGTTGCAACTTGTGCAACTTGTAACTGGACTTTCTGTGCTTGCTTTTCAGGCAAGATACATGCATGTAATCGTCTATAAATAGAAGGCTTCAACCTTCTATTTTAGACATTGATTTTTAAACAGAAAAATCCTTCAAACACTCTCATTGTTATTATTCCATTTCTGTATTTATTGTGAATCTTGCTAAGTATCTAATTCTCATTTACAACTTAGATTCATAATAAATACTTTGTCATTTATCTTGTTTCAAACATCAAGGGGGAGTTACAACTCTGCCTTTGCATAAAAAGTGTTGCTTTAACTTATAACATTCCGCTGTGCTTATAATCTGATTTACTAGGACTTGCTAAACACTTAAGTGTCAAGATAGCAAGTTCTTACTTAGCAAACAAGAGCAAACTGATCCAACACCCATCAAATCCTCCACCTTCTACACGAAGTTTCAGCCATCTTTGGGACTTGTAGGTGTCCTTTGGAGCTTGGTATCACTCCATAAACACTACATTTGAGAGAGAAACAACCCAAAATCACCCAGAACCACTAAGAAATCTCCATACAACCCTCACCATGTTTTGTACTCAAAACCAACCTTGTGTGCCTGTTGTATCAACCATGGTAGGCTAGATTTCTTTTGGTGTTGCTAGGGTGATGATGGAACTTGATATGAAATAAATAGTTTATTTTAGTATAAAAGTGGTGTTTTGTGTTCTCAACATTTTTTCCTACTACTTCTTTATTTGATTAGCTAATCAATCAACTAGTATTTGGTCTTGTGGGTGTTTTGATAGGAAGTGGATGGACTTATGAGTATACCCGTGACGTGTAAAAAACCCGCGCACTTGTAAGCTAACCTAATTCCACGTGTAGAAATTAGCCATTTGTGGATAGAAATATATACACTTTGTGGCTTAATCCTCGACTACCAATATCTCACTTAGGGTCAGCACGGTTCTTATACTTGGTCCTAGTGATAAGCCAAGACTTGGTTATGCGACTTAGCTTCATAGTCAATGTGTTAGCTTTGGCGCATACCAAGAATTGGTGAACCCGTGTTGGAAAAAACGGTCTATATTTTCTTCCATTACTATATTACCTCACAATTAGTAATAGGCCAATCACTTTTAGAAAAGTTAACTAATTTCAAGTAGGGAATGAGCGTGAGCGGGAAAGCCACAACTCCTCTATGATGTCAAGTGATAGCTTATTCAACAATGCTCCGGTCGCCGGCAAGTTATTCATAAAAGAAACTAGTAGTAAATTGTCAATATCGCAACCTTGGGTGGTGGGTTCTTTAGGGTTGGATACATACGATCTTGGGTGATCCGTTCCTCACCGTTGAGAGGTGAGCTCACCGGGGTAGGGAGACCCTCACAATAACATTAAGAACATAAATTGTTTAGAGTCTAGTGTGGCTATGCCTAGTTTTTGAACACACCACTTAAACAAGAGTTTACTACTATTTCATACCAGGAAACATCAGATCCCGAAGCAACACCTTTGTTTTGATATTGAGTTTTCTTACGGTGTACATCTATCTTCTACTTTTCTTCTCGCATTTTCAAAACTCTCTAAGTAATTTTTAAGAAGCTGAGTAGTAAAAATCGTGTCTTTGGATTCGATACTTGGTACTTGCTCATTTCTATACCACTCGGGATAGGTACACTTGCCTATTTTTTGAGGCTTAGAACGTTAAGCAACTATCGTTTTAGATTACTAGTGGGGAGCCCGCGCGATGCAGCGGGGTGGACAATTTATAAGTATAAGTATAATTGTGTAGTTGATACTTCGATGTTATGCGCGAATATATAATTAATCTAAATCAAATGTTTTGAAAATATTTTTATAAACAACACCGAATAATTAGATTAAAAATGCATAAACTGTGACATTAGTAAATATAACATTACACTACAAATAGATAACTATAGATTTCATACCTTAGTGATGAGTCATATATCTAACGATAAGTTGTCCCTGCTTAATCATCATAAAATTTCTACATTTTATCGTGTTTTTAAGTATGTTAATCTAGAGATTATACGTTTAGTTGATCTATCTGGCTGTAATAATTTGTAGAATCTATGGGTCTCTAAATTTGTTTACAAAAATCATGTGTGTAATGAATTGTATGTTGTTTGTGTCTATAAAATATGTGTGAGTATATGCATGTGTATGTATCAATATGTGATTTTGAGGTTTACTTAAAAATAACTATAGGTATAATTAAATTATCTCTGAAAATCGACATGAACCGAAAAATAAACAACGTAAAGGTCAAAAAATGTATACACTATGAGAACAAAAAACTATAAAAGATAAAATACCACTTTGTAAAGATCAAATTAATAACTAGGTTTGGTTAGTTATTAACTATATATAATTATTATATTTCGCTGACTCAAGCAATCCCTTAAAAGCCTTCGAATTTTAGATTGTATTAAATCCCAACTCAAGAGTGTTAAAACTTTAATCTTGGTCAAAAAATTTATTTTATACTATAGGCAATAAATACATATACATCAACAAGATGATAGTTCTTATAAATCATTAGAAATAGAAATATGTTGGGTAAAACATGTGAATGTCATTCACATGACAAAATCATTTCAAGCCCTACGAAATATATAGTAAAAATGTAGATCCACGAAAATATAAATAGGCACAAAATTTAAATAGAAAACTATGAAATAGATCTAATTAAGGGGTAATTAAGATGAAAACATGATATAATCGATTAACAATTGCATGAGGCAAGATTGTCTACAGAAATCATATGAATAGTTAACAATCGGCATTCAACACCCTCCATAGAATATCATGGTCATGAAACTAAAAAGACTGAAATAAAATCAGAACACATTTCTATTCATAGACGGATGTTGTTGTTGCGGCGAAAAAACCGTAATATGATCAACGGCATTAATTCAGATATGAAGTTGTATGGGTATTTTGGACTGACTATTGTCTTGATCGAATGATTATAATTATATACTAGGATATCACCGGTTTAAATTTCATCGAATGGTGATTATTGATTGTCGCCGTTAATAAAATATAACTATTAATGTCACATAAAATGAGTAACCAACAAGAAAACAAAATATTAGTGTATGCTAAGTAATGAACCTAAACATGTCGGATAACATATGCAAACAGATACACAATCATATCTATTTTAGTATGTATATATTGCGAGTAACATACAAAACTTATAACTTGATGCTTCGACTTAATAAGAGATTTGAGATATGGGTCATGGAGCAGGAATTAGTGGGCGATTATTTGTAAGCTCTTGATGTCTAGGAATTTCTGAGCAGAAATGAAATCGAGAGAATAGGCTCCACTTTAACGAATCGATACGTGTGAAGACCGAGAGATATAAGAGGGATATATAACTGCATGATGGTTTAGTTAAGGTGGTATACGATTTAAAGTTATTAAGAGTAATAACTTGCATCAATAATGGTATTAAAAAGCTAGTTATTTAGTGGTTATACTTGCCTTGTCTTAACCTTTAACTTAGATTTGTAGCAACTTTTTTACTAATCAAAAGTCATGAATTAACCTTTCATTATTGTTTGAAATTTAAATAAAATTAAAGACGATCTAATATTGATGTATAAAGAAAAAAAAGTGTTTATTTTTTTAATTTCTTTAGCAAATATACTTTTTACTAACCAAAAGTCATGAGTTAACTTTCATTATTGTTACACTTATTGAAATTTAAATAAAAGTTATTTTGTTTAAATGAAATTTAACAAATCTAATTATTAGATTTGAAAGACACTATGATATTATGTTGAAAGACAATTTTACCCTTTACCAAGTTAATTAACTATTGTACCATAAGCATAAGATATTGTAATTACTTAAATTTTGTAGTCATCCTTCCCAAATGCTTTATAATATAGTACATAAGATATTGTAATTACTTAAATTTTGTAGTCATCCTTCCCAAATGCTTTATAATATAGTATAGATATCGATATTTGCCAAAGAAAATATAGAATTCATGATAATAGAAAAGTACTAAAGAGTCAAGAATCAAAATTAAGGGAATAAAAACATAAAGAGATAGCACGTATTGAATCTTATAAACAATATGTAGCAAAATGCTTGATACGTATAAAAATTGGTACTTAAAACAAAAATCACCTCTGGTTTTGAAAATCTTTATAAGAGTATTAGGAGATGATGAGACCTTTTGCATTATAATCGGTGATCTCGAATCCATCTTTTGCTATTTAGAGACAATGTTAATCCCACCTGTCAATTATCATCAATCACCATAAATCCACAAACTCATTTTTTTCCACTCACACAGTTTCATGTTTAAAAAAACTATTTGACCCACTAAATCAAGATTCCTAAAAAAAAATACTAATTAACATCACAATGTTTGTGTATCAAGCTTCAATGAAATGCTATATAGAAAAAAAAACAATAAATAAAATGAAAGATACGGAAATGAAATAATGTTTGCGTATCAATCTTTAATGAAATTCCATAGAGAAAAAAAAAGAAAATGATAAATAAAATGAAAGAGACGGTAAGGAACCTGTGATGATAGAAGGGTTTTGAGGCGAGAAACCAAAGAATTGCTTTTGGTGATTTATGTGGTGATTCTTGTTGTTGTTAACCCCATATAGATAATATATAGATATATAAGAGGAAGAAGTTACTAATGAATTGATCATGATGATGATGAAAGGTTGATAATTATGATAAAGGTCTCACATTTAAAATGCATAATAGGTTGTATTTTGTATTCTAAATGTTGGACATGAGGGTAGAATTGGAATAAGATTTTAGGATGTGAGGTATTGGATTATGCTAAATTTACTATTCTACACTTCTAATTGTCTTAAATGTCCATAAAGTTCCAATTATACCCCCATTATGTAAGCATAATTCAATTGTACATGTTGCTTGAATAGTTGGATGCTTGACAAAATTACAATCTTGACCATCACTCCTCCTTAACAAGATAATATAGATAAATTTAAAACTTGAAAGTGTTATACACCACAGTTTTTTACTTAATTTCCTTTTTCATTAAGTTTTTGGCATTTCCACCGGGGACTTGTCATTTTTAAAGAAAAGAAGTTTAAGTATTTAAAACCACACACATCACTATACTATAGGTTAAGGTTCGTGTACATAGAGCATATTTCGTGAGAAGTGTAAGAATGATTAAGAATTGACATGTAGGTATTATGTTTTGAATTAGTAATGATGTTTTGAGTTGTTTTGGTTTAAAAACACCAAATATAGCAATTAAAAACACAGTTCAATGTATTATAGTCATGGAGTTTAAAACACAACTAAAACACACTACTTAACACTTAAAACATACTACTTAATGTTCTTGACATGGTGTTTTATGTTTTAAGCTAGAATGCATTGCTTTGGGTTTTTAATTGTTATGTTTGGTGTTTTTCTAGGCAAAACAATCCAAAACATCATAACTAAGTCCAAAAAATGATGCATACATATACAATTTTTTTTTATCCTTATCATACTTCTCATGAAATATTGACTTTGTACATGAACCTCACCCACAATTATATATATATATATATAAATATATAATGTATTCTAAATGGGAAATAAGGTAATTTAACTTCATTCAAAGATGACACTATTGTAATTTACCTTAAAGTTTAAGACACGTTAATACATTATTTAATAAACTTCTATTAAGTACACTTTCTCAACTATAAATATAAGACTCATATATATAAAGGTATAGGTTCCTGTACAATATGCAGTTTTCATACAAATTGTGAGAATCCTATGTAGTCATTGTGTTTTTAAATTTTGGCTATAATATTTTTTATTCCTTTTGCATTGTATTATATTATATTGAAGAGCACCAAACGTAACAATTTAAAACACAATTAAATGTATTCTAGACATGAAATTTAAAACACACTGATTACTTTCTTCGAATGATGTTTTAGATTACATGTCGAGAATACATTAATTAGTGTTTTAAATTGTTACATTTTGTGTTTTTCTATATAATACTATGCCAAAAGAATATAAAATATCATACCTAAAATTTAAAACACAATGCATATATAGACTTCTCACATTTTGTACGAAAAATGCACTTTGAACAAGAACCTCACCACACACACACACACACACACACACACACACACACATATATATATATATATATAGAGAGGTTTGGTAGAAAGACCTCTTTTTGAGAAGGGTAAAAAGGCTTGTACGAGCGTCACAAAGCAACGTTTTATTTTAATAAAAAGGGAAATAACGTATTTATATAAATATTCATTTTTTTAAAAAACTCAATATCATAATAAATATGAGAGATTTAATGGATTCCTTTCAAATCTTTCCACATATTACGCATGCAAATTCTAGAAAAAAAACATAATCGGCATTGTATTTTCTGTGTGTTTTAAACTCATGTTAACTACCCATTAAAACTTATTGTGATTTGTGTAATCGGCATAAAAATCTTAGTATATGCTGAAAATAAAACACAACATGATGATCTTGCTGAACATAAAACACAACAAGTCATATAACTTGCTAAACATAAAACACAACATGATGATATTGCTGAACATAAAACATAGCAGGTCATATAACTTCCTGAATATAAAACACAACATGATGATTTGTTGAGCATAAAACACAACAGGTCATATAGCTTGTTGAACATAAAACACAATATGATAATCTTGCTGAATATAAAACACAACAGGTCATACAACGTGCTGAACATAAAACACACCATCGGATTACATAAACATTAGTGTGTATTAGGTTAACACCATTGTTTTAACACAAAACCCATCATCATAATTCATAAACAATCAACAACAATGTAACTGTACAACCCATCAATCGGTAAAACAACAACCTAAACTATAAAACACATAATTATCAAAAAAAAAAATTCTAGATTTAGTTTCCATTTGACGAAGGTTAATGATGGAAGTTCGAAATTCTCTCTCATTGACGGGTTTAAACACAATGAGTAGAGATTTAGATACTTACATTTGTATTTTAAGATGAATCTTCCATTGGAATCCATGAATTTCGTAAAGATTATTTGCAATTTTAGATGAGGGTTTAGAAGGAAGAGAGATAAATTTGTGACTGATTGACTTATAGCTAATGGTTTTTTATTTTCAAATAATGGTGTTTTGATAATTATACCATCACAAACCTAATTAATTAATTTATAACTTTATCATCCATTTAATTTAACCATCTATCAATATGATCTGAAGGACACAATTACTTCTCACCTTTCTTACAAAACACACTCTTTGTACCATAACTCCGCCTTATATAAACGACAAAAGTGTATAAATGACAAAAAGTGTGAGAAGTGTTCTTAGAATGACACGTGGCAGTCATTAATTTAGGAGATTAAAGGCATGATTGTCATTTCACTAAACACAAAAATAGGAAACATCCCAAAATTTTGGAATCAAAGTAACAATGATCATATCAATTGCCATAATCGATTTTATGAGATTTTGTAGGGATTGGGTATAAATCGCAGTTAAAATATAAATATCATCTTAATTTCCTCAAATAAGCATATATATATATAATGATATCAATTTATACGTGCGATTACAAGGGGTGTTTTATATGAATATCAGTTATTTTTCAATTTGTATTAGTATGTTTTAATTAATTGCAGTGTCATATTTCAAGTAGTTAATTTGGAGGTATTGATTTTTTATTGTGTTTTTTTCCTGAATTACAAAACGTTGTTCATTATCCAAATGTGTGTATGGTATCGTTTAGCCACTACATTAACATGTGGGTTTTTATTTTGGATTGTAAGAGCATTCACGGTAGCTTCCCCATCCCCCATTTACTCACAACCAATCATAATCACATATTACATTAAAAATCATTACAGTTTCTCTCTCTTCCACTCACAACCACTTTCAATAAATATTAAAAAATAAATACAGTTTCCAGTTTTCCCCAAAAGATTCCCAAATAACCCCAAATATACCAATCAACAGTAGATTCCCCATTTTTCTTCACTCACAAACCCTCAAAACCACCTCATATAATTTGGGAGCTACTCTCTCATAAAAATAGGGAAGCTATTGTGAATGCTCTAAGATGTTTCTTAAGTGATCTTTATCGTGTTTTATAACAGTCAAATATGTGTTCAAACCAAATCAGAAGCGTTCATACAATTTTTTTTTATCTATAAATTCAATAAGTTAGTGTACATAGTGTTTTATTTGTGTAGAATAGTACCAAATGTTTAACATGTTCTATAACATATGTTTGCACTGTTATACATTTTTTGAAAATATACCAACCTTTGCACAGTGTTTTGTGTATGTCGCACCGTTAACCCTTTTAATTTTTAGTCATTTTATTTTATGGTATTTTATGGTGCCACATTGCCCAGCAAAAGCACCAATTCATTAAATTCCGAAGCCTCAACATCGGACAACCCTGCACGCCTCCAATTCCAGCTAAAACCCACACCTGAGGGCCCCGAAATAACACGATCAGCGACAGAGCATTGCTGTCTTCTTTCCGGCGCAAATAGTGAGGGAAAAGAGGTCGATAACGGCTCGTCACCAATCCAATAATCTTGCCAAATCATAATACTAGTGCCAGACCCGATTATCCCCTTAAACCAATGACTGGTCTGCACATTTAGGCTCTCAAGAGCCCCCGAAACAGCTGCGATTTGCTTCTATGGGCCACTAATCGACAACATACCTGAGCCCCTGGAAAAGCATTCACGTTTGGTTCACCAAATCCCCTTTATTAAATTACACTAAAAAATTACTACTCCACTTTTAAATCTCCTCTCTCATAATTAAAATAATAATATTTTTTCATACTTCTATCATTATATTTTCTCTCTCCTCACTCACAACCACTTACAAAAATATTAAAATATTTATATGGGTGAACAGTGTCCCCCCAAATATAGGGGTGGGTGAATAGTGCTTCCACCAAATATTTTCTCTTTCCTTCACTCACAATCACTTACACCCATCCCATATAATTTGAGAGAAACACTCACACACGTTGGTGAACCAAATGTGAATCCTCTTACATTCTATAAATCATACGGTTTGTATGGAAAAAAGGGAAATAATTAATTTTTTCAAAAAATTATAAAAACAATGAAAACTTCAACGATTCATAATTTAATTTAAATTCGCAAATAATAATGTTTGTTGAACAAATAACATAGTCGTGTAACTAAATCTTACTTGTGAAAATGGTTATCTTTAAATAATAAATAGGATGATTAAGCCATATTTCTGTTATGATACCTTGTGTTGACAAATTAGTTTGAGAGAATAGTTGAAATGTTCTTTCTATCAAAAGTACATAGAAAGAAATATTAATTGTCATCTTATACTAATCAATATTTATAATTACTATCATCAAGTAATTGTAGAGTGCTATGTATGTCATATTGGGAATATTATTCAAATGATTCATAAGACCACATCAACACGTTATTTCTAACAAAATGATTTCTACAATACAACCGAGTTTTCTTTAAAAAAAATAAAAAAAAATTAAAAAAAATAATAATTAGAGTATGAAATTAAAAGTCAATAAGAAACAACTTGAAAAATGTATTTTTTTTAGGGTAATACTGATACAATCATCATTGCTCTTCCCTTTATAATGCAAATGTCACATGAAAATTTGAATTAATTATTTCACATATACATCGGTGGGCATACTAGCTTTTAACAGGAAATGGTGACCTGGATACTTAGACGTCCAGTTTCCCCACACTTGACTACCATAATCAATGAGTGATATTTAAGTTGTTAAAAACAATCAATGTGTACGTCAAATAACAAGAAAAGAAAAAATGTAACTTAAAATGGTGACATTTTGTTAGCACGCAACAAAATGGTCTATTTTTGACATGTCAACATGTATTACAAAAATTGGTCTTTATATCGAAAATTAGACTATTGTCTTTATTGAATGAATTATAATATTTGTTGGCAAGCAATGACCATAAAAAACTAAAAACCAAATGATGCAAATTGTCCATAGTCAGGGGACGAAAAAAATTAAATACAGAATGGGAATTTGAGAAAAGAATAAAGTGTGATTAAGACATACGAATATTTCTCATATAAATATTAGAAAAAGAAAAAAAGCGTAATCTCATATATTATTCCTATATATTATTCCTATTACAGTATTACTATTAGTTTAATCACCAACTAAAGATCCATCAAATAATTGGAGAATATATTTAATAATCAAAAGGTGATTAACTGATTATCCAATTTATTCTAATGTACTTTCTAAACATAGTATCATCGGATGTAAAACCTAGGATCACTAGACCTACACCTTTCCTAATTTGGATAAAACACACATTAACAAATCACTTAACCAACATAAAAAAAAAAAAAAAACTTCTTCTAATATAATAATAATAATAATAATAATAACAATAATCAACTAAAACAAAACACAAACAACACGACAGCCTCATATCTTAATATCCTTCTTCTCTTGCTATCTCTATTTAAACAAACCCTTATTATCCATAATCACCATTAATTATTAAGACGACGACGATGAACCATTAGCTCCCATACCATTCCCTTCCCCATCCCCATCACCATCACCATCACCGCCACTGCTGCTACCACTATCGTTTTGTTGCGGTTGTTGCTGCTGTTGCTGTTGTTGCTGAAACTGGTGTTGTAGCTGAAACTGGTTACTTTTAATATTAAAAAAATCAACACCACCACCGGAAGATGACCCGTTGTTACCAACGGGTTGACTTTCATCTTTCTTCCCAAACGTCATCTTATTATTATGCATCCAGACTTTGAACACTCCTTTGTCTACTCCAATTTCGTTGCAGATATTAATAATTAACTCTTCATCTTTCTTCTGCATCTTCCATCCCACTTGTTCCGCTAACTCATGCATTTTTTCCTTCTGATCTTGTGTGAATTTCGTCCGGAATCTTTTCTTTCCGGTTGAGTTTGACCCGAGTGACCAACAGACCCGATTAAGTTACTAGACACCGGAATTGAGTACTGGGTATTTGTGTTTTCCGATGGTGGTGCTGGTAACCCAGAGCTAAGAGCTAGTAACATATGTGGAGCTGATGGGTAATAAGACGAGGAGATTGGAGGTGGTGATGGAGAATCTGAAGGAGAGATACTTTGTTCTCTAGCTCCGGCGATGGAGAGTGGTTGTGGCGGCGGTGGTGGTGGTGGTGGGTGGTGACGGTGGTGGGGTTGGTATTCGATGACGTGTTGGACGGGTGAGGTAATGTTTGAAAAAGATCCATCAGGGTCACGACGGTGGAAGTTACGGTGGCAGCCGCATGCTGCGCATTTTAGTGACGTGGGGTCTGTCGGAGATGACGTCATGGACGGCATAAACTCGCCGCATCCGTCAACCGCATGACCGCCCATGGTGGCGGCGTGGTTTTTTAAACATTCTTTGTAAGTGATAACCACCGGATTAATATTGTGGAGACGTGGCTTGAGGCGTTTGAGGACACCGTTTGTGAAGGGTGGTGGGAGGTGTGGTTTCGGGTCGGTATTCGGGTGGGTTCGAGGGTCCGGATCGGGGTTTTTGACTGGGCTGGTGGTGGTGGTTGTGGTGGTGGTTGGTGGTGGTGATTGTAAGTCCATGAGTAATTAATAAGATGGATTTGTGAAAATGGTTAGTGGTCCATAAATGGAAGGGGGGTATGGGGTAGGGTTAGAGAGTGTTTGATGAAATTGTGTTAATAAGTTTTGGTGTTTTATGGGACTGTAGATAACTCTTTTATGTGGTGCTCAAGTGTCTCTTGCTTAACCTATGGTTATCTAATCAACTCATTGGTTAACCCGAATTTCACATATCGGTAACAAATTATGTTAACATGTGGATGGATATACTTGAACCGACCCTATCTATTTTCTTATATGTGTAATATAAAATTGAGTAAATAAGATGTTTTGAGTTTACACTTTTGGACAGTTTATTATGTTTCTTTTGGATAATGAAAGAGTTTTAGAACAATTTGCAAGATGGTAAATTGTAAGTTGTTTTGTTAAAGAAATAAATTTTTTATATGTTTTGTTAGGAAATACGAGGATAACCCATTTGATAGAGGAGGGCTATACCAATTAGAGAGGAATCGAAGTCTTGAATTCAAACATGAGTAATAGTATAGTTTAAGTTAATTTGGTGTGATAAAATAGGATAACATTAGCCTTTAAAAAGTTTGAAATTTAGAAGAATTTATTACCATGGTAAGCTGTAAGTTGTTTTTTTTAAACTCTAGTTATTACTTTTTTTTTATATGTTTTATTTAATTAGTTTATTGATTATGGTCTCATTTAAATTGTGGAATATTTAATGTTCTCACGCTCGATAGTGGTTAAAGAAAGGTTTTCCTTCCCGTTGTGAGGCATATGATGTTTGTTTTGCGGATTCAAGTGACAATGTTCGAGGCAAAAGTGGTAAAGGTTGATTTGCATTCCTCTCGTCGAAGTTGTTATCACCTCCAACAAACCCGATCGAAAAATTACTTCGTCAAGGTAATTTAAGATTTTGTTTTGTTAGAAGGTTTGTTTATCTTTATTTATTTGTATGTTAATTTGTTTCTTGCACAATGTGCCTTATTTGCATAAACAGAATCGATGGCCCTTTTAACCTATCGATATCGATGCCTTACTGTCTATGGTATATATTTCTATCTTCTTATTTGGTCCACTACTTTTCACATCGATACTACTATACTCAGTTAAATCATTCTTGTTTGTATGTGTTGTATTATATATTTGTTTAGGTTATTTATTTATGTTTATGGCAAATAGATTCATTATATAAATATTATGGAGTGTAATAAAACAAAGTATCGTAGGCTTTAAAACATGACAAAGATAATTCTAACCAATCCCAGCTCAATGTCACTGCGCACTCCATTCAAAATTCAAAAAAATATTCATGAATGATTGGTTAGGAAATATGTCCAAGGAGTTGCACACTAATTAAGCATGGGTCCTAATTTGTTTATGTTACCATTCAAGTGAAAGTTTTTTGTTTGAAAGAGATTTAAAGTAAAACAACAGATATGGTTCTTTCACTACTTGATAGCGCAAACTAAATTTAAAGCTTTTAAAAACTAATTCTTAAATGATTTATCATAGATTAAAATTATAAACCAAAACACTTTAGGCTTATTATGCATTTTAGCATTTGGTTGTTCTAAAGACACCAACGATTATTTTATCATGTATAATATACAAGTTATGATTGTATTCATGAATAGTTGTTTTCTTCTAGCTATATTAACTTGTATAAAAGTATAAACCATGAGTTACTATCATTCAATATAAAAAAAATTTTCATTCAAGAAATGACTAATGTTTAAAATTAATGAATGTAATTATGTAACAATTACCATACCTTGAATGAAAAAAAATAGACTGAATTACAAGTTTTGTCCTTTAAGTTTGTACTAGATTGCAAGGCATGTCCTTTAACTTTAAAATTGATTGGTTTTGTCCTTTATCTTTTAAAATCTTGCACGTTATGTCCTTTCGACCTAACTCTGTTAATTTTCTTCGTTAAGTTGTGTCATGTGCAAGGCACATGAGGGCATTTTAGTCCTTTCATGCCTTTTATTATTAATTTACATCAAAAATAAAAAAAACAAAAAATATAAAAATCCTGAAACTCTCTCTCTCTCTCTCTCTCTCTCTCTCTCTCTCTCTCTCTCTCTCTCTCTCTCTCTCTCTCTCTCTCTCTCTCTGGTAACCGCCCCCACCTGTTACCACCCTCCACCACCACTTGCCACCACAGCCATCGTCTGCTATCACCCTCCACCACCACTTGCCACCACAACCACCATCCCTAACATCAAAATCCCCACCCAACAACCTCTAAATAACCACTGTAAGCCTCTCCATTACCACCACCCATCACCATCGTCAACCTTCACCACCATTGCTCCACCTACCACCGCCTGTTATGAACCTCTATCACCATCGTTTTCTGTTGCTAACCTAATTACCCCCAAAATCAAACCCTAATTGATCAAAAACAGTGTCTAAGACGGGTCTGACTAAATCGAATACTTTTAGCAACATTTCCAGATCTGTGTTTTTGTTAGGTTTTAGGGTTGTGGGTATTGGTGACTGGCGACGAGTCTGAAGCTATATATTGGGTTAGAGTTTTGATGGAAGGGAAGGCGGTGGTGGTGGTTGTCGGCGGCGAGTATTTAGCAGGGTTTTGGGGTTAAGGTGGAGGGTGGTTCTGGAATGTGGTGGTGGTGGTGGTGGTGGAGGGTGGTTCTGGAATGTGATGGTGTAGGAGGTGGAAGGAAGTGGTGGAAGGTGGTTGTCGGCGGCGAGTATTTAGCAGGTTTTTGGGGGTAGGGTGGAGGTGGTTATGGAATGTGGTGGTGTAGGTGGTGGTGGTGGTGGAGGGTGGTTCTGGAATGTGATGGTGTAGGAGGTGGAAGGAGGTGGTGGAAGGAGGACCTGCAATGAATGTGGGTCAATTTACTGATATACTCTCGTGTGCAAGTCATGTGACCAAACTTAACGAAGAAAATTAACAGAGTTAGATCGAAAGGACATAACGTGCAAGATTTTAAAAGATAAAGGACACAACCAATCAATTTTAAAGTTAAAAGACATGCCTTGCAATCTGGTATAAACTTAAAAGACAAAACTTGTAATTCAGTCAAAAAAATAATTGAACCAACTGTAAAGATGGCAATGAATCACTAAATCATAAAAAAAAAAAAAAAAAAATTAAACATGGTTACTTACCCATAAGTATATATACTTTGCTTCTAACTAAACAAATGTTTAAAACAATCATAATGAAGATTTAATTTCAATATATATGAAAAGAAAGTATGTAATTAACTATTAAGAAATCATTGTATAATGCAATGATATTACCAATCAATAACTATAGATAAACATAAATCCTAGAGAGAATTACACAGATTATTCTTTAGTTATACATCAAATTGCATCTTATGTTATTTATGGAAATTTTTCACTCCTTATATCCTTTGTTTTATACACTTGTTACACCCTATGTCCTTTAGACCAAACCTAGTTAAATAACTCAGTTAAGTTGGTCATGTGCCCCTCATGTGAGGGGCAAACCTGTCTTTTCACCTTAAAACATGATAAAACTTTAAAAAAAAACCCTTCAACAATCAGAAAAACATCATCATCTTCATCTTTACCCCTTCAACAACTCAAACCCTAAACCACCATTAATTCATCACCAACATACCTATCTCCACCACCGCTGCCGTAACCACCACCACCCCCTCTACAAAACACCCACAACAACCACCCCAAACCCCTCTGCAAAACACCCACAACAACCACCCCAAACCACCTCTGCAACCCACCTTCGTCAATACCATAGCCCCCCTCCTCTGCAAAACACCCTCAACGACCACCATCAACGACCCTCAAACACCCAGATGCAATAACAGACAGATCTAAATCAGTAACACCCGGATAAAACGAACGCGAAGCAGACTGGGAAAGATCAAGATCCTTGAGACGAGTGAAGCGTGCAGCCATCTTACAAAGCATGTGAGGACCAGCACGAGCACAGAGCTTCTTCCTCTCGGTGCTTTGTAAATAGAGCCATCTCTTGCATTCAAGACCGAATACTTCCTTGTCTTTATCGGTGTCTAGCTTGGATAAGACGGCTCAAAGCTCGTCGTCATGTAATCGTTCGTTGATGGTGGTGGGTTGTTCACCTTCGTTGTTGTTGGCCTCTGTCATGGTGGATGAATTGGAAACCCTAATTGGGATTGTGTCTGGTGTGTGTGTGTGTGTTTTAGAGAGAGAGAGAGGTGAGAGATAAAGTGTTATTATTATTATTATTATTATTATTACACAGATTGTCCTTCATTGAGGGTGAAAAGACAGGTTTGTCCCTCACATGAGGGGCACATGACCAACTTAACTGAGTTATTTAACTGGGTTTGGTCTAAAGGACATAGGGTGTAATAAGTGTATAAAACAAAGGACATAAGGAGTGAAAAATTTCCATAAAGAACATAGGATGCAATTTGATGTATAACTAAAGGACAATCTGTGTAATTCTCTCTAAATTCTACCAAATGAATCCTTTTGTGTATGCTATTCTGAAGCAAATGTAATCACAATGAAAAATATGAAATGTTCTTTGATTTACTCCTTTTAACATAACAAATAAATGCCAGCTTAACTTATGAAGTTATGAACTAAAATATGACTTCAATTCTTCAAATTGTGTGAGCTAAAATATGGTTTTTGTCAGAGTTTAAGACGAGCAATAAAAAAAAAATAAAAAAAAATCACAACTTAACCAAAAACTTGTAAAAACTAAAATATGGTTTATGTTACAAAATAAAATATGGTTTATGTGTAGAGAGAATCAAAACAATAACAAAGAACATACAATCTCAAAATAACTGAACACTAATAAAACTCACAATATATCTTGTGTGGTAGAGAATTAGGACAAAAATTGAAAATAAGACAAGTTAATAAAGTTATCTTTAAACATAAAGAGCCAACACAATAAAAGTAATTGAAGAATTAGAGGGTGCTTGGCATTGCGTTTTAAATATGATAATTGCGTTTTAAATCTGATAATTGAAGATTTTTAGATTGTTGCGTTTTGAAAACGCAGATAATCAGTTTTTAGTGTTTATGATTGCGTTTTGAAAACGCAAATAATCAGTTTTTTAGGCTACCAAAACACAATAATCTATAAGCAGCTACACCCCTGCTTTTCCAAAACGCATAATTCGTTTTGAATAATCAATTCCAAACACCCCCTTACTCGAACATATTGTTTGAATACAATGTTTTTAACAACTTCTAATCCTAATCAAGTTTTATTAACTATCTAAATATGTATCTTGCAATATATCATTTAAGTTTATAATTAGCATATTTAACATGCTCATACACATTTTATGCTGATCTCCTTATTAACATGGCATTTTTTTTCTAAAACATGTTTGTATATAAAGGGATATGGTGCCAAAAATAAACGACACCATATCAAAAAGTCAAGACATAAAAAGAAAGAAGAATGACTGATTAACATCAACAGGAGGTTGTGTCAGTGGAACATGACGCAAGTTCTCCCGCCCATTCTACGTCGACAAACGAAGACCACGTCAAACGCACTGACGCTGGTCCTTCCGCCCGTTCTACGTCAGCGCCAAGTCTGACACAAATGAAACTTCCTTGACACGAAACGTAGAAGCTTCGTCAACACAACTTAAAGATACCTTTCTGGACAGCATCGAGACACACACCCCAAGGCAAACATGCCCTGGGCAACCGTTCCTGATATAAAAGGCTGTCTGTCAGAGTGTGCGACCAATCAAAGGGTGCGCCTGGTCTGACCGCCAGAAAGGATGACGACGTGGCAGCTCCCCAGCCAAGACATCTCTGACAGAAGACTTTATCAACCCCCACTTGTCTACAGGTCCTAGAAGAAGAGATTATTACTCACCGCCCCAACAAGCCAACGGGTGGACGCCACTTGGATTTTTGACAGGACGGTAACATCTCTCTTTCCTTTTTTTTTTCACATAAACCACTTGCACCAAATTGGGTTTATGAATTTGAGCCGGGGATTAGGAGACCTCTCTACTTGGGCCGGTCCCCATTAAGGGTAAAAGACGGGTTGAGAGAGTTGAAGGTCATGGTGCTATAAAAGGAATAGCTCATTCTCCTTTTATTGATATCTTTTTCTCTCACGATAACTCCCACTGAAAAGCCTACGAGCACATCGTACTTTTCCAACCCTTGTTTTTATTCCCAACGTTTAGATGCCCGGCTTTTCTAACCGGTTGTCTCTTTACCTCCTTGGTCTTATTCCTAGACCCATATTTTCAAATACACACTTTTTAAACCAAACCAACTATTTACCATATGGATTCACGATTGAATCAGCCCTGACTCTATGATCAAGGATTTGTGTTTCTTCAAGCATACTTAAATGATAATGCTTGTTTTGTTTGATCTTTTAGTTACTCTTTAACATATTTGATTCAAATGGTTTGACTTGGCAAATAATAAGGGTGGGGTTCGGTTGAACTTGAACTCAACGGGTTCAAAGGTGAAGAAAGTCGGGTCAACCCATAAAGATGTAATATGTGGGCCCACATGTTAGAAAACGTAACATATTCGTGTGCATGGGACCCACTGACCCGTAAAAAGACCAGGCATTAACTCATCCACCCTCCTACCCTCCATCTTTCTAAATCTCGTCCCTTTAAATTTTAATCCAAATGCGGGACCACCCTCTCTTTTTTTTGTTACCCTCATCTTTCTTCTGACTTACAGTGCTACCCATAAACTTGTATTTCTTTCATTTTTGGCACCTAAACTGTATAGGCTTACCGTGAATTTTAAAGAATAAGGGTTCGTTTTCTCATGATTTTGTAAAAACAATTCGTATAAAAATAGTTAATTGCTTGTGGGGTAGGTTGTTGTTCATCATCTTACTTGTGAAGATAACTTACAAAACATTATGTTTTGATATAATGTATCTTAGGTGGTGTTTGTTTTTCTCCCAGAAGCACTTCTGACCTCTTTTATTTGCGTCGCGCAGACGCGGGCAGACGTTTGGGGCGGGCAGACTGTTTGTTTTTCGGAAGACATTTTACTCCAAAAGCTCTTCCTGACCTCTTCTTGGTGCAGACTTGGACCAAAGTCTTCTAAGGTCTTCAAAGGTCTTCTCCTCTTCTCTTCTCCTCACCCACCACCACCACCACCCACTACCACCACCACCCACCACCGTCCACCACCACTACCACCACCACCACCCACTACCACCACCACCACCCACCACCACCACCACCCACCACAACCACCACAGTCCACCACCACCGTCCACCCACCACCACTACCACCACCCACCACCGTCCACCACCACTACCACCACCCACGACCTACCACCACCATCACCAACCACCACCACCCACCACCACCATCACCACCGTCCACCACCACCACCGTCCACCACCACTACCACCACCACCCACCACCGTCCACCACCACTGCCACCACCACCCACCACCACCACCACGGTCCACCACCACCACCTACCACCGTCCACCGTCCACCCACCACCGTCCACCACCACTACCACCACCCACCACGGTCCACCACCACCACTACGGTCCACCACCACCACCCACCACCACCACGGTCCACCACCACCACCCACCACGGTCCATCACCACCACCACCCACCACGGTCCATCACCACCACCACCCACCACCGTCCACCCACCACCACCACCACCACCACCGTCCACCACCATCACCCACCACCGCCCACCACCACTACCACCACCACCCACCACCACTACCACCACCACCCACCACCACCATCACGGTCCACCACCACCTACCACCGTCCACCACCACCCACCACCGTCCACCCACCACCACCCACCACCACCACCTACCACCGTCCACCCACCACCGTCCACCACACCCACCACCACTACCCACCACCATGGTCCACACCACCACGGTCCACCCACCACCACCACCATCTACCAACAGACTGTTGTAAAAACTCAGTTTGTTTAAATTTAAGTTTATTTCAGCAGCCTGCAGACGTTAACAAACAAACAGTCTTCTTCTTGCAGACTGCAGACCTTTGGTCCACCTCTTCTCCTACAGATGTCTGCAGATGTGGTCCGTAGACTGCAGACCTTTTCCTGCAGAAAAAACAAACAACACCTTAGTCTTGTGAATCATTGTCATTCAAGTATTTAATTTAAGTATATTTATAACAAAAATCAACAATTTAACAATGTATGAGGGTTTTTTTTTAATTCAGTATATCATTATAGAGCATTAGACTATCCGTTGTGGCACGCGAGCGACTAGCCACGAGCCACAACTTTGTACACGTGGCCAGCGACATCACAACAGGCCCACGTGAAAGGTTCAGCGAGTGATGGGACGTGAGTCAGCACGCGTCCGTTAGCAGGCTGGCTGACGGTTTATTATAGAGCATTAGACTATCTGTTGTGGCCCGCGAGCGACTAGCCGCGAGCCACAACTTTGTACACGTGGCCAGCGACATCCACAACAGGCCCACGTGAAAGGCTCAGCGAGCGATGTGACGTGAGTCAGCTCGCGTCCGTTAGCAGGCTGTCCTGCCACCGTTCGTTTTCTTTTAGGTTTCCGTTCATTTTTTTCCTTATTAAATAAAGTCTCGGTTTTGTTCTTGATTGTATTCCACTCTTTATTCCCAAAAATCTTTCTACACAAATCATCAGCCATACAATTAATCATCTATTGAATTAATAATCAATCAAATATTTCTATTATCTTACATGGTATCTGTAACACCCCAACCGATGGCGGAAACATCGGGATGTCACGTATTGATGATTGTTCAGTAGCTCATGGTGAATAATAAATTTCATTAAATGATTTAAATAAATTACATACAATTGTTCTAAGAATTTGTACATCACAAGTTGAAAATACTAGCTACACATCTTCAAGCATTAACTCAAATCTTCATGCAAGTATAACCTGAAACATGTTAAGTTTGAAAATATTTTGGGTCAACAAAAGTTGGTGAGAATTACATAGGTTTTTGGAATATGATAGATAATAATAGTTTGTACAACAATCACAGTTGTATGATGATAGAGTATGAGTCCGACATGTAACAATGCGTCTTTGTACAATCAAACCTTGTGTCGACTGAGACCTAACTCGCAAGTTAGTTAAATGTTGTTACTGTTGTCGATCATCCCTGAATTTATGCGGGGGGATGGGTTTGTCAGACCTATAGCGCTATAATCTAAACAGGCGGCTTGATCAATGTTAATGATTGTACTATGTCTTTTTGTTACAGTCAAATGATAGAATGAGTAAATGATAGTGTAATTGAATCACAAGTTTCAACAATGTAAAAATGAGTAAATGATAGTGTATAAAATGTTTAAACATGTTTCTCCCCAAAAATGTAAAATAGAAAAAAGGGCTATGTAAACTCACATTGGCTAAGGTGAATTATCCTCTAAGTGTTGTGAATGTATGCGAGGCGAATCCCAAAGACTCAACAACGTAGCTAGTCCAAATTGAAGAAAACGAAAAAGAAAGAATATCAAGCTTCCAATTCGCCAATTACAAGAGCTTATAATCAAAGCTTCAATTGTAGAAGTAATAGACTATAGAAGAAAGGTATGAGGGAAAGTTTAATCGGATTGAAACAATCGATTTAGAGGTGCAAAGTATAATGGGTCATAGGTGGGTTTTTATACTAGTTTTGTAGTCAATTAGCCATTAAAATTGGTCAACACCATAAAGTAAGGTTTTATGATTAATTGACTATTTGACTAAGACTTTGACTGTTTTTTAGTGTATTTTCTTTTTTTTAATGTAATGTTTTTTTTTTTTTAATTTTAGTGTAACTTTTCTTTTATTTTTATTTAGTTTAATGTTTGTTTTTATAAAAAAAAATTGTGGTGAATATTTAAATAGATTTGGTAAAAAAAAACTTACTCACCTTGATTCATAACACCCTCTCACGAGCAACCACCGGCCGCTAACCATTTCCAAGTAAGCGTTGACATGACAAAATATTATTCGATAAATCCCCCATTCACCTCTACCCATAACGAATACTCTTAGTCTCATCAAGATGGCTATTTAAATAGAAGAAGGTAATTAAAATAAGAAAAAAGTAAATATGATTCTTATACGCAAAACGTCTTTGAACTATTTTATTGTAGATCTATGTCAAAACTACTTTTTAGTTAAATGCCTAGAAACTACTTTTTTCCGTTACAATTCGCATCAAAATTCTTTCTATAAGGGCATGTGTAGTGAATATTATAAAGTAATAGAATAGGCGTTATGAGACGTTATGAGAAAAAAAGGTATAGTGAGAAAGGGGGTTATGGTGCTTTATAAATGATTAGCTAATCATTGCTTTTTATTATTATTATTATTATTATTATTATTTTATAATAATACTATAAGAGTCCAATACCCACCTACCCCATCTTCACCACCACCACTACTACATCTTCATCAACATCTTACATCTTCATCATCTTCATCAACTACATCTTCATCATCATCTTCACCATCAACTGTCCTTCAGAGGACTGTGAACAACTTCGACGACACCATCTTCTTCGGTCACAACCTGAACCACCGTCTTTGCATCTTCTTCTCAGGCGACACCATTTTCTCCGGCAACAACCTGCACCACTGCCTCTGCACCGTCTTCTTCTTTTCTTTCAGATAAATCCCTCTGTTTCTCTTTACTTGCAGTTAATAATAATAATAATAATAATAATAATAATAATAATAATAATAATAATAATATAAGAAGAAGAAAAAAGAACTCCAACATCCCTTTTGTTAGCCACAACGCTCGTTATGTCCATAACCCTCAAGCCCAAAACGCGCCCATAGCGCTCGGGAGACGGTGTTCCCCAGCGCTATGGGGCCAAAACGCCGGTGAAAGTGCCACCACTACGGAGGAACTAATAATATTAAACCATGTCATTTTAGTTGTCAACATCTATGTCAAAACCATCAATGGCAAAGCTTGTAAATAAATCGGGGTGGGGGGAGTCATCAGGCCCTTAAATTAAAGGGCGAGCTCAATACATATAAATTTTTCAGATTGAAAACACTTAAAATTATACTACACAAAAAAACAGCTCGGCCCCAACTAAGCTTGGCCAATGAAAACCATGAAATTTTAGTCAAATACCTAGAAACTACTTTTTCACATCAAAATTCTTTCGATCAAATGTATTATTGACTTGGAAAGTTATGCTCCCCATGACACAAGCAAGAGACAATAAAAGTTATAAATTATAAATAGCTTTTGCCATTAGAGAATAAAAAAAAAATAGGCAACTAACTCTAATTATCTTATATAAAGAAACAAGCTGTCCATGAATAGTGTAGCCTCCGCTCAGTTGTTTCCACGTGGCAGCAAGTTGTTTTTGTTTTTTACTAAAACTGTTGACTAATTTTGCTACTTAAGCCTATGATTATCATTTATTTACAAGACAGGCTTGCAGCTCAAGTGGTTTAGTTGTTGTGTTGGTAATATGTATACTCGGGCTCGAATCTTAGGTGGGGTAATTTTTTTTCCCTTCATAGTATTTTTGCTCACATGACAGCCACGATCTCCAACATGTGCCGCGAACCGCGTGAGATGGCTCATAGTCTCCGCGTTCCATCAAATATCACATAGCTTCCAACTCCATCGTCGACACCATCATAGTTAGTACCACAATCACCGTCAAAACCAGTCTGCAGCACCGATCCGCTGTTCTCTGACGACCTGCCTCATCCGCTTGCTGTCGTACGACTTGGTTTTGTGTCGATGGAAATTTAGTCGGGCCTCTTAAACTCCACCCATTAACATACCGGTTTTATGTCTGGCGCCACCTCGCTGCCGAGGTTAGGCGTCTGTCGTCGTGACGACTTCAATAAGTGAAAACGGAGGAGATGGTGAACAGCTACGACACCAGATCTGCCCCATTTTTTAGTGTGGATTTGATTAACTTTGGGTTTCAAAAGGTGTAGAGAGAGAGTGGGAGAGAGCATGGGTCAACTTTGCAGGCAACATGCGCTTAGATGTGTTGTTGGTTTTGAAAGAGAAGAGTTCTTGAGAGACATAAAGAAGCAGCTAAGAAGTAGGCTATTATTAAAGGGAAGAGATATTGTACAAAGCGTCCTTAACATAAAAAGCGTAGGAAGCAATCTAGATCATTAGATTATAAACTGATCAATTCATCTAACTAAACGTTTTTAAATGATCCCAGGGATAAATTAGTCAAACAAAATTTAAAGTCGTTTAAAATTTTATTAATTCGAACTGCCAATTCATCTCCTTTACGACGGTTACTAAAATTGAGAAACAAAAGCATCAGACCCTCATTCAATTAGGGCTTATTTCACCAAAAATCAAAACACACACAAACAGAGACGATTCAACAAAACACAGATGACGAACATAAAAAAAACAGAGCATCATGTCTTCAAAAGGAAAATCAGGTGCGTTTTTATGATTACATTTTCAAAATTTCATCTCGATTGATTCTTTGATTATTATTGTTATTATAGCAAATGATTTTTAAAAACACAAAATTGCAATATGAAAACAGATAAAGAAGGGGAAAGAAGAAGCAAAATCAAGCATGACAAACAAGCATCAAAACATAGTAAAGGTATGAACAACACCACAACCTAATAATACTTGAATCAACAACAAAACACACTTTATTTGTGATGAAACGCACATAGGTTTTTAGATGAAAAGGCACTTATGTTATTTTAGATGAAACACACTCAGTTTATTTTAGGTTAAAATGATACATAAGTGCGTCTCAAATTAACATATGAGTGCGTCTGTATGTTAAGTTTTATTTAGGTTAATTAAACATAAGTGCGTCTCACTTGGACATAAGTGCGTCTAAACTATGATATAAGGGTGTGTCTGCAAATGTTTTATGAGTGCGTCTGTATATGTTTTATTATTTTTTTGTCTGATAAAATAAAGGGTGCGTCTGTATAGTCTTATGAATGCGTTTAAATGTTTTACGATTTTTTGTCTGATAAAATAAAGGGTGCGTCTGCATTGTTTTATCAGTGCGTTTAAATAATTGCTATTTTCCTTGTTAATACATAACCAATTATAACATCAGAACATGATGATTTCGAAGAGCAGCCAATAAAAAAATTTAATTAACGTTAAAAAAGGATTGAAAAGGTAAACAAAGAAGCTGCTAAAAAAATGGAAACTAATGTTGAAAAGATGAGACAAAAGTTGAAGAAACAGAAACAAACTGTTGAACCTAAGAAACAGAAACAAACTGTTGAACCTAAGAAACAGAAACTAACTGTTGAAATTTCAGAATCATCAGATGATGATTTCGAGAGGCCAAAGAAAAATGTAAAAGTAGATGAACCTTAGAAGGTGAAGAAAATAAAGGAAAGTGAGTTTGTGGAATACAGAGATAAGAAGTTAAAAATAAGATGCTCTCCTGCTGAGTTTATTGAAAGCATCCAAGACTACACAGATGAACAAAAGGAAGAAGTTAGAAACATGGGGTTTGGATCTGTGTTGGACATTAAGATTGAACATATATCAACAAACTTGGGTTACTGGTTGTTAGTCAATTATGACGAGGAAAGAAACCAACTAAATGCAGGAAATTGGAAAATCAAGATCACACCTTCATTGGTACATGAAGCTTTAGGGATACCAATGGGAAAGAAACCGGTGCTTGAAAAAACTAGGGCAAGGAAAGGTTCTGACTCTACAATAGATGAGTTCAAGAGTCAATTTGAGAAAAATAAAGTCAGTGTTGCGATGGTAACATAGGTTGTTAGGCAACAACAAAGGGGTGGACGGTTGTTTAAATTGAATTTTCTTGTGTTATGGAACACAGTTTTCGGGGAGATCACAAAGTCAGCCACAATCAATCAAAGCTTTTTGCATGGGGTGGATGATGAGGCAGAAATTCCAAATATATATTGGTGCTCGTACCTGATCGAATGTTTGACAAGAACAAAAAAAGGATGGAAAGAAGATCAGTATAATGGTTGAATTGTAATGCTGAGTGTAAGACTTCAAACGCACCTAGGATTGCTTTTAGAAACATTCGAATTTTTTTTATTAATTATTTTGGACGCACCTATTGTTAATTTAGACGAATTTATATTTTCTAAAACATATATGATGTTTTAAAACATGCAGGTTATCTACACACATGAATACAACAAGAGACATCCATCTGAAATACTACTTAGCATACCCGCAGTTTCTTACATAACCACTAGTTCACTTGCAGCGATGGAAAACCATCTTTATAACAACGGGGCGTTGACTAACATGGAAGAAGATGATGGAGATGATCAGAGTGATGCTGATAAGGATGATGAAGAAGATAATGTGGTTGATGAAGAAGAAGAGGATGATGCGGGTGCTGAAGAAAATGATCAATTATAAAATGATCAAAATCTAGATGAGATTGTGGATGTGTTGATAGGAATTCAAGGTGAAAAGGGTGGTGATAGAACAACTTTGGATGGTGATGACTACGGTCTGAATATGGGACCGACTCCACCGAGACGGATCCAAGTTGATGATGATGATAACAATCAAGAATACGAGAATGCAGATTGGAAAGATTATGAAATGAGTACACAAACTCAACAAATTTTTGAATATTGCAACACTCAACTAGATCTGAGTTATAATCAGGGTGTTAGAAGGGAAGAATATGAAGCAACAATGAAGGCCAAGTGTAAAGCCCACTCCCGTACCGCGATATTATCCGGGCATGTCCCGATTTTGCATTGGTCGTAGGCAATTCCCATGCCAAAACGCGTCACGATAAGGAGAACTAACGCTTCTTTATAAGAGGTGGGATACCTTCCCTATCGTGACGCGTTTTGGCGTGGGAATTGCCTACGACCAATGCAAAATCGGGACATGCCCGGACAATATCGCGGTATGGGATTGGGCTGTTACAAATGGTATCAGAGCCGGGGCCGAGCCGTTGTGCCAGCGAGGACGCTGGGCTCCTTAAGGGGGTGGATTGTAACGATCCCACATCGGTTGGGAAGAAGAACTAACACTTCTTTATAAGAGGTGGGATACCTTACCTATCGTGATGCTTTTTTAGCGGGGGAATTGCCTACGACCAATGCAAAATCGGGACATGCCCGGACAATATCACGGTACGGGAGTGGGCTGTTACATCAAGAAGGTAAATACTTTATATTTTAAAACACTATGAAAATTTATGATTCAGACGCACTTATATTGAAATTTGGACGGACTTATATATTTCTGATCTGTATATTTGGAACCATCTATACTATAACTTTGGACGCACTAATGTTTCTTTTTGACGCACTTATATTGAAATTTGGACGCACTTATATATTTTCTGATCTGTATATTTGGATTCACGTATAATATAACTTTGGACGCACTAATGTTTCTTTTGAACGCACTAATGTTTCTTTGGACGCACTAATGTTTCTTTTCGGACACACTAATTTTTTCCACAGGTTTGGATAAAAACCATGGAGAGGAATATAAAAAAATATGAAGCAATACAAAAGGAGATGGGGGGAAATGGTTAACGAGGCACGAACCAACTTGTGGGTTCCAGAGTTGATGAAGTTGTGCAACAAGTGGGACGAATTGAACAATAAAGGTAAGGATGATGAAAATGTTCAAGCTAAGGTGGACAAGGATGATGAAGGTGTCAAAGACAATGTTGAAGCTCAAAACCAAAATGTTGAAGTGACTGAAACTTCAAATTTGAATCAGGGGGGAAATGAGGTGGTAATTGATGATCGGGCTGTTGATGCAAACCTGGAAAATCTAAATGAAGAATATGAAATAACTGACACTGCAATTAACATGCTGCAAATAGTTGAACCAGGTATATATAGGGTAAGAGATGTGAATGAGACAGCGAACGAAGAACATGAGAGAGAAATGGAGAAAGACAGAGCAGAAACACTGGATGATGGTGGTGTGTCTTTAGAATCACAAGAAATAACTGGCGCATAATTCATTCAGCTGCAAACAATAGGACCAGGTGTGTATGCAGTTCAGGATGAACAAGCAACACCAAAAGAAAAGCATGTTGAAAAAGACAAAACACTAGAAAAGGAAGCAGGAGAAGCAAAGGGGAAAGACAAGGGGAAAGCAGTGGCTGGTTATGAAAAGCCAGTTAGGCACAAAAACCCTTCATGGGCATTAAGATCATCATACACCGGGAAGCAAGTGTGCACTGTTGAAAAATTAACAGAAGATGAAGTGAGGATAACAGAATACATATTTGCACCAATTAGAGAGAAAAATGTAAGTGTCTTTTTCCCTTTTGTTTATAAAATATTATTGACTGTTTACTAATTCTTTTTAACATATTGAAATTTTAGAAAATCTGTTTTTGGGATCAAGCTGGAAATGGGATCATGAAAGTGAGTTTTGAAAGTATCCATCCTGGATTATGGCTTTGTACAAATGCACTAGATTTATGGACCGATATTCTAAACTATGAGAAAAGGGAGAGAAAGAAGGATGGGTCTGTACGCAGGCCGTTTCTTAGTTCCAAGATGATGGTATGAAAAAATATGAAATTAGACGCACCTTAATTAAACATTCAGACGCACTCTACTGAAAAATGCAGTAATTCAAACGCAAACGTCTATTTGGACGCACACATCATTTTTTACTGTTATTTTTATTTTTTGCAGACTCCAAACTACTATGAAAAGGATGTTACTTGGACAGCAAGGCAAAAGGTTTTCCTTAGCAATCTTCAGGATATCTTTAGAAAGTTCAACGCACCATCCTTTAGATGAGTTCGACATGATTCTTCAGCCAATGTGGATGGACAGGCATTTCTATGTCTTAGCTTATGATGTGAAGAATGGGATATCAGAGTTGCTTGACAACTCTAAAGAGGGAGATGACCAACAAAAGCGATATAAAGGCGTGCCCGAAATATTGGTATGTACTTATTTAACACAAAAAAAACATGAAAAAATTATATTGTTGGAAATATTATGATAATAACCTAATGGTTTTGTAAAAAAAATGTTTGTAGAGACACACTTTGTACGGGGTGTGGAAGAGCACAAGTCCTACAACCCCGGTGATTGAGAAACTTCTAACGGGTTCTATTATAAGAAGAGAAATGCCATGGAGGACTACAAAAAACCATAAAGATTGTGGCATATTCGCTATGAGACACTTCGAAACCTTCAAAGGGTATCAATTTTGGAACTGTGGTTTTGCAGGTGAATCGGCTTTTCAACAGACACAATTGGATGCATTGCGGTTCAAGTACGTGGCAAAGATTATACTCTCACCTCACAACCTACTCAGGGATCAAATAGTTGAAGAGGCTAACATGTTTGCACGAAGGCCAATCAAAGTAAAGACAAAAATGTTAGAGAATGCCAAGGCAAAATTAGAGAAGAAGGTGGCTGCATTATAAACATTGTCATGGATTTTTTGTCATTTTGTTTTAACGCTTTTAAACAGCTTACTTACTGATTTTGTTTCTAATATGTTAGTTTGGACGCACTCATCTGCAAATGAGTCTGCATTTGGATGCACTTATAGTTTAGACTTGATTAATATTATTTAGTTTGGACGCACTTATAGTTTATACTATATTATTGTTATTTTATTTGGACGCACTCAATTGTAAATGACATTAGATTTGGACGCACTAATGATTTAGATTATATCAATGTTATTTTGTTTAGAAGCACTTGTAATGTGTTTTATTATTTCAAACACATTTTAATTAAAAACACAAGCAAACAACAGGTAGTAACAAAACTACAGATAAATAGTGGAGTTTACATAGACTTTAGGAACTGAATTTTAAATTCAATAGTGTAACACCCCAACGATGGCGGAAACATCGAGGTGTCACGTAAGAATGAGTATACAATAGCACATGGTATTCAAGTTTTAATTTGAAATTTATTTAAAGTGCAAATATCCAAAAGTGAAAATACATAATGAGTTTTGAATGGAAATCTAATACATCAAATAACCAAATAAAGCATAAACTTCAATTTGTCTTCTCATGCTAACACTCTAGTCTTCACGCATCATTATTTCCTGTTGAGTTGTAAAAATGGGGGGTCAACTAGAAGTTGGTGAGAATACATAAGCCATGTCAAGCAATTAAGTTTAAGAATAAAAGTTTAGCAATTCATATGTCTATCGTAAGTTTAAGTCTACACGAATAAACATGAAGTGTTGAATGCATATAATCAAACCTCCGACTAGTTTAGGTCCATCCCGTCATCCACGGTTCACCTTAATATTATGTTGGAACGATAACAATCACCCGCGCTCCCCATAAAAGATGGTCAACGAATCTAGGTGGGATTGTCAATCCAATAGATCTATTATTGAGTATCGCCGGCTTGGCCATAGCTAATGATTATGTATGTTGAAGCGTAAGTCTAACTGTTGTTGCTATCTAAATCATGAGGCATTAAAGTTTACAACTAGACATGTATGTAGAATTGCTTAAGTATAATGTTGCAAGTCTAAAGAATTGCATAAACATGGTTACATAAACTCACCTTAGCAAAGTATTAAGTCTCGAGGAATAGAATATGTGTAGCCCAAAGTTGCCAAATATTACCCTATGTATAAGGTAACAAATAAGTCTAAGTCTATCTAGTTTATAAGTATTTTCTAGGGTTTCGAATTGGGGATACGTAATTGTTTGATTAATAAATAAAATGTTTAATAAATAAGAGAAATTCGATAAATAAATAAACAAAAGTCTTTTTGTAAATTTTAGATTAAAGATGGTCACAATATAAAGTTTTAAGTATGAAAATAATTTTTATAAAATTATTTTCTAAAAATAGAATATTTAATCTATTTATTTTAAATTGTCAAAATATAACTTTAATATCTAAAAATATTAAAATTAAAGAGTTTTCAAATTAAAATTTGTATTTCTGTTCTAAATATACAGAAATAATTTATATAAACTTTTGATGCAAAAATATTGAAAAATGAATTTATTATGATTTATTTATGATTAAAACTAACAAAAATTGATTAAAAATATTAAATAAATGATTTTTCAGAAATAAAAATCATTTCAGAAAAGTTTAATGTTATATAAACTCAGAATAATTTTTGTGGGAATTTATATAATCGTTTTGACATTTTTATAGAATTTTATAATTAAAATAGAATAAACTTGAAATATTTATTATATATATTAAATAAATAATTTTTGGAAAACTAAAAATTGTATGTTAAACTTTTCTACTAGAATAACATAAAATAATTTTTGTAGAATTTATAAACCTCTTTTGGTGTTTTGAAAACTATTTTAAATGATTAAAAAGTTAGTTATATATATATAAGGTGTTAAAAAGAATCTGTTGCTTGTGGGATTCGAACCCTGGCCGTAGGCCGGTTTGATGTTTAGCCAAGCCCGAGTCTACCAACTGATCTGCTGATCACTTGGTATTAGTTTTTGTTTGTTAAAATATATGAACAGACATCACACTAGATCATCTTCCCAATTCGTGACTCTAAGAACCCTAGTTTATCAATTGATCAAAACATCAAACAATAATCCCAAGAATCATGGGGTTATTGTTTGGGAGATAACGATAGACAAGAACATGCTAAAGATTGATACTTACAAACCAGAAACAAGGATGTGAGCCCGGTCAAACGAAAAAGTCAACAACGAGTTGTTCTTGATCAAAAACGAATTTGTTAATAGAAATTGAGAGTGGGGTGGTGTTATTCGGCGGACTTAGGTTCTAAGGATGGGTCTAATTTATAGATTAACAGTTTTAATTGCCGAATTGAAAGTCTTGACCAAGGGTTATAGTAAACGCGTAAAAATTGGCCAAATCAGGAATGATTAATCGGAATTGACGCGTAACAAGGTCAATGGTCATTAAACATGGCTTAATTACGAGGGTTCTAGCCAAAATTATAGTCCAATCGCGATTTAAATGCTCAATTGGTGGGTCTTGTCTGCCGCGTCTACAACAAGGAAGGAAACAGGTCTGGTTTTTTATTTAGGAGGTGTTAAAAGGAAATAGGATCTAGTTTTAATCAACAAAGCCTATGTGGTGTAGTGGTGGTGTTGTAGTCTGGTTTGGTAGCCGACCCGGGTTTGAGTCTAGGCAGCTTCAAAATTTTTTTTTTTTTATAAAAACAGATTAGAGGGAGTTGGGGTCTGCTGGGCTCAGGTTTGGTTGGGCTGCTGATGGGCTCGAAGGAGGTAGGCAGACTAGGGGTGAAGGAGGAGTAGAGGGGGGCCGGTTCCCTTGGGCCACTGTTGTTGGGCTATTAATCTGAACAAAAGGGTGGGTTTGGTCCGATGTTTTCCCTAAGTTGGGTTTAAGCTAAACATCAAATACTTTGAATATTATTATTATTATTATTATTATTATTATTGTTTTTATTATTATTATTATTATTATTATTATTATTATTATGTTCTGAAAAATAATTATATCTATATATATTAGACAATATATGTAAAGTAGGTAAAGCGGTGATTTTCCTAGTACCAAAATTTTGGAGAAAAATTTGCGATGTTACAGTCTCCCTTACTTTTGGAAACTTCGTCCCGAAGTTATTAAAACACAGGGTTGAGGGTGGTTGGGTAAAATTTAGGGCAACTGTGGTTTGGAAATTTTAAGGCACGACATGAATTTATAAGCAATAGAATAATCTGTTTCGAATAATTTGGATAAGAGGGATGATACGTGTGAGTTTTAAGAGTTGAACTAGGTTCGTCTGAAATCGCAAAGAGAGTAAGAATCTAGCAAGGCATTAAGTTTTAGGAGTCCTAAAAGGAATGAGTTGATGGACTATAGAAGGACTAAATGAACTACCAGGTAACTAAGGTATATAATTGGTCATCTACCGAAAACCTTGATAGAATTTCACACTACCTTAACGTACCTGTAAATTCATGATTACGTTTCGGACCGCAATCACCAATTTACCTTACATTAGGGTTTTGTGTCCTTCTATGACTCTACCGATTGTTGAGTAGGTTCGATAGCCTCCACCAGTCGTTGAGCAAGTTGTAGGGCCTCTCCCGACTGTTGAAAAGACATGATGACCTCTACCAATCGTTGAGTAGGTTATTTGGTAGTCAACTAACTGTTGAACAAGTACTTCATCCACTATCAGTGTAGCATTTATTGTCAATTGATAGTATGTTTATGTAAGCAAGTTTATAAGTATAACGAGTATGGTTTAGATATTGATATAGCAATTAGTTCACATTCAAACAAGCATGCGTCTAAGTGTTGTGATCATACTAGATAGACGACTCTCATGTGAAAGACAAAAATTCCAATACTTGAATCAAAGCGTCAATACATAGAATTTTAATTGCAAAATAACATTCAAACGGTGGAGCTTGTTGTTAAGTAGCTGGAGGGTCCCTAGCAGGATTATTTGGAGCAGCAAGGGCGTTTGCAGCAGGAATTCGACAAACATTCGCAAGATGCCCATACCTTTGACAATTGGTACACTGACGGCAGGGCACTTGGGTTGGGTGGTGATACTGACAGGTGTCACACTTAGGTTGGTTCCCGTTATATTGTTTCTTGTTGGGTGGGACAATGGCGTCTATTGCAAAATTCCTGACCTTGCGCCTTCCATTGGTTGAGGCCTCAGTTTTAATTTCAACAGCACGTTGGGAGTATCCTTCGTAACAGTTTTCTTTTCCCCTTTCCGAGTCAGTGTTCCTGCCTTCACATGGTTATCTGTTAGGGTGGCCGCCAAACGCTTTGCTTCCTCGAGAGTAGCAGGGTTCCTTCCCCACACCGTGTCTTGAATCTGCATGGGTAAGCCACCAATGTATTTTTCGATCGCAATAGGCAAAGGGGTGACCTTGTGTGGTAGTAGCAGACTAAGTTCGTGAAAACGAGTGTTGTAGGCAAGGTTTTCTCCACTATCTTGGGCAAGATCGTGAAACTCGTCTTCCAATTTCTTGATTTCATTACGAGGGCAGAACTCTGCCTTCATAATGTCTTTAGCTTGATCCCATGTTAATGCCAGTGCGACTTCCGCTCCACAGGTGCGCTTTTCCTCATTCCACCAAGTGAGTGCTCGTTTGTGAAGAACACTCATAGCATAACGGACCTTGAGGTTATTGGGACACTCACTATTTATGAACGTATTCTCGATACCCTCGAACCATTGTAGGAGTCCAGTAGCTCCTTCATCCCCACTAAACTTAGGAGGATTACAGGTATTAAAGTGTTTTAGAGTGCAGGCTGGGAGGCCATTCCCGTTTCCATTGTGGTTTCCATTACCGTTTCCGTTGCCGTTTCCGTTTCCATTACCATTTCCGTTCATCTGGATGACTTGAGCCAGTAAGTAAGGAACCAGAGTCGCGATCTGTTGTGCCATTTGTTGAGAGATGATCACAGCTAGTTGAGCATCAACGCCATTGTTGTTGTTGTTATTGTTGTTGTTGTGGTTAGCGTCGTGGTTGTTGCTACTTTCCTCTTGGTTTTCACCACTGTTATTGCGAGTGCTGCGACGTGGAGGCATGATCTGTAAGAGACATAATGAAATGAATGAGGTAATATAAGGAATGTAATCATTTATTCATTAATTAAAACGAATAAATGAAAACGTTGACTTATCAAAGATTCTAGATTCTAATAACATAGTGAAGACATGCTTTAGCCTATAAGTGAACACTCATCCCGAGAATTCCCAAGTAGGCATCCGGGTCCCTCGTCTGATTGGGATATATGCGCAATGCCATCCTAGACAGAAGACTCAGAATACAGGCGTTCACCCTTCCAGATTGCACGTGTTCGTTATTATAATCTAGAACTTCGACGAGATCTCAAGGTGGTTCAGGCTAAACCTGGGGATTTTGTCCTATTAGTCTAAGAGTAGATCCAGTGATGGAGAGTAATCTTCTTGTAGGGATTAAAGTAGGGATAAGAAGTAGGAGGGAGATAGAGAATAGCAAGTAAAAGGAGCAAATACTGGTTATAATCCTATGGTTATAGACTAGATTATTTTTCTAATAACCTAATTCCCTATAACCAAGGCTCTGATACCAATCTGTAACACCCCAACCGATGGCGGAAACATCGAGGTGTCACGTAAGAATGAGTATACAGTAGCACATGGTATTCAAGTTTTAATTTGAAATTTATTTAAAGTGCAAATATCCAAAAGTGAAACTACATAATGAGTTTTGAATGGAAATCTAATACATCAAATAACCAAATAAAGCATAAACTTCAATTTGTCTTCTCATGCTAACACTCTAGTCTTCACGCATCATTATTTCCTGTTGAGTTGTAAAAATGGGGGGGGGGGGGTCAACTAGAAGTTGGTGAGAATACATAAGCCATGTCAAGCAATTAAGTTTAAGAATAAAAGTTTAGCAATTCATATGTCTATCGTAAGTTTAAGTCTACACGAATAAACATGAAGTGTTGAATGCAAATAATCAAACCTCCGACTAGTTTAGGTCCATCCCGTCATCCACGGTTCACCTTAATATTATGTTGGAACGATAACAATCACCCGCGCTCCCCATAAAATATGGTCAATGAATCTAGGTGGGATTGTCAATCCAATAGATCTATTATTGAGTATCGCCGGCTTGGCCATAGCTAATGATTATGTATGTTGAAGCGTAAGTCTAACTGTTGTTGCTGTCTAAATCATGAGGCATTAAAGTTTACAACTAGACATGTATGTAGAATTGCTTAAGTATAATGTTGCAAGTCTAAAGAATTGCATAAACATGGTTACGTAAACTCACCTTAGCAAAGTATTAAGTCTCGAGGAATAGAATATGTGTAGCCCCAAAGTTGCCAAATATTACCCTATGTATAAGGTAACAAATAAGTCTAAGTCTATCTAGTTTATAAGTATTTTCTAGGGTTTCGAATTGGGGATAAGTATTTGTTTGATTAATAAATAAAATGTTTAATAAATAAGAGAAATTCGATAAATAAATAAACAAAAGTCTTTTTGTAAATTTTAGATTAAAGATGGTCACAATATAAAGTTTTAAGTATGAAAATAATTTTTATAAAATTATTTTCTAAAAATAGAATATTTAATCTATTTATTTTAAATTGTCAAAATATAACCTTAATATCTAAAAATTTTAAAATTAAAGAGTTTTCAAATTAAAATTTGTATTTCTGTTCTAAATATACAGAATAATTTGTATAAAATTTTGATGCAAAAATATTGAAAAATGAATTTATTATGATTTATTTATGATTAAAACTAACAAAAATTGATTAAAAATATTAAATAAATGATTTTTCAGAAATAAAAATCATTTCAGAAAAGTTTAATGTTATATAAACTCAGAATAATTTTTGTGGGAATTTATATAATCGTTTTGACATTTTTATAGAATTTTATAATTAAAATAGAATAAACTTGAAATATTTATTATATATATTAAATAAATAATTTTTGGAAAACTAAAAATTGTATGTTAAACTTTTCTACTAGAATAACATAAAATAATTTTTGTAGAATTTATAAACCTCTTTTGGTGTTTTAAAAACTATTTTAAAGGATTAAAAAGTTAAATATATATATATATATATATATATATATATATATAAAAGGTGTTAAAAAGAATCTGTTGCTTGTGGGATTCGAACCCTGGCCGTAGGCCGGTTTGATGTTTAGCCAAGCCCGAGTCTACCAACTGATCTGCTGATCACTTGGTATTAGTTTTTATTTGTTAAAATATATGAACAGACATCACACTAGATCATCTTCCCCAATTCATGACTCTAAGAACCCTAGTTTATCAATTGATCAAAACATCAAACAATAATCCCAAGAATCATGGGGTTATTGTTTGGGAGATAACGATAGACAAGAACATGCTAAAGATTGATACTTACAAACCAGAAACAAGGATGTGAGCCCGGTCAAACGAAAAAGTCAACAGCGAGTTGTTCTTGATCAAAAACGAATTTATTAATAGAAATTGAGAGTGGGGTGGTGTTATTCGGCGGACTTAGGTTCTAAGGATGGGTCTAATTTATAGATTAACAGTTTTAATTGCCGAATTGAAAGTCTTGATCAAGGGTTATAGTAAACGCGTAAAAATTGGCCAAATCAGGAATGATTAATCGGAATTGACGCGTAACAAGGTCAATGGTCATTAAACATGGCTTAATTATGAGGGTTCTAGCCAAAATTATAGTCCAATCGCGATTTAAATGCTCAATTGGTGGGTCTTGTCTGCCGCGTCTACAACAAGGAAGGAAACAGGTCTGGTTTTTTATTTAGGAGGTGTTAAAAGGAAATAGGATCTAGTTTTAATCAACAAAGCCTATGTGGTGTAGTGGTGGTGTTGTAGTCTGGTTTGGTAGCCGACCCGGGTTCGAGTCTAGGCAGCTTCAAAATTTTTTTTTTTTTATAAAAACAGATTAGAGGGAGTTAGGGTCTGCTGGGCTCAGGTTTGGTTGGGCTGCTGATGGGCTCGAAGGAGGTAGGCAGACTAGGGGTGAAGGAGGAGTAGAGGTGGGCCGTCTCCCTTGGGCCACTGTTGTTGGGCTATGAATCTGAACAAAAGGGTGGGTTTGGTCCGATGTTTTCCCTAAGTTGGGTTTAAGCTAAACATCAAATACTTTGAATATTATTATTATTATTATTGTTTTATTATTATTATTATTATTTTTATTATTATTATTATTATTATTATTATTATGTTTTGAAAATAATTATATCTATATATATATTAGACAATATATGTAAAGTAGGTAAAGCGGTGATTTTCCTAGTACCAAAATTTTGGAGAAAAATTTGCGATGTTACAAATAGAACACTTCAAAAGAGCTATGCATTTTGTAAGTTGTTCGACAAGATTAACATCGCCTTTCTTTGCATCAATCATGAACATAACCGCCAGTTCATGAAGACTTGAGTCAGGCATACGCATAAGAAGCTTGGAAATCTCATCTCTCTTACTCATGCCATCATTTATCCTGCTTAGATTATCCGCCAGACGACCCTCAATAGCATAATCTTTGGCAATTTGCTCTTGCATCCTTTTGATCATTTCAAATTTTGATGATGAAGATGAAGAAGCCATTATTGAAAAGCAATAACAAAAAAAACTAAAATAAGCTGTGATTGAATTCTTCAGCATAACAACCTTAACAGCCACCTTCTTACCTTTGCTCTTCTTCTCAACCATTTCAGCAGCAACATTCTCAACACCCTGATCCTTCTCTTCCTCCGAATCCTCTATGTCATCACTAACATTCACCGCCTCAGAAACATCAGCAGGCTTCGCAGCCTTCAACAAGCGTCGGCTAGACCTCCTAGTCGAAGCAGTCTTGGAAAAACTCTTCACATTTGGAACAACAACGTAATTTGTCCCATCATACCTCCCCTTCTCGTACTTCGTCAATGCATATTCACCTTCAACAGCTTCAGTATCCTTACAAACAACCTCTGAAGCATCATCACCTTTAATGAAATCTAGAGCTGAAATGACTACAAAACAAACAACAAAGAAAACAAGAGCATAAACAACATGCAAAGGGAAACTAATAGAAAACAACAATAAAAATAGGCATACCCTGATCACCCTTCATCAACACAGGGTCTCTACCTTGTTTATCCCATCGGGTACTAATACCGGATAAAACCAAAAAAGGTTCGCCAAAGGGACGAAGCCTCGAAGGACATGCTCGAATAACTTTAAGGATTTTTTCATCTAATTCAGACTCTGAAGGTTCCAGTTCATTCAGAACAGCCTCGAGATGTCCCCACACAGGCTTGAAAGGAAAAATGGTTTAAGAAACCCAGAAAAACCTTGTTTTCCATTGACCAACAGCTGTCACATGAGACGAAATCAAGTTGGTTTCAACCGAAGACCCTTCAAAGGTAAACCAATCGCCATTCTTGGCAAGGCGAAAGAAACGCCTAAACATGAGAAGGGTTGGGTCATAACCAAGAGCCCTACATAAGATTTCAAAGTGCAAAACACGACTAACCCCATGTGGATGGATCTGACCCAACGAAACCCTATAATATTCAAGTACATTTAACAAGAAAATGGAAAACGGATGGCGAAGGTTAGAAAATTCGAAATGATGGCAGTACAATGCAATCGAACCTTCAGGGTAACGAGAAACCGAGTCTGTAAGACCAGGAGCAGCAGGCTTGAAGGACAGATCAATGTCCTACTCCAAGCAAAACGCTTCAACTTCCTGTTGTGTAAGAGATGAGAAAGTTATAGACATATCCTTCTTCGCACCCATAATGCTTTGAAGGATGATAAGGGCAAGAAAGTTAAAGAAAAATACTAACCTGATCGATGCAAGATGGAAACCCTAAGAAGACTTGGGAGAAAATCGTTGGAGAAGATGAAAAGAGTAAAGTTAAATGTGTGGTGAAAAATGAAAAATCCCTTTATAATAACCGTAATAAAATATTAAGGAAAAAGCAATGATGTTTTGCATTAATACAAAGCCTGAATGCCTGACACCTGTCGTGTAACATCACACAAATTTTCTTTATATATATATATATATATATATATATATATATAGAACTCCATCGTTTATTCATCCGATTCATGTTTACAGTATCTTTACCATCCATTTTGTTAATTTTTTTGTTTAAATAATGACGTATAATCAATATTAAATTGGATTGTATTAAAAATTCTGATTTAAAAACGTTAAAAAAAAATGTTTGCCTGTGCCAGGATTCGAACCCGAGTCCCTGGCGGGCTAAACCTTAACCACACCACACAAACCACTACACCATTTGGTGTTTTGTGATATTAATTAAAACCAATTAAACTTAAACCCTTTCAAGGTCCCTTAGTCAAACCTGAAAAGTCAAACGTAGTCTCCTAGTCAAGTCAAGTCAAAGTGTTAGTAAATATGGTCTCATAGTCAAGTCAAAGTGTTAGTAAATATGGTCTTCTAGTCAAGTCAAAGTTGTTCCTAAATTCTAGCCTAGTCAAAGTAGCCCCTAATTACAACTCCAAATTTTACACTATAAATACACTAGCCTACCATTCAACTCTTTGTACCATTCAAAAAAAAAAAAAAAAACATTATTATCCCATCTCCCATATACTAAAGTTTTCATCCGTCATTATCTCCTCTAGCTAGTTTCGAGTTTTCCAAGGCATTATTACTAAGTGTTTGCATGCTCAAACGCGCGAACTCATTATACACCTAAGGTGAGTTTACATAGCCCCTTTTTCTGTTTTACATTTTGGGGTGAAACATGTTTAAACATTTTTACACTATCATTTACTCATTCTATCATTTGACTGTAACAAAGGACACAGTACAATCATTAACATTGATCAAGCCGTCTGTTTAGATTATAGCGCTATAGGTCTGACAAACCCATCCCCCGCATAAATTCAGGGATGATCGATAACAGTTACACTTTTACTAACTTGCGAGTTAGGTCTCAGTCGACACAAGGTTTGATTGTACAAAGACGCATTGTTACATGTCAGACTCATACTCTATCATTATACAACTGTGATTGTTGTACAAACTATTGTTATCCATTATATTCAAAAACCTATGTTTTCTCACCAAATTTTGTTGACCCAAAATATTTTCAAACTTAACATGTTTCAGGTTATAGCTTGCTCGAAGATTAGAGTTAATGCTTGAAGATGCGTAGCTAGTATTTTTTTTATCTTGATGTACAAATTCTTAGAACAATTGTATGTAATTTATTTAAATCATATATTGAAACTTATTATTTACCATGAGCTACTGAACAATCATCAATACGTGACATCCCGATGTTTCCGCCATCGGTTGGGGTGTTACATGTCGCATCAGCAGTCAAATCAAAATTCAAATCCAGAGAAAAAATAACCGCCCAAGCAAACTTCCAACCTTTGAACCTTTCAAGCAAACACAAACCAGCAAATAGTCAGAAGCCTTTTAGCTATGCCTCAAAGACTCCTGACTTGGGGGGGGGGGGGGCTGATGACGTGGGTAGCCTAAAGCAAAAGGACTAACAAGTATCATAAAAACTATGCTTAAAGGGTTGAAAGCTACGAAGGTTCAAAGGACGGAGGAGCACAGATCAAAAGATGACCTGTCTTGTCATCTTTTTCCTCGGTCAGCACAAGCAGCTATCGTATAGACGCTGCACCTCTCGAACCACAGGTCCAAAGCCATCCTTGGCTTAAAGTGGCATGTCCTCTTATTGCACCATGACTTAAGATAATATCTTTGCCAAAAGAAGAAGATACTCCTTATATAAATCAGGGATCTAGTCCACAGATCTGGATCATCCCTGATTATTCTCTCTTACACTCTATCTTCTATTCTTTTTACACACGTGAGGAGAACATCTCCATCACACTAACACACTATTCGAGTATAGAACATCAATTCTGGACTTGAGTCATACTCAAACCAGAATTCTCATACTCCAAATAATATTATCTTGAACCTCCTTCTACGTTTTGCAACGTAGGAGGACACCACGACCCGCGTTAGACAGATTCAAACCCTTGAATCCTTGAACCTTTCTTCGGATTTAGAACTAACGTTCGACTATTATTTGTTGTAGCAACAGATATAGATATAGATTATGTGCACATGGCGCAATATAACAAATAGAGAAACTTCAAGGTCAAATGATGAAACAACCAACAATTATTAGGTATGGAGGAAAAGTTCAGAATCCCATGATGCATATAATAAAAAGCATGACAAAATTACAATAACACCCTCCCGGATCACAAGTTTTTACTGGCGACCTATGACGGTGGTTACCAGCTTATTTTCCGGCAGAGCTTACGATTAGTATTTTGGAGTTTAGTGCATGTTTAGGAAATTAATGAGCTGACTAAACAATGTAGTTATATTAATGACACGTGTAATTTAAGGTCTTATTGTTTTGACACGTAGCTTTGCACTCGAACACATGCTTTTGCTTCTTATCACATTATTTGTTACACCTAATTTTGTCATCAACATGGTATTTCTGAATTCTATGTACTATGATTTTTATTTAAAATTAACGAGATATTTCGTTTTTCCCAATTATTTATGCAATATACAATACAATAATATACGTTAGAGGTGTTCAAAAAAACCGGTTTCAGGACCGGAACCGGTAAAACCGGCCCGAACCGGTTCGTATAAAAACCGATTCCTAGAGGAACCGGTCCAGTTTCATATTCAAACCGCCTGGTTCAGCATCGATTCGGGACATTTTCCAGAAAAACCTAACCGAACCGGTTCGTGTAGGAACCGGTTCAGGAACCGATCATAGGAACCGGTTTTGACCGTTGGAACCAAAAAATCGAATATAGCCGTTGGAATATAGCCGTCGGGCTCGTTTTTGACCGCTTTTTTGCACCAAAAATCACCATTTTGCCACCCCAAGTTAGTATAAATAGGTTTAGATGTTCTGGGTTGATCACAACACTCAAAAACGCAAAAAACGAACCCAAAAACCAAAAAAACGCAATAGTATTCGCTCGTTTTTTTTCGCTTTGCTTCTTTGCTACATTCCATGGCTTCATCAAACCCATCTCAAACCGGTTCCTCAAACCAACCCACCATTGTTAGTATTCTTGAAACGACACGAAACGACGAATTATTTGGACAAGAAACCGGTTTTTTCGACTTGTGTCTTTTGTCGAATGGAGAAAAAAAGGCGCATTGTAGAAAGTGTGGTATCTTTCTCCAACCAAACGCAAACTCTACCTTGAGAAATCATAAAGCTAAGTATTGCAAGATTGTTAAAGAAAATCCGCTCGAAGGTTCGCAAACGACCATTGATACTCAAGGTGGGATTTTTCTTTACGACTATAACAAGGTTCAAGACCGAATGGCGAAGTTTGTTATTCAAAAAGCTTTACCTTTCAACCACTTCGACGATCCCGACTTGACAAGCTTGATTCGTGACACGCTCCAACCTCGTTATAAACCCGTAAGTCGACATACTCTAAAACGTTATTGTTTGAAATCATGGGAAAGAGCTAAAAAAGATTTAATTGTATTTTTTTCAAACTTACAAACAAGTGTGAACTTAACCACCGATGTTTGGTCGGCTCCTCACGGTTTACCCCAAACCAAACTTGAACGAAGAATACATGACGAAGAGTTGGAAGAAGGATCAAGCGAACCCCTATCGGACGAAGAACTCGCATACGATGCTTCGTTGCACCAAAGTAGTTCAGATGAAGCTTAAAAAAAAATTGATTGTAATAATTTGAATTATGTTTTTATGTATTTCATTTTCCTAGTTTCTAATTTCGAAAACCGAAAAAAATAATAAAAGTCGTATTTTTATGTTTTTTTTTTCTTATCGGCCTAATTTTTTTTTAAATGCGCGCGAAAAAACCGATTAAGAACCGAAACCGAAACAAACCGAAACCAAAACCGAACCAAAACCGGTCTCCGAAACCGGTCTTATGAATCGACAAAACCGGTCCAAAACAGAACCGGTTTGGAACCGAAACCGGTTCGGGCAAAAAAACCGATTTGAACACCTCTAATATACGTCAATTCTGCTTTAGTATTATTAAAGTCTTAGACAAAGTAACGTTATGTTTCGATATTTTTCTTACTATAACAATTTGTATCTTTTAGCTAATATGATGCATCACAAGTTGTTGAATATTAAGATTAGATGTTTATATATGGTTGAAATTGACATAGAAATTTTAAACTAAAGTAAACTGGTCGGCTTTGATATATATATATATATATATATATATATATATATATATATATATATATATATATATATGAAAAAGATCATTTAGGAATCAAGGTACTAGTTAGGAACTTAGGAACTAATCTGAGCCATACATCTTTTAATCTTTATCTAAGGGTAGGATTGTAATTGAACAATTATGATTTATATTTTAATTAAAAAAAAAGTTTTAAAAATGGAATGTTTATCACCATCGATGCCTTCCTAATATCACTCATAACTTCCTCCTAATATCACTCAATTGTCTTCCTCCAAAATATCAACATCACGTACGATTCATTAGACCCGGCTTCAATCGATTAAGATAAACAAGTGATGGATAATAATCATATACATGAAAACATTCAATCAGTTTCTCACGATATTGAGGATCATGATACACAATCACAACCTTTTTTGCAAAATAGTGTTGAGAATCAAGGTATTTGTGTACGGTTTTTTTAGTTTTTTAATTTCTTTTTGTTCGCAATTAGGGTTTCAGTTTTTGCGAAACAGCAGGTTTGTATTAGATAGAGCAGTTTTTTTTACGTACAAAAATTTTTCATACGTACAAAGTTTTGGAATTATACACCGATGTATAATTCAGATCATGTTGCGTTATAGCAGTTTTCATACGTACAAAGAGTTATACAATTATTCACTGTCGTATATTAGTTTAGTTTTTGGAATTATACACCGATGTATAATTCAGATCATGTTGCGATATAGCAGTTTTCATACGTACAAAGAGTTATACAATTTTCATACGTACACCGATGTATAATTCAGATCATGTTGAAGCGTACAGATACACTAACATTCATCTATACACTGATGTATATTAGTTTAGTGTTTTATTATACACTAGTGTATATATGCTTAAGCGCAATGATATACTAAGATTTTTTTAAGCGTACATAAACAAATAACAGTAATATACACAGGCGTATATTAATTATTTAAAATGTAATGTCTGACGTTATTGTTTACTAAAGTTCGGTTAATTAAGTTCTAATGTGCATTTGTTTATTGTAGGTTCCTCGTCCAGCAAAGTATACGAGTCTCCTGGTGGGACGAGATATTGGACTCCTGTTGTAGGTTCCTCGTCCAACAAATTTATTATTTCGTATTTTTTAGTTATTAATGTTTTACACATTATACACTGATGTATAATACACATGATGCACTGGTGTAAAGTTGGTTGAATTTTATGATGTCAAACGATTTTAAGCATGAGGATACGTAATATACTTTGATGTATATATGTTGAATTTCATATATTGTATACACTGTTAATATAATTAAATCTATAATGTACACTGATGTATACTGTTGAATTTGATGGTTCTATAGAATGTCTGTGTATAACTAGTAGGTCTATACACTGATGTATAATTGTGAAGTATAAATATACACCGACGTATATTTGTTGAATCTTATGGTATAGTACACTGTTTTTATAGTACTAGTTGGACTATACACTGATGTATAATTGTAAAAGTATGAATATACATGCAATGTGTACAATCAAAATCACAATCGCACATTATGTATAGGTATACAATGGTGTACAATCAGAATCACAGTCGCACATTATGTGCAACCAACATCGGCTAAATCGCACAAACCATAACAACACATTGCATGTACAATCACATTATTATAAAAGCCCTAAAACATACCTACAACCCATTAACAATGCACCAATGTATATCATGATAATATTCAACTTCAACATCATTGTGTATGCAAGAAGAAATATACGACAGTGAATAATAGCAGAAAACACATCAAGAAAAACAAACAGTACTTTTATTATTAGGTAAACAAATACATAATAAAAAAAAATTGAACATCGTTTCAATCAAATACTAAAACCAAATTTTTTAAAGGGCAGTGTCGTGCGTCATGATATCCCAAACGACCACAGTTGGTACAATAACGTGGATTCCTATTAATGTACTCATAAACCACATTGTATGCTCCATTGCCAAAAATTACATATCCTTCTCCAAACTCAAAAGCTCCGTGTCCTAGCATTAGAGCACATTCATTATGTAATTTACTTGTTGTCAACTTCACCTTGTAACCAAAACCTAAATAAAATACACACAAAACATATAGTTCACAATAGTGTATACTGAATTTAAACATGCTTTTTAATCATATAGTCAATTATATACACCAATGAATACTTAATCCATACGGTACCAATGTGCATATTTTATATACACTTGTACATTCTATATACACCAGTGTATATAAAATGTACACTGATGTATATTCTATGTGTACAGTTGAATATACACTGATGTACAAAAGTTTGGTGTATTCATTAGTGTCAAGTATATACACTGATGTATATTCTATGTGTACAATTGAATACCCCAAAACCTACGTAAAAAAAGTTTGGTGTATTCATTTGGTGTACATTTTATATACACTGGTGTATATAGAATGTACAAGGAATTTTTACATTATATACACACTGTTGTGCTCATAAAGTCTATGTTTGTATACATCAATGTATAGCTAATGCATATATTAGAAATTTTTACACTCAATATACGATGGTGCATATTAAAATTTGTACCACATTCGATGATCGTAAATTACAAACCTAGGTTGTTTTAATAGGGTTTCAGAAACCCTTTTATAAAGAAACAACAATTTTACAACCTTAATATATGGATTAAAACATAAACAATGCGATCGCCAAAACACTAAAACATAAACAATTAAACCCTTAAACGATTAATCAGATTTTTTCAAACCCAAAAAACATAAAAGTCGATTTATAAAGGAATAAAATTTTATACACAATAAGCGATCGATTAAAGGAAATAAAAAAATTTTTTGGATCTTGATACATACCTGTATAATTGTCGATCATCGTTATTATGTGCATTTCTTCCCTTGTTTGATGTATAGAATAATCGCACAAATTATGTTAGTTGTGGTGTTTTGTCAGTTACAATGTATACTAAATAACCTATTAAAACTCAAATACAAAAAGACAACATTACCCCTTGCTTTAATTAAAAAGTTAATTAATGTTTATCATATTTACCATCATGCCATTGAATATGGATGGATGAGATTTGTTCCTAAAGTTCCTAACTAAGGGTTGGTTCTCAATTGAACCCTACCCTATATATATATATATATATATATATATATATATATATATATATATATATATATATATATATATATATATAGGAATGAGATCATTTGAGAACTCATCCCAGTTGTGAGAACTTGAGAACTCCAATGGACCAAT